>CM066033.1:785645186-786245186 GCA_033557465.1 Ichthyophis bannanicus
TTACTGGATCTTCGTCTCTCTGTTTTGTTTTTGCTTAATTTGCTTAACAGCTGATCACATCCAAGTAAATGACAGAAGGTTCATTAAAAATGGGGGGGGGGGTTAAAATTGGGTTAAAATTTAATTTGAAACTAATTTGAAACTTAATTTTCATGGTGGTAGATCACTGGCACTTTTGGCCGGAAAAAGTAGATCACGATCTGTTCGAAGTTGGACATGCCTGGACTATATCATCAACTGTTTCTCTTGGTAATGATCTATGTAAATGTTGAGCAGCAATTTGACAGCATCTTGATCTCTTTCCTCTTGTCCCACGAATTGAATGTTCATGCTTATATACTTTCTCTGAATCCTGTATTCTCAAGTTAAAATTGACTAGGCATTAATCAGACCAAATTAAAGGAATGACACAATGACCTTCTACTAATCCCTCATCTGTAGTATCACAAGAAGTGAAGATCATGTCTAACGCATAGGTAGGTAAGGAAATCAAAAGTAATCCTAAACTTAACATATTAGTCTTAAAAGACTTGTCCAAAGCTTCTACTGCATTTGCTAAATGTATATTAAAATCACCTAAAATAATCTACTTTATAAAATCTAAACAATGCTGCATTATTATCTCTCGCACCATTTCATAATGACTTTCAGTGGCACTTGGAGCTCGATATATTAATAGCAATCCTGTCAAGTCAATGATAATATGCATTCTCAAACCAACAGGCTTCCCTTCAACCCTATATCCTGAATAAGTATTAAAAAGCTGTACTTCCAACCATTACATAAATAAAACCAGCATATCCCTCTCCTTTCTTCAACAGTCTGGGACAGTGAAGAATATGATAACCTCCTAGGCATAAGGCTTCCATTATCGGCCAGCTGAATCTCTTAACCAAGTCTCAGTAATACAAACGACACTAGATTAGGAATCCTCTACAAAATCACGTATAATATCAACTTTATTACATACAGACTGAGAATTACACATCATACATGGCACTGCACAATCTGACCCCTGCCTGGTAGATTAGATCAAATCGGTCAAGGAAGAGGTCATCAACTGTATCCACAACATTGTAAGCAAGTCTCTGTCTCAAAGCTATATGCCACATGTTGTCAAACAAGCTACCATCTGCCCTATCCAAAAAAGCACATCAACAAACAGCTCAGACCCTGCATCTTACCGCTCAATCTCCAGCCTCCCCTTCCTATCCAAGATAATTGAAAAAGAAGTCCAGAGACAACTCCAGGACTACATTGACCTACATGCTCTACTGGACCAACACCAACATGGTTTCCGCCCTAACCACAGCGTCAAGATTCTCCTCACTCACCTATTTGACATACTACTCAGAGGAATTGACAACATAAAAACTGGATTCCTACTCATTTTTATTGATATATCCTCAGCATTTGATACCATCTCACATAGAACCCTTCTAAATCGACTTGCTAATATTGGACTATATAACAAAACCCTCAACTGGTTTCAATCCTACCTCAGTCACAGACAACAAAGGGTCAAAGTCGGATCGAACACCTCCACTCCAATTAACACAACACAGGTAGTCGCACAAGGGTCCTCCCTGTCTGCTCTCCTTTTCACATCTATATACAGCCAGTCTGCAAAATCTTCAAAAAACACAAGATATTCTATGCCATTTATGCATACGACATTATGATCTACTCACCAATCCACCTCAATACACCAGACTATACATTAATTACAAACTGCCTGAAAGAAATGAAAAACTGGCTCTCTTCCAACAACCTACAAGTCAACTTCAAAAAATCTGAAGCACTATTTATCTCACAAAACACATCTTTTATCCCCCCTACCTCCATCACCCTAAAGGACATGCCAATCCCAGTAAAAGAGGAAGTTCGTTACCTAGGTGTCACCTTTGACCAATTCTTAAATTTACAAGCTCACATTAGTAAAACCTCCAGGAACGCATTCCACAAACTAGCCACCATCCACAGACAAAAACCCCTCCTCAGTTAAGAACACTTCCGCACTGTCTGTCAAGCAGTTATCACCCCCATCCTGGACTACTGTAACTCCCTCCTCCAAGGCCTTCCATCTCAAACCACCCGACCACTTCAACTAGCTCAGAACACTGCCAAGCACAAGCACAAGCAGAATCAGCCAAGCACAAGCACATAACTCTTCTCCTGCTTCAGCTACACTGGCTACCAATCACCTCATGAGCCAAATACTAAACAGCACTAACCATTTTCAAGATCAGAAACAATATGTCAGCTGGATCTCTACAGACACTGCTATACTCATAACCAAACAATAGACCCAAGAGACAAAACACCAGAGAAACTATCCCAACTCCCAGCTCATATACTAAAGCCAATATGACTACAATGAAGAGGGCATTTTCACTAGCCGCACCTGCCATTTGGAACTCACTGCCAGAGAAAATAAGGGCAACCAAGGAAATCAAAGACTTCAGAAAACATCTAAAAAACGTTCCTGTTCTCTGAACACTTCAGAGAGGACACTCAGTACACCCCCTCTTGACATATCCATATGCAAAACTACATACACCTATAGACATCATTTCTAAATAAGTTATGCTCCTAAGCAGTTCCTGCATGTTACCCCAACCTATGTTTATTACATAAGTTCTCTGTAATTGTTGTGTTCTTGAGTTATACTGTAAACTGCTTTGATTCTAAAGATAAGGCGGTATAGAAAACTTGCTAAATAAATAAAATAGAATCTTTAAAACCATTATTTAACACTCACTCCTTAAGACTGATAATTCATTCTTTAGTCCTAAACTGTATTGACTACTGCAATTCCTTATTGATTGGCATCCTTCAATATTTTATTAAGCATTTGCCACTCATACAAAATGCTATAGTACAGCTAATTTATGATGTAGGCCAATTTGAACATATTACACCTTTGTTAGTTAAAGAACATTGGCTACCAATGGAACAGGAAAATTCTCCTGTGTGGTAAGTTCTCAGTCCTGGTTTCACTCTGCTCTGGGTCTCTTTTATCTTGCCACCTGGTTGAATAATATGCAGTGGAGTTCTGCATGAACGCAGCAGAAACAGGCTGAAAGAAAGAGGCCTTAGAGGCAGCTCTCTGGAACAGCCTCTCTGACTGAGTTAAAGATGAGTTGACCTGTCAAGACTTGGGCATCAAATTCTTGGTGGCCACCAGCACTAGACAGCTCAACCCATAAGGAGAGGGTGGCTGTTAGCAGGCAAAAGGCCCCATCCTAGTTACCCCTGGATCCAAGGTGTCTTGATTTTGAGTAGAACTGTCCATGGACCTCGCCTGCTCTTTGTTTTTGGGTAGTTGATGATGATTCACAATGACTGTTTTGAATCTTAGGGGCATGTTTACTAAGCGGCGTTAACGTCACTGGCGATAAGTGCAGTGCTAATGTCACCAATGCCATATAATGATGTGGGCGGTGCGGTGATAAGGTAGCCATGGGCCAATTACCGCTCGGTACAGGGCACCCTGGCCACGTAACATGCAGTACAGGGCGCCCTGGCCAAGTACCGTGTGGAACAGGGTGCCCTGGCCACTTACCACGTGGTAACGTAACATCCGACAGCAAGGTGATAAGCATCAACATGCCAAAGTTCTACAAGGGCCCCAAGCTAAGGCACCCTGACGGTATAGAAACATAGAAACATGACGACAGAAAAAGAACACATGGCCTATCTAGTCTGTCCTTCCATAACAACTACAACAGTCCCCTTTTTACCTTTAGAGATCCTCTGTGTTTGTCCCATGCTTTTTTTAATTCAGTTACTGTCCTCATCTCTACCACCTCCACTGGGAGACTATTCCATGGATCCACTACTCTTTCAGTAAAGAAATATTTCCGCATATCACTCCTGAATCTATCTCCATTCACCCTCATCCCATGTCCCCTCTTAGCAGAACTTGCTTTCAATTGAAAGAGGCTCTCTCCCTGAACATTTATGCCACGGAGGTATTTAAACATCTCAATCATATCACCTCTATCCCGCCTTTCCTCTAAGGTGTACATATTAAGATCCTTCAGTCTGTCCTCATATGCTTTATAATGAAGACCACTAATCATTTTAGTAGCCACCCTCTGCACCGACTCCATCCTGTTCACATCCTTTTGAAGGTGCGGTCTCCAGAATTGCACACTATTCTCCAAATGAGGTCGCACCAAAGACTTATACAGAGGCATTATCACCTCCTTTTTTCTGCTAGCCATTTATCTCCATATGCACCCAAGCATCCTTCTAGCTTTTGCCGTCGCCTTTTGTGATAAGGAAGCTTATCATAGCTCAGGAAGGAGCTATAGAAAAGGTGAAGTGACTCTGAACAAGCAACCTATCAGTTCTGGTAGAAATAAGAAAACAGAATTTTGCCATAAAAGACTACCAGTCCCAGAATGCACCAGGTTTCCAACAGCCATTAGAGGAGCTGAAGTGGGGAAACGTGTGTTCAATCAGGAGGGCTATGAGGTAATCCCTAAGCACTCATCTCAAAGGGCAGGGCCTGATTCAGCACAGCTGCGCTGTGTTAGGGAGGAGCACTCATCTAAGCAGAATAAGAGTAGAGTTTATTCTACAGATGACCTTCTTCATGATCACCTTGGATATCCAGAGAAGGATCATCAGTTTCATCTGAAGGATCATCAGAAGCAGAAGCCAAACCGGACGGACAGAGAGGGAAAGAGACCCTTTGGAAGAAGGAAGAGAAAAGCCTTTGAGAGGTCTAGAAGAGTCCAAAGCAGTACGTATACTGGGAGGTATTCCAAGGGCCAGCATACACCATTGGACTGGGGAAGGCCAGAGGAATGGTGCTGCAGAGCTATTAGGAATCACCAGAGGCTACCTGTGAGGGAGACGGCTGCACGTGGAAGGGACCCTAAGACCTGTGCCAGAAGGTATGTGAAGAGAGATCCAGTGTCCAGGGATCTGGATTGGAAGGCTGGACATAAGAACTGGACTACATACTGGCCAGGCTATATAGAGAGGAACTCTAGCAGTAATGGAAGCTCAGGTATGAACACTGATCTATGCCCTAGCTATAACCTTGAAAGACAGCAGGGAAACAAGTATTCTCCTGAAAATGCTCCATTGAGAGATTCATCTATGCCAATCCATGATATTGAACCCATGCTTGTTGAACAAGGGGGAATAATAGCAGATGAGGATCCTGTTTATATGGACTGCTCTCTATCTAAACTCCGTTGGTAACTTGCTGTTATAAAGTACAGCAACCATCACAAAGAAATACAAATTTGTTCTTTAATCTACTCAGAAAAGCTCCTGAAGCAGGATTTGACCCACACAGTGGAAAGCAAGCCAGCTAAGGGGTTTCAGCTGGTGACTGCTAGCAATTAAGCCTTACCTAATTGCTTGTGAGCTAGGAGAGAATCACTTCTGTATCTATGTGGGAAGTAATCAGAAGTTAACATGAAAAGAACAGTTTGTTTCTTGCTTTGTGGCTTTTCATTTGTTGTTTTCCTGATTTTGACTTTGTTTTTCCAAGTTAACACTGAAAGCAAGTAACCTAATTTATGTGCTACCAAGCATATCTGTGTTGGGAGAAATAACCCCATAAATAAATATCTTATTGGCTTTACCCAAGAGCACAACTAAATTATTGTCAGCAGCTGTGTCTGGTGTGAATGAACTACATTGCCCACAATACCTTGCAAATCATATAGATATATGCACTTGCCAAGAGTGTGAAGATTCTCACCCAGGCAGCCGTCTGACACTTTTCTACCTGTTTAGCTACTTTAAGATCATCAGACACAACCACGCCTAGGTCCCGCTCTTCTTTAGTGGACAAAAGTACTTCACCCCTATACTATATTGCTCCCTTGGATTGCTGCAGCCCAAATGCATGACCTTACATTTTTTAACATTAAATCCCAGCTGCCAAATTCTAGACCATTCTTCAAGCTTAGCTAGATCCCTCCTTATGTTATCTACCCCTTCCTGGGTGTCTACTCTATTGCAGATTTTGGTATCATCCGCAAAGAGGCAAACCTTACCTGAAAGCCCTTCTGCTATATCACTAACAAAGATGTTAAAAAGAATCAGACCAAGGACAGATCCCTGGGGCACACCACTGATAACATCCTTCTCCTCAGAGTGAGCTCCATTTACTTGTACTCTTTGTCGCCTCCCACCCAACCAATTTCTAACCCAAGCAGTATCTTTAGGGTCCATCCCTAGTGTGCTCAGTTTATTTATAAGTCGCCTGTGTGGAACAGTGTCAAAGGCTTTACTGAAATCTAAATACACCACATCTGAGGGACAAAGACGTATGGTGCCCCAAGATTGATGGATTTACAGGTATTAGGTGATAGATCTTTGCCAGCTGATGTTGTAGTTGGTAATTGGGATTCGAGCCACATCTAAGGTCATGCACACAGACCATTAAATTGGGAGCCCAGGGCTGGACTGAACCTGCACTCTTTTGAATGGTATGTGCACCAGGGCAGAATGGAAAAAACTTGAAGAAAGAACATGTTTGAATCAAACCAGCCCTCTGTGGTGTACATACACAGTGCAAGAACAACTATGCTATAACACTGCAAGCCATCTGCTGTAGCAGTATTTACGAAGAAAGGGTCCATATGTATCTGATAACAATGTAGAAAGAGGTTGATAGAACCATGTCACCCCTGTAGGGTGTGGCTGTGTGTAAAATATATCTGCGATGGAGGCCCAGACACACATCCACAGTCAGGGCTCAGTCCCCCAAAACTGCACACTGTGCGAGTCATGCATCTGCTGCGTTCACATTACCAACACACACCAATTTATTGCGCTCAGTGCGTGACGGGTAGCCTGGATGGAGTGCATAATGTAGCGCACACTGAAGAGATGCAAGGATGTTTGGTGCAATGCTGAAGCTGCACCCCTTTGTACAACATTTGCAGCAGCACAGAAGAAAAAGAATGGAAAGCAGCCTGTGGGAATTGAACTGGCTCCCTAGTATATCCAAGTACATGTCTAACCATTATGCTAACCTTACACAGCAACTCTCTCACTTGGTTTGCAGCTTGTCGTGCTGTGAGGGCTTGCGTGCATCAGTGATGCTGAGAGCTAAACTATCGGTAGTTTAACTACTGGCAGGGTCTCCCAAGATGGACAGGTCTCAGCTGAGGTGCCAGACCAAGACAAACCACCCATCTGGGCAGCAGCAGAATGGGATAGTGTTGACGGCGGAGGATCACATTTCTGTGACAACGGCAACAACACCAAACTTAAACTGCGCGGAAGAAAGGCCCGGCAATCTACTTCTGTATCTTGTCATGAAAACCCAATGGATAGTTACAACAAAACAAATTGTGCTATGGTGCTGGACGATGAGACCCCCAGGTCGGAAGGCACTCAACTAGCTACTGGGGAAGAGCTGAAGACTTTTCAGAGTAAAGCCAGCATTTATGATGTGGTTGGATCAAAGCCCTCGGGAAGTCTGACTGCTGATGTAGCTGCGCATGAAATGAGAGTCAGAAGCTGTAAAGATGTCTTACACATTGCAACATGGAACGTACGAAGCATGAACCAAGGGAAGTTGGAGGTGGTCAAGAATGAAATGGAACGTGTACAACTTGATCTGTTGGGTGTCAGCAAACTGAAATGGACTGGCATCGGGCACTTTGCATCAGATGATCACATGGTCTACTATGCTGGAAATGAAAGACAAAGAAGAAATGGTGTTGCATTTATAATAAAGAAGAAACTTGCAAGAACTGTAATGAAATACAATGCAGTCAGCGAACGCTTAATCTCTATTCATCTACGAGGATTGCCTATCAACACAACTATAATCCAAGTATATGCCCCAACAACAGCTGCAGAAGAGAATGAAATTGAAGAGTTCTATGAACAAGTACAAGCTGAAATTGACAGAACATGCAAACAGGATATCCTGATAGTCATGGGTGACTGGAACACAAACGTTGGCAACAAAGAAGAAGGCAAAGTAGTTGGAAAATATGGACTTGGCAACAGAAATGAAGCTGGAGAAAGACTGATAGAATTCTGCAAGACCAATGTCTATTAACATAAAGAAAACCGAAGCTCTCATAGTAACAAAAGACCCGGACTTCAAGCCACCTACACACCTCAACATAGGAACCACACAAATTTGGATACAGCCACAAATAAGATATCTGGGCATTATCATTGACCAAGCTCTAACCCTCAAGCAACAAATCACTAAAACCACCGGAACTATATTCCACAAAGCTAAAACAGTACAACGTCTCCGACCTCTCTTTGAACCTCAGGACTTTAGGACAGTAATGCAAGGTATGACGCTCCCACATCTGGACTACTGCAACATAATCTACCACGGACTACCCGCCACACAGACCAACCCCCTCCGAACTGCCTTGAACACCACAGCAAGAATCATTCAAAATGCAAAGAAGCGAGACCACATCACACCAATTCTGAGGGACCTACACATACTTCCCCTCGAAGCAAGAATTAAATTCAAAGCTATTCTACTCACCAACAAAGCCATCCACCAAACACAAGGCACCCAGCTCCGCACCCTCCTGTCTCGTCCAGCCCACAGCAAGACAACCAGACAGACCTCCAGCAACTCCCTCACTGTCCCTCACAAAAGAACCAAATGCACACAACGGACCTGCAACAGAGCCTTTGAACTTTATGCTCCGTCCCTCTGGAATTCTCTACCAACCTGCATCAAGAACAACAGCAATCTCTTGTCATTCAAAAAACAGCAAAAAACCATCTTATTCCAAGAATATCTCAAAACAGAAACAAACTCCCACAAATAACTGTCCAATCCCCTAACCCACTCATCAAGAACGTATGATCAAAATTATGTTACCTCGTCCATGTCTATGTCCATCCTTTCATGAAATCATCAATGTTGCCCTCCTGGTGATGGCCCTACCCCTATGAATGATTACCCCCCCCCCCTTTTTTTGTTACACCGCTTTGACCCGGTGAA
The DNA here is from genome assembly GCA_033557465.1 of Ichthyophis bannanicus. Taxonomy (NCBI): domain Eukaryota; kingdom Metazoa; phylum Chordata; class Amphibia; order Gymnophiona; family Ichthyophiidae; genus Ichthyophis; species Ichthyophis bannanicus. Next base: position 785,654,158 of record CM066033.1, read on the forward strand.
AAGCGGGATATAAATACAGTTAAATAAATAAATAAAATAAATAAATGATCTATTCATCTCAAACACCTTCTTCCAGCAACACAAGAGGCGACTGTACATATGGACTTCACCCAATGGATTGTATAAAAATCAAATTGACTACATCTGTGGAAGTCAATGATGGAAAAGTTCTATAACATCAACAAAGACAAAACCTGGAGCTGACTGTGGTGCAGATCATCAAATACTAGTATGCAAACTCAAGCTAAAGTTGAAAAAGAGTAAACCACTCATGAATGCAGCAAAATATGACCTTGAGAATATACCACTGGAATTTAAAGACTGCCTGCAAAATCGATTTGCTGCTTTAGAAACAAATGACAGAGCTCCGGAAGAGTTATGGAATGACATCAAGAAGGTTGTGTTGGAAGAAAGCGAGAAGTCTCTACAAAAGGTGAAAAAGCAAAAACGGCCAAAATGGATGACGGAAGAAACTCTGAAAATTGCCCAGAAACGCAGAGAAGCTAAAGCCAGAGGAGAAAGAGAGACAATCGCAGAACTCAACAGAGATTTCCAACGTGCAGCAAGACAGGACAAGGAAAAGTACTACAATGACACTTGCAAGGAAATAGAAACAGAAACTATTAGAGGAAGAACAAGATCGGCTTTCCTAAAGCTACAAGAGTTAAAGAAAAAGTTCCAGCCTCAAATTGGAATGTTACAAGATGCTCAAGGTTCTATGTTGAATGATGCTGAGAAGATCAAGAAAAGGTGGAAAGAATATACAGAGTTTTTATATGATAAAGATGAAGTGGACCAACAGCCGTTTCAACCTGTACCTTATGATCGGGAACCATTGGTGATGAAAGAAGTTGAAGCAGCATTGAAAGCCTTATCAAAGAACAAAGCACCAGGCATTGATAGCATTCCTATAGAAGTATTGAAGCAATCTGATGCAGCTTTTACCATACTTACAAGACTCTGCCAAGAAATATGGAAGACAACATCATGGCCAACTAACTGGAAAAGATCTGTGTTTGTACCAATACTAAAGAAAGGTGATCCAACTGACTGTGGAAATTATCAAACAATCGCTCTGATCCCACATGCCAGCAAGATTCTACTGAAGATTATTCAAAAGAGACTACAACCATACCTGGAACAAGAACTACCTGAAGTGCAAGCAGGGTTCAGGAAAGGGCGAGGAACGAGAGACATCATTGCGGATGTGAGATGGATCCTTGAAAAGACTAAAGAATACCAAAAGGATATCTATTTGTGCTTTATCGACTATAGCAAGGCTTTTGACTGTGTAAACCATGAGAAACTCTGGGCCACATTAAGAAGCATGAGTATACCAGAACATCTGATCGTTCTCTTGCGCAATCTGTACATTGATCAAGAAGCAACAGTTCGAACGGAACAAGGAGAAACAGAATGGTTTAAAATAAGCAAAGGTGTAAGACAAGGCTGCATACTTTCCCCCTACCTGTTTAATTTATATGCAGAACAAATCATCAGAGAAGCAGGATTGTATGAAGACAACAGAGGTGTGAAAATTGGTGTAAGACTCATCAACAACCTTCGCTATGCTGATGATACTACATTACTGGCTGAAAGTGAAGATGATCTGAAACATTTGCTTCTCACAATCAAAGAACATAGTCTCAAAATGGGCCTGCACCTTAATGTAAAGAAGACAAAGATCATGACAACTGGCATAATCAACAGGTTCATCGTTGAAGGAGAAGAAATTGAAATTGTGAACAACTTTAACCTACTTGGATCAACTATCAATAAAGAAGCAACAAGCAGTCAAGAAATCAAACGACGCATTGCTCTTGGCAGAATGGCTATGAAAGACCTAGATAAGATTCTCAAGAGCAGAGATGTCTCTCTCCATACAAAGATTCGACTTGTTCAAGCCATGGTATTTTCAATAACATCATATGGATGTGAAAGCTGGACAGTGAAAAAGACAGACAGGATGAAAATTGATGCCTTTGAATTATGGTGCTGGCAGTGAATACTGTGTATACCATGGACTGCCCAAAGAACAAACCAGTCGGTACTAGAGGAGATCAAACCTAAGCTTTCTTTAGAAGCTCAGGTGACAAGACTTCGACTTTCATACTTTGGACACATAATGCGAAGAGAAAGATCATTAGAGAAAGACATCATGCTTGGCAAGATAGAAGGTCAACGCAAAAGAGGAAGGCCAGCAATGAGATGGATCGATACAATAACAGTAGCTACGGGTACCAGTCTGTCAACAATGAGCCGCCTGACTGAAGACCGAACACAATTTAGGATAGCTATCCAGAGGGTCGCCATGAGTCGACTCTGACTCGACGGCACTTAACAACAACAAACACAGCAACTGCAATGGAAATACCTTCCACTAAAAGGAACATATGTACGTTTCAGCTGATTTGCAGCCCATCCTGCTGCTACCTTTCAGGGATTGGTGGCCAAGTGAGCTATGATCAGTACGATTATGCCAGAGTATACTTTGGTGAGTGTGGAGATGCAGCAGCTGATACAGGTATGCTTCCAACATGTTCCATGTACATTCACTGCTATGTCTATAGATCATCCGCAGGACAGATCCCATCTAGGAGCTGCACTGTGTGCACTGTTCAGTATGCCCCCAAATGCATTCCCATGCTCTGCAGGCCTGAGTCACATCTGTGTATGTAGACAGTATGTGATGTATGATGAGGCAACCAACACACATCATCCATGACATGCCGTCCATCACATACCTGCCTGTTAGTGTAAGCCATACAATCCAGCAAATGCATACTATGCAAAAACAGTGCAGGTGTATGGAGAGCATCAGATGCATTTTGGATGGTGTGTTTCCAAGGAGGCACATGCAGGGGCAATCTGTTGCACCTCTACCATGATCTCAAGTGCCAAATACTTCTTAGGCCATCTATGTCCCTGATAGACCTCACAGATGGGGATGTAATGCTACCAGCACGTTGTTCCAGGTGAACCTGGCTGTGGTATACTATTTGTGCACATTTTTATTTATTTATCTGCATTTATATTCCGCTTTTCACCGGGTCCAAGCGGTTGGGGGATACATTTAACACAAGGGGATATGAGACACATACACTAATACAGGGAACATGGGCAATGGAGGGTTAAGTGGCTTGCCCAAGACCACAAGGAGCACCTGTGGGACTAGAAACCCCAGTCCTTCCGGCCCAAGGTTGCTGTCCTCTAGTGGGATTTGAACCACCGACCTTCCGGCCTGTAGTACCTTGCCCCAACCACTAGGCCACTGCTCCCTCTACATCATGAAAACAAGCCACAAAGGGATACAGGAGCTGACATGCAGCTGGACCCGGCCCATGGGCCGCTAGAATGTGACTTTGCCAGCATCCCCATACCTATGTAGTTTTCTATGCTTGGATCAGTGAGCCATAATGCAGCAGCACAGTGGTGGAGACACCACTCTATGCAATATCCCCTGACAATATGGGGCTCTGCTGCATCAGCTGTGAGTATGCCTGATGTGGATATCATGAACATTGCGCCATTGGGATGCATTTAGTGTTTCTGAGGCCCAATATGTACATGTACACACAACGTACACCTACTGTGTCACTATTGCACCGTTTGAAGTATGTTTTGAAGAAGAATATCTATAGAGGGTCTGGATCAGTAACATGCACAGAGTCGCTATGTGTGTGTCATAGACAATGTTAACCTCAAATCAATGCAGTGAAGTTGTTAACAAAACATGTAGAATAGGCCTCCATTGGCCCTGTATGACATCTGGTATATTATGCGACAGTCAATTTATTAGTAAAACTAAGTTGCCAATATAGGTGTTGCCCATGTGCACCAGGGGTGCTGCTGACAATCTCACATGTGTCACAGGGCTACGGATCATGTGCAACAAATAGGTGGCTCAGCTACATCTCAACAGAACGTACACATGCCATGTATGCCACAGGCACCATATTACCTATCTGCCAATAGTTACATTATATCAGGGAGCTCTGAGTGAACCACAGGTCATAAAACATTCTTTAAGGCTATGTAGTTGTATGATGTGTGTGGATATATATGTACCTCACAGCTACCTCTGAGAAAGGACAAGGTAAAAGACAAACGGTGTGCCTCCCCAATGCCTAGGACTCCCTGAACAAACACATTGCACACATGTCTGGACATCAGTGGTGTGCATTTTTATGCACATGTTCTGTCACACAAATGACTGACACATGGATAACTGTGCTGCTCAGACAAATCTCTGTAACAGATAGCTCCACAATGTCAATGCTGACATTGGTGATCTGGGGTTGTCAGTGTGGTGACTGAGCATGAGGGCATGCAATGAAGTGTCCTGCATCAGCACTGGAATTCCAGTATTGCAGATGACAAATGGCTGATGTTCCAACATACCTGCATGGAATGTTTGCACATGTATAGTTGTCATTCTCAGAAATGTTTGTTTCAAGGATTTTAATCTAGATGGGGCAGGGATGTGTTGTTGTGTTCTATGACCGGCAACTGTCTAACCCTGATGTCAATGCTGTTGTCATATGTGGATCAGCCCTAACATATGTGTCTGGCCACACAACCGAGAGGGAGCAGGATCTAGGCAGGTAGGCTAAGATGAACCTGATAGCCGCCAAGATATAATGGCAGAAAGATAAATTGTGAAAAGTAGTGCCAAGCTGCCTTTCACAGATGGCTATGTGTAGTGCATAGCAAAACACTGACATATGCCAACAATGTTATATGTCCATGCCCTACCACACAATGCCCCCAACACACCTGATGGCAGTCATATAGCAAATGTGACGGGGGTGTGTGTGAGAGGAGTCCAGCTGATGCCCGTTGTCCTGCGCCTATCCTGTGCGGTTGGGAGTCTGACCTCCGGAGCAGCGGTGTGACGCAGTGATTGGCCCCGACGTCATCTCCGGGGCTAGAAAAGGAAGTGGCAGAGAATTGCACCTTGGGTGTGTGTGAGAGGAGTCCAGCTGATGCCCGTTGTCCTGTGCCTATCCTGTGCGGTTGGGAGTCTGACCTCCGGAGCAGCGGTGTGACGCAGTGATTGGCCCCGACGTCATCTCCGGGACTAGAAATCCGCGGTGGTACCGCGGTTGCGCGGTCGCGGTTGCGTTTTAAGGGGTGCGTTTAAAGGGGTTCGAGTGGCCCCTTGTGCGCCCCTTAGGCGCCCGTGGCGCGCAGGGAGCAGGGAGACCCAGGACTGGTATGGGTAAGCGTAAGAAGAAGCTAAATGTGAGTAATCCCAATCCCGATAAGGCTGTTAAGATCTCTGGGCCTATGTACAGGCATATTGTGTCTGTTTCTGGTGATGGGAAATCATCTGCTCCCCTACCTAAATCCTCGATCTCTTTAGACAGCTCCCTTGGTTCTTCAGGGGGTTTAAACTCTGCCCCACATGCTAATTTATGGAATCCTCAACTTGTAACGTCTTCACCCGTTGAAGGAGGGGCCCTTGGGGGTTTGGAACCTATATCATCAGTGGTGTCATCTAGCTGTTTGGCGGACATTGCGGCAGTGTCTCTGCCTCAAGTCCTTCAATTGCCGGCGGTTCCTGGAGGCGTTCAAAGTGCTAGTGTATCTGCTTCTCCAGAGGCTGCTCAGAATGTGTCCTTATCTGACATCTGGTGTATTCTGTCCAGGATTGAGCGCTCTTTATTATCTGTTACCACTCAGATTAATGGTTTTTCACAAGAATCTGTCTCTAAGATGGCTCAGCATGATTTACAGATATCTGCTCTAGATAACAAATGTCAGAAAATGGATGCCCAATATTCTTTGTTACAGTCTGCTAATTTGTCTTTTATGAGAGATAGTTTAACGTTACATACTCAACAGGAGTTACTAGAGAATACTTTGAGGGCGGTAAATATTCGCTGTTTGAATTTTCCTTGTACCAGATTAATGTCGCCCAAAATATTATTTGAAAAATATTTGACAGAGGTATTGGGATACCAGTTAAATACTATGCCAGTAATTACAAAAATATATTATCTGCCAGGCCCGAGGTCTACAACCTCTGGTGACCGGCAATCTGTAGCCTTGGCTGAACCCTTAAATTCTCTGGATATTACTAATTTCATAGAGTCTTCGCGTGACTTAATTGAAACTAGATCTACTCTCTTGGTGTCTTTCTCTTCGGAGATAGATAAGAGTACTGTCATGCGACTTTATTTTCGTAATAAGAATGCTGAATTCTGTGGTGGAAAAGTTAATATATTCCCAGATGTGGCCAGGCAAACTCAAGCTAGGCGTAGAGCTTTTCTGGCTCTTAAGCCACGGGTTCTCGCTTCTGGCGCAACCTTTTTCTTGAAATTTCCTTGCAAATGTCTGGTCACATCGGGGAATACTAAATATGTGTTTATGGATGTTGGATCGTTAGAAGTATTTCTTAAAGGGCTAGATCCTCAGGTTGTAGCAGATGCATAGGTATATGAGGTTTGTTATGCCTTAAAAATGTTTCCTTTGGTTGTTCTATTAGTATTGTATGTAATAATTAGAGTTTGTTAATTTTGGCTGTCGGCTGGATGTTCCCTCACTACTCCCCGTGATGTGGACTAAGCTTGTTTTCTTATTATTCTTGTGATAAATTATTTTGCCTGTGTTTGACATTTTGTATAACCTTAATAAAAATTAAATTGCAAAACAAAAAGCAAATGTGACGTGTTAGTGGTTTAAACAGCATTGTAGATGGCCTGCAAAAATCAGGGACACAATCTACAATGAGGACATGGAGGCATGTAAGAGAAGCACGTGTTGACACAGTAGTCCAAAAAAATGTTTTGCATAGGTGCTGAGGCAGCAGAATACAAGAGCTCTGTGGTAACGTTAGCCGTATGCCCATGAGCTGTACAGGTTTGAGAATCTACATGCAATGCACAATTCAAGCTATGTGTGAAAATAGAGATCCCTACTTCAGAAAACTGGCCTTGCTATATGTGTGGCACATTGTCATGAGAGACATAGGATGGAGCACACATGTGAATGTGTAAGTTGTAAGCAAATCAATAATTACACATCTTTATTGGATAAAAACAGATCGATATGTTTTGTAAAATGTAAAAACATGAAAACTATGGTGCAGTAAGCATCACAAAATGCACATCATCACATGCCACTGTGTCACAACATATTTATGCACATGCATATGCACACTGTAATTCACAACATGACACAGTGATACCCTATATGCACAGTATCACTCCTGCCTATGGGCAAACAGAAATCAAAGATGTTGTTGTGCTCCACCTTGTAAGGATGTGCAACAGCGTGTCACGGCCAAGTGCAAGGGTGACAAGGAAATAACACAACACATAAACAATGTCCCTCTGCTGCGACACACCTAGCTTGATTCTCTGTTGGTCAAAAACATTTGAGGTCATCCATCGAGGCATGGCAGTGATATGGTAAAACAACCAAAAGGTAGATGACAGTCTGGAGTGGCAGGACTCAGTGGATAGTGTTTCCCCTGCTGGCTACCAGTAGTCTGTCTCCATAGCTCAAATGGTGTGTGCACCATCACAGCTCTCTCAGTCTGTTAATGCATCCATGTGTGTGCACATTGAGGTGTGACGTCTTATGATGATGATGGGAGAATCCATAGTAATCGAATGGCAAAGCGTGTTTGTGGCAACGAGTCACGTTACATAGGCAGTGGATCCTATCACCAGGTTAGTGTGCATCCTCTGCATGCACCACTATCCCACGTGAATACCAATGTCCAGCATAGGCATGCGCTCCTCAACCTTAACACCCCTTCTCAGGGATCATCTCATGTTGTTGCTGTGTTCCCCAACATGCGGGTGATGGTGACCGCAGACGCACTCTAGTTCATTTTTGTTGTGTATGGCCCATGCTCTGTGGAAAAAGAAATAGAAAGGTATTTAGGACATATATCACACATCATGAGGTTCCATCCCAGGGACTGTAACATTAATATGTAAGGTAGGAAATGTCTAACATTCAACCAGTACATTTTGATAACACAGCTCACATTGAAGGTATAGGACATTAGAAACTATCAGGACAGAGTATGTTCACATCTGCACATGCACATAGACATGTCCATGGGCATGTATTACAGGTGTGTCCTAGGTCCCGATCATGTCTATCAGTGCTGCCGGATACTGACCTCTCAATGAACTCTGAGTAACAAACCAGCAAATCACATACATGATATGTGTTTATGATGATGTTAGTCACACATGATCAAATTTGTAGTCCATCTTCTGTGTGGTGCATATATTGGACAGAGACTGGCTGAAGATGTTATTGTGTCCACCCACAGACGTGGTTTTTGAAAGGTGCTGCAGTAGTCTGTGTGCATATGAAACCATCATTGCCTCTTGTCAAAACTATACCGTCATGTGTCAAACATGAATGCTGACGCATTCAGATTTGCCATCAGACCCACAGACTGATTCAACTAAACATTCTGAAGCAGGTTGGAAGCAGGAATTTGGAATATAATGGCATTGTGATCTGACCAAGGGACTGGCAAGATTTGAGGCTGGATGGAAAAATTATATAAGAGCAAAGGCGCAAAGGTTAAGTCCAAGGTATTACCTATCGAGTGTGTAGGAGCATGTATTTGTTGCTCATATATAAGCGCAGCACCTGACTGATGTTCTAAGCGAGGGGATTCCCTATTCCCTGACTAGAGCTCTGAGGAGACCCCTCAATTTTGGTAGCTGAAGAGGGCGGACAGCTCATCTCTTGCCTCCAGCAGCAAATTGTCTCAATCTACCCCTGGGTACAACATACAGTGAATGTTTCAGGAGTCATTAAATAAGTGTGACACAGAGACAGTGACTTTAGCTGTGAAAAAGTCTGAATAGGCATAGGATAAAAAAAACTGAGATGCTCTGTATTTTATGAAATAGATTTAAGAGTCAAAGTGACTGCCACAAACCAGCAGGGTGAAAACAGGTATATTTTTGAAGCAAAAATGTAGGAAATCTTAGGGGAACCATGTGAACTATTTCAAGGTTTTTCAATTTTGGATAAAGATCAGCAAAGCAAGCTTGTGAGATTTCAAAAAATGAAAGAATATTTTAAAAGTGGCACAATGAAATGACTGGGAGCTGTACACCGATGGGAGCTCTCCAATCTACAGCTGCTTCTCTCTAACCTAGATCCACATCTAGTCAGGTTTGACGGTTCCCACAGGTAAACAAAAATGGCAGGCCTTTGCATGAATTAGTCTCTTTGGGCATGTTCCTTAGTAGAGTGGAGGGCAGAAATCTATACTAGTGACCCCTCCTACTCAGGCCAGCTATAAATATTTTTTTAACCAAATATGAGCTGAATATCCCTTTGATATTTTTGCTAATTCCTACAATTCACTTTCCAAATGCCAAAATATTTTTAGTGAAGCAATGCTTACCATCTTAAATTAAATTTTACTTTGTTTATTTCTCTGTCTTCCCCTAGGATGTTATTAAAACCCTTGACAAAATGTGTGTCTTGTTGAAATATAGTCTGAATTCACTGGCTTCCATATGTTCCTAAGAAATAAATTATTCTCCCAGCAGGTCTCTAGTGATGAGAATATTTTGACAAGTAGCTCTCAGCTGTTTGCACTTCTGGCTCTTGAATGAGTTTGGGGGGTTTCTTATACGATGTGTAAAAGTGCTGACGGGAATCCCACAAAACCATTTTCAGTGATTAGTGGGGGGTAACCCAGGTTTGTAAATGGAAAGGAACTTTGAACATTTTTGCATATGATAAATTTCAGTGTGCTGGAGAATTATTTAAAACTTGCTTTTACTTTCATTTTAACTAAAAAGACTATAAAGCAAACAACAAAAGCATGATTTTCTACTTATTTGTGGCTCAATTCACTACCGCATGGGACTTAGTGAAATTTATAGCCAAAGCTTATCCACTACCACAAGCCAATAAATGTAATTATTTATTTATTCCATGTTTTTTATATACCGTCTTTCTACAATTCAAGACGATTTACATGGAACTCAAAACTAACAGTGTGAGAACATCTGTTTTACATAGAACAAGAACTTAGGGAACATAAGTTAACAGTTGTTTATAATTCCGAAAATGGCAACTATGTACATTAAAGGGGAAGAGGGGGGAGAGTATAGGGAGGAGGGGGATACTGAGTGGTGGGTAGGGGATTGGCAAGTCTAGGTGGAATTTTGTTGGATATTGTTTTGTGGGTTGGTATTATAGTACTCCTGGAAGAGGAGCGTTTTAATTTTTTTGCAGAATTCTGCATGATCAGAGCAATTTCGGAGGTCAAGGGGAGGGTGTTCCATTCTGTGGGGGCGTAGAGGGAGAAAGTACGATTGCAGGTAGCTTGTGAGGTTTTTTTTTGGGCTGGGATGTGTAGTAAGTTTGCTGAGTTAGGCCTGCGAGATCTGGAGTTAGAAGGCTTGGTTAGGAGTGGGCAAACGCAAGGAGCAGATTCATTATGGATAACTTTGTGAATTAGTGTGAGGGTTTTAAATTTTATCCTAGAAAGGACAGGTAGCCAGTGGAATTGTTGAAGTATGGGGGTGATGTGGGATCTTCTGGGGGTCTTAGAGATTAGACACACTTTTGTGTTCTGGGCTAATTGGAGGGGGTGTATGTTATGCTTTGAGATGTCATGCTATACTAGGTTGCAGTAGTCAAGGGTAAGGGTGGTGACAACTTGGCAAACAGAACGGAAGGAGTCTGGGTTGTATCCTTTTCTTTTAAAAAAAAATAAAAAAAGTTTCTGGAATATGTTGCATATCTCCGTAAAGTCAGATCCCCTTTGCAAGGGCATCAAGAAGTCCCACTCTCTCCAACACATAATATATTATCAACTTTATCGCAACTTCATTGAATAGGCAAACTAGGCACGTGCCTTGGGCCCAGAACTTTAGGCCACCCTCTCTAATGTGCTATTTCATTCTCTGGTGCCGGCCTCTACCCTCCTGTTCTCTTCTTGCTACCTGGGAGATGGCAACAGAGTAAAGGAGTAGCCTAGTGGGTAGAGCAGCAGCCTAGTGACTAGAAAGACCTGGGTTCAAATTCCACTGATACCCCTTGTGGGCTTGGGCAAATCATTTAAGCCTCCATTGCCTCAGGTACAAACTTTGACTGCAAGCCCTCTGGCAACAGGGAAATATTTACTGTACTTGATGTAACTCACCTTAAACTGCTTCTGCAATGGTATGAGCTAAATAACACAATAAACCTCTCCAACACATAATATATTATCAACTTTATCGCAACTTCATTGCATAGGTAAACTAGGCACATGCCTTGGGCCCAAAACTTTAGGCCACCCTCTCTTAATTTTTGCTTTTGCACCCCCCCCCCCCCCCTTTGAGTCCGATCTTTCAGTGCAAGCTGTGCAAACAGGGGTACATTTTCAGCCCACCGGCTTGTCAAATGTCTCCCTCCCATTTAAGGTAATCCAGTACTTTTCAAGCCTTTATCCCATATAACCCCATTTTAACAACTGAAAATTCATGTGACCCCAGATGATGGTAAAATCAAAATAGCAGGTCTCCAGGCTCCTTCCTCTTCCTCCACTTATTTAAAGCAGGAAGGCAGCAGCAGCAGTAGTGGCAACAGAAGCAGAAGTCAGTCCAGAGTCCCTTGTGTCTGTGTACTGGGTACTTATAGACCCTCAGTACTCAGCATGGGTTTTCAGTACAACAGGAAGCTTCCCAGGAGGGGGCAAGGGCCTCTGAATGTTCCCTGGCTCAGAGGCCACATGCTCACTGGTGACTGCCTCTACCTGGCATAGGTCACAGTGAAAGAAGGGGACATGACCACTGATTGTCCACTGATAACGTGAGCTCATTTGGGATCCCAACACCAAGTATGGGAACCACTGACTTAATCTGTGCACTCTGTGTCACTATCCATATAGACAGCAGCGCTCTATAAACAGAACGTGATGATGTGGTCATTGTATTATCTGTTTAGACTAGGCTTTGTATTCCACAGGCCTAAACTAAACATGTAACTTACCTGAAGAGTGGCTGAAAATTGACACTATTTGGATAATTTTCTGGCCTATCCTCGTTCCTCTCCTAACATGTCCTACAAGTATACAGATAATATCTGGCCTTTCTGAAATGTAAAAAGCCTGATATTATCTGTATATTTTTTTGAAAATACATGGTTAGGCTAATTATGCGTTTGCCAGGGAACTCCTAATTGCCTTCGAAACTGATAAGACATAATTATTCATTCATATGGAACACTCCCAGACTCACCAATAAAACTTTCTCAACAACAGATGCAGAGCAGAAGTAGGGTATTTCACTTTACAACTTAACATACAACATAATGCTATACAAATTCTAGTCTCACATCAACGATAACACCACTATCTCCCTCCCTTGCTAGACACCGCATCACAACACAAAACCCTGCAAATGAGCATTCAGCATCAGCACCAAGAACTCAAATTGTACCAGTCCTCCCTATGGAAGATCAGCACTACAAATTTTCTAGAACACCAGTAACCTCCTGTTGAAAAATGAGAACAAGCTGAACTATTGCAGATTCCTAGAGAGAACCTACATGTTAACAGAATCCCTTATCACGGCTGCACATGGGAAACACAGACCATCACCAGACAATAAGAAACTACAAAATTTGAAACAAATATCTAAACAAAAATTGAAATGTAAAACCCCAAAAGCAGACACTGAGCTGTGAAATAGAAAAGAACGAGAAATAGAAATGAATTTCCTCCCGTAAGGAGCTATAAGAGATGCACATATTCAAAGCTGACATATTTCATTCTCTTAAAAACTGACACTCTTAGTCCTTTCCTTCACTACATCTCTGATATTCATTCATCTATTTCTCTCATTTGCCTTTTACATAACTACTGTATAGCATCATCCCATTCCTCTTTCTCCTTCCTTCAATCTTCAGTCTTCCTCTTTTCACCGTTCAGCTACTTACCAGCTTTCCATTTCCTAATCTTTCTTCCATTCCACATCTGTCTCATTCCTTTGCCAGCATCCTATCCCCCCTCCATCTTTCACCCACCTTCTAGTCCCCCATTTCCTTCCTCTGTACTCATCTCATCCCCAGTCTCATTTACCACCTTCTGCTTCTCATCCCTTAATCAGCCCCAGCTCATTCCCTAGCACTCATCCTCTCTCTACCTCCAGGTCCTTTCTTATGTCTTATCCCCATCCAGGCTTCCATTTCCACTTTCATTTCCCCCATTTCTCACCTGTTTCACTTCCGTCAAGGAAGACCTGTCCCTTCCTGTGGCTCTCATCCATTCCATAGCACTCTGTCTTTTTCAACTGCCCCAACCCCTCCCCAAACTCCCCAGGTTCTTCAAACATTCCCCCCTCTACATATTTCTGCACTTGGTCTCACAGACCTACTCATATACCTCACCCAATCACCTTGTCCCCACTGTCCTCCTAATCTCTGGTCAATTTCTTAGCACCCACTATCCCACTCCCAATCCCACCCATGCCCCAAGTCCCCACTGACACTCCCAATACCCATCCTATCTTAGAGTCTTTCTTCTGTTTTCTCACCCAATCTTAGAGTCTGTATCTGTCAGAATCCCTCCTTTTCCACATCCTATGTCCCTAGTACCTGCCCTCCTGCCTCCTTCTCCCCTTCCCCAGCACCCAACCATTTACTTCCTTCTCCATTATTCATTAACCTTGTCTTTCCTCCTTCTTATCCCAGCATGCGTTCTTACTCCACTCCCTCTCAACCTTCCCCTGGTTGACTTTGCTTCTTCCCCACTCCCCATACCCTATTCACTGCCCCAGCATCTCCCTCTTTTTCCCACCCTGAACGTAGTATTTGCCAGCATCAATCCCCTTTAAATCCCAGGACCCCAGCCCTAGAATTAGCGCCATTCCATTCCCATCTCCCCACCAACAATTATCTTTCAGTCCAGGTCCTTTCCCAGTCCCATCTCCCCAGACCTCATATCAGCCCATTTCCAGCCCCAGCCCCAGCCCCAGCCCCAGTATCAGTCCATTTTCAGCCCCATCTCCCCAGCCCCAGTATCAGCCAATTTCCAGTCCCAGCTCCTCAAGCCCAGTATCAGCCCATTTCCAGTACCATCCCATTGTCAGTATCAGTCAGCACCCCCAGCTCCTGCATCAGCCCATTTCCAGTTCGTCCGTCCGTCCCCCAGCCCCAGTATCAGCCTATTGCCAGTCCCAGCCCCCAGGTCCAGTATCAGCCCATTTCCAGTCCCAGCCCCCAAACCAGTCTCAGTATCAGCCCATTTCAAGCTCCCCAGCTCAGTTCCAGCCCCCTCCCCCACATCCCCAGTATCAGCCAGTTTCCAATCTCAGCCACCCTCTCCCCCTTCCCTACAGCAAAACAGCCATGGGAGCATTTGATTTTGCTCCCACAACTGTATTGAGCATTAATATAGCTGCAGGAGCAACAGCAAATGCTCCCCTAGCTGTATTACATACAACCATGGGGGCATTTGCTCCTCCTGCTCCTGCAGCTGTACTATATTCAAGCTGCAGGAGGAGTAGCAAAGTGGTTAAAACAATAGTCTAATACCCAAGAAATTAGCATTTGATACCCACTGGTACTTCTTGTGATCTTGGGAAAGCCACTTTACCCTCCATTGCCTTGGAAGGAAAGGCCTCACAATCTACATCTGGTTATACCTTGCCAAGAAAACTCAGGGGCAGCTGGATTGCCAGGAGGAGTAAGCATTGACTTGATGGCACTTAAAAAAATAGCTTGAAGATTACTTTCTGCCATACAGTGTAGAGGACTGCTGTAAGGGCCACACATAGGCATGGGGCTTACATAAGTGGCACCTGAGCAACAGGGACTTGAAGTTGGCACTTAAAAAGGGCCGCCAATAACTTTTCAACTCTTGGCTAAAGAGATAAATTCAAAAGTGGCAGAGTGAAGATGTTTCTGGGACTGTACTGAACTGTTGCTGCAAAGTTTTGGTGAAGAGCAGGTAAACGGAGCAGAAGGGTTACAGCCAACAGTTGAAGCTCTGTGGTTTCGGACATTTTTGAATGAAACAACAGCATTTTTGAGTGAAGAATATTTGTAAAACTTGGATCGGCTATTTCCCACCAGCAGGCTCGGGAGCATGCCTATGCCAGAAGTATGCATGCCAACCACAGGGAAGTGTGCTGACACTGGACTTAAAATGCACCAAGTAGTGATGTCAGAGAACACATGTGCCAGCCCACCCAACTGGTGAGCACTAGTGCATTTTTAAACTGCGCCCTGGAAGATTAGCGCCATTGCGAGGGGACCTGAGCCAATCCAGCCAGTCCAGCAAGAAGTCCTTGAGCACAGCAACAGCGCAACTAGGCCTCAAGCCAGACTGTAGCCTGCTAGACCTAAAATGAAGCACCAGAATGATGCCACCAAGAACCTGCTCTGGTGCCAAGAATTCTAGAGTGCCACTTTTGCCACAAACTTTTCTTCAACTGATCAGCACTCCGATTCACAGATGAGAGATTCCAACAGCCCACCACAGATCTGTCAGAACTGGAGGCTGGTGTAGAATTATTGACTGCATAGGCCAAATAACTTCCAAACAGCAAGACACAACCAAAGGACTAACACCTAGCTCAGCAGGGAGTAACAACAGCAGTGCTGGAGGCATCGAACACATTAACCGAGCCAGTGGAGTGATACCCAGGAAAGGGCTCCTGACTTCCAGAAAGTTTCACTATGCCATGGGAGGGCAAGATCTCTAAAACAGATAGTGAGAGAGGAGAAATGGACAAAAAGGAGTGTAGTCACGGTCACCGGGGTTGCAGTATTGAAAATGTCAAGTGCTGCAGCCACTCTGAGCATCGGAAGCAAAGGAAAGTCCCATACACTGCTGTGGCCACCCACTACTGAGGCTTAGCACTAGACCAGGGCCAGAGAAGGAAAAGATCCTGAATCCTATGGGCCATGGACACACAGTGTTGCAGCACATCTATGAACAACATTGGGAGAGCCTGTTCTGCCAGGGCCTTCAATCATGACACTATCACCTACACGCGCCATAGATAGGGATGCAAGGGTGAAGACCTGGGAAGTGTAGAGCTTTGCTGCCTCTGAGAGCGTCTTCAACCAACAAACGTTTGTATCAAATAAAGATTTTGACACAGGTCTGCCACTACTGGACAATCTACTTGACTATGTGAATTTGGCCTTAAGGTCACAAGCGGAAGGACCTGTTTCTGTAATGTCTGCAACTTATCCAGTCTACAACCCGGAATTGGACCACAATCATCCCCCAAGGGCAGTCATGGCTCCAATAGTCAAGGAAAGAGGAGCGCTAAATGAGGAAGTTCAGGATTTGGAAGTAGCAGTGAGATAGACCTGTCACTGTTGCCTGTACCAGGAGAACTTAAGAGAGATCCATGGATCAAACTGGGTTGCCCAGGTGTCTGCAAGTTACTCAATTGGTCACACTCAAAGAAGATGGTTAGAAGGAGAGTTTGGGAGATTTGGAGATGTGCCCTATCATAAGTAAATCTACAAATCATGAGTATGGTGGATTGAAGAGAGATAAATGAGGAAGAGATGAAATGTATTATCCATGATACCTGACCCGGCCTTTACCACTTATAGTAAACAGAACCCAGTAGTAATAGCTACTATGAATGCACAGTTCAGACAATGGCAGAAAGGACGAACCATTCAGAATCATGAGATGCTGATAGTGGGGAAAGATCTAAGTGCCAAACATTACTCACTAAGGAGGAGGGATTGTGAGAAAATCAGATAAGATAAGTGGATATGGGTTGCCACCTTCACTAAGTGTCCCACTACCCATATCAGAGGTGCATAAAAATATTTAATTGATATTATCTGATATAATATATTACTGGATAGTGACATCTCCCATTTAGAGATGTTCTAGGAGATTACGTAAGGGAAAGTGTGCTTTTCTTAACATAGGTTTTTAATTTTTTTAACTCAAGAAATATTACAGAAGATGTGAAGACAATGTGTCTCTGACCTAGAGGCTTTACCATAGGAAAATAAAGGAGCAGTGTTGCAACTTGTGTTCCTATCTAATGGAGAAAGACTGGTGATACTTGATTGTAACAGAGGCAAATTCTGGCACCAGGTCAAGAATGTGACTCTGAAGTCATGAAGTGATTTTAGAGAGTGCCATGATACATTTGCAACAGGAAATGATGCATAACTCTATTGGCAACTGCAGAGCCCTAGGCTTGTGACTGGCTTACAATGGTTACTCTTTGCAAAGTAATGCATGCTTTTGTGTCAGTGCTGACTCCTGACAACCCAGCAGCTCCTGGGTTTTCTTGGCAGTGTAACCTGAAGTAGGTAGCCAGGCCTTTCTTCCAAGGCAATGAAGGGTTTAGTGACTTGCCCAAGGCCACAAGGAGTGTTAGTGGGAGTGGAATGCTGGTCTTTTGGTTGCCAAACCAGTGCTCTAACCACTAGGCTATTCCTCCACGGTTACTTGTTACCTTAATTCATTGTACATTTTCTAAATCAGAAAAAGAAGCCTCTAAAGCAGTGGTTCTCAAACATTTTTGTACCGTGACCCCTTTTACCATTGGTCAACTTGTGGTGACCCCCAATGATAAAATCAAATGCGTCTCTCTACCTTTACCGTTAACGCATTGTCGCTGTAATCATTTGTTGAATTATTAATATATTATAGGCCTTTGCAATATGTTTTTATTTATACAATTTACTTAAACCACAATAATTAATCACAATAACAAGTAACAATATTTGATTTCAAAATTATGATGATTTTGTAGTCAAATCACTAATATGAAATAAAATTATTTTTTCTACCTTTGTTGTCTGACCGAATTTTTCTCTGATCATGCTGGTCCCGATCTGAGGCTTCTGCTTTCCTGTCTTCTCTTAGCTCTCTTTCTGTGGTCTATGGTCCATCTGCCATTTCTTATCTCTTCTTTCGTTTTCTTCACTTCTTTCCATCAGCCTATTTCCAGTCCCAGTAACCCTCCCCAGTATCAGCCCCTTTCCAGTCCTCACTCCTAGTACCTTCCAATGTCAACTTGCATTCCCAAGACTGCCACTGGTGTCCATTCCCTTCCAGTCCCCCTCCTTCCCCACTGACCAGTCCCTTCTAGTACAAATACCATGGCAGCCCTTCTCAGATCCACTCCCTTCCAGTTCCATTCTCCCATCCCCTCGTATCAGCTCAATTGTAGCCTTAGCCCCCAGTTTTCTTCCAGAGCCAGCAGCTCTATCCTCCCCTCCCCACAATCAGCCCATTCCCAGTCAAAGCCCCCCAATCAGCTCGCTTCCAGTGCTAGTCCCCCCTCAACCCCATTACCAGTGCTAGCCTCCCCTAATCAACCCAATACCAGTCCTACCTCCCATCAGCTCATTACCAGTCCTAGCCTCCTCTAATCAGCCCATTTCCAGTCCTACCTCCCCATCAGCTCATTACCAGTCCTAGCCTCTCCTAATCAGCTCATTTCCAGTGCTAGTCCCTCCTCAACCCCATTACCAGTGCTAGCCTCCCCTAATCAGCTCATTTCCAGTGCTAGTCCCTCCTCAACCCCATTACCAGTGCTAGGCTCCCCTAATCAGCCCATTACCAGTCTTACCCCCCCCCCCATCAGCCCATTACCAGTCCTAGCCTCCTCTAATCAGATCATTTCCAGTCCTAACCTCCCCGATCAGCTCATTTCCAATGCTAGCCCCCAATCAGTCCATTACCAGTCCTACCCCCTATCAGCACATTACCAGTCCCAACCCCACCTTGATCAGTCCATTCCCAGTCCTAGCCTTCCCTAATCAACCCATTACCAGTCCTAGCCACCCCATCTGCCCATTATAATCCTAACCCGCACTGTCTCTCCCCTCTGTCCAGCATTTATCCCTCGTCTGTCCTGTATGTCCCCGTCTCTTCCCTTTGTCCATGTCAGCCCCCCTCTGTCCATGTCAGTCCCCCTCCCTCCGTCAATGTCAGCCCTCCTCTGTCCATATCATCCCCCCTCCCTCCCTCCCTTCCTCCATCCATCCATGTCAGACACCCCTCCCTCCCTCCATCTCTCCATGTCAGCCCTCCCCTCCCTCCCTCCCTCCATCCATGTCAGCCCCCCTCTCTCCATGTCAGCCCCCCTCTGTCCATGTCAGCCCTCCCTCCATCCATGTCAGCCCCCCTGTCCATGTCAGCTCCACTCCCTCCCTCCATCCATCCCTCCATGTCAGTCCCCCCTCTCTCCATGTCAGCCCTCCCTCCCTCCATGTCAGCCCCCTCTTTCTATGCCAGCCCCCTCCCTCCCTCCATCCATCAATGTCAGCCCCCCTCCCTCCATGTCAGCCCTCCTTCCCTCCATCCATGTCAGCCCCCCTCCCTCCCTACCTCCATCCATCCATCCATCCATCCCTCCCTGTCAGTCACCCTCCCTCCCTCCCTCCCTCCATGTCAGCACCCCCCTCTGTCCATGTCAGCCCCCCTCCCTCCCTCCATGTCAGCCCCCCATCCATGTCAGCCCCCTCCCTCCCACCCTCCATGTCAGCCCCCCCTCTGTCCATGTCAGCCTCCCTCCCTCCCTCCATCCATCCATCAGCTCGCCCCTCCCTCCCTGTCATCCCCCCTGTCCATGTCAGTCCCCCTACTCCATCCATCCCTCCATGTCAGCCCCCTCCCTCCCTCATGTCAGCCCCATTGCAGGTCCCCTGCCCCCTCCTCCCCTCTCCCTGTCTGCCAGATACTGCCCTGTTCTTCTGCAGTTGCGGCTCCCTGTCTCTTAGGGAACCGCGGCTGTGCCTGTGAAGCCATTGCAGAGCCTTCCTGTCTCTCGACGGGCTCCGTGCAGCATTGTCCCGCCTCCAAAGGAAGTGGTAAACAACTTCCTTTGGAGGCAGGACAATGCTGCACGGAGCCCGTCGAGAGGCAGGAAGGGTTCTGCAATGGTTTTACAGGCATAGCCATGGTTCCCTAAGAGGCAGGGAGCCGCGGCTGCATTAGAAGGGAAGCGGTAAGTTTGCCACTGCCAAGAAGTGGACTCGGCAGCGGCAGCAAATTGTGTGCTTTTTTTATCTATTTTTTGATGGCGGAGTGAGGCGACCCCCGCTAAATACTGTGGCGACCCCCACTAAATACTGTGGCGACCCCCATGGGGGTCGCGACCCACAGGTTGAAAACCACTGCTCTAAAGAATGTGGAAAGGAGAATGTACAGTATGTATTCTGATTTCTGTTCAGAGAATAAACCCACTGGCTTGGCCACCTGGTGATTCCTTGTCATAAAGCATTTCTTTGTAAAAGGAGGGGCGTAGAGACTATGGGAGTCATTCCGACCCACATTTGCAATGCAATGTGTGCCTTCGAGTCAGTCCTGACTCCTGGTGACCAATGTTCCCTCTAATTTTCTGCAGGCTGTGTGCGCATAAAATATCAGCTGTGTGCAGCTTTTGAAGGAAGGTTAAATTTTTGTGCACCACATAACGACACTCGGAGTTATATACTTTAAAATTTGACTACATGTCAGAATACAGTATGTACACCACATTGATTTTAATCAAATTAAATGAAAATAGACGATTACTAAATGAAGCGGGAAATTTCTAGTAATTACAATCATAACTTTTAAATTTTAAGACGCCTGTGTTGTTTTCTATCAGAATCAGAGCTGTAATTTTTGTGCGCTCTGTTGTAAAGTATGTGCGCTCGCTCGGCGAGGTGTGTGCGCACGCACACGCGCACAGCTTAGAGGGAACAGTGCTGGTGACCCAGAAGGTCCTGGGTTTTCTTGGCAGTGTCACCGGAAGTAGATTGCCAGGCCTTTCTTCTGAGGCAATGGAGGGTTAAGTGACTTGCCCAAGGCCACAAGGAGTGCTAGTGGGAATCGAACCATTGTTGCTTGGTTACTAACCACTAGGTTACTCCTCCACATTTAGAAGGGATATATATCCCGGTCGGACGTATAATCCCCGCTAAATGCCCAGCTGCAATTCCTAACGCAGAGCCCCGTACATGCACAGCCAAGATGTGTGGGGAGCTCTGTACTAGGGCAGGAGGGGACATTCCGGAGGAGGAGCAGGGGCAGGCCAGAGGCATGTCCCTGACCCCGGATGTACAGGGCCAATTCCAGTAATGGTCCTGTACATCCAGCTTGGGTAACTTAGATGGGGGACTTATTCCACCTTAAAGGTGGAATAAGTCCCGCCTGACGCCAGCGGCCATCCAGCCCGGAGGTGAGAGGGGCAGGAGGTTCCCCGTAGCCCAATCCAGGCCCGATTGGGGATCAGGCAGCGGGGAAAAGGGCACTTTGGTGTTGCATGGGTGATTGCGGCTCCTGCATAGAGCTGTGGTGTCATGGCGTCAGGACGCTACAGCACCATGGCTTCATGCAGGAGCCCAGGCTGAGATAGTCAGGGAATCTGTGCAACGTCTAGCAGAGTAGAATTGGAGCACGTCCAGGATGTCCAGGCCTATGCCCTGATTCTGCTTCCCTGGAACCTAACTCCCATGGGAGCAGAATTGGGTACATATCCGGGCCATCCAAATTTTGGATGTCTGGACAGCCCGAACGTGCCCCGATCGGAAATGACCTCCACTTGGATGTCACTGTTTCTCCCTGCCAACATAGTGCAATAAAGAAAACAAGCACAAGACACTTACATTCAAAAGATCCCAGACTAACCCCTGCCCAATATCCTAACTACCCCCGAACCCTTTCCCCTTCCCCTTACTCAATGTCCAGGGGCGCATGCAATATGCTCATCAATATTTCCTATCCTTTCAGTTAACATCTCCTTCACATATTATTTTGAAAGCATCCAACACTTTAACAAACTGATGCATCTTTTCAGTCTGAAGCGCTTTAACATTTCTATTAAATAAACCGCATCCATTCTGGAAATCCATTGCTCAAGTGTAGCCACACTCACTTTCTTCCAAAGCAATGCAATTTCACATTGGGCACTAATCTCCCCTGTGAAAAAATCCACTTTCCCTCCAATTTCCCCAACATAATCAACTGGGCTTGTAACTGGAATCTCCTCTCAGTCATCCTCTGAATTGCCCCTTCTGTCTACCTCCAGAATACTCTGAGGTTGAGGCAAGATCACCACATATGCTAGAATTCAACCCTACTATTACATCCCTTCCAGCATAATATAGATATATGTTCAGTCTAATGGCGATAAGATACCACCAGTATAAAACTTTTATACCCATTTTCTTTGATCAAAGTAGAAGTCGATGTCCTTCCCAAATCTCTAAATCCCCTCCCAGATCTTGCTGTAAAAGTGACCCCCCAGGTCTTTTTCGCAATCTTCTAGAAATGTAGCTTTCCTTTTATCCTGCTTCAAGAAACTCCTATATATTTGTGATATTACTCCCTTAACCCTGGGAGTACCGATGGGGTCAAAAGTGACCCCATTGCAAGTTTCACAACGCGTATCTCGGAAACTAGTTGTTCAAGAATGCAATCTTTTTATGACTCTTCACATGTCGATATTCTCTTTATATTGCTCCATGAGAGGAATAATTTTCATCCGCTAGGTGACGCTAGTGATGAATTGCAGCACAGAGTACCAGTGGGGTCATTTTTGACCCCAGTTGCTTACGTCAGGTTTGGATCGTGATACAATTTGCAGTTTTGTGAATTTGTTGATCTGACAAAGGTATTTATCATTAATTATGTATCATTTATTTTTTGTACTCTTATTTTATGAAAATTACACATTTTCTGTAATTGATATCATACGTTCTCTCATTATTTCCGATTAAATCTAAAGGCTTTCAGCTCGTTCATCACGATTATTGTACACCTATAGTAAAACTGCTTTGTGTTTTATTCAACTTTATCTTTGTTTATTTATTTTAGGTTATTGTTTATGATGTCAAAACGAAAGTATTCAGCTGCCCAAGTAAGAGAAATATTGCAACGAGATGCTGACAGTGACGGCTCTGAGTCGTCTGATGATGCAACATATTCAGCAAGCGAAGAAGCATATCAGCCAAGTTCGGGCGATATATCTGATGATGACAGTCATGATTCAGATGGCAACAGCAGTTGGTTGCCAAGTGAATGTGAGACTGATGTTGAGCCGGTAACATCGCCTGCAGCAAAGAGTCAAGTTACAGGTCGAGGCAAAGGTCGAGGCTGTGCTTGTCAGGGAAGAAGGCAGGAGTCCTCGGTGTCAGTATCATCTGTGAGGAATCTTAGTTGTGGTCGTAGAGGAGCTAAGAGGTCATCAACTATAAGCACAAATGTTGCCATTGAAGCCTATGTACCTAAGGATGCCACATCATGGAACAGGAAACCTATAAAGCAAGCTGCTGGAAGATACGCCAGAGTTAATGTCATGTCCATACAACAAGGTCCTACAAGGTATGCTGTACGAAATGTTGATGGCCCTCTCGCAGCATTCCACTTGTTCATGAGGAAGAACTTATTGAATGAAATCATGATGTGGACGAGCAAACAAGGAAGACAAATTTATGACGACACCTTGAAAGATTTGACAGACGGAAAATTTCAACGTTTTCTTGGACTTCTGATCCTCTCAGTCGTGTACAAGTCATGAAATGAATCCATAGTTCATTTGTGGAACCTTGAAGATGGTTGTTCTGTTTTTGGCAAAAATATGCCCGTAACCATTTTCAGAAAATTTCTTGTGCTCTCAGATTTGATGATGCAACCAACAGACTTGAACAACGAGGCGTGGATAAGCTTGTTCCAATCAGACACGTTTTTGATACCTGGGAAGCAACTCTAAGGAGCTTGTTTACAAAGCCGCGGTAGCATTTTCCGATCGTTATCGTTATTGAAATCAATGGGGCCGCGGCTCCGATAACAATCGGAAAACGCTACCGCGGCTTTGTAAACAAGCCCCTAAGTGACGCCTTTGTTCCTGGTGAAAATGTTACCGTGGATGAGCAACTGCTTACATTTCGTGGTCGTGTTCCGTTCAGACAATATATTCCCAGCAAACCTGGGAAATATGGCATAAAGCTATGGATGTTGTCTGACAGTGCAACGTCATATGTTCTGCGTCTTCAAGTATATACAAGAAGGGAACTCGGACAAAACAGGGAACAGAATCAGGGTGAAAGGGTTGTGCTGCAACTCATTGAAGAATTGACGCGATCTGGCAGAAATGTTACTGTTGACAATTTCTTCTGCAGTTTATCCCTGTCATGGAAATTGCTAGAAAAACAAATGACACTTTTGGGGACAATTCGAAAGAACAGAAAAGAATTACCTCCAGAATTTGTAACAGCAAAGGGTCGAGAGGTATTCACTTCACTGTTTGCCTTTCGCGATGATGCCACTCTGGTTTCCTATTGCCCGAAGAAAGGAAAAGTGGTTGTTCTTCTGAGCAGTTTGAATGATCAAGAAGAAGTAGATAACACACGTCCAGACAAAAAACCACACATGATCTTGGACTATAATTCTAGTAAAGGTGGAGTAGATATGGCAGATCAAATGTTGCACACGTATACCACAAAACGAATGATAAGATGCTGGCCAGTGACAATCTTCTACAACATGTTGGACATCAGTGCTCTGAAAGCCTTCATTGTTTGGATGTCACTAAATCCAGAATGGCAGTCCAAGTCAAAGCTTAGACGTTGTCTATTCCTCTTGGAATTAGGAAAGCAGCTGCTTCAGAGTAATTGCAGCGAGACTTCTTCCAGCATTGAAGAAGCCACTGATGCTGTTTGCAATGTCGGGATCCCAAAGAAAAGGGCAAGGTGTCACTGCTGTTCCAGAGAAAAAGACAAGAAAAGCAACATAGTTTGCACCTCCTGCAAGCACAATGTTTGCAAAGAACATTCAGAAATTGTCTGTGTCTCATGCAAATGACTGTAGTACTTTAGTGTGTTCATCAAGTGCATGCAAAAACTGCTTTCATGGCAACTCTTCTTCATGTAATTTTATGATAAAGCATTACATTTCAAAACATTTAACCATCATATAATAAATAATTAATTCGGAATAATATTTTGTCGGTTTAGTTTAAATTTTTCATGGTTAACAATTAAAATTTGTCATGGGGTCATTTATGACCCCAACGGTATTCAGTGTGTGCAAAAAATCTCAGTAATTCCAGGGTTAAGGGACTCTGAATGCTGGCACGAGGACTCAAAAGCTGTTAAATCTTGTTTTCTGACCCTAGCAAATTCCTATTGGAACAAAAAATGTCAGATCCATAGGTAGCCATAAAAATCCATGTTATCTATTTTAAATTCTTTCCTAAGATTCTGGAACAAGATCATCTCTCCATCCTCACATAGTTGATATCACTTATTGCCCCTTCTGCTCCTGTATGTAGAATAGACCATCTTCCCCTGCTGGGAAGCTCGGGTTATACCGTATCTGTTGCAATAAAGAATGCTCCCCCCTAAACCTCTTGCAGTTTTGAATATGACCTACAATTTCAAAACATGGTTTACAAAAGGATTTCTAGTTTTTCCATCCTCCCTGATTCCTTTGTCCATCCAAAAGAAATGTTTAAGGGCACAGGTGAGATTCCCTCTTGCTCAGTTTAGGCGCACTTTTTCTTCTTTGTATCCCCCTTCCATTCCAGAATTGTTCTCAATCGTGCAGCCAGGTAATATTTGAAGAACTGGGGACCCCCAGTCCCCCCACCTTTTTGTATCCATACAGCATTATTTTGACCATCCTGGGTGGTCTTTTCCTCTAGGAATACTGAAAAGCTTTCCTTTGTAATTTCTCCAATTCCCCCTTAGAGACTTCAATAGATAACAACTGGAATAGGTACATGAAGTGGGGCAAAGCTGTCAGTTTTAAGCTCACAATTCTTCCAAGCCAGGAGATAGGGAGATTTTACCACTTATTCAGATCAATGAGGATATATTTAATAACAGACAAGTAATTTAATTTATAGAATTGATTTATCTGTTTTGAAATTGTTACACCCAAATATTTGATATGCTCAGTTGCCCACTTAAATGAGTAGAGAGGCTTTTAATCTCCCTCACCTCATCACAGGGGAGCATGAGATTCAAAACCTCTATTTTCTCCATTAAATAAATAAAATTTGCTTTAAATCCCACCACCCTACTATATTGTTCTAATTTGACTACAGTTCCCAAAGACTGCTAAGCAATAAAATATTGCTAATGAACAATGACATTTTATGCTTCACTGTCCCTACCTGAATCCAACTGATCCCAAGATTATCTTGTATCATTTCCGCTAATGGCTCTGTCATTAGGGTGAAGAGTAGCAAGGATGGCGGGCAGTTTTGCCTGGCCCCTCTCTCCAAACTGAAGTTTCTTATCATTCCCCTTGACATATTCTAGCCCCCAGCTGTTCTGTTGTCTGCCTTGACTAGATTGTAAACTGTGTTGAGCAGGGACCATTTCTTACATGTCCCTGTACAGCAGGGTGTGTCAATTTTGGAGATGCCATAACTTTAAAAAGCACTAGTGAAAAAATGGTACAATTTCATGTGGTAAATCAACAATTAGCTGTAAATATTGTGTAATATGTTATTTAACTACCTGTAATTTCTAGGAAATTATGCAACAATACACAAATTACTAAAATATGTTTAAGTGCTTTGATAATAGTTTTTATGTGTTTGCATTGCATATTAATGCCTTTTGTGCCTCAATTATCAATTTATCTTACTTATTTCTATGTTGGGATTTACATGGTGAACTGGTTCAATATAAAAATAACTAGCAATTGGACACAAAGTCCCAGGAATCTCCTTTTCCAGCTGCAACTGTTGAAAGAACAGTGTGAAGAGGTAAGGAAGACAGTCATGCCTACAGTGAAAAGGTCAGTTTGGTATGGTTACAGCAAGTCTGTTCTGCAAGCTATGTTGTGCAGTGAGGAGGAACAGAAGAGAGGAGATGCAGTGGAGAAGATATTGAAGATCAGAGGTGAAAGAGATGAGAAGACTCAGCTTGGAGACAGCAGTGTGAGACCCAGAAAACACCATCCATCAACACTGAGGCAACTACATTCACCCAATTACTTGACTGGAGCTCCGGAGTCTCTGAACCTCCTCTTACCTGTACCATGACAATAGGAGAGATCAAGGCATTTCTGAGCAAGCCCATGGTGGTTCCAGACTGGCCATCACACACCCAGTCCATAGAAAGATGTGTAAACATGACAACTGAGGCTGCTGGTCATGTGTACAATCAGGAGAGGAGGGAACATTATATTAGGGGTCAGATGGTCAGCAGGGAGCTCGTGAGCCAAAACAGAAGCAAACATGATATGGCTTCTTTGCTGGATTTTGTTAAATAACATTACATTAACTGCATAAATGACTCTTTAAAGACAATTATGTGGCTACAGGTGTTGTTCAGACTATTTGTATGTTCAAATAAATATTACTTAATTTCTACATAATTCAACTGTGATTCGATGTAGGGAAGACTCACTTTAAGCAGTTTATGAAGATAGCTTTAGATTCAGCATGCAAAACTGCATAATTCGATCACAAGTAGTTTGTAAAGTTTGGAAAAATAAAAATCTACCCCCTAAAATTGACATACAGTGCTGCACATGCCTTGTAGCGCTATACAAAGATCAGTAGTAGTAGCAAGTGCCAGTGAACCCTATCAAAGGCTTTCTCGGCATCAATGGCTAATGCCAGAATTGGTACCTTTTCCTCCCTTACTCACCACACGAGATCAATAACCCTTTTAATATTATCTGCTGCCTGTCTCTCCTTTATAAAGCCTGTCTGATGTGACTCCATCAGAGATCGCATAATAGAGGCCAGCATCTCTGCTAAAATCTTAGCAAAGATCATGATATCCAAGTTAAGCAGAGAGCTTGGCGTATAAGATGTACACTCTCTTGGATTCTTCCCTGGTTTTGTTAATACACTAATATCCACCAACCTCATTGGTGATGCAGCTCTTCATTCTCCAGAAGCTTGTAGAGGAGCTCTACTAACCGTGGAACCAGTTCTATATTCTATCTTTTATAGGACCATGCTGATCATCCATTGAGGCCCAAAGATTTATCATTAGTGAGTGCTTTACTTGCCTTTTGAATTTCTAGTCCACTTACAAGTCTCTTTAATTTTTCTATCGCTTCTTCCAATAGCAACATCAGCCCCACCACAGCAAGATACTTCCTAGAGAAAAGTCATTATTAAAGTGGACTAGGGGAAATTCGCATGCGCATGAAATGAGAGTCAGAAGCTGTAAAGATGTCTTACACATTGGAACATGGAACGTACGAAGCATGAATCAAGGGAAGTTGGAGGTGGTCAAGAATGAAATGGAACGTGTACAACTTGGTCTGTTGAGTGTCAGCGAACTGAAATGGACTGGCATCGGGCATTTTGCATCAGATGATCACATGGTCTATTATGCTGGAAATGAAAGACAAAGAAGAAATGGTGTTGCATTTATAATAAAGAAGAAACTTGCAAGAACCGTAATGAAATACAATGCAGTCAGCAAACGCTTAATCTCTATTCGTCTACGAGGATTGCCTATCAACACAACTATAATTCAAGTATATGCCCCAACAACAGCTGCAGAAGAGAATGAAATTGAAGAGTTCTATGAACAAGTACAAGCTGAAATTGACAGAACATGCAAACAGGATATCCTGATAGTCATGGGTGACTGGAACGCAAAAGTTGGTGACAAGGTAATTGGAAAATATCGACTTGGCAACAGAAATGAAGCTGGAGAAAGACTGATAGAATTGTGCAAGACCAACGATCTATTCATCTCAAACACCTTCTTCCATCAACACAAACGGCGACTGTACACATGGACTTCACCCAATGGATTGTATAAAAATCAAATTTACTACATCTGTGGAAGTCAACGATGGAAAAGCTCTATAGCATCAACAAAGACAAAACCTGGAGCTGACTGTGGTACAGATCATCAACTACTAGTATGCAAACTCAAGCTAAAGTTGAAAAAGAGCAAACCACTCATGAATGCAGCAAAATATGACCTTGAGAATATACCACTGGAATTTAAAGACTGCCTGCAAAATTGATTTGCTGCTTTAGATACAAATGACAGAGCTCCAGAAGAGTTATGGAATGACATCAAGAAGGTTGTGTTGGAAGAAAGCGAGAAATCTCTACAAAAGGTGAAAAAGAAAAAATGGCCAAAATGGATGACGGAAGAAACTCTGAAAATTGCCCAGAAATGCAGAGAAGCTAAAGCCAGAGGAGAAAGAAAGACAATCACAGAGCTCAACAGAGATTTCCAATGTGCAGCAAGACAGGACAAGGAAAAGTACTACAATGACACATGCAAGGAAATAGAAGCAGAAACTATTAGAGGAAGAACAAGATCGACTTTCCTAAAGCTACGAGAGTTAAAGAAAAAGTTCCAGCCTCGAATTGGAATGTTACAAGATGGTCAAGGTTCTATGTTGAATGATGCTGAGAAGATCAAGAAAATATGGAAGGAATATACAGAGTTTTTATATGATAACGATCAAGTGGACCAACAGCCATTTCAACCTGTACCTTATGATCGGGAACCATTGGTGATGAAAGAAGAAGCTGAAGCAGCATTGCAAGCCTTATCAAAGAACAAAGCACCAGGCATTGATAGCAGTCCCATTGAAGTATTACAGCAATTTGATGCAGCTGTTACCGTACTTAGAAGTCTCTGCCAAGAAATATGGAAGACAACATCATGGCCAACTGACTGGAAAAGATCTGTGTTTATACCAATACTAAAGAAAAGTGATCCAACTGACTGTGGAAATTATCACACAATCACTCTGATCCCACATGCCAGCAAGATTCTACTGAAGATTATTCAAAAGAGACTACAACCATACCTGGAACAAGAACTACCTGAAGTGCAAGCAGAGTTCAGGAAAGGGCAAGGAACGAGAGACATCATTGCAGATGTAAGACGGATCCTTGAAAAGACTAAAGAATACCAAAAGGATATCTATTTGTGCTTTATCGACTATAGCAAAGCTTTTGACTGTGTAAACCATGAGAAACTCTGGGCCACATTAAGAAGCATGGGTATACCAGAACACCTGATCTTACTCTTGCACAATCTGTACATTGATCAAGAAGCAACAGTTCGGACGGAACAAGAAGAAACAGAATGGTTTAAAATAAGCAAAGGTGTAAGACAAGGCTGCATACGTTCCCCCTATCTGTTTAATTTATATGCAGAAATGCTAAAATACCTTATTGACCGTGTTTAGTGAATGATTATTACTATAAATATAAATCAGCTCATTCAACTTTTTCACCGTTATACTACTATTCAGTATTAATTCTACTTGTCTTATATTAAGCCTCAGACAACACCCTTATTGCTTCGTTACACTAGGAGAGTTATAAATCGTCTCCTAAACGTGTATAGGGTTTAGTACATCAATGGCTTAAATGTGAAGATTCTCCAGCCAGTTCAATTAATTTCAAACAGCTATTGCTGATTTAAATTTTCTTAAAAGACTACTTAGCTTCTAATGAAAAGACTGGTCTTCATCTTCTTCTTCTGTTTTTCTCTTTTCTTTTAATCTTTGGTATTTCTTTGCCTTTTCTTATGTAGTAAAAGAAAAGGCTGGCTGGAGAATCTTCACATTTAAGCCATTGATGTACTAAACCCTATACACGTTTAGGAGACGATTTATAACTCTCCTAGTGTAACGAAGCAATAAGGGTGTTGTCTGAGGCTTAATATAAGACAAGTAGAATTAATACTGAATAGTAGTATAACGGTGAAAAAGTTGAATGAGTAAGCTAATTTATATGCAGAACAAATCATCAGAGAAGCAGGATTGTATGAAGACAACAGAGGTGTGAAGATCGGTGGAAGACTCATCAACAGGGCCGGATTTACCTATACGCCATGTACGCCATGGCGTAGGGCCCACAGCTGGCAGGGGCCCACAAAAAAAGAAAAAGTTAATTTTTTTTTTAAATAAAATTTTAAAAAAAACCTGCTGGCTGCCGCCGCGGGGCCCCCTCTGCTGCCGCGGCAGCACCGACTGACCCGCGGGGGCCCCCTCTACAAGCTGACTCCGTCGGTTCATTCCTCCCTCCCTCCCTCCCTCCGTGCAGGCTGTGAGAGACGCGAAAGTGTCTCCTCGCGTCTCTGTTAAGCCCGCAGGGGCTGATGGGAAATTTCCCATCAGCCCCTGCGGGCTTAACAGAGACGCGAGGGAGACACTCTACCTTCGCGCCTCTCACCGCGTGCACGGAGGGAGAGAGGGATCAACGGACCGACGGAGTCAGCTTGCAGAGGGGGCCCCCGTGGGTCAGTCCGTGCTGCCGCGGCAGCAGAGGGGGCCCCGCGGCGGCAGCCAGCAGGTTTTTTTTTTTAAATTAAATTTTACTTTAGGCCGACGGGGGTGGGGGGGTAGGACTGGTAATGGGCTATTGGGGGGGCTGGGGCTGGGGCTGGGACTGGAAATGGGCTGGGGGGGTTAAGGCTAGAGGTGGGTTGATGGGGTTAGGACTGTTAAGGGATTGTGGGCTGTTGGGGGGGGCTTAGAACTGGCAATGGGCTTTGGGGAGGGTTAAGACTGGTAATGGGCTGTGGGCTGATGGGGGCTGTCTGGTAATGGGCTCTGGGGGGCCGAGTACTGGAAAGGGGCTGGGGGGGTTAAGACTGGACGGGGGATGATGGGGTTAGTAGTGGTAATGGGCTGTTGGGGGGGTGTAGAACTGGTAATGGGCTTTGGGGGGGGTTAAGACTGGTAATGGGCTGTGGGCTGATGGGGGCTGTCTGGTAATGGGCTATGGGGGGGCTAGGACTGGAAATGGGCTGGGGGGGTTAAAACTGGAGGTGGGCTGATGGGGTTAGGACTGGTAATGGGCTGTGGGCTGATGGGGGGGTTAGGACTGGCAATGGGCTATGGGGGGCTGACTGGAAATGGGTTGATGGGGTTAGGACTGGAAGTGGGCTGATGGGGGGTTAGGACTGGTAATGGGTTATAGGGGGGGCTTAAACTGAAAATGGGGTGATGGGGGGTTAGGACTGTAAGTGGGTTGATGGGGGGCTAGGACTGGAAATGGGCTGATGGGTGGCTAGGACTGGAAATGGGCTGATGCAGGTACTAGAAGGGAATGGATGCTGGGTGAGGCTGGAACTAGAAGGGAGCTGATGTTGGGGGAGGATTAGAATGGGATGGGGCTGGAAGAGTAAAATGGAGAAGGGAAAAATATTTTGTGTGGGAGGGATAAAAAATCTACAATTGGCCGGGTATTGGGAGAGTAAGTGGGGATTGAGGATGGAGGGGTAAAATTTGAGTGGATGAAATAGGAATGAGGAAAGAGCAAAAGGAGAAAGATTAGTATGTTAAAGCAGATGTAGAGAGAGAATGGAAAAAAATCTAGCAGAGAGAAGAAAGGACAAATGGACAGCAGACGATGGAGAGTTAGCAGAAGACACGAAGAAACCAGAAGAAAGTGGCTGGAGCAATTGCAGCTGAAAAAAATGCACAAAAGGTAGAAAAATATCTCTTTATTTTGAATTTATTAATTGGAATATGTCAGCTCTGGTAAATGTGCATCATTAACGTCTGCGCTTTGTTTAGTACAAGAGCAAATTAATGTATAGTTTTATTTCTACAGTGTTGTACTTTCCAAGTTTGGCTTTTGGGATTCCCAGTTTAATTATTGTCTTCCTGTTTCTAAATTGTGATTACTTGTTTGATGGTCTATGTTCTGCATGTGTAACTGAGCTGAGGTGTTCTGTTTATATAATTCCTATTTGACATTGCCACTTGTTCTCTTTCCCCAGTAGGTCATGTATTGTTGTTCTCTGAAATGTATTGGTTTAATATTTGCAGTGTTGCCTTTTGATTGGTAGGGTATGGTGCTTTGTGAGTCCTGGTAGTGCTGTTTAAGATACGGCGGGTTTACTATGGGTTCTAAATGGGCAGTGTTTGTAGTAGTTCCTAATGTGTCTGGCAGTTGGCACTGGATTATAGTAATGTAGAAATCTTTTAGTCTTTCTTTATCCATACACTCATTAAGAGGCACGTTTACTAAAAGTTAGTATATGGTAACATTATGCAAATATTTATGCAAATGAGGCCCCTTATGCAAATGAGGCCCCGCACCCCCCTTGGGCCGCCCCTGCTGGGGGCCCACAATTTTTGTTGGCGTAGGGCCTCACTCAAGGTAAATCCGGCCCTGCTCATCAACAACCTTCGCTATGCTGATGATACTACATTACTGGCTGAAAGTGAAGATGATCTGAAACATTTGCTTTTCACAATCAAAGAACATAGTCTCAAAATGGGCCTGCACCAAGAAGACAAAGATCATGACAGCTGGCATAATCAACAGGTTCATCGTTGAAGGAGAAGAAATTGAAATTGTGAACAACTTTAACCTACTTGGATCAACTATCTATAAAGAAGCAACAAGCAGTCAAGAAATCAGATGACGCATTGCTCTTGGCAGAATAGCTATGAAGGACCTAGACAAGATTCTCAAGAGCAGAGATGTCTCTCTCCATACAAAGATTCGACTTGTTCAAGCCATGGTATTTTCAATAACATCATATGGATGTGAAAGCTGGACAGTGAAAAAGATAAACAGGAAGAAAATTGATGCCTTTGAGTTATGGTGCTGGTGGCGAATACTGTGTATACCATGGACTGCCCGAAGAACAAACCAGTCGGTACTAGAGGAGATCAAACCTAAGCTTTCTTTAGAAGCTCAGATGACAAGACTTCGACTTTCATACTTTGGACACATCATGTGAAGAGAGAGATCATTAGAGAAAGACATCATGCTTGGCAAGATAGAAGGTCAACGCAAAAGAGGAAGGCCAGCAATGAGATGGATCGATACAATAACAGCAGCTACGGGTACCAGTCTGTCAACAATGAGCCGCCTGACTGAAGACCAAACACAATTTAGGATAGCTATCCAGAGGGTTGCTATGAGTCGGCTCCGACTCGACGGCACTTAACAACAGCAACAGGGGAAATTCATTGTTATCCCTGGGATAAACAGCAAGGAATCTGTCTACCTTTTGGGACCTAGATTGGCTACTGTTGGAAAGAGGATACTGGGCTTAATGGACCTTTGGTTTGATCCAGTATGGCAAATTATATGCTCTTATGTTCTTATATATGTTCTCTTCTCTCATTGTCGCTTCCTGCTAGTTTAGCTGCCAGTAGAATCTGGTAAGCTCCTGTTTGATCTCCTCTTCCTTATACACTACTATACACTTTCCATCTCTTACCTTGGTAATTGTCTCTCACCTGAAACTGTCTAGCAAATATTCTCCCCACCTTATTCCCCATTTCAGAATACTGCTGCTTAGCCCAAGTTAGCTTATGGTTAAGCTTTTCCAACTATAGTTCTTATAGATGTTTCCTTGCTTCCTCTATTTTTAAGCATACTTTTATGAGGCCTCTCAATTCATTCTCCTGCTCTAGCAATCTCACCTTCTCATACTCTTCTTCTAACTTTTTATTTCTCTCCCTTTTCCTCCTTGCTCCCCACTTGATGAATTCCCCCCTCAGCACAGCTTTTAACCCATCCCACACTATCCCTACATCCACTTCTCTTTTATCATTGAGTCACAGATATTCATCTATTTCTCTTTTCACTGCCTCCCTTATCACCTTATCTCCCCTATCAGAGCAGCCCAGTCCTTTCTAAAGCCATCCAAACGGGAGCATGATGGCTCAATTTTAATAGACTGAACATCAGAAACTATTCAAGTTCATTAGTAAATAGTCAGTTCTCGACTACACCTGGCGAATGGCTGAATAGAAAGTGCAATCCCTTTCGCCTCAGACGTTGGCCTCCAACCATCAACTACCTGCAAGAATTGCAGCAAATCTTTAAACTTAGCTCTATACCGATTATCCCGCTCCCTCTTGCACTCCAATGTATCCATAGCTGAGTGGAGAGCCAGATGAAAATCCACCCTCTACTACCATTCTTCCTTCTAAAAAATTCTTCCATTAGGTTATCACCATTTCATATAGGTGCCCCTTCACTGCCAAATATCTCCCTTCCCTATTCTTCTGTGCTGAAATAACTTCTAGGGGTACTCACCATTGCATTAACATCAGGACTGGCATTAGGAGGTGGTAAGCAGAGCAATTGTGCTGGGCTCCCATGCCACTGGATGCCCCAAGTCTGCCTCGAGCTGAAGGAGACAGTCTGTAGGTGAGCTTTGGGGCCCCCTCACTCTTCTCTACATAAGAATACTGTTTATTCCTTAACATTCCTTCATCACGCTGTCTTAGATGGGGTTCCTGTATTAGCGCTTCATCTCATCGTAAGCATTTGATTTTTTTAACAGTTTTTCGCTTACAGATGTTGTTGAGTCCCTTCACATTGAAAGAGCCAATATGGACTTTTATTAGTCATCAGTCTATCCCATATCTAAGCTCCCTCAATCATCTTCAGTTTCCCCCTCCTCTCCTCAAGAAATCTGATTCCCCTTAATGCATACCCCTCCACTGGACTGTTTTGGATTGCCCCTTACTTCTTCCTCCTCCCCTCACCCCTCTCTTACCCTCCATTCAGAACATCCCCTTCTCCTTCCCCTTGCTTACCCTCTGACAGCTCCATCCTCAGTGAATGCCTATGGTCAAGTAGGACCAACGTCACTCCAGGACCATTTGTCTCCTTATCTTTCTCCACCCCTTGAACCATGAGCTTTACCAAATCTCTGCACCCCCTCAATTAATGCTTTCATGTTTCCCAATCCTCCCTTCATACCCCCCCCCCCACACCTTTAGAATCCACTACCCAGCTCGTTTTCACTCACTCCCCCATCCTCTCACCCTAACAAGCATTTACCCTCATTCCTACAAGAAGAGTTTGGAAGGATTTCTCTGGTGAAGAGCTACAAGCAGTAGCTGATTTTAATGAGGTGGATTTGAAAGAGTTTAAAAAGATATCAGGGGGAGGCAAGATGGCGGCGGTGATTCACTTCTGGTGAGTGGGCTCGTTTTGGCGGTGTGCTGTGTCGGCGCTTCTTGTAGCTTACCTACCCTCGGGTGAAGCTAGTTCTAGCTGCGCCACTCACAAAACGCTGCCGATGTCTGAATTCTCTCTTCTAGGAGCAGGAGCGGTGTCTTCGGCAGGTACGGTGCTTTTGCCGGACCTGAGCACGTCAGGGGTTTTCTTATCCCCTGAACAGCGGGCCACCCCCCCCCCCCACCATGTCCCAGAAGCGTTGCAGCTGACAGAGGAGTGCTTCCCTCTGGCGTGAAGACTAGCACTCCGGTGCAAGGAGGAGAAGAGGGCTCCAAGGCCATCAGGGAAAGCTTTGCTCATCCGTGTGGGGCTCCTGGGGATGAAGTGAGACCTGAGGCTGTGTCTTTGCCAGAGGACAGCCCTACCCAGGAGGTGCTTTACCTGTTGGTTACTGCAGGTGCTGGTGTGTTGGAGGCCCCTAAAGTTACATTAGAGGTGCTGTGGGACGCTATCTCAACAATGAATTCTTCCCTCATGACTGTTGCTGCATTTGTAAGTACTGAAACTAATACCTTACGTAAGGCCTTTCAAGAAGTTTCCAGAGTTCAAAAGGAACAGGAGGGAGAGTTGGCCTCTCCCTTTTAGCTTTTGTGGGCTGATTTTGGTTAATGTATATTTTCCTTGTATTTGTTTTGCTTGTATCTCTGTTTTCCTTTTTTACCAATTTGCTTTCATTCATTTGCTTGAATGTATTGATCAAATTCAATAAATAAATAAATAAAAAGAAAGCGTTTAAAAAGAGAGGCACAAATACAGCTCTGGCATGAAAATTTGGGAGAAGTTGGCTCCTGAAAAGATATATAAAGATATTGGTTTGAAAGAGCTCAGTATAGTACCATTTGGCATTACGGGCCTGATTCTGCAAGGCAGATAGCAGGACTGTACGTCCCAGTGAGTCGTCCAGCCCCGCTAGTCGCCTGCACCATATGCTGTCCCCTGGATCCCCTGCACACGCAGAGCCACTGTGCGTGCTGCAGGGGATGGGGGATGGCACAGGGGTGGAGAGTGGGCAGAGCATGGGCAGAACTGGCCCCTGGACATATAGGGCCGATTCAGGTCATGGCCCTGTACATCTGGGGAGCACCAGGAGGACAGCCAGCTTATTCCACCTCAGAGGAATAAGCCAGCCCCCCAGCAGCAACAGCAGCAAGCTAGGTGAGTCCCTGCCACCCGATCCAGGGCCTGGCTGCCTCCACCGGGGTCGGGCGGCAAGGAAACTGGGGCTCCACAGCAGCGGGCTGGATGTGCCATGGGGAGGATGTCCCCAAGGCGATGCAGGGGCATGCCGGGCTGCCTCTCAGTGCCGATCCTGCACCCACGGGAACGTCTTGCTCCTGTGGTGCAGAATCAGGCACTGATGGGCCCATCCTTTTCAGGGGGGATGGCCCGGGCGTGCCCCATCTGGGATCGGGCTCTATATCTATTGAAGAAACAGCATAGACAACTGGAGCATAAATGGGGAAAAAAGATAAAACAAACAACTTGATTTGCTATAGAAAGCATATGTGCTTCTATAAGCAGAAGATCATAAAAGCAATGACAGCATTTATTACAACCCAACTTGAAAAGGAAGGGAATAGGCCCCAGCATTTATTTAACACTCTAAAAATGTTTTGTGTGGCAGCAGATTTTGATGCAGATGGATTCAGTCTATTCTGACTACAAACCAGTTTAGCAATTATAAAACAAATACAGTAGGAACTTATAGATAAAAGAATGATGATGTGTGTGAGGTAGGGGAGGTGGTGAGTGAATGCAGTAAACTATTAGGGAATATTCCCTCGGGGTTCACATAAGCTGTGGTTAAGATGATTTCAAAGAAAACTATCTCATATCATAATGATTTATCATCCAATCTCGCCATTATCATTTATAGGAAAATTTATTAAGAAATTTGTATACCAACAATTGTTGCAGTTCAATGATTGTAATGGAAGCCCCAGACAATCAGAGGTTTGCCAAGGACATGAAACAGAAGCCATCTCGGTATCTATGTTAAGCAAGATAAGATTGTTAGAAGACAAAGGGAGAGATGTGTTACTAAATTTTCTAGATTTGTCCTCAGCTTTTGATGCCATTGATCATTCATTGCTCCCACAGAGGCTGTTTTTGTAAAGATAGCCACAGATGTACTGTTTCTGGCAATCTTCTTTCCTGAAACGGAGAACTCTGTAGTTGAAGAGGGTTTGGAGTCAGAGCCAGAAAGGCAGACTTTAAATAGGGCATAGATGTCTCTCCATATCCAGAGTGATTTTTAAGAAGCTGCATGTGGGTAAACAAAACATGTTACACTGGTCCACACGTGTGGTAACAGGTTTTGTTTTTTTCATCGCTGCTTCCTATCTGGTCGCAGACATGATCCTACAGCCCCAGTCCCCCTCCATCGCCCCCCCCTGACATCGATGCTTCCCAGTCTCCCCTGGCATCATGTCCCTTGGCAGTAGTAATCTCCCTGAAGTCACACTCCCCACCCACTATCCCACCCCCAGAGTCCCTGGGGTTTAGCAGGAGCATGAGTGATCCCCATTCACTCCTGCCTTTCCTGGTCCCAAGTTCAAAATGGCACCCATGACTCCTAGCAATAATATGAGATTACTACTAGGGGTCACAGCTGCGGTTTTAAACCTAAGACCGGAAAAAGGAGAGAGTGGGAATGACTCCTGTTCCCGCTAGACACCAGGGACCTTAGTAAGGCTGGAAATGAGATAATGGGGTGAGAGGTTCTTAGGGGATTCTGGTTTCCTTACCATACCCCTAGATGTATTCTTGTCCTCAGCTGTTGTATTGTCTGCGTTAACTAGACAGTAAGCTCTGATGAGCAGGGACTGTCTTTTACATACCTGTTTATACCTTGTAGTGCTATACAAATGATCAAGACGTTGTATGGGCCCCAAGCATATTGTTTGTGGGGGAGGGAGGAGAGGTGTGCAAGGGGCGATGGCCATCAGGGAAATCTTGGGTCATCTGAGGTGAAGTGCTACACTTTAGCTTAGAGGACCCCTTTGCTCCCATGCTGCATCTTAATGTCAACCCTGAGCTGGCATAATGCTGCAGTGTTAAGGGCAGAGCAGAAAACTGTGTTGAATTCTAGCAGTTTTTCACAGCAACAAATGAGTGTGATACACTCCTAATGAATGAGACCTGGCATCTCTGGCTTCCCTTCCACCCCCACAGCTGCTTTTACAGACAACAGGTGAAAAATATTGTTCCAAAAAATGATTTCTTTGTATCTTCTGGTTTTACAGCAGAAGAGTTAGATATAGTAAACTCCTTCACCGCTGACACTGCATGCTTTGGAAGTATACAAATAATCTGTGTGTACTAGTGCATAGTGTACACCAGGCCTTGATAAATTTTCTTGGAATCTAGGTGCCAGCCTAAAAATCTATGAGCTAGCCACCAAAAACTAGGTAACAATACATGCCCCTGCCACTCCCCCAGAAAGGTGTCTTGCAGTTACTTTTTTAGGTTTTAGTGCCTGATATACTAAGACACTTTTCCCATTGTCTATAGGATAAAGCTTAATAGATCAGGCTCTTAATGGGCCACTGCACAGTATCAACAGAAGGTCTGTGGCTCCACTCCTCCTCTTCCTCCCTCTCCCACCACCCCCCGGGTGCTTGCATGTGTACAGTGCAGAGGTGGAATGCATTTTTTGCACATACACATTGTGCCCTTTACTTCCCATGCATTCATATCTTCACCCTCCAATCCCTGGCACTCTTTTCTCCC
Source organism: Ichthyophis bannanicus (assembly GCA_033557465.1). Classification (NCBI taxonomy): domain Eukaryota; kingdom Metazoa; phylum Chordata; class Amphibia; order Gymnophiona; family Ichthyophiidae; genus Ichthyophis; species Ichthyophis bannanicus. The sequence continues at coordinate 785,693,763 of CM066033.1, forward strand.
TCTCAACTCCAATCTCTGTTCTCCTTCCCAGACTCTCTCCTCCCCAACTTTCCCTTGCCCTCCATTCCCTCCAGCATTCATTACTGACCAACTCCACTGCCCCTTCAGCTGTCTGTGCAGCAAATTCCCTGTCTCTAACCTTTTATTCAATTAAACAAAAATCCTCTCAAGGGGCAAAAAAACTATGCAGAAAAAACAGGTACTACCCCAATCAATACGACCCAAAAACAAACAAAATCAAAACAATCAATATGCACAAAAAATCTAAGCTCAAAAAATATATATCTAAACAAAACAAGCTCGGGGCTAGCCAATTACTGATGTGGGAGGAAAAAAAGACCTCAGTGTCCCCCCGCACTAAAGTGACAGGAGTCAAGTCTGTCGACAGACGCCAAAAACGTCTAAGAAGACTGAACAGACTGAAAATTACATCAACGGTCATAAAAAAAACCTCCAACCAGCAGGCTTCCGAGCACAGCAATACTAATATCACATAACATCAAACAAAAAGCTCCGGACACTTATCTTTGGATGATTACAGTCACTTAAGAATGATGATGATGAAAAAAAGCAATTGTGAGGATGTTGAATCCAACCACGATGAGCTGAAGACCACGTCGAAGTAAGCGTATACGATGGTGTACTTCAGGTGATCAGGAACTTTAGTGCGGGGGGACACTGAGGTCTTTTTTTCCTCCCACATCAGTAATTGGCTAGCCCCGAGCTTGTTTTGTTTAGATATATATTTTTTGAGCTTAGATTTTTTGTGCATATTGATTGTTTTGATTTTGTTTGTTTTTGGGTCGTATTGATTGGGGTAGTACCTGTTTTTTCTGTCTAACCTTTTATTGGCAGACTGAACAGCTACAAAAGTTCCTGCAGCCTTGATCTTCTGCCCCAATGCTCCTGGCCACAATTGTGGCCTTTTTCAGATCTTCTGCTTTGCTTATGTGCTCTGAGCTTGAGATGCCAGGTCCAATATTTTAGTCGCAATCTTTATCTTTATCTTTATCTTTATCTTTATTAAAACATTTGATAAACCGCCCAGGCCGAAGCATCAGGGCGGTGTACAATCATAAAAAGGTGACAGCTGCTGAGAAAGGAAGGAAAGAAAAGAACGCCAAATGATAATAGGACAGCAAAAGAAATAGCAGAGAGTAAAGAAGGGCAACAGAAAACAGCAGAGCAACAAAATTTAAAACAATAATAATAATAATAATAAAAACTTAAAAACAATAAGAAATTAAAGGAGTGGGGAGAGGAGAGGGAGACTCGAACCAGATATAGGTGGAACAAGAGGCGAGACTAGGGGAACAAGACACCAGCAGTGAAGGGAAAATAGGAAAATAAGAGGGGGGGAGGGAATAAGGGCTAGGTGGGAAAGACATCATCAGTGGGGGGAGGGAGATTGAATGCTTGACAGAAAAGATGAGTCTTGAGAAGGGCTTTAAAACGAGTGTAGGAGGGTTCTAAACGGAGAGGTAAGGGAAGAGAATTCCAGAGGGCGGGGCATAGAAAAAAGAAGGCAGAGTGTCGGGTGGATTCGAGACGGGCCTGAGTGGGTGAGGGAAGAAAGAGACGATTACCATGGGCAGACCGGAGAAGACGGGGAGAGGGCTGAAGACGAATAATATTGGCTAAATATTGGGGGGAGTCAGAGAAAAGGGCCTTGTGTGCAAGGATGAGTAGTTTAAACACAAACCGAAACTTGATAGGGAGCCAGTGTAAAGAAAAGAGACAGGGGGAAACGTGGGAGCGGAAAGGGGATAGAGTAATAAGACGGGCGGCGGCATTTTGAACGATTTGAAGGCGGTGGAGTTGGTGAGAGGGAAGACCGGCATAAACAACGTTGCAATAATCAAGTCGCGAAATAACTAGAGATAAGACCAGAGTGATAATAGAAGAGTGTGAAAAGTAAGAACGGACAGCTTTGATGTGACGTAAGTGAAAGAAGGAGGAGCGAACAACAGAGGAGATATGGTCATGAAAAGAAAGAGATGAGTCTAGAGTAACACCCAGATAACGGAGAGTGGAGGTGGAAGGGATAGAATGGGGACCCATGACAGGAAGCACTGAGGGAGAAGGACGACCAAAAGTAACCCAAAGAGCAGCAGATTTGGTGGGATTAACATGCATGAAGTTTGACTCAAACCAGGATGTGATGGAGGAGAGACAGAAGTTAAGCGGAGTGAGATCAGGGGCAGAGGGAGAGGTATGGTGAACCAGAAGGATATCATCAGCATAGATGTAGAAAGAAAGAGTAGATTGCTGGATTAGCAGAGCTAGGGGGGCCAGAAAAATGTTAAAGAGAAGAGGGGCAAGAATAGAGCCCTGAGGGACACCACAAGTGACAGGGGCAGGGGGAGAGACTGAAGAACCAGCGTGAACTGAGAAAGTACGACAAGATAAAAAAGAGTGAAACCATTGAAGAACAGTGCCATGAATACCAACATCAGACAAACGAGAAAGAAGGGTGCGGTGATCGACTACATCAAACGCAGAAGACAGATCCAAGGAGACCACTAGGGAAATATCACCACGATCGTGAGAGCGGTGAAGTTCAGAAAGCAGAGCCGTGAGAACAGTTTCGGTGCTGTGACCAGGACGAAAACCAGATTGCCGGGGGTGAAGGGCGTGGGTGGAGTCAAGATGAGAGGTCAGCTGGGAAAAAACGATTCGTTCGAGGATTTTGGACAGAAAAGGAAGGTTAGAAACGGGGCGCCAGTTGGCAGAAAGAGTGGGGTCGAGAGTGGGCTTCTTCAAAAGGGGGCGGACAATAGCGTGCTTCCATAGAGAGGGAAAAAGACCAGAAGAAAGACTAGTGTTAAAAATAGAAAGGATGAAAGGCACCAAAGCAATGTGCGCATCAAGTAGCCAGGGGGATGGCAGAGGATCAAGAGGACAGGTAGTTTGGTGAGCGGAAGAGATAGCCTTAATGAGTTCAGGTGAAGAAATAGGGGAAAAGGAACACCAAGTGTGGGAGAGGGTGTGAATGGGTGAGGAAGGGGAAGTGGGCAAAGGGCGGAAAGAAGGAGAGGAGGGGAAGGGAGGGAGAAGAGGGGAGAGGGGGGAAGGGCATGAAGGAAAGGAGGAGCGAATAGCAAGAATCTTATTAGCGAAGAAAGAAGCAAGAGAAGAAGGGCTGGGAGGGGGGGGCTGGGAAAGGGCAGAAGGGAGAGAAGAGGGGGAGGAAATAGATTTAAGGACCAGAAAGAGACGTCTAGCAGAGTTGGAAGATGTAGAGATGAGACGAGAGTAGTATGAATGTTTAGCAGAAGTGATAGCAGAGCGGTAGGAAAGGTGGGCAAGTCGATAGTCGGAGTGAGAGTCGGGTGAGCGGGACTTCCTCCAGAGCCGTTCAGCACGGCGGAGATTGGAGCGAAGAAGAAGGAGACCGGGGTGGTACCAGGGGTGATGGGAAGATGGACGGGGGGCTGAAGAATGGAGAGGTGCCACAGAATCAAAAGCAACCGAAAGAGAAGAAGAAAAGAGATCAACCTGATGGTCAATGGAGAAGGAAGAAAAATCTGGAGGGAATAGCGTGTGGGCAGACGGAAAAGAGGACCGAGAGTTTGGAGTGAAACGTCGCCTGAGGGAAGGGATAGGGACTGAAGAAGGGCTGGCGGAATCTAAAGAAGGAAAGGGGAAGGTAAATAAAAGACAATAATGGTCAGACCAGGGAATGGGGACAGACCGGATATTGGAGGGAGAAAAAGGAGAGGAATCAAGAGTAAGAATAAGATCAAGGGAGTGACCAGAGGCATGGGTAGAGCAAAGTACGTGTTGAGTAAGAGATAGATCAGAGAACAAAGAGGAAAGGGCCTTGTCACGAGGACGGGAAGGGGGAGTAAGATAGGCATTGAGGTCGCCCAAGACGACTAAATGTGGAGATAGAATGGCAGAGTCAGAAAATGTGTGAAGTAGAGAATCCCAGAGATCTAGGCGCAGAGAAGGGGGAACATATAAGAGAAGAAAGAAAAGAGAAGGAGTGGAATCAGACCGAACCAGAAGAGACTCAGGGTAAGCAGGTGGGGGCGAGACCAAAGAAAAGGACAGAGGAGACTTAAAGATAAGTGCCACCCCACCACCAGAACGACGAAGGCGGGGGGTGTGGAGGGCTGAGTAACCGGGGGGAAGGCACTGGTGAAGGAGAGCATCCTCCCCCTCACGGAGCCAGGATTCGGTGATAAAAAGGGCATCTAGAGAGTGCTGGATAAGAAGGTCGTGAACTAAGTGAGTTTTTGAGCGAATAGAGCGACAGTTAAGGAGAGCCATGGAAAATGTAAGGAGAGGGACAACTGGAGGCGGGGGTAAGATGAGGGGTAAAGAGGAAGGCGGAAAAGCAGGGGGCGTCAAGTTGGAAGAACAGGGAAGGAGATTAATAGGATTCCGGGCCAAGGGGCCGGGAAGAACAGGATGCAAAGGTAGGGGGCGGTAACCCCAAGATACAGGGATAGCAGACATGGCCGGGACAGGGGAAACAAGTGACACAGGAGAAGACACAGTTAGCGTGGTAGGAAGAAAAAGACTAGTTAGGGAAACAAATAACAACACAAAGGAATTAGGAGAGAAAAGAAAGCGTCCAAAGGACAAAGGGAGCAATGTGGGATAAGGCTGGTGGGACCTACAAGCAGGGAAGCTAAAATGAGGGGGACGGTGGTTTGAAACGCCCCGGTCGTCGCCCCAAGGAGCTCGCCCAAGGAGCACGACCTGCTCCTTGTGTGCGCTCCTTCGGCGCGCGCCCACGGCACGCGCCGCCATGGTGCGGAACACCGCTCTAGGAGCACCTATATCTGGTCGGGTACCTCGTAAGAGACGCGGGTGCGTCACTTCCGGGAGGCGGGGCTTCACCGGAGAGATGGCAGTACTCCAGGCAAGCTGCAGAATGAGAGAGAGTACAATAGGCAGCATACAATAGCAGACAGCAGCGCAAGCAGATTAGCAGGCAGGCAGCAACAGCAGCAGTGAAGAACGCTGCTCTAGGAGCACCTATATCTGGTCGGGTACCTCGTAAGAGATGCGGGTGCGTCACTTCCGGGAGGCGGGGCTTCACCGGAGAGATGGCAGTACTCCAGGCAAGCTGCAGAATGAGAGAGAGTACAATAGGCAGCATACAATAGCAGACAGCAGCGCAAGCAGATTAGCAGGCAGGCAGCAACAGCAGCAGTGAAGAACGCCGCTCTAGGAGCACCTATATCTGGTCGGGTACCTCGTAAGAGACGCGGGTGCGTCACTTCCGGGAGGCGGGGCTTCACCGGAGAGATGGCAGTACTCCAGGCAAGCTCGTAAGAGACGCGGGTGCGTCACTTCCAGGAGGCGGGGCTTCACCGGAGAGATGGCAGTACTCCAGGCAAGCTCGTAAGAGACGCGGGTGCGTCACTTCCGGGAGGCGGGGCTTCACCGGAGAGATGGCAGTACTCCAGGCAAGCTCGTAAGAGACGCGGGTGCGTCACTTCCGGGAGGCGGGGCTTCACCGGAGAGATGGCAGTACTCCAGGCAAGCTGCAGAATGAGAGAGAGTACAATAGGCAGCATACAATAGCAGACAGCAGCGCAAGCAGATTAGCAGGCAGGCAGCAACAGCAGCAGTGAAGAACGCCGCTGGCACCTGGGGTTTATCGAGCCCTGGTGTATACCTTTTACCAATGGTTAAGACAATTAGCCATTTCCAATTGGCAAACTGTAAAGGCAGAACTTTCCTGGCCTCTTTCTAACTTTCCTGATCTCCTCCCCCCACCCCAGACAGACACTTCCTGCAGGAACAGATAGGAGGAGGAAGCCTACCAAAACTTTCAATGTAAAAGCCGGCAGCAACAGAACTCATAAGTTTAAAACAGGGAAGAAAGAACACTGCTCCCTTCAAGCTGTTTTTTCCTTGGTCTCTTTTTTTATGTTTTCAACTAGGGAGCCCCAGGGCCCCTTCCTCACTCCCTCAAAGACAGACTTCAAACTGCTTCTTTACAGTAACTTCCTTTGGAGGGACGAAGCTGCACAGAGTCCTTCACGGAGGTGGAAAGGCTCTGCACCAGTTTCAGCTTTTATTTTAACTGCCCTGGGAGCTACGGCTGCATTCCTTTGGGGGCAGAACAAAGCTGCATGGAGTCCTTCACGGAGACAGAAAGGCTCCATGCCAGTTTCAACTTTTATTTTAATTGCAGATCCCCAGCACAGCTGCAGTTCTCTAAGAGGCAGGGAGCTGCAGCTGCAAGGAAAAGGAGAAGGTGAGTCTGCAGCAGGGGAGCTAACATGGGGGAAGGTGAGCACTGGTAGCGGGCTGACATGGGGAGGGGGAGGAGGGCGCTGGAAGGGAATTGACGTGAGGGGAGGGGAGATCTGCAACAGGATTGACATGGGGGAGGGGGCTGGAAGGGAATTAACAAGGGAAATGTGGGGTATGCAACTGGGCTGACACGGGGGGCTGGAAGGGAAAACATGAGGGGGAGGTGAGATCTGCAACAGGGCTGACATGGGGGAGAGGAGGGGGCTGGAAGGGAATTGACAAGGGAAAGGTGGGGTCTGCAGCTGGGCTGACATGGAGGGGGAGGAGGGGCCTGGAAGGGAATTGACAAGGGAAAGGTGGGGTCTGCAACTGGGCTGACACAGGGGGCTAGAAGGAAATTAACACGAGGGGAAGGTGGGGTGTGCAATAGGGCTGACATGGGGGAGAAGGGGGCTGGAAGGGAATTGACATGATGGGAAGGTGGGGTGTGCAATGGGGCTGACACAGGGGAGAAGAGGGCTCAAAAGGAATTGACATGAGGGGAAGATGGGGTCTTAAATGGGGATAACACAGGGGGAGAAGGGGCTGAAAGTGAATTGACATAACGGGAAGGTGGGGTCTGCAACTGGGTTGACACTGGGGCAGGAGGAAGCTGGAAGGGAACTGACAAGGAAAGGTGGGGTCTGCAAGGGAGTTGACATGGGGGGAAGTGGGGACTGGAAGGGGACTGACACGGGGGAGGAGGAGGATGGAAGGTAGCTGACAGGGGAAGGTGGGGGCAGGAAGGGGGCTGACATGGGGAGGAGGAGAGGACTGGAAAGGAGCTGATACCTTGGGATGATACTGGAGGGGGACTGGAAGGGTGATGATACTAGGGAAGGGAGGAGAGGGATGGAAGGGAGCTGACATCTGGGGATGGGACTGGAGGAGGATGGAAGGGAGCTGACACTGGTGATGGGACTGGTAGGTGGCTGGGTAATGGGGGTTGGGGGCTGGAAGGGAGGGGACACTGGCACTGGGATGGTATTTGGACTAGAAAGGGCTTGCCAGTGTTGAAAGAGGGGGACTGGAAGGGAATGGATACCAGTGAAAGTCCTGGGACTGCAAGGGGGTTGAAATTGGAAGGTACTGGGAGGGGAGGACTGGAAAAGTGGGCTGATACTGGGAAGGGTTACTAGGACTGGAAATAGGCTGACGGAAGGAAGTGAAGAAAACAAAAGAAGAGACAAGAAATGGCAGATGGATATAGACCATACAAAGACAGCTAAGAGAAAACAGGAAAGCAGAAGCCTCAGATCAGGACCAGCATGATCAGAGAATAAAATGATCAGACAACAAAGGTAGAAAAAATAATTTTATTTTCAATTTAGTGATTGGACTTTGCACAATCTTTATGGGGAACTGCATCTCTTATTTATCTGATGTTGCACTTCATGTGGAGTCTGGCTTCTTGGGGATTCAGTTTAATTTTTGTCTACATATTTTTATTTTTACTTTAGGTTGTAGTCCCTTATTCTGTACTTGGTGAGGGTCTGTGTTCTGAGTGTGTGATTGAGGCCATGTATTCTGTTAACATGGAGTCTGTACATATGGATCTATACAGTACTGTAGTAATTTGACTTGTTCAGCTTTTCAAATAAGTGTATGGATGTTCTAGGGATTACAGCAGTATTTATAGTCTGGGTAGGTTCCTTAAATGAGTTTTGGAAGTTTATCCTGGTATGGTATGGTAGATTTGGACTTGTAGATCTTCAGTAACTTTTGTAGGGTTTTATATTAGTTCCCAATATGCCTGGTACTGGGGAATGTTTGTTGTTGTTGAGATGACAGAATCAGATGGGGGTTTTTAATATATTGAGTTCTGTGGATGAATGTCCTACTTCTGCTCTATACCCATTGTTGAGGGAGAGGTTTCTGTGGATGCAGAATATTTATTCAAAAAGAAAAATTGAGAACCATAACACAGTATATAACAAAATAAAATGAGTTTTAATTTGGGTTTGATTCCCACTAGCACTCCTTGTGGCCTTGGGCAAGTCACTTAACCTTCCATTGCCTCGGAAGAAAGGCCTGGCAATCTACTTCTGGTCACACTGCCAAGAAAACCCAGGAGCTGCTGGGTTGCCAGGAGTCAGCATTGACTCGAAGGCACACATTGCATTGCATTATAAACTGTGCCGTGATTCTCATTTTTCTTTTAGCTTCTTGGTGTGCGAGCATCTTGCATTTCCTTTGTTCTTTTGCAGAATATATATTTACATTAACACCATACTGGTCCAGTGTGTAGTTTCAGGCGTTATGTTGGGGTTGCCAAGCCCTTCATCAAGAATAAAATGGTTTTCAATAAAGATAGAAGAGAATTTTATTTTCAATTTCATGAACAGTCTTGGGACTATCTTCATATTTTATAAAGTACAGGGAAATGCATCTCTTTCTATTTCTCTGGCATTGTATTGTATGCAGAATCTGACTTTTTGTGGTTTCAGTTTAATTTTTATCTATATTATTTATTATTATTATTTATTTATTTACATTCTCTTATATACCGCGCTATTCTGCATCAGTGCGGTTTACATTGAACAAACTGAAATTACATTGAACAGGGCATTATAACTTGGAGATAACTATTTTACAGGGAACATGGGCTATGGAGGGTTAAGTGGCTTGCCCAAGACCACAAGGAGCACCTGTGGGACTAGAAACCCCAGTCCTTCCGGCCCAAGGTTGCTGTCCTCTAGTGGGATTTGAACCCCCGACCTTCCGGCCTGAAGTACCTTGCCCCAATATGTTTATTATTAGGTTATGGTCACTTATTCTGTACTTTGTTGAGGGTCTGTGTTCTGTGTTTGTGGCCAAGGCCAGGTGTTCTGTTAACATGGAGTTTGTACGTAGGAATCTGTTCTGTAGTAATCTGAATTGTTCAGCTTTTCAAATAGGTGTTTGGATGTTCCAGGACCTGCTGCAGTATTTACAGTTATGCTTTTTTTGGGTAGGCTCCTTATGTGAGTTTTGGAAGTTGAGCTGGTATGGTATGGTTGATTTGCTCTACAAATCCTCAGTGGCTTTGTTGTAGGGTTTTGTATTAGTTCAAAATATGCCTGGTACTGGAGAATGTTTGTTGTTGTTAGTGAGATGATCTGAATCCGATTTTGTTTTTCAAGATATTGAGTTCCGTGGGTGAACGTCCTGGTTCTGCTCTGCACTCTTTGTTGAGGGAGGGGGTTTTGTGGATGCAAATTATAGGTTAAAAAAAAAAAAAAGCAAGAACCATAATGCAATTTATAACAACAAAATGAGTTATAATTTGGTGTTATAAACAGTGCTGCGGTTCTCGCTCTTTCTTTCAGTTCCTTGTTGTGCAAACATCTTGCATTTCCTCCACATTATTTAATCGGCTTTTTGGTTTGGTTCAGTCCCTGACTGGAGTTTTGAGAAAGACACACACACCCCATTCCCGGGGGCTGCGCCATCTCATCCCTCGCCTCAGGAAGCAGATTGCCTTGAGCCGCCCTTGCTTTTAATTAATAAACTTTTCCTTGTGTGTATGCATGTGCCCATTCTCTCTATAGGTAAAAGAATATGCTGATGACTCTGAGATTTTGTAACTGTCGGGATCTATTGTTTTGCTTTAACTGCTGCTGTTCTTTGCTGTCCCTCAAAGGCTGCTGCCCTGCAGGACCACCCAGTTTGCCTAATGGTTGGACCAGCCCTGATTTCTAGACATGCATGCGCATACACAATAGTAAATGACGGCAGATAAAGACCAGTATGGTCCATCTAGTCTGCTCAGTAAGATGGCAAGAGTAGTGCACCTGCTGCTCCGTGCAGGCCACCCCTCTCCATGTCTTTGTTTTAGGGGTGAACCCACCACTCCGTGTAGGACACCCCTGTATGTTGAGAAATTAGATAGTTACGTTTATTTTGATTTTATTTTGTTGCTGTAAAGGGATCCACTGTGTCTGTCCCATGCCATTTTGAATTCAGTCACTGTATTTGCCCCCACCACTTCCATCGGGAGGGCATTCCAAGCATCCACCTCCCTTTCAGTGAAAAAGTATTTCCTGACATTGCCTTTCAATTTACCCCCTTGCAGCTTCATTTTATGCCCTCTAGTTTTACAGCTTCCCTGTCTTTGGAAGAGGTTTATTTGTTCATTATTTCTCTTTAAGTATTTAAAGGTCTGAATCATATCTCCCCTGTCCCTCCTCTCCTCCAGAGTGTACATATTTAGGTCTTCAAGTCTTTTCTCATAAGGCTTCTGACACAGGCTCCAAATCATTTTGGTCGCCCTCCTCTGAACAGTTTCCAGTCTTTTTATCCTTTGCAAGATATAGCCTCCAAAACTGAACACAGTATTCCAAGTGAGGCCTCACCAGTGACTTATACAGTGGCATTAGTACCTCTCTCTCTGGTAATTCCTCTTTGTATGCAACCCAACATCCTCCTGGCTTTTGCCACTGCCTTGTTGCACTGTTTTGCCACCTTGAGATCCTCAGAAATAATCACACCAAGGTCCTTCTCCTGGTCCGTGCACACCAAACTCTCGCCCCCTATCGTGTACATTTCCCCTGGATTTCTGCTTCCCAAGTGCATGACACTGCACTTCTTTGCATTAAATCTTTTTTTTTTTTTTTTTTTTTTTTTTTATTGAGTTTTCAATTATTACAACCAATAACAGAAGACAATAAGTAATAATGATATGAAAAGAGTAAGTCGAAAAAAATTGCAACAATACAAATCAAAATACATATCACTACCTAGCCCACATCATGAAGAGAAAGCATAAGAGGAGCACAGGAGCAAAAACTAAGGCTACCACGCTCAACCAACCACATTTCCCACAATAACATATAGTCTCACAAAAAATAATATCACTCAAGCCTGCAATGATACCAAAAGCAACTCCAACAATGAAGGATCAGAATAAACATAACTTACTCCTTGAATAGTCACTAGACATTTACAAGGAAACCTAAGGTAGAAGGTACCTCCTCCAGCCACCACCCGAGGTTTTAAGCTGGAGGAAGGCTCTCCTACGATTCTGTGTCTGCCTGGACACATCGGGGAAAATAGAAAGCTTATAGCCATAAAAAGAAAATCCTTTTAGAAAAAAAGGCCTTCAAAATGGAAGCCTTATCTGAAAAATTGGCTAAAGTAACTACCAGAGTAGCACGGGTGGAGATAGATGTCTGAGAGTTTTCCAAAAAGTTAGTCAAATCTAAAAGAGTACCCTCATCCTCCCGTGCTATACTGGGTTCCCCGGTGGATATCCGAGCAGGTAAATAAAAGGTTCGATCAATCATAACAACAGTATCGGCACTAGAGAGCAATAAAATCTCTTTACAATATTGCCTAAACAATAAAATAGGAGATAATAAACGCGTTTTTGGAAAATTTAATATGCGTAAATTTTTTGCCCTGGAAGCATTCTCTAAGGCCTCTAGCTGCTGATAAAACATCAAAGTATCCTTCAAGGCTGATTCACTGGCTGACTGCAAAGAGACAACCTGTGTATCAAGCCTATCAGTACGTTGAGATAACTGATTAACGGATGCCTCTACATTATGCAATTTATGAGAAACTTGTTGAGAAAAAACAGCAGTCTGAGACATAAATTGTGTTAACAATGAATTGGTAGCTGAAACTTGCTTCCAAATATCTGTGAGAGTTACTTCTTCAGGATTTTCTACTTGAGAAAAGATAAGACTTTCAGGAGCAACAACTGCCGGAATAGGAACAATTGAAAGTACCTCATGAGATGTAGTTGACACTGAAACATAATTCTCCTCCTCCTCTCCTGAGGAGGAAGACACCGCAGAAGAGGACGAGATTTCAGCAGAGGCTTGAGAAGATCCTGGGTTGGGCGGGGGAGTCCTATCGATAGAACTGAGGGTAATCCCGGATCCAGGCGATGAAGAGTATTGATCTACTGAAGCACGCTGAGGCAAAACCACCACATGTTGATCCATAGGACCAGTAACAACGGAAAGGAGTAGAAGTAGCAGCAGCTAACGATTTAACAGGTGGATTCCCTTGTGCCTTTTTACTCTTCCTTTTCGCATGGCCTCGCGGCATGCCCTCTGCGACAGATACTCTGAGCCCCGAGTTGGCACCGAAGGGGCACCAAAGGGGCGTACCCCCTTTGGTCACGCCCCCTTCGGGCACGCGCCCGCAGGCCGCGTTCGCGGCCGCGAAGGCAGCCGACGCTGTTATATGCTGCCGGGGCCAACCGGGTCAATCAGGAGGGACCTGCTGCAGCCAATCAGATGGCAAAACGCTGCCGCTGAAACTCCGGTCTCCAAACAGCTGACTCTCACCTCCTGAAAGCATCCGACGCTGTTATATGCTGCCGGGGCCAACCGGGTCAATCAGGAGGGACCTGCTGCAGCCAATCAGATGGCAAAACGCTGCCGCTGAAACTCCGGTCTCCAAACAGCTGACTCTCACCTCCTGAAAGCAGCCGACGCTGTTATATGCTGCCGGGGCCAACCGGGTCAATCAGGAGGGACCTGCTGCAGCCAATCAGATGGCAAAACGCTGCCGCTGAAACTCCGGTCTCCAAACAGCTGACTCTCCTTCTTTGCATTAAATCTTAACTGCCAAGCATTAGACCATTCTTCCAGCTTTTGTAGATCTTTCCTCATGTTATCCACTCCCTCAAGGGATTCCACTCTGTTGCAGATTTTGGTGTCATCTGCAAAAAGACAGACTTTTCCATTCAGTCCTTCAGCAATATCACTCGCAAATACATTGAACAGTGCCGGGCCCAGGACCGAACCCTAGGACACCCCGCTAATCACCCTCCTTTCATCCGAGTGAGCTCCATTTACCATCACCTTCTGTCACCTGTCAGTCAACCAATTTCTGATCCAGTTCACCACCTTGGGACCCATCCCCAAACTACTGAGTTTATTGATAAGCCTCCTATGAGGAACAGTATCAAAGGCTTTGCTGAAATCCAGGTAGATGACATCCATTGCATGCCCCTGATCTAGTTCTCTGGTCACCCAGTCAAAGAACTCAATCAGATTTGTTTGGCAAGATCGTCCTTTGGTAAAACCATGTTGCCTCAGATCATGCAACTTGTTGGTTTTGAGAAAGTCCACTATTCGCTCTTTCAGAAGCACCTCCATTACTTTTCCTGCCACCGTGGTAAGGCTCACGGGCCTGTAGTTTGTCACTTCTTCCCTGTCAATGAAGATGAAATTAACGAATGGTGATTTGGAAAAATTTCCAAGCATGTTTAGTCAGTTAATTGGCCCTGGAATGAACCAAAAATCGTGATTTTCATGAATTTTTCCATTAATATGAAACCTAATGCATGTGCCCAGTATACAAACAAATAGGGAGTGGCTGACAAATAAAATAAGGGAAGTATGTATCTTCTGGTCTCCCCAAGAACAGCACTGCACACTCGCACAATTGTATCGAAGACCACCAGGCTAGAGCAAAGTGTGATACAAACTTTTATTTGAAATGCTTCATCCCAAGAAGCTGCTAGAAGCCTCCCAACACGGCCATGTTTCAGCACTGCCTTCGTCAGGGGATTGGCCTATACAAAAATCATAAACACATATATAAATACATTAAAACACTTGTAAATAATAAATATGTCCTTGCATTACAATTTAACATAATTCATCCTGTTTTATCTTACCATTTTCATTCAGTTTTTGCAGTATCTGAATACAATTTCCATTAGGCACAAGAAGCATAAGGTACCTTTGCTGGTAAGACCACATATGTTCCTCCACTATTTCCTTTGAAATGTATTTTTCATGTTTATCAATATACTCTTTTTTACTTTGTTTTTCTCTTCATTTTCTCTGTTTTAATTTGGGATGACGTTTCACTTTTTTTATTATGTTTTATTTGTATATTTATAGTGCTTGGACATATTTATTATTTATAAGTGTTTTAATGTATTTATATGTGTGTTTATGACTTTTGTGTCAGGAGGCCTCTAGTAGCCCCTTGGGGTGAAACATTTCAAATAAAAGTTTGTATCACACTTCGCTCTAGCCTGGTGGCTTTCTGGTCTCCCCTACACCCACTGTGTTAGGGAAGAGAGCAAGCTATTAAAATGATGATGGCTCTGTGTATTAATTATATCTTAAATATGCTTCTGATATTATTTCCAAAAGTCTATCATAGACATATTGATTGCTTACTGGGCAATTTTCTTTGGTGTTCCAATCTTCCACAGATATCACTGGTTAAATTAAAGTTGAAGAAAGAGTATGGAGGAATTGGATATCCTGACATTAGTTAATACATTGCATTTTTGTCACATCATGGATGTCAATGGGTAGTGGATCAAGCCACCTCCTATGAACCCTGATGACTTAAATTAGAGTCAGAGCTTTTGATACCTATCCATCTGTATCTTTCTCCAGCAATGATATGCACCTCTAAATTTAAAGAATGGTTTCCAGTCTTTAGTACCTATCAGGTTTTGGAGGCGTATCTGTTGCCAAAATCACAAGAGATAAGAGCCCCATTATGGTATAACTCTATGCTTAAAGAGCCCGATTCTTGAGGGCATTGCTCTTGTTATCCGTCTAAATGCCTTTTCTGGGATTTTCCAAAGGCACCTACATGGGTATTGCCTTTGGAAAATCCCGGATAAGTCCCTAACACACCCAGATGCTATGTTGGAGGTGTTCTGGGGCAGAGCTGGGGTGGAGGAAAGGGCTAAGCGGGTAGCAGCATTTTCGATTCTACCCGCTTATCCCTCTGTGCATTAAAGATAGGCAAGTTTTTCCTCACCTATCTTTAAGGCGCAGGGGCTAAGCGGGTAGCATCGAAAATCACTGCTACTTGCTTAGCCTCAGCAGCTGCCGGTGCATCCAGCCAAACCCGGATTTTCATTTCTATTACCACAGAAGTGAAAATCTGGACTAAGGGAGTCAGCGGGCAGGCTATGCACCGATGCGATGCATAGCCTGACTAAATGAAAATCAGGCCCAAAATTAATTTTTGCTGGAAATCTTGGCTCAACCTTCGATTTGCAGTTCTTCAGGATATTATGTCTGGTGGTCAATTACTGTCTTTTTCAAGACCTGATAAGGAAATATGCTTTACTAGCCTCTCAACTTTACTTATATGCAACTCCAGCATTGTATTCAGTCTTCTTTATTGTTAATCTATTATTAGATGAAAGATTGTAAAGTTATGCAGGAAGCTGAATCTTTCAGGCATGTGACCTCCCATTTCTATAGATTTGTGTGTACTGCATCTAAAAGACATATATGGTTATGCAGAAGATCTGGGAACATGATACTGGTTTTGTTTTATCAAAATATCAATGGACAAGGTTTTTTGGGTAATGTTAATAGACTGATTTCATCAGCAAGCATTCTTCAATCTATGTACTTTTTAGGTCATAAAGTTATATGGACCTTAGTCATGTCTCATAAGGTTAATAATCAGCTCACAAATAATTGTCTCCACCAGTCTACTGGTAGGGGAACACAACCCACTTGCTGGACAGGTCTAGCAGGACTCAAGGAAAGGACATTATCTGGTAAGTAAAATGTCACCTTTTTTTAAACATGTGATTCCCACACACTGGACCAGTAGTAAGCTAATCTAGAGCATTTAAAAATCATATACTCAAGTATACTTGGCTCCAAACTACAATACCAACAAAGAACCAATGAAAAGCCCAGATTTCAATATCATCACTACCATGCCCCTATCTGGCTCAGCCACTCTAGAGGTCCCTTCAGTATTCATCCCAAAGCAATGGGAGATACGGAGCAAGCCTCATATAACTTCAAATGTAGGCAACAATGAGTAATCAACAGTAGCAAACAATGTATAGGAAAGCAGAAATAGAATGCTGTCAGAAGAAGATGAGCCTGAAGAGCCAAGAATAAAATCATGATGGACCCAAGGGTACAGCAGCAGAAAAAAAACAGAGCAATACAGAGCGGGCCCTGGACTGATTTAGCAGGATTCAAGGAAAGTATATTATCTGGTAAGTAAATGTCACCTTCTATATCATCCTGCTGGACCAGTCCAGGCAAGTGGAATGTACCAAATCTACAACACCACTGGGCCGGAAGAAGACACAGCAGCTCGCAAAATTCTTGAGCCGAAGGCTGTGTCCACCCGCACGTTGACATCCAAGAGATAATGCTAGACAAAGGTGGAAAGAGATGCCCATTGCTGCCCAACAAATGTCTGCAGGGGCCACTGAGCTCTGCTCCGCCCTTGAGGACACTTGTGCTCAGGTAGAATTGGTGTGCAAACCCTCTGGAGCCAACTGATCCTTAATCCAGCACCTCAAGGTTGACTTGGACACCACCTCATCCTTGCATGGGCCAGTAAAACAGCACAAAAAGATGGTCTGACTTACAAAAGAAATTTGTAACCTCCAAGTACTGAAAAAGCACCCTTCAGACATCCACAAGGTAAAGATCCTTATCCTTCCTCCAACATTGCTCCCTAGAGAAGGAGAGCAGACAAACCACTTGGTTCATATTAAAGGGAAATAGCACTTTAGGCAAGAAGGAAGGCATAGGCTGAATGGAAACGGCCTCAGTTGAAAAGGACAGATAAGGATTTCAGCAAGACAGAGCCTGCAGCTCGGAGATCGCGACCAAGAAGACAGTCTTGAGTGTCAAATCCTTCAAAGTAGCTTGCTTCAATGGCTCAAAAGGGGCCACCATCGGGGCCCTGAGCACCAGAGACAGATCCCAGAAAGGGATCACAGACTGAAGGGGGACGCAGATGTCAAAACCCTTGGAGAAAACGGGGAATGTCCTGGTGCAAGACCAGGGACTTCCCTGACACTGGACCACGAAAACAGCCCAAAGCTGCCACCTGAATCTTCAGGAAGCTAAGTGAGAGGCCCTTGTCTGGGCCATCCTGCAGAAAGACCAACAAGGAGGACACCTTGGCTGCCTCAGGAGTCAACTGCCGTACACCACACCAGTGCTCAAAGAGGCACCATATCTGGACATATGCTAGCTTGGTAGACCTCCTCCAGGCACCAAGTATTGTAAATATTACTGCTAGAGAGTAGCCCTTATGCACTAGCAGTCTCCTTTCAAGAGCCATACCATAGGTGAGAAGAGAGTCGGGTCCTCCAGAACGATTGTTCCTGCCGCAGTAGCTCCAAAAACAGAGGCGTCTGAAGAGGAGGAACTTGAAGGAGCCTCATCAGGTCTCCAAACCATGCTCTCTGTGACCAATCTGGTGCCACCAGAACACTCTGCCTGGATGGTGCTCTATATTCCGAATCACATGCCCCACCAGGGGCCACAGAGGAAACATGTACAGTGGCCATTGACTGGACCAAGGCTGGGTCAGGGCATCAACACCTTCACACTCTATCTCCATATGATGACTGAAGAAGCGGCACACTTTGGCATTGGAGCGGGTCACCACCAGATCCATTTCAGGGCAACCCCAGCGGCACAGTTAATTGAAATACTTCTTAACTCCCACTCTCTGAGATTCAGGGAGTGCCGGCTGAGGAAGTCTGCTTCCACATTGTCCACTCTGGCAATGTGCTGAGCCGACAAGGCTAGGAAGTTCTTCTCTGCCCAGGTAAACAGAAGATCCATCTCCAGGGCCACTCCAGCACTTCTTGTGCTGCTCTGCCAACTGACAAGCCACTGTCGTAGCATTGACTGAAAACACTCAAACCACCCAGCCCAGGACCAGGGGCCAGAAATGCAGAAGAGCCAACCTGATGGCCCTCACTTTGAGGCAGTTGATAGATCACACCACTACCCTGTGGTTCCAACTGCCCTGAATCATGCAGTCTCAGCAATGGGTTCACCAGCCCGAGAGATTGGCATCCATCATCAGCAGGATCCAGGACCCTTCAGATGACAGGGCTGCCACCATCACTGCAGGCTGGACTTCACCATCAACAGGAGTGGGAGCTTGTGCCCGAACTCCTGAGAACTCGGGGACCATCAAGTCAACAAGGACCGCTGGAGCAGCCGCATGTGACAATGCACCCACAGGACCATCTTTATGGTCACTGTCATCAAGGAGCCAAAGATAATCCCAGACTCTGGGAGCCTGCTGCACTCAGAACATCGCCAGGCAATTCAACAGTTTTCTGACTTTCTCCTGTGGAAAGAAAACTCTGCCCACTTGAGTGTTGAAACATGCTCCCAGAGCTCCAAGGACTGGGAAGACAAAAGATGGCTCTTTTCCTGATTTATCACCCAGCTGAGGCTTTCCAAAAAGGACACCACTCGGGACATCACCCGAGATATTTCTGACAGGGAACAGGCCAGTCATCCAGATAGGAATGGACACGGATCCCTTGGTGCTGCAGTTCTGCAGCAGCTACTACCTTGACCTTGGAGAAAGTCCTTGGGGCGATGGGGAGCCCGAAAGGAAGGCAGCAAATTGATAGTGAGAGCCAAGCATGACAAAATGCAGATACTTCTACTGATCCACCCAGATTGGGATATGAAAATACACCTCGGCCAAATCTAGAGAAGCCAAGAATTCTCCTCAGTGCACTGCTTGAATCATGTAGTGCAAGGTTTCCATCCAAAAACGCAGGACATGCAAGTGCTCGTTGACCACTGAGGTCCAGGATGGGCTGGAAGGAACCATCCTTCTTTGGCACCATAAAGTAGATGGAGTATCTGCCCTTGTAAATGTCAAACCACTCACCAAGCTCCTCCTCTGGGAGAGCGTAGATCTTCTTATAGACCCTTAACCCCTTTAGGAAGGGAGTCAGGCAAGTCCCACTCAGACCAGATCATATTTTGATCACCTCTGAGAATGGGAAGACAGTAGTGGATTTTGTACCCCTTGAAGAAGTGAGTGTACTTTTGTCTCTGGCTCCATGCTGGAAGCACCTGTCAAGTGCAAGGCGAACGAGACCCTGGAAATCAACACCACCAGTTCCTCCTTCTGGAATAGGTAGATCATATCAGCCTCTTCATGATAGGAGGTCCTCCTCCACATCAAAGCCCAATACTGATTTATCTGGGTCCGAGGCATAGTCAACATCTCAGACTGCTCCCAACTATTCCTCATCTTCAGGGAGTGTCCCACACCAAGGATACTTAGCCAAAGACTATCGACACACCAGGGATGCTTAGCCAAAGGTAATCGAACAGGGCTTCTGCTTCCAGCCTCCCCAGTACAACACTGTGTCCAGGGGCACCCAGAGGCCGCAAGGTCTGAATTTTCATGCCAGAAGGACCAGACATTGCAAAAAGGAAAAGAATTCTGGGGAGGACAATCCAGATTCTGGAAGCTCTCCTCTCAGAAAAGACTCCCTGACACCAGGAGGCATAATCACCACAGACCCCCTAGAGGATATGGAGTGGCTCACAGCATGGTTGCTGGAGCACCTGGCTGGCTGAGCATCCCTACCCTTAGCGCCATCCTGCACCTCCTGCCCTGAGGCAGATAAGAGAATATTAACTGTATCCCCCAACTGAGAGGGCGAAAACATGCCCTGCAAGGGTGACTCAAGCTGTCATACAAGAAAGGCAGAGTCCAGAATCCAAGAATGAGGCTCCTCACTTGCCACAGGTCAAACAATGTTTCCTGGAAGAAGACATAAAAAGCTAGGTTCAGTATTACTAGAGTGCATGTTAAGACTGCATTGACCCGCAAGCACGCGTAACAGCGCTTTTACAGAACACACATTAAAGGCGCTAGGGAAGGAGTGCATGTTGGAGCTGCTTGGGTGGAAGGCGCATTAGGAACATGTGATCCCCAGGAACAAAATAGGCAAAAACATTACTGACGCATGCAGAAAAAGGCAGGCAACCACACGGATTTCGAGAGGAGTGTGATCTAGTGATAGGCATTTGAAAAGAGTTGTTTGATTCAATGTTTGGTGGTGTTAGTGAATTTTCATTGGAGAATCTGTGAGAAGGTTTGTGGTTTAAAAGAGGATTAGGGAAGGGCAGTTTTAATTTAGCTTTTTCATAGGAAGGATGTGTGTTGATAAGGTGGGTTTATTATATGTTAGGGGGTATCGGTTGTGGTCACCTGGCTGATGTTAATCATCATTTGTAGCCTGATTTAATGCCTGGAGGAATCAGTACCAGCAAATTAAGTTGAGTATGCTATGAGATTTATAGCTTATGCTTAAAAAGAAATGAGCACTTTACTCTTGAACAAGTTTGATGTTTTTTAATTGGAGGCGACGATGACAGTTTGTGAGCAGTATGCAGTAGTTTGCTGCTGTCAGTCCATGGATTGAGCCCCAATTATTGAACAGAAAAATTCCACATTTTATGAAGACATTTTTGAGTGGGTTCAAATCAGTTGTTACTCTATCTGAAAACATTAGAGCAGTATTTCAGAATATTTGCATAACGTATAAGCCACCGAGGAGTCCTGAGGTCTGCCTTCTTTATAGACTAGCCCTGAAGGAGGTCTGGGTGTGTAGTTAAGAGAGCTTGGAGGTGTCCAGAATGAACTAGACATTGGCAGGGTAAGAGCCCCTGTGATAGCAACCTACCTTCATTCCGCAAGCTTGGTTTCCCAAGCCTACTAAGCATATCCTGAATTAAGTGTTTTACAACAAGATAAAGAAATGATCCAGGTAGAATCTTGGAGGAAGAAGTAAGCAGTCCCTATCCAGAAATGGTGAGGAGGTTTTCCAGTGAGAGAACTTACTTACAAGACTCGTGGGAACCCTCAGGATAACAGGCTTCCCGGGTGATACCTATAAAGCTTTGCCCAAGGAACATGTCTTTTGGAGAGAATTCCCTAAACCTGTTTATTGTCCCTTTGGGGACGGCTACATCCTGTTAGCCCAGCTGAGGAGATCTGAGAGAAGGAGTCATCCGAGGAGACAAGTGCTTCAAGGTTCCATCAAGAGCTTAAAGAATGTTCCACAGGAGAAACATGGACTTTCACAGAGGCTAGAACACAGCCATGGATTGTATCCACATCTCTGAGGAAGTGTGATTAAATGGGATATTAGTCTGCATTTGATGTTCCCAGTATGCCAGATTTGGTGGGTTTGGATGCTTTAGTACATATTCTTGTTTGGGACTAGTGACCAATTAAGGTTGGTCTTATCCTGATGTAGCAGAAAGTCATGTGTTTTCTTTCCTGTTCTGCCACCATTGGTCAGCTTTGTCCTTGAGGAGAAATGTTCCCCCTTTCCACCTGTAACCTTTACTAGTGTTGGGTGAGCTGAGTGTGTTTTTGAAATCCAGAGTACAATCCCATCAGATGATACGTCACTCATAAGGACAGTGTCAAATAGGCCTATCTCACATTCCCACTCTTTCAGCTCCTTTCCTCACTTCTCAGAGCCTCAGAACCAGTGCAATCATCTATATCACTGTGTTCTTGAGTGGAGAGTATAAGAAAAGAAAACAAGCATGCCAGCAGTTGGGTGAGACCAGGGCACAACGTTCTGAGTTCTTAGTCTCCCATTTCCCTAACAGGTAGAACTGCTGTCACGCCTAGGCATATACAGTATTTGTTACCACTACATTTGTTACCTACTACAACACTCGAGTGGGAGCTCATTTGTCACATTGGGGAACGGAGGTGGCTAATAACTTTGTTGGTACAGCAAAATTCTTAAAAAAGTGTCCTCATTTTGTCTCTACTATATTAACTCACCAGCCCCAAAGAGATCCTGTTCTCAATTAATGAAGCATAACCACACTGTGTATCACTTAAATGTACTTTTTATACCATGGCAACACTGTCTGAAACACACCACTGTTTAGCATGGAAATTCTCACTCTTAGGGAGTCCCCCCCCCCCCTTCCCATGTTAGCCCGTGTCATCACTTACCTCTCTGGGGTACGACGCCTGCTTCTCAGGCCAGCCTTTCCCATTCTTGGCATATTCTTCTACCGTCCCTCCTCTGGCTAGGCACTGACAAGAAGCGGCTCTCCCGCCCCAGCGTAAGATGCCTGGTCAGGAGGAAGGAGTCCTGCCGTCTGAAATGCAGCTTCCGGGCTCAAGTTCCTCTATTGCCCATGCCTGCAATATCACACAGCGCATGTCATGTAAAAGTATGTGTGGATGCAGATGTATGTGCAGACTACCATGTGCACTTGATTAAGTGCATCCTTTACGTCCTACATATACATCTGTTTTATAAAGTGTGTATCCAACTACCTGCACTTTATAAAATACTAGTGTACATCTAGGCAAGCCGATTTATAGGTAAACCCAAACAATTGGGTGACCTCCATAAAATTACGCTCTAAAAGTTTAGAATAAGTTGTCTAAATCAGCGTGACAAATGCCTATTTGAATGCATTTTGAATTATATTTTTAGATTGCAGACTGTGAAAAATGTACAAGGGTGTGAAGACTTGTACTGTTTACTTTTGAATTTCTTATTCTTAATGATTTCTTGAAAATTTCTATATTTGCTCTTTCCGTTGAAAATGTGTTGAAATATATTATGTACATCGGTGAAACAAAATCTTACTTTAATGCATTTTGAATTCTATATTTTAGACAGAAAAATGTGAAAAATGTAAAAGGGCATGAAGATTCTTCCAAGGTACTGTACTGTATAAACCATTTGTCTTAAATTAGAGCTGTGATTAAAGAATAAATATTAATGCACTGTTTTATTGGTGGTGGCATCCAGGTGTCTAGAAGTTTTGCTTAGCAAACCTTTCTGGTTCTACAATACAGCAGCTCACCAACTATATGTCAGAAATTAATAACACTCAGTGGTATCAGGGAACAAAAGCAGACCATCTGCTGAACAAAGTGCAAAGCTAACAAGAAAACTGCAAAAATCTTTCCCTATTCAAATGACATAAGCTTGGAAATGTGCCCAGAATACCTACATATCTACGTAAACCAACCACATGCACTAACTCTAAACTGTTTTCTCTCTTGAAAGTGAGCTATTGACTTATAAGACTAAGAGGGTAATTTTGTAATAGGCAGCTTACGCCTGACACGTGCAGTAGGGCCCTGCGTTCATGAGCATGTATTTGATTCATTTAGGCACCTAAAAAAATTCACTTATGCGCATATATATCTACAAATTAATAGGCATACAATCGATTGTGCACATTTTAGTTCTCATGCACATAGAATGCACGCCTAAAATTTACATGCATACGTTCAAAAATATATCCATGAAATAGTATGATACAGATTCTCTACTCACACATAGAGGGTCTTTTACAAAAGGGTGCTAGCAGGCAGCATGTGTCTGGCACACATCAAAAGGGTATCTTGGACACGCGTTGCCAGCCAGGCCGATTCCCACACTAACTCTGCATCCGCCATTAGGGACACAAGTGGACGGGTTAGAGGTGGAGAGTGGGCGAGGTCAGCTCTATCAGCGTGGGTTCAGATAACGCCGCCTCAATAAGTGGAGTTAAGTGCACCTATGCTAACTTGGTGCACATTAGAGGACAGGGGTCTGCATTAACTGCCAGGAAAATGATGTCCACACCCCCGACAGTTAACACGGTGGTGGTGTACCTAACGCACCATGGTTTTGGAGCTATTGGCGTGTTAGGTGCAAAACCTTAGAGCTCTTTAGTAAAAGACCCCCATAGCCTGGGCAATTTTAGAACAAACCATTTCTACGTGTAGGGGAACGCCTATGTGGGAAATGCTAAAAGGTGCCTATTTTAAGCCTATTTTATAAAGGCAACATAGGTATCTATATGGCGTTAAAATAGGCATCCAGAACCAGCCCTAACAGCACATAAATTCTCATGCGGAAAATTACCCCTGCTCTGAAGAAAGTGTAAATGAATGCGTATACCCACCTATTTTATAAAATGTGCAAGTACATCACAAGTCTGACCCAGCTCCACTCTAGCAATGCCCCTGGAAACATCTACGGACAGTATGCATTAAAGTAGGCGCTGCTTTCAGAATGCCTACCTGTTACTCACATATACCTCTCTGCAATTTTATAAGAGCCTCTTCCACCTGTGAAACATGCCTTGCATCTGCACAATGCTTTATAAAATTACCCCTGTTACTTTGCACTTGCTGTTCTTGTGGGCAGATGATAGAGGGTATAAGAGCAGGAATGCGCTGGAAAATCAAAAGTCTCTTGGCTTTTATCCACACCTCCAGGAGCACCTCTTTTTAATCCAGCCAAAATGATGCCCAGGCCTTCCTTTAGCAATTGTGAGGGGCACAATCTTCAGTCAGGGCAATCTACCTGAGCAAATTTATTTATTTTATTTTATTTAACTGTTTTTTTATACCGCTTTTCACTGGGTCAAAGCAGTTGACAATAGAACTTTTGTGATAAGTGGAACAAAAACTTATATACAAAGAACTTGAACTTATATACAATGAGACTGGAAATATACTTTGAACTTTAATGTACTGTATTTACAGTGTGTCTAGGATTATACATCAAACAGGAGTGAGATTATTGCAAAGGGTACATAACTGTGAGGAAGGGAGCTAACATAGTTTAGGGTGGGGGTGTAGGTGATTCAGATGGTCCAAAATGTTCTATAAACAGGTGGGTCTTGAGTTGTTTTTGAAATTTGGCCAGTTCTGTGGTGTTACTAGACTGTCTGGTAGTGAGTTCCATATGCTTGGGGCATAGAGTGTAAAGGATCTGCTGCAGGCGTATTGGTTACTTTTTAGTTTTTCTTGTGGGATGTTCAACATGTTTTGGGTTGTACGCCTTCTTGATCTGGTACTTGATCTGTTCGCCTGGGTAAATGTCTTTGAAAACTATCTTTCTAATTAGATATTTTCCTGCAAGCAGGGTTCACTATATCCGAAGCGTAGATCACTCGACGAAATTCCTCAGCATCAGAAAGAAAATAGCAGAGTCCTCAGTATGATTAGTGCCTTTGCTATTTTACCTGGCTTACAGGGATTTTATCATTGCAATTTACAATTGTACAAATAAAACCTAACCACAGGAAAATCCATGTCTTACAGGTCAGGGTTATGATCACAATTCTAAATCACAAATTCTTATAACAAAATATATAGACATACAGTATACTTATATGATGTGAACTGTTACATAGCCAGCACTATGCTACATTTTCCGCAACACACAGGTGCATAGCTAACTTAGGGACGTGTTTACAAAAGATTAATGCGTGGTAACATCCGTTAGCATGTGCTGAGTGCCACAACACATGGACTGTGGCAGAACTTAATATGCGCTAACGGATATTAGCATGCTTTAACCTTTAATAAAGATGCCCTTTAGGCTTGATATTGTTAAGAAGTAAACAAAAGTGGGGGCAAAGCCTTTCTGGTCTGGGATCATTGCCCTGATCTACTTTTGATAAACTGGATACCAGCACCAGCACCTGCTCTATTACAATGCTTTAATATGTGCTCTCTTGTAAGACAGGGATCTCTTCATCATAAGAGAAACAATTTTTTTTTAAATATATTACAAAAGGGTATTGTGAAAGAAGCTTGAGATAGAATTCAATGTTCAATACCCAATGCTGCCAAGAGGGTAGGATTGGAAGCTGGATGTAGCTCATGCCTTTTCTCAGACATTCAAGGTGAGTTACATTCAGGTAGGGTAGGCATTTCCCTGTCGCTGGTGGGCTTACAATCTAACTAGCCAATGCAGAAAGACTAGTGCGCCCTTCGCATGCAGATAACGTAGCAGATAGGCACAAGTACCACTACGTCAAATGCACAAAGAGATTGATGGCGCGTAAACAGCAAAAACAAAAGTATGCACACACAGCAACACCAAGCGTATTTAAATGATACACAAATGAGCTGTGTGTATTAAAATGAAATGCTAATAAGGTCTGTGCCCAAAGCAGAGAAATGCATAGAGGATTACAAAACCAACAGGAGCGCCTTTATCGTTACGTCTGATCCGAGATGACTTACAAATCTTGCGCATCTAGGAAAAGACTGCTTCAGCATGTGTACCGGTGAACAGTTACCTTAGAGTGAAAACTGTCTGCGTGTATCTTTCAGCATGTAAGCCAAAGTTCGGCATTTAAGAAGAAATGTCTTTTGCTTCTTATCCTTCTGCGTTCTTTGGACTCACTTATATCATTCTCCATTTACTGTAACTGTATGTCTCTTTGTTGTGGTTTAATGAAAAAAGGTTTTGGGGTGAAATAGTGTTGGTTATTATAGGGTGGGCGCCATCAGCCTGTTCCTGGCTTTGCTAATGATCAAAGAGCCTGCACATCCTATGCACTCATAACGTGAGCATCTGAAATTTACGCGCATGCGCACATGGCTGCTTGTAGCGCATCTATTGTTTGCGCATGCTTGGCTCCCCTCCTTTCAGCTTTACACTGAGGTTTTGCTCACAGCTCCTTTGAAGCAGATCGGCGCTGACATTTTGTGTTATCAGTGTGCTAAAAAAAACATGTACACAGCTAATAGCGTGCACCTTCGGCGTAGGCTTCTGCATCAACCTGTAAGTTTGTATCTGAGGCAATAGAGGGTTGTGACTAGCCTAAGATCACAAGGTGTGGCAGGGAGATTTGAACTGGGCTTACTATGGTTCTCAGCCCACTCTCTAACCTTTGGCTATGATCTTTTTGTACTCTAGAATAAGAGTAGCCTAACTCTGAACCACAGTTGTATGAAACTATCACCTAGCTCCCAAGATGTATGCTATAGCCTAGGAAATCTAATGGAGCATAGGAGGAGTATAACAGTTAGAGCAGTAGGCTGAAAACCAAGAAAGTCAGGGCTCAAATCTCACTGTTGCTCCTTGTGACCTTGGGCAAGCACTTAGTTCTCTATTGCCTCAGGTACAAACTTAGGGACCCTTTTACTAAAGTGTAGTAATTGTTTACCCTAATGTGTGTTTTGAGTCAAAATCAATATAAATTAGGTGCAAACACACCACAGTAATTATTGAGGGTGTGGCCAACATATGCCCAACACTTACCATGCAGGCAAGCCTCTTAGCCCTGCTCCAGCCCTTGGCAATTACGGCAGGTCACAGGTGCAGCTAACTCCACCTGTTGAAATGGCAGTAGGTGCATCTGCACTAAGGGCAACAGTGGCCATTAGCATGCACTACTGATGCCGGCACTAACTGCAATGTGCAGTCAGCGCCCCTCTCTGCCACATCCTTACCCCATTACGCAATACACAATTAACGGCAGGGCCAGTCCTTGACATCTTCGGGCATGTTTCTTATACCTGGCCCCACTCCCTCAAGGCAGTAGCTGAAAGGAATCCCCAAGCCCCACCAGCTGAAGAAATCTGTACGGTGCCACCAGCCTCTTTCCCAGGGCCTCCCTCCATCCTCCTTGAACTCCCTCTGGCCACCGCTGCTGCCACGTCTCCCCAACTCTGCAGTGGCAGTGCCACCATGGGATGCCAACGCATGCACAAACAATAGACACACTACAAACAGCTGTGTGCGCATGCATGGCTGTGCAGGTTCTTTGATCATTTGCAAAGCCAGTAACAGCCTGATGGTGCCCACCCCATAATACATAAGCGCAGGGCCTCCGATACTCATGTCCACTTCTGATATCCTGCTTGCCATGCCTCTTTTGATACATACTTTTTTGCAGGGCCTTAGTGGTGCACACTCTAAGGCAGACTGCACTGCAAGAATAAGAAGGGTAGGATCAGTGTCCATGGGTGGTTGGTCGGCCTCTGGCTCAGTTAAGGGGAGGGGACAAGAGTTTAAAGGAAAGTACTGCACTGAGGGGGGTTGTTGGGTTGGAGTTGGGAACTGCAGGAGTACATGGGAGGGGAAGAGAAGAGACAGGAGCCATTGGACCCAGGGAAGGTGAATAGGGAGAAAGGAAATATATTACGCATGGGTTGGGAGGGAGGAAATAGGTAAATAGAGGGGACATGCTGGACACGGGAGAGGGAGTAATAAGTAGATGGGGGAGAGATGATGGACCCAGGTGAAGAGGGACACGGAGATAGAGGAGACATGCTAGATTCAGAGAAGCAAGAAGATGGTGAAAGGTGGACTATGAGCACATTGTAAGGGGCGTAGGGAGGCAAAGGGGAAATGAAGCAGAGATGATGGCTATGAGAGGATATAGAGAGATGGATCAGAGATGGTGGATGTGAGTGGAAATAGGGAGAGAAGGAAGATGCTGGACACACCTGGAGGATACTGGACAGGGGATGAGATGGGACAAATGTTGAATGGGAGGGAAGCGTGATTATAGGGAGAGAGAGAGAAGGTTACTAGACACAGTGGGGAAGAGAGAAAGGAAAGAGTTAATGAAAGACTAGGGAGTGAGAGAATGGGCAAGGAGATAGTGATGGGGAATGTCAGATGGATGTAAGGGCCCCTTACATTATACGCCCTCCTGGGATAGGAAAATCCTTGCTGTACCTAAACGTAACTCACCAAAGCAGCAGGTGAATGTTGTAAAGTACAAGCTAATGATGTAACTGTGTCTGTGGATCTTTGAGGAGTTTATAAGTGAAAGTACTGATCTGAAAAAGAGATCTCTTATAGGAAACCCTCACAAAGGCATGAGTTCTCTAAGGAAGAGTCATCAATGTCACAAATAGGCAACAAAATGAAAGGAGCTGACTTATTGATGACAGCTGTACAGATGTAAAAACATCCTTTTGTCGGAAGGTATGCGATGCACAGGCTTGTGTTTGATATGTTCTATGTTCTTTGTAAACGAGTTCTGTTCATTCTAAACCACCCCGATCACTGAAAAGGGCGGTATATGAAAATGTTTAATAAATAAAATAAAATGTAAAACTTTGACCCTTTTCTCACTTTTAATCCCTAATCAGAAGTGGAATTTCTGTAAGATGGTATTGTATAAAACGTCAGTGATTGCAATCATATTTATTTATTTATTTAACTGTGTTTATATACCACTGATCTACAAGTCTAAGCGGTTTACATAAAACAACATGACCTGGAGTGGCTTACATTGAACAGTAAAACTGAGTGAATTATACGGAACAACAAACAATTGGAGTATAACATAAGGTAGAGAAATAGAACATCAAACATCTAAAGTACTGGAATAATATTTTATGGAGGTGAGGATGGTAAAGGTAGGGATGGGGGGAGGGGGAGCTGGGGAAGGAGGAGCTGGGATGTGACATTTTTATTGGTGGCTCATAGCAAGATAGATGGCTAAGTTTTGTCACCAGTAAAGTATTCAAGAAAGAGGTAAGTTTTTAGGTTTTTCCTGAAGTCTGTAAGGTCATTTATGGCTCTGAGACTGTCTGGAATTGCATTCCATAGCATCAGTGCAAAGAGGAAGAAGGCCATTTTTAGATGTGGTGGAGTTGGTTTTGGTGTTTAAAGTAGGTATGTAGAGTGTGTTAATGGAGTTGGTTCTTCTGTCTCTGTTATTGGATGTTTTCTGTATTAGCGATTGGAGGTAGGTAGAAAATAATCCATGGGAGAGTTTGAAGATTGTAAGGATGGACTTATATCTGATTCGTTGAGCGATGGGCAGCCAGTGCAAATGTTTGAGGAGAGGGGTTATGCGTTCCATTCTGGGGGCATTGCAGAGGACACGTGCTGCTGTATTCATGGCTAGTTGAAGTGGGTGAATTGCAGATTTAGGAAGTCCTTGTAGAATGAGGTTACAGTAATCTAAGTGAGGAAATGTGAGTACTTGAACTGTATGAAAGTCATTCAAATCCAGGAGTGGTCTGAGATGTTTAACCATCTTGAGCTTGTGATATATGCTTCTTGTAACATTGTTTATGTGAGGGGATAGTGCAAGGCATTGGTTAAGAGTGACTCTTAGGTAGCGCACTTCTGATTTCACCTGTAGTTTAGTTTCAGCGATGATAATGTGAGACAGTGGTATGAAATTGGTATCCTTATAGATATATAAGATTTTAGGTTTTTTTGTAATTTATGATCATGTTGTGTTCAGCAAGCCATTGTGCTATGGAGGTGAAGCATTTCTTTATATGGATAATGGTTGGGCTGGTGGTATTGATCGGGGCATAAATCATAACATCATCTGCTTATATGTGGTAAAGTATATTGTGTGCTTAATTAAACAGATTGGTTGAAGGAAGATTTTGACTAATAATGAGGATAGGGTTGAGCCTTGTGGGACTCCCTGTTGCTGCAAGTATGGAGCGGATATTTTGGAGGTGTCAATCAGATACGTAGGATTTGAACCAGTTTAGCGTAGTGCCTTTTAGACCGTTTGCTTCAAGATGCTGAATGATCTGGCTGTGAGGAATGGAGTCAAAGGCTGCCTTGACATCAAGGAATATTAGGATGAATTCTTTGATAGGTTTGTCGATGCTTTTTATGAGATTGTCAGTTAGAGCGGTCAGCAGAGATTCAACTCTATGTTGAGGCCTGAACCCATATTGTTGGGGGTCAAGTGGGAAGTGAGTGTCTATATGGTCTTGAAGTTGTGTCTGTATTATTTTTTCTATTACTTTTGCCAAGAATGGCAGGCTGGCAATTGGTTGGTATGAAATTGACTGTTTGGGGTCAGCTGTACCATTTTTTGTTGGGCAGAGAGAAGTAGCCTAGTGGTTGGGGCAAGGTACTTCAGGCCGGAAGGTAGGGGGTTCAAATCCCACTAGAGGACAGCAACCTTGGGCCGGAAGGACTGGGGTTTCTAGTCCCACAGATGCTCCTTGTGGTCTTGGGCAAGCCACTTAACCCTCCATTGCCCATGTCCCCTGTAAGTATTAGTGTATGTGTCTCATATCCCTGCGTGTTAAATGTATCCCCCAATTGTGTTGTGACCGCTTTGATTGAAGGATAAGGTGGTATACAAAACTGTCTAAATAAATAAATAAATTTTTAGGTCAGTGGGCATATATCCATGCTACAGTGATAGTTGTGCAATTTTGAGTATTGTGGGTAGAAGATCTGTTTGTGCAGCCTTTACCCAGCTAACTGGACATGGATCAAGTGGGCAAGTAGTGGTATTGATGCCTTTGATGATCCTTTCCAAATGTTCAGGGGAAATGATTGAGAAAGAGTCCCAGGTGATTCCGGTGTTTGTGTGTTTGAGACATGGTGGATCTGTCGCTGTATGTATTTTGTTGCTTAGAGGACGTGACAAGATTTGGAAATGGTCTACCATGGCTTGCGGGGTTAGTTCTGTAATTTATTTCTTTTGAGAGGAGTCTTTTAATAGGTTTTTAAAAATATAATAAGATAAAATATGCCAAGGTCCATCAAGTATCTTGTTTCCAAACAGTGGCTAGTCCAGGTCACAAGTACCTAGCAGTTTCCCAAAAAGACACAGGTTCCCTAATGCTTGTATTGAGGCAAGCAGTGGATCACCTGGGTCCTCTTTAGTAATGGTTTATGGACCTTTCCTCCAGGAACTTGTCCAAACATTTTTAAACCCAGCTACACTAACAGCTTTTACCACACCCTCCAGAAACAAATTTCAGAGTTTGATTATGCGTTGAGTGAAAAAATATTTTCTCTTATTAGTCTTATATGGGTTACACTGTAGCTTCATTGCATGTCCCCTAGTCTTTCTATATTTTGATTGCATAAACAATCGATCTACATCAAAGAACTCTCTTGGATGACTAAGTCAAAGAGCTCTCTTGGATGGTTTAGGGAACTCTGGATCATTTTGGTATAGTACTATTTCTTTGCCTTACTTGTGGCTGTTTGATGTTTATGTAGTTTGGCCAGGTAGGTGTCAAGGTTGATAGCTGACCTGGAGTGTTTCCATTTTCTTTCCAGAGCTCTTAGGTTGCGTTTCATATTTTTCAGTTGGATGGAGTACCAGTTTCCTATGTGGTGACTCCATTGGATTATGGGTGTGTGTGGCTTTATTGCTATTCTGCTTATTGTTCTGTCCCAGTTTTGAATGAGTGAGTCTAAGTCTTCGGTGGAGTCTTGAAGGTGTGGCAATATTTTTGTAAGAAATTCTTTTGTCTCCAGGTGGTGGAATCTGCAAGTTGCAGTTTGTGTGCATGATCCTTCTTGAGGGAGTGATTTATGCGGGAGGTTAGCCATTCATGTACCAAAGTCAACTCTCTGATGTTATCTTTCCATATAATGAACAATCTTCACTATAATGTTTCCATAAGATATGTCCAGAAAAGAGGTCAAAAACATTCCTCATAGCAGCAATATACAACTTAACATAGCAGATAATAAAACTATTCATAACAAAAATCATTAGTCTATAACACGGTAGCTGCACGATCACATGTAAAAGAACTGTGCAAATGTTTCCTGAGCCTATTTGCTGCCTGTGATAGCTGCAGGGTTCTCACTATTCTTGCTAAACTTGCCCTTCCAAGCCCCATTTGAAAAGAGATCCTTAATCTTAATGAGCTCTCCTTTTGAAATAACAGGCACATAGATAAATGAACAAATACAATTAGGGATGGGTAAATTAGTTTGGATTAAATCCAAACTCTGTTTAAACTGGTAGAAGGTGTGACCTAATGACCCAAAGCAGAGGCTGCAAACTGAATCTTAAAACTCTTCAACCACTTCAATCTCCCCACCCCCATTATCTGTGAATATTCATTTATTCACACTTACATTTGAATATCTCCCAATATTGGGAGCAGCCCTAATCTACAAACCGTCGCATAAATCTGAGCCAGTCTAAAGTTTGGACTCATAGCTTGGAGTACAGTCTGATTCTCTAAATGAATTGAAGTTAAATATTCGCAGATCCCGATGTGGAACTGGAGGACATTTAGCCAACCTTAACTGAACTATTAATTCATCGGGCATTAGATCACATTCAGTTTGACCAAATGACCTCTCCTTTATCTTCCTATTTATTTTACCACGGGGGTCATGAATACTGCTTTCCAGCCAGGTGGTGTGGGCTCCGCAGGGGCCTCCACAGTCGCAGTCTTGGGTTTGGCAGTGATTATAAAATCAGGTAGTTTTTTTTACATACATAATGTGAAGGAAAAAGGAACCTCTCCTTAAGCTCAAAACCGCATGAGTTGGGGAATTTAGTCGTTTCCTGCTGTTGTTTTCGGATCTCTTTCATCCAGATATATTCCTCCGGCACATTCATCCCTAAAACTGAAATTGTCATTTGTAAGTCTTTATTTCAATAAAATATGCTATTTAGTATTTATTCTCAACCAGCTGTTGGTATTTTAATATATGGAAATAAACGTTAACCAACAAACAGAATAATATGAGGTGATACAGTGCTTTCTTGGATTTAACTTAATACAGTTCTTGACTAGCTTTCTGAAGCTAACCCTCCTTGCCTGAGGTCAGAACAGAATAAGCACAAATGTACCTTACCAGAAAACAGAAGGGATTCGTAAAATTCCAAGGATAGGTGAAGGGGAAGGTGAATGGAGGTGGGTAACTATGCTAGGGTAGTAATCCCCAAGGACCTCAAAGGGATGGCATTGTCAGGATAGTCCCAGGGCTGGCGCTACCATTGCCTCGAGCTCTGGCCCTCCAGGGATGCCCGCTGTCACCACCGCCACCCCTGACAGAATGTGCAGTGGCAGTGATCCTTTTAAAACGGCACCAGAGGGTGAGAATTACCTTCAGGTCTGGCACTATCATGCCATTTGTGCACCCCTTCTGATTTCACTTCCCCTTGGATGGGACTGGATGGGACTTCCATCCCCAGGAAAAACAGGAAATAGAATTGAAGGGGGGGGGCAGAAGCACCAATGGCACCACAGCCCCAGAGCTGAAAGTAACTCCGGTGCGTCTGCTGCATGACCCAGTGAGGGGTGCCAGCGACAGCAAATGGAGTGGGGGCTAGAGCAGAGGGGGTGCAAGGGACATGGCTCACCTAGGGCAGCTCCTATCCTTGCATCAGCCCTGTATATATGGCATGGATTTGCATACAGTGGGGGTAGTATGCATGCAAATCTAGCTCATGCATATTCATTAGGAGATATTCTGAAACTTCCATGTCCCCCCCCCCCCCCTTCAGTGACATTTTTAAGTACAGTACATATTTCCCTATTCACCCCTCTATAAGTCACTTGTATTTAGCGTTCTGTTGAGTGAGTTAGGAAAGATAGTTGCTGTATTAAAGGCTATTAAACTCTCTCAGATCTGACTCCCTCTAGAATATTTTTGTTAGAGAAAATACTTGGCACGAGTTAGCAGATTTATTTTATCGGGTATTTTTGTTCCGCTTTATCATTACAGTCAAAGCGATTCTTCGGAGGCAACGGAGGGCTCCCAAGCCAGTGCTCTAAGCATTACACGCCTCCACTCGGATAGTTCACTGCTGGGTTCGTCCCAGGAAATGGGCAGAAGATCCCAGTCCCCGTACGAGCCGCAGATAGTAACAGGTCAGCGGTTTAGCTTCAGCCGATGATTTCTGCCAACTCTCCGCCAAATCGTGTTCGAGAAACTCGCTTCCCGAGCTGAAAATTTGGCGGAGGTGGGCGGGCACCGCTTAAGCCGAGTCCGACCCAAACGGCAAGTCCTTGAGCCGGCCGGGTCCCAGCGGTTACTCTGCCTCGCCTCTGTTTGCTTACGAGCTGGTTCTGACACGGCTCTTGTATCTGGAAGCTGCTGCTTTAGCATCTCATTAATTACCCACCGAAGGAAAGTCCTGCTGTTGTTTTGTTTCTCTTTTCTTTTTCCTTTTTTGCCACTTCAGTACCTCTGCAGGACAATCAAGATCGTGTGCTAAAATCGTGAAAGGAGGCTCTTATCAGCCAGGCGCTCTGTTTGACTCCAGGTCACAGAAAGTTAATTGCCAAGCAGCCAAACTGGGCCTGCACTTCTTCTGTGCGCCTAGTTTCTTCTAGTCTGTTTTCCCTAGGACAAAAAGGTTAAATGTGTGTTTGCCCCAAAGCTTCAGACAAAAAATAGCCATTCTGTTGTGTTCCTTCTGCTACCTATATAGCCAGATATGTCAACTGCATACTGTAAAAAGAAAAAGGAGAGTGGGTGGGTGGGTGTTGGGAGGGGGCGGTCCAGACGTCCTGGTCCTGTTGCAGCTGCGTAGGCTCTTTGGCTGATACTATCACCTCAGCTTTTGCCGACAGTGCAATAACGTTTAGACTTTAGAAAAAGGAAATAATCTGTAGTATGATTGGCCTATGCAGAGATCTGCAGTCTTTATCTTTTTAATCAGCAAACTAGTCTGGCAAACCTGCAAGAATGCTGAAGCCTGCAGGTTTCTGAAATTACGTAATCTGATGGGGATTCTCCAACTCGGCGAATCTCCGTGGGAGTCCCAGTAGATCTAGTTAAAGTGCAATTTTTCTCGGGAAAATTTCGAAACCGGATATTCGTTATTCAATTGCGATCTCAAGCATCCCCCGCATCTCTAATCCTGCATACCTGTCCAGGAATGAAACGTTGCGTTCAGTCCTGCCGGTGCTGTCTCCG
This sequence comes from Ichthyophis bannanicus, assembly GCA_033557465.1. Lineage (NCBI taxonomy): Eukaryota > Metazoa > Chordata > Amphibia > Gymnophiona > Ichthyophiidae > Ichthyophis > Ichthyophis bannanicus. Next base: position 785,729,176 of record CM066033.1, read on the forward strand.
CAATAACTCCATGCAAACAAGAGAGCTTATTATTTCATCTATTCGTGAATAAAAAGTGTATTGAAAAGGCAAACATAGGCAAATAAAATATTATATGCTGAAAAAGTGAAACGAAACAAAAAGGAACGCGTCTTTAAATATAACCTTACAATTCACTTAAATATTTAAAAACAGAAAAATTAATTGAAAGTTTATTTGCACGCATGCTACTCTACTGCTGAAGAATTACACTGAGTGTATAATAAGAATCTTTACTTTGTCACTATGCCCACTTTATTGGAAACGTTTTTCAGGCACTGAAATAAGCTCTCAACAAGCCTGGCTGTGAATACACTTCTTATTAAAGTAGGATAAGCCGGAACGCTTTTGGTATGACTTCAAAAATACAAAACCAAGTACCTATGAAATTGGTGGGGGAGGGAGAACTACGGTACTTCTGAATTACAGTAGGAAGTGGTTAAACTTTCTTTTCCATGATAGTATCAACTGATTCATTTCAGGAATAATAAAATAAAAACTGGATTTGGTTTCACTAAGACCCATGTATAATGTCTTTTGAGTGTAGCATTCTCCCAAGACCAGCCCTCTCAAAGGTCTCCTGATTACAGATATGGGCACCGTTCAATAATTTACCTGGGAGTAACCGGGCCCTAAGGATTTTGAATGCCTTTTCATCCCACAGAGCTAGACAGGGTGCACCACTGATCTACCTTTTTTTTTTATGCTGTGTCTCATGTCATTTTGTTTGTTTGTTTGTTATTATTATTATTAGCACTTTTTAGCCATGCACCTTAAGGCTATAGCCCCCATGCCAAAATATCCAGGGAAATTATGCCTCTAGAGTGCAGAAATAAGGGCTGGCACTAGGATTACAGATTGTTTAAATTAATTGTTAAAATTAAATCAGTAACCTGCACCATATCCAACAATAGGGATCTAGACCATAAACAAGTCAATTAAACAACGCATAATACACAACATATAAAATATAAATAAAAGAACATATCAAATTACAAAATGTAATATACTTTTTCTTTCTCAAGAGTGATATTCATAACGTGGTCCCCCCCCCCCCCAAAAAAAATAATAATAAATCATCCTGTTGAACAGAGAATTTAAATGATCCTGTTAAATCCACAGTAGATGTGCACAGTTTCCACTATGCGGACTTAGGAAAAGATGGAGGAATGGAAAGCATCTTATGTGAACAAGCCAACACACTCAGAGGTTGATGCAGTTACCGTACATGAGAGTTTAATGCAAGATTAACACTGAAAGTTAGCTCCCCAGAGCTGTAAACAAAAAGCATGCAAGTGAGCCGTGCGCAAAACCGTGTGCTAAGTGGGAGAACATGCACAGACCCATGTGGACATGCCAGATGCATGCACACATAGATCTGCCCTAATAGCAGCTCAGTCAGGACTGCATCAAGCTGGGCGACTAACGAATTTGGTACCCCCCTCCACCCCAGCCACATGCAGCAACTCACTCTTTTTGAGCTTCCTGGAACCCAGCGATGACATCAATGTCTCCCTATACTTGCACTCTATGCAGTCACACCGCTCACGCTATGGCCCTGGTCTCGGCCCATATGATGGGAAGTTATTCTGCACATATCAGTTTTTCTGTATTATCATTTATGTACAGCACAGCTTTTCCTCATATGCAAGGATGTTATGCACATGCCATCCATTCAGTACTTGTGCCTAATATCCATCCATGCATCCTGCCGTTCTGCACATAATAATAATGCAAAACTGTTTTTATTTAGACAGTTTTGTAAACCACCTTATCCTTCAATCAAAGCGGTCACAGCACAATTGGGGGATACATTTAACACGCAGGGATATGAGACACATACACTAATACTTACAGCGAGCATGGGCAGTGGAGGGTTAAGTGGCTTGCCCAAGACCACAAGGAGCATCTGTGGGACTAGAAACCCCAGTCCTTCTGGCCCAAGGTTGCTGTCCTCTAGTGGGATTTGAACCACCGACCGTCCAGCCTGAAGTACCTTGCCCCAACCACTAGGCTACTCCTCCCTCTAAGAATAACATCCCATCACATACACATGGAAGAAACAGGCATAAACTCGCTGGTGCTGACCACAGAACAATGGGCTGCCCTTTATGCCTCCTCAGACCTTGCGCTAAAACACCAGTGTTGCACTTGGTTTTCTGGTCTTCTGCACACTTCTCTGATCTACGCTGCATAGCTAATTGCTTCATTACCATCATTGAAATGGATTTAAGTGCATTAGGTGCTGCTGTCTCCTTGAGGCTTTGCACAGGTTAGCTTGTGCACAAAATTTATTCTTCCATTTTACCAAATAAAACTGTGCATTAAAACTAAGCTAACCTGTATGCAAAGCCTAGCACATTTTTCTACATCGACCTGCACCTTTAGAGGAGACTGCATGAACAGTGTTTATTGCCGACTCGGATTTAGCTCTTCTTTACATGAAACTATATTTTCTCAACCTTTGGTTCACTTCTGTACTTGTTTGTTTATGTTTGTTTCATCTGAAATTTATGGAAGATTGTGTGTGGGGAGAATTAAAGAATCATCAGTTTTATATCATCAAGATTATGAAACTGATTTTAAGTCTTTGGAAATTTCTTCACAGCTGTTTTCAATATCCAATATTAGAGAGGTTTCCGTGTTCAGAGAAGGCCCCTTTGTAGCCCATATATGGGATTAGAAAAAGGGAAAGTTTGTACCATCAAGTCAATGCTGACTCCTGAAGACCCAGCCCCTGGGTTTCCTTGGCAAGGTGCGACCCGAAGTAGATGTTTTGCCAAAAATATGCAAGAATAAAAAAATACATAAGGAGACTGTTGCCTAGTTTCTTTCTTTAGGACAGAATTTAGCATACATTACGAAAACTAACCAATGGCAAGGCAGCTTCAAAAATACTCAGTGACATCACAATGTACTCTGACCTCTCTGAACTGAACTGAACTGGCCCATTTCCACCTAAGAAATGAAAAGAAGGGATTCTTAGGGCATCGTGGGCACATGAAGTGCGTAGCCTAGAGATCATGATGCCTCTGTGCATGGCACAAGTTATTAGTAGGAGAAAACCCTTACAAGAAACAACCATGATAATTTCATCAGGTCAGTTTCTCTGTGGAAAAGTAAGAGAAAAATAGTGCACTTATGTTTTATAACTGCACCATTTGAAAATGTAAAGTGGCCAATGTAGTAACCAGAGGGGGAAAAAATCATAGGTTACTGAACATTTTCTGTGACATTAAGCGTCAGATGCAGATGAGACATCTAAAGAATAGCTACATTTTTCATGGGTTGCCATGGCTGGGAATTTTTGCACATTCATGGCCTTTGCAATGTGTGAAAAATTTGATAAAATATGGCCCCCTTTCATGCAGCAATGGTAGGCAGTTAAAGGGATCACTGGCCCAATATGAGAAGCTCCACCTAGTGGTCCAGTGGCACCTTGCAGCCTTCACCAGTCCAAAATCAGGGCTCAAGTAAAAGAAATGCAGGCTCCCCCCCCCCCCCTTCTCCACCCTGAGGATCCTGCCTCGTGGTCACAAGCTCTAACTCCTGTGACCCAAAACCTCAAATAGTTTCAGCCCATGACCCCTTCCCATTGTCACCCTCCCCCTGATTCCTGGCTTATGCCCAAACTGTAAACTCCAGTAGGAGGCAGGAGTATTCCCCACTTACTCTTACCCTAGAGCTGCTATTTTGGAAAATAGCTTTTCCTGACCTCTACAGGTGCTGCTTGGACAGAATATATGCCACTGTGTATAGCTAATCTAATATCTTGTGGTTCTAAATTTATTCACGCAGTTTATAATCTATAGTTTGTATGACCTTTAGTATCTGTTTTTTGCATGGTAAATTTTGAATATGACCACTCCAAAATATGGAATTTCATTTTTTACTGGTACGGCAATGACATTCACCACAATCTCTTTTGGTGGTACAAGACTAGCTGTATCAAGTACTGTGATCACCTCAGTCTTATTTAGGTTAATTGTCATACTATTCTCAGAGAACCAATTTACAACTTTGTCAAAGTGTACTACTATAGAGTATTGGGGTGCATTACTTGTTCCCTGATAAGGTACAAAAAGAGCAACATTTTTTGACATAAAGCCTAAACTCTGTACCCAGTAGTAGAAGGAGCTTACAGAGAGGAACCCTATATAAACTAAAGAATGCAGCTGATAGAGCTCAACGCTGATGAACACCGTAGGGGAGAAGGTACCAGTCAGAGTGTTGTCCATTTCAAATCTTCCACAAGTTGAAAATCATAGAGAATCAATTAATCCAAGCCTGGAACTTACGAGTGGTAGCACCTGATCATCAAGGCTTCACCCTAGCTAGTGTCCATTTGTGCAGCTTTCACAAACAGTTATGAAGGAGGAGCCTAATGATTAGAGCAGAAAGTTGAGAGCCAGGCTTCAAATCCCACCTGCTACTCCATCTGCAGCAAGTCACTTAACCCTCCATTGCCTCAGGTGGAAATCTGTAAGCACTCTGGGGGACAGGAAAAATAACTAATGTACCTGACTACAACTTGCCTTGAGCTTCCAATAAAAGGTGTGAGCTAAATCCAGTTTATAATTCAATCACCTTTTTAAAATTGACTGCCAAACATTTTTCTCTATATGTTCCTTTGTCCTATATGCATGCATGTGCTATCTTTGTGGACGTTGAGATAAACGGAAATAGAAAATTGCATATTACTTTTTGTATATGAAATTCTAAAATTAAGCAATGACTATCAGAGAATCTTGGTGCCTCAGCTCAGTAGTGACTAATTACTGCCTTCCAAGATCTGTTGGATGCTCTCCATGAAATGATTCAGTCCGGTTCTCATGCACCCGGACATTTGCCATCACAATTTGATACTCCACAGAGAGCCAGAGAACGAATGATCAGGAGACTGAATTCCCCTCTAGAGGTGATCTCAGAGCGGCCAGTTTGAGATTTTAGACCAGTCCTGGGTTTCTCGCAGCCCCTCCTGACCTGCAATGGACAGATTACAGCTACCATACTGCTTTGGGTTGAAGAACTGGGTAACTCAGCAGCTCTGGTTCCTCAGAGCGGGCAGAGTTGGTTGAGTCACATTAACAAATGAAGCTTATGCTGCCATTGCAGGAGCTGGACATGTCCAGTAGATATATGGCAGCATCAGTTTCCAGAAGCATCCATTACATACCTTTCCACCCCCTTACACTAGAACAGGGAAACGTAAAAAGAGCAGGGAGAAACACAGAGACAGGGCCATAGTGGCAGTACTCACCATTTACTGCCCCTTCCCAAAACAGAAATTACCAATGAAACAGTATTTTAAAACAAAGAAGAGAAGGCAAAGCTGATCTTTTGTAAAATCGAATAGACCATTTTGAAATAGGGGCACTATAAAGCCAAAATTCAGTGGTAAGAGTCTTGTGGCATCTTTGGGAGTCTAGAAGACCTGAGTGTGAGGGGATGGGATGCAATATCATGGCAGAGGGCAAAGATAAACTATTTAAGGTATTGGAAAAATGGCATTTTAATCTCTTCTGTCACACCAGGTCTGTCTTCCATCGTGTTCATTTTATTCCTGGGCAATATTAAATAACCGTAACATCTTTCTTGTGAGATCATACGGCAGGGCGATGTAAACGTAGTTCCTCCTGCTATCCCTCTCGGTCCATCTGTCAGGCGATTGGAGGCTCCCTTTAGGACTGCCCACGTCCTACTGGAGTCTGCTTTCAATATTTAAGCCTTGGTTTGAAAAAAAAACAGGGAGAGGAGAGCAGAGACACTGCCGTTAAAATCACTCCCACCAATATTGCCAGGAGTTTGGAAAGCGAGGACCAGAAGAGGACGGAGACAGGAGCAGAAAGCGTTAGGTGACCCGGCCGCTGGATTTCTGTTTTGGGTTCTAGACGTGTGAGCCCAGCTCCTCGCTGTGCTGAAGGTGAGCAGCCCTGCACCCCAGGCGCCCTCCTGCCTCCCCATCCCCTCCAGCTGCAGCGCTGCACGTCTCTCTCCTCCGGAGTCTCTCCGCACTGTTCCTCTAGACTAGAGCATCTGGAAAACAGTCTCCAAAGCTGACAGCAAGCCCGACTTGAGCATTTTTTGCGAATACTGTATTTGTTAATTCCACGACCCCCGTCCCTCCACTACCCCCAACACCAACTTCAGAGGGTTTCTTCCCATCCCCTCGAGTTCTAAACAGAAAGTGCACATAGACTCCTTCCTCCCCCTCACATGTGGGTTGCAAGGGGCCCAGACGTGACTTCGTTAGCAGCTGTATGTGTCCAGTAAGGAGAAGACGAGAGAGAGGGAGGCAGCGATCTGCCCCTGCGCTGGGCTGCAAGTGACAGATGAGCGCCGGAGCCTCGATGAGAAGAGGAAGGTCTTTGGCCACTGCACCATGCTCCCTGGCCCCTGGGGCCCTTCCCATCCCTCCTGCAGATGTGAGAGTGCAGTGATCCCACCGCTGGCTCTCCGGGGCGGGGGAGGGGAGACGTCCTTCTTTTTTTGTTGAACTACCTGCCGAAGAGTTTGCGGTGCCTTCGCAACCACCAGTGGGGACGCGATCGCAGAGGGGATTCTTCTACAGGACGGAGAGAGGACACCATTGACGGGGTTACTATGCGCTTGCGGATCCTCCCTTGCTTTTTTATCGTTTTGAACTTTATGGAATACATTGGCAGCCAGCACACAGCCAGAGGAAAGCGGCACCGGAGAAGTAAGTGAATGAAATAGGAGGATGGTCTAATCCCCGCTGCCTGTGGATATATTCACCTGTTCTGTGTATTCCTCTGTCTCTCTGATGAGGACCCAGAGCCAAGTAGCCCGATATGCACAGAAAACGGGGTAAATGGCTAGTTTTCCCTTGCTGATATGAATATGCAGTCATTTATTAATCGGTGTTTGCTAGCAGTGGAAGCTGTGAGAAGCCTGAAAGGTATGAGAAATCCCTTCCCTAATTATTATTGCAAGTAAGCTTGAAGCAAAGGAAGTGTCGTCTTTAAAAGAATACAAGAATATAGATAGGTATTCTGCTTTTGAAAATGGAATATTTGGTTCAAATTCTAGCCATGGACTCATAGACCCAGGTACCATGGTAAATTGTTAGATTAGCTAAATTACAAATGCGATTGATTTCAGGGTTTATTTTGTTATTTTTCTGGGTGGAGTTTCTTTGTTGGAATTTGTTTGGGGAGGAGGGGAGTATGCCAATTAATACTATCATGTATTCAAGACAGACTACGTAACAGGCCAAAAACTGATTTGGAAAAGTAGAGGTTCCCTGCCAGAAACTCCCTTACGAGCACACTGGAGTTAATTCTGACTTTTTTTCCTTTGAGTTGCCCTTTCAAGCAACTTAATGGTTCCCCTTCCCCCCAGTCTTTGAGGCGACTTTTACAATTCGAAAACAGCAATTATGTGCGAGAACAGCCCTCACTAAAACTGTTCAGAACAAAAGGACGTGGGGGGATCTGAACCCGGCTCCCTGGGCAGGTATCTCGGACTGAATAGAAGGGGCAGGGTTAGAGATTGAGTTTATCTGACACTCGCCGGCTACAGATAGGGATTTTCTTTCTTTCTTTCTTTTTTGTCTGAGGAGAAAGTCGAGGGAGTTTCTGCTCTCTCCATTCCTGCCAGAGATTCCTGCTGGGGACACCTGACAAGTGACAATCTCCCCTGCTAAGAGGAGAGGCGGATTGGGAGCTGGAGAGCAGTCCTTTTTGACTCTTTTCATTGTATATACCTGCAGTGCTATGGTGAGATAGTAGCACTTGATTTACATAATTTCCAGCGCCCCCTCCTCCCCCCATTTAGCGGGCAAGCTTTTCTTTCTTATTTAACTCAGCTGTAACTATCTTATTTTCATCTTCCCTCTCATTGAAATGTTCTCATTCCCAAAGAATTAAAAAGGACAAAAAGTAAGATCGCTCTCTCTGTTTCTTCTCCAAATATCCCTTTTAAGGGCTTTCCCTGCTTGGCGTGTATACATCTGCAAGACAGCTTTCTGCTTATTGTAAAATTTCTGACGCAGTTATGCTTGCGACTTTATTGACTGATATTCCAACTGGGGCTGGATAGATTCATTGATTCCTCTGTTTACTGCCGTAAAATCAGGGCTTCATTAATTGCTCTACCTCCCAACTACGATCAGACTAAAAGACACATTTTGCCTGTGGTCAAAAGCCTTGTGAATCTGCCCATTGTTGAACCCTGTCTGTGGAACGCAGCCAAAGTGAATTAGAACGTTCGATACCGTGACAGCACAATGACCATTCTGGACCTGGTCGCTCAGAGACTTACTTGTAGGTCTACATGACGGCTGTGGGATGCGGGGCTTCTGATGCATTATATTGGGCAAGTGAAGACTTGTCGTCTTCCTAATTACTGCTCCCCCTTTCTACCAGCACCGCGAATAGATGTGGCGTTATAGAAATGATAAGCAGTAGTAGTAGCGTTAAGAAATAAAAGACGATATTGCTGAAGCCAGTCTCAGAGATGGTTGCTAGAAACGAGAATAAGGTCTGTTTTACCTAATCCCAAACTAACGAAAAAAGAAAAACCATGGAGGGCTGAATTAAAATGTAAACGACAGGGGCTGAGTGTCTGAAGGCAGATAGTGATGATACGATGTACACTCAGGGTTTTTTTGTTGAGGGGGTACCGAGTACCAGTACCTTTCCTATTGCTTGCTAAAATTGACCTATGGTCTTCATGTATTAATAAAAATCCTTGCATATGAGTTGAGGCACATTTATGCTACGAAAAGTGCACTTTATATACTAAACGACTTTACTGCCGAACTCTTCATGTCAAAATCTTCATGACAGTATCGTTCACAGTGGGGTTTTGCTAACAGCCTAGAAGGACAGGCACCTTTGAAAAAGTCTCGGATTCTTGCTTTCCTGCTGTTTGAAAAAGGCAGGCGCGTGCTCTGCAAAGCTCATGTACTTACAGCATCTTCCTCGCTGCTCAAAGGGAAGACTTAGGTATCCCATTCCTACCCCACACTGATTTCCCTCTATTGCTGCTGGGCTACAGAGTGATAAAGCTCGGCGGAGGGAAAGAGTCTTACAACGGGCCGATCATCTCTTCGTGCAGAAGGGGAAATATTTTCAGGGTAGGTGGAGCCGAGCAAGTCCACAAACACACAGCAAACCTACGAAAATCCTTCCATCGCAGGGAGCTTTGTAGGTAGCCAGAAGCCCCGCCCTATATAATATTCAAGCTTTTTTTCAATTAGGAAGATTACGGTTATAGGTGATATTGCTCTCTACTTAAGGCTTACACACCATTTGCATCTATGGGGAAAAGGCTTAGTAGGTAGGGCCCTAGGGACGAAAGATAGGCACATGCCATTGCTGTGCCTTTCTCCCCTTCTCCAGGAGAGGGGGAGGGGATCTCAAGTGCCAGGCCCTAATACTGTGGGAAGTGCGCCCCCTTGTGTCCTACAGAGACACATTTCTATCCAGGTGCAGGCAACAGGCTGGAGAACAGGCGCAGGTGAAAGAACTTTTAAATATTAGGGTGGGGCTTAAGATATCTCTCATCTACAGCTAATATTTTTAACAAACGCAGCCTTGTACTGCATTTACATGTGCAGATAGCAGTATTTGCACATGTAAATGACACAAAGCCGCTATTTATAAATACAAATGCCACGGGATGCACAAATTCAAATAAATGGGGTGCGTTCTTGGCAGTACACAAATATTATAGGTGTATTCCCAATTTTGCACAAAACTACACCTTTTTTTTTACAAATTTCCCTGTGGGCTTTTGCACGTTTACCCAGTCATGCATTAAATGTACGGTACCTGCTCATTTGGAGCAGGATTTTAGAGGACTAATTTAGGGGCAGTTATGCCTATCCCTCTGGTATTTTAATTTAAAGAACCTTAAAATGTAAGCATTTGATTGTTCCTGAATCAGCTACTGTTATGCATGCAGTTTTCTGAATCACAGTGCTTAAATATTTGCAGGTAATAAATTTCAACACTTAAACCCAGAGCCGTACTAAGGGCTGAGCAAGCAGTGCGGCCGCACAGGGTGCGAGTGTGAAAGGCGCGCCAATGTCATCACTGGGCTTTCAGGCAATTGGCTGTGTGAGGGGGCACCAAGTTCACCTGTTGCACAAGGCGTCTTGCTAGTTTGGTAGGGTCCCGCTTAAACATGCGAGAGCTGATGCCACTTTTGTTTTGTACTTGTACAAAATGTTTGCTCCTGCTGTACATTTCGGGTAGCGTTATGTGTATTTCCTGAAAAGAGGCTCTGCATTCAGCAAGCCTTTAATAAAATCACCAGGGAACTGTGACGATCCCAACTTGGTCGTCCTGTAACGACCTAGACACCCTGTGCAAAATTGCACTTCACTTTGGCAAGGAAGCTATGTGGGAAAGATAAGAATCAGGTAAGGGTGTGTGGCTAGAAACAGGGCACACAGCGAGGTTACTTACCTGTAACAGGGGTTCTCTGTGGACAGTAGGATAAGTCAACCACACTTGGTGATGTCATCCGACGGCGCTGAGATAGAAGTACTCCCCACAGCTCAGAAGGGCTTTCGCCCTTCTGAGCATGAGCCAACTGGCCCCACACTCCGGCCCGCCCCTAGCTAGCCAGTTTCTGGTGACATCACCAAGTGTGGCTGACTCATCCTGCTTGTCCTAGGAGAAAAGAGTTTCCATGTAATACTGCTGCTGCTTTTGGAAAGTATATCTGAGAGGGGATTCAACTAGTTTTTCAAATGTTGATATTTTGGTGAACCAAAAAAAGCTTATCATGAGAAACAAATGATCCTAAAATTAAAGTTCAGTAGCAGAGAATTTGTACAGTCACATGATTACCCAGACATGCTATGAACGTAGTATTTATTCACTGATTAGGCTTACAATTTCATCTGTGAAAAATAGGTTTAATATTCACAGGAAGTTGTATTCATTGATAGGAGTCATAGGCGGGCGAAGATTTATTCAAAGGTCTAAGCATTCCACAGACTCTATCCCTCTATATATCCCTATAAATTATGTGAAAGCCCTCACCGATTGGTTAATGAGAGACAGACCAGCTAAGGGGGCAGACTGCAATCTTCAGAGGCAGTATCTGGACAATGCCACTGGACATCTTCGCAGACCAACCCAAGCAGTATTTAAATGCTTGGGACACATAACAAGGTGGCCAAAGTTGTATGACAGAAATTTGCATATAATGGAAGCAGTGCATGCAGATCTTTCTCATTCGTATTTACTGTGGTTATCTTGAAAACCTGACCGTCTACATATATCTCGAGGACTGGGTTGAGAACCACTACTATATACTGATATGTTTATTGCAGGTGAAAATTAACAAGGTCTGTTGTCAATGTTTTGGGGGGGGGGTTAAATTCATTTGGACAACTATAACCAAAGGGTGTGGCTGAAGTTGATACATACAAACTGTAACATTTTGCTGCATTAATAGCAATGTTTTATTGCTACTCACCCTGGGATAAATATCAAATGGGTCAATATTCAGCAGATAGCAAGAACTGCTATCAGGATAAGTGCTACTGACCAAACTGTTACAGACCACTTTGGGGATTATTTTAGAAGCTCCTCCATGAGTAAACAGTGATATTTACATATGTAAATGTAATTTTAGAAAGCCACTATTTACATGTGAATATCCGCCCCACAGAGAGACAGATCATAGTGGAGGCGTGGTCTGGGAATAGCATGGACAATCCAAAAATCTACATGTGAATTCCCCTTTTGGCAAAAGGAATCCACATATATGGCAAACATTTTCCACATGAGGATTGCCCCTGCTCTGAAGCACAAAAGATTTTTACAATGTGCTCATTTCAGCAAGGGCTTTACACAAGGCATTAACAGAGCTATTTTCCTTAATGCCCCATTGTTTAATTCCTCTTCCAAAATGAAAATTAGCACAAATTGTAGCTTTAGGTCTTAATTGCTGGCATTTATACGTGTAAGTTTATAAAATGGCCCGAGTGCATGTGGAAGTTGGAAAATGGGCATTTCCACGTGGGAGCTGCTGGCTTGGTTATGCTGTTTTCCTGTATGTAAAGTGTCTGCTCGCTCTGTACATTGCAGCAAATCCACTTTCATTCCTCACGTCTTTCAGCCCAGAGCTACTATTAGGTGAACTCGGCAGTCACCTAGAGCACTGGCTCTCCAGCAGCACCCTTTGCTGTCATTGATGCCCCTCTTGGGACCTGCAGAGGCAGCAGTGACTGCAAACAGCCCCACAGCGCTTACCTTACACCTTCAGCACCACGGGGCTCTTCGCTTCCGTCCCATTAGGTCGCCCAATGCTGACTTCCTCTTTACAGGAAGTCAGCATCGTACCTTGGTGGGGTCAGAAGTCAAACAGCCTCACAGCACTGGAGGTGTAAGGTAAGTTCTCTGGGCTCTTTCAGACTATTGACACCCTGCAGGTCCTGGAGAGTGGCAGCAATGGGCCGGCCTTGGACGACTGGTTCTCTAGGCGGTCATCTAATTCACCTAATGGCTGCGTTGGCCTTGCATAGCAGTAGTGTGGGGTGGATATGTGGGAGGGGCAGGGCCGGGCCATCCTCTAGGCAGGCTAGGTGACTACCTAGGGTGACAAACCTTGGTGGGCGACATGGCAGCTTTGTGCCACCATTTTAGTGCCCACAGCAGGCCATTGAATCAGCACACATGGCTTGCCACTTCTGACCTCCCTCCATCGCAACTTCCTCTCGAAGCAATGGCCTGCTGTGGGCACCAAAGTACTGGCACAAAGCTGCTGCTTTTAAACTGCTGCTGCCGCAGACCCCCCAGAAGATGGAATCGGCGGCAGTGACAGCACTATCGGGGCGGTGGCAGGACTCGTGAGTGGGGGACGGCTTGGCACAACAGGGGGAGTGGCATGGCTAGTGCTTTTACCTGGGGTAGCAGAAACTCTTGAGCCGGGTAGTCCCCCCCCCCCCCAATGACTTTCTTAGCCTTTGTCCTCCTCCTCCAAGGTGAGCAGGGAAGCTACACTTTTGCTTGAAGGACTCTTGGAGTTTTTGTGACCTTGCTGTTCTCTGTTTCTGAGGCAGACTGTCTGATGTTTGTCACCTAACTCATTTCTTGTCATTTATTTAAATAAAATATGGCCAGGGAATTGGTTCTTTGCTTTGAAAATATTCCCATATCCACTGCACTCACTGTAGTTTGTGCCCCAGAATGGCTGCAGGTTTGCGGCTGCTCCTGGAAGGCTGTTCCCCTTTTCTATGGTGTGTTCCTAGACTGCACATCGGTCAGATCATTACTGTGATTCACTCAGTGCAATAAACACATAATTTGGTGCATTCTAAGACTGCGTTTAATTCTTAACTCCTGATTTGTCCGCATTTAATTTTGGTCTTTCAACCATTTCGCAATAAATGACTTTCCAGTACCTCTTGAGTCCTGTATGTATGTCTTGATTAGTCTGCACATAAAGGTTAACACGTTGTAGGCAATACCATTTTATTGCCTTAATAATATTTTTGACAAGGTTTTGAGAGTTATACATTCTTCTTCAGATCTTTGAAGACATAATGCTATTAACCTGGGTTTAAGTAGTACAAACTCATCTAAGCTCTGTGCTATCTGCATATGTCATTATTTCTTTACTTATTTGACAGATTTTTTTAATACCGCTTTATCATTTCAGTCAAAGCGGTTTACATTGTAACAAACTTGGTAATGTACATTAAACAGGGACATTGATAACTTGGTCATTTTTGATTGGAATTGGTGTTTTGGTAAATATCTGAACAAAATATCCTTCAGGTTACTGACAATCCTGTGTTTTAGTGGAAGGAGAGTCACTTGGAGGTGAATTATTGGAAAATGTATGGAAGGATGTCAATACCTCTTTCTATAAACATTTACAATAATGTGCAGATTTCATCTAAAAAAAGGAAATTCCTAACATTTGCTTTAAATTGGCAGGATGGAGACAGACAGAAGGGAAACGCCTTATAGTATGAGTACAACAGTATGGGAAAGGATCCCCAGCCTTTCTTCAGAGCAAGTTGATCTAGTTTGGATTTGAGACTTAATTAGTTACTTTTTCAAATCTGAGTTACAAACAGGGACACAAGTCATTCCCCTACCCAAATGGATTTATGATGCAGGCTGTACCTGAGGAAAGGGAGGCAGAAGCAACATATTCAAGGATGGCCAATGACTGGTGCAGGAACTGAACCCTGGCTTCCCTGGTTACTATTTGGCTACTCCTCCAGTCCTGCTTTTAGAAATATCTGTTTATCTATGTATAAAATAAAAGGTTTTAGCATGTGTGCATGTATGTATGTGCAGTTATAACTTGAGGGCTGCTACTGTCTTTTTTAAACTTTTGAAATTACTGAATGTTACTTAGACTGGTCATTTCAAAATATATGGGAAAAAGATGCCTGAGAAGGGAGGACCCCTACCCCGCCCAGCCCAGTTCAGCCCTGCTCGGGTGTGGAAGGTGTAGAATATAGTAACAATTTACATCACAGGAACCAAAACATGTAAGGAGTAAACTCCAAACAGAATCACAAATGGAAAGAAAATGGCACAAAACCCTACAAAAGTCCAAATGCAAGTTATGACAACATATACTATTTCACAAGACCCTGTTGCTATCCACATGGGAAAGATATTCAGAATGAAAGGCTCACAGTCATACTCCTCTTTGAATGTAATATACAGGGTGGCCCAAAAAAAGTGAGAACATCTCGTAAATTAAAAGCTTAAATAGTTTACTTATTTACCTTTTTTAGCTATATAACGTCTTTATTTCGACAATTTCCAGTCTCCATCTTTTTTTTAAAAATTTGTCAATCGTTTACATCTGTCTTTTTGAATTTTCAAATAACTTATATGCTACGAGATGTTCTCACTTTTTTGGGCCACCCTGTATATGATCCAGTGCAAAAGATGTGAAGAAGGGTGCTACATTGGAAAAACAAGCCAAAAACTGAGGACACATATCAAACTTCACAGACACGCCCATAAACTGTTATAGAGAGAACCAGAACATCAGCCCAGTAGGGGAGCACTTCTCAAGGGAAAACCACTCCCGTAACTACCTCACAATCCAAGTCCTGAAAGGAAGCTTTAGGACCACACATGAAAAGAAAACATTTGAAACTAAAATGAGCAATACTTTGACACTGGCAAAAAAGGATTGAATAGAGACATTGGCTTCCATACCCATTATCAGACATAAAACCTTGATATTTAAAGGATTACTGTTTCCTCACTAATGTCTTTCATTGGAATTTAATGACAGATGTAGACTACCTAAGATCAACAAGGCCTGAGTGATGTAAATTGTGACTGTATCCAGAGCTGCCAAGTTATCCAATTCCACAAGTGAGATTTTAAGCCAGTCCTGGATTTTTGTCACTCTCATCCTGATGCATTATGGGACCTGCAGCACTGTTTCCAAAGGTTAAAATCAGGGACTACAAATGCCATAGTGCATTGCAATGCAAATTTAAAACCAGAATTGGTAAAACAAATCTCACTCCTGGAACTTACAAAGGTGCCCCAAAGTCACAAGCATGAAATGTATGGCTCAAACACAGATGTAACCATAACACTGCACAGAGCACCAAGGAAAGGCAATGAACAAGTGATGGAAGGAAGTAGATAACGGAGCTCATGGACCAGCCAAATCTGCGTGCAGCCCATGTGGCAGCAGGTAAAGTGGACAAACATATCGGGGGCAGCTGTACCGATGTACAGGGTGATGGTAATGTACAGTGCAACGATGACAGTGTGTAGCAGAGGATGGGGATACGTGTCCACCAGCGGAGGTAGAGGTGGCAGGATAAGTGCAATGACAGGAGGACAGAGGAGAGCAGTGCCATGCAGAGCAGACACAGGAGAGGCAAGCATGAAGAGCCGCAATGCAGAAAAGTGTGCCAGTGCAGGACATGGGGTAGCAGCCTGCACATTAGGGCAGGACGCCACACAGCTGGCACTCAAACACAGACGGACAGAAGGATGGATGGCAACAGTGAAGAGGGTATAATGTGGCGGCAGCACAGATCTGCCTGTTACACGAATGAAACGTAGTTGTGTAGGACAGCCATAAAGGGGAACAAAGAGGAAACAAACCCATGACCTTTGCTACTGGTCATTGCATTAACCATTGTGCTATATCACTATGGGAGTTATCACACCAATGGCTGGCTACAGAAAGAGTGCATTTCACCATAAAACTGTCTGCTGTGGCTACCAGGATAGGATAGAACCAACAGTACCCATAATGCAATTCACATGCAGAACAGCAGTCTACATCTGCTCACCAGATGGGGTATGTACCTCTACAGCACGTCAGCTTGGTAGGGGGGAATGACCGTGTGTGTTACTGGCACAGAGTACCCACAGGCCATGCCAATGTGCATGTTCTGTGCTCACCCTGAGGGTGAGGTGGAGTGGCCAGCACCAGGTCCGCAGTACCTGGGTGGGTTGAGGTGGACTGTGCTGCAGATCTCCATCAGTGCTAGTGTGTGATAGGTATTTGTTGCAGGTGGCAGTGGTGTTAAGGCACACTAATGCTGTGAAATCCAGGTCTAAAGGGTAGAGTAAGGCTTCCCAGAGGGTGGAAAGAAGGGATCAATGGGTAGAGAGAGGTTCCAGGCACACTAACACCATTGAAACCTTCACGTTAGGCACATTTGCAGGAAAGAGAAACCATTTAAGTCAGCAATGTGAAGCAAAGGCAGGGAAACCCAGAAAAGTGATAGTTGTGATACATGTGCAGGAACCAAAAAGGCAAATAAACATTTAAAATGACCAGAACCACATTTAAAATCCCAATAACCAAGCTGGCCAATAGTGATATTAATGATAAACATAAAGCAACACTACTGACAAAGCGTAAAAATTAAGATATCATGTTTGGAAGGGAATATGCTCTGTCCCCCTACAAAGTGACTGATCCCACATTGAAATAGCGCTGATCAGGGTTTCTGTTGTTTAGATTGGGTAGGTTTGTTATGGCGTGCACATGTGCAGCAACAGCAGAGTGGACATGTAGGAAATGGCAACTGTACTGATGCTGTAAATGGGATACAGGGGGCTGCAGGCGGCACATGCTGTGGTCCAGCTGGGGCACAGTGCGGACTAGGCAGATGCCTCGGTGGCACATAGGAATGCCAAAACTGTAAAGCAGCAAGACAGCAACTGACGAGGGTCCAACATGGGCACGAGTGTGTGTCCCACAGTGTCATAGGGGATATTACCCAGCAGGTACCCCCAAGGGCACATAACATTGGCAGGCGGTGCCAGGGGAAAGCACGCATGTCCATGTAGGCACCCCTACCTGAGAACCCACACCATAGGCAGCTGCCTACTGGCACACTGGATGGCATGGGACTGCACACCACCAGCACCACCGGCATAATGGCATGGCAGCATGGTGGGGGAGGGGTGCTGGTGGCAGAGGGGGCAGTGGCATCTGCCCACAGCAGACCATGGCCAAGCCCCGTTTAGGTGGGTGCCATGCACTGCAACAGACAGGGTCTGTCTGACGAACAGTCATGGTATCCCCAGGGAATGAGCTGTCCCTGTGGTAACAGTGTGGTGCAGTACACACAGCCAGTATGTTCAGGAGCAGAAGGTCACAAGTTTAACTCCCAGCTGTGGCTCCTGCCAACCCTTCCCCCATATTTTACCCAGTACTAAACCGTGGTAATAAAGACGGAACTTTTATTACAGATAAAATAAACATGCCTGAAACGCCTATATTTTACCCTACAGAGCACGGACACCATAAACATGTGCAATCCTTAGAGCAGAGTTTCACAACTGCAGTCCTGGAGGACCAAACACCATTCAGGTTTCATGCTATCCCTAATAAATATGCCTGTGCTGCATTTGTATACGCTGCCCCCATTGTATGCAAATGTATCTCATCCATATTCATTAGGGACAGCATGAAAACCTGAACAGTGTTTGGCCCACCGGGACCGGAGTTGGGAACCTCTGCCCTAGAGCAGTGACCAACAGGGTCATAAACACCCACACCCACTATCCAAAGCCTCATGGAGAGTCAGGCTGTTGGGCCCTGCGCGGAGCAGCATCTCCCTATACTGGCACCTGCATACCTTAGCAATGCCGTCCTAAACTTGGGAACACGTTCCACATATATCAAAAGGTTGCTATAATTCAGGGGTTCTCAACCCTGTCCTCGGGACCCACCTAGCCAGTCAGGTTTTCAGGATAACCACAATGAATATGCATGGGAGAGATTTGCATATAATGGAGGCAGTGTATGCAAATCCCTCTCATAAATATTCATTGTGGTTATCCTGAAAACCCGACTGGCTGGGTGGGTCCCGAGGACAGGGTTGAGAACCCCTGCTATAATTAATGTCAGCTAACAAATCCTAAGTTAAACACAATTTGTTGATAGAGATTCATCATAGCAACCTTTCTGATATCTGTGGAGTGTGTTTCAGTTATTGATTCTGACAGTGTTTACCACCCCGGGGAGTGACCCTAACAGTATTGAGTACCAAAGCAATGCCCGCACTGTGCCCAGGACTGGTGTGGCAGGCAGGGCTGCCACAAACCTCTATATTTACACAATGCTGGCATAGGTGTGGGAGTGTGTGTCTGTCTATCCAGTGTGTTGTGGCTGCCTACACATTACTGAGCCCACATTGCTTGCACTGCTTCCAGTGTTAGCCTGCCAATGTGCATAATGAGGAGCAAGGTACTGTGTGTATGGCCCGGATGCATTTGCACAGGGTATAGGGCAATGGGTGGGACATTGTAGTGCCCGACCACCACCTGCATGGACAGGGTGGCCACAGCATGTCATGCTGGGAGGTCGCTCTCACCCTGACTGAGCAGTGACCACAGCATGGCTAGGTTCCCCCATAGTGCTATACAGCATATTTTTCAAGTGATATTTATGGGTTCTTTTTTCTAGGACCTAATCACTGCTATACCTGTGTGGTGTGTCTCCTGACATCCCAGTTTTGGGTGCACAGTTTCTCCAGGAACATGCACCATGTGCTAGCTAGCAGACTGTCTGCAGTTAGCATCTGTATGGCTGCACCACCTTGCAGGGTGCAGCAGGTGCACGCTGACTGCCCTCTGCTGGTGAATGTCAGATTGTAGTGGGGGCAGTTGAGCTGACTGGGCCCACTACCTATCTGCCAGTGGCCCTGTCCCAAGTGCAGATCTTCAGCAGCTGTCTGTTTACCACCAGGACTGGGGTTGCTGGTCCTCATGTACCTCCACTGCCCCCCTTACAAAGAGTGAGAGTGTGGGTCTGTTGGGGGCAGATCATGTCCCCCACCCTGACCCAGAGAGGGCAGTTTGCTAAGTACATTGTTGCCATGTGAGCCCCTGACACACCCCTGCTCCCTAAACAGATGACCATAGCAAGCACTGTGGATATGCAGACATGACTGGCAATTACAAATGGATACAGAGACCTCCTAAAGGCGTCTGCAACAAATACCTGTCACACACTGGCACTGATGGAAACCTACAGCATAGCCCACCTCAACCAACCTGGGTACTGCGGACCTAATGCTGGCCACTCCACCTCACCCTCAGGGTGAGCACAGAACATGCACATTGGCATGGCCTGTGGGTACTCTGTGCCAGTAGCATGCACGGTCATTCCCCCCTACCAAGTTGACGTGCTATAGAGGTACATACCCCATCTGGTGAGCAGATGTAGACTGCTGTTCTGCATGTGAATTGCATTATGGGTACTGTTGGTTCTATCCTATCCTGGTAGCCACAGCAGACAGTTTTATGGTGATATGCACTCTTTCTGTAGCCAGCCATTGGCATGATAACTCCCATAGTGATGTTGCAGAATGGTTAATGCAATGACTTCAGTAGCAGAGGTCATGGGTTCAATTTCTCTCTGTTCCATTATTTTATGGCTGTCCTACACAACTACGTTTCATTTGTGTAACAGTCATATCTGTGCAGATCTGTGCTGCCACCACATTATACCCTCATCACTGTTGCTATCCATCCTTCTGTCCGTCTATGTGTGCGTGCCAGCTGTGTGGCATCCTGCCCTAGTGTGCAGGCTGCTACCCCATGTCCTGCACTGGCACATCTTTCTGCAATGCGGCTCTTCATGCTTGCCTCTCCTGTGTCTGCTCTGCATGGCACTGCTCTCCTCTGTCCTCCTGTCATTGCACTTATGCTGCCACCTCTACCTCCTCTAGTGGACACATATCCCCATCCTCTGCCACACACTGTCATTGTTGCACTGTACATTACCATCACCCTGTACATCAGTACAGCTGCCCCTGATATGTTTGTCCACTTTACCTGCTGCCACATGGGCTGCATGCAGATTTGGCTGGTCCTTGAGCTCCGTCATCTACTTCCTTCCATCATTTGTTCATTGCCTTTCCTTGGTGCTCTGTGCAGTGTTATGGTTACATCTGTGTTTGAGCCATACATTTCATGCTTATGACTTTGGGGCAACTTTGTGCCCCTGGGCACCATCTCCTGTGTCACCTTGGCATCCCTGGGGCATCTTTCGCGGCACCTTAGGTTTGGCCAGCTTATGGAGCGCCTTATATGCTGCCTTGGAGGGTGCCAACCTTTCCTGCCACCCTCTGGGGCACATTATGGATGACATGATGCTTTATGATGGGCCTTATGGTGCGCCCTAAAAGGTGCATTAGGTTGCGGCACTGGGGTGAGGCTTTTTTGGCTGGCAGTGCAAATTGTTGGGATGTGTCTGACTGTTACAAGCAGGAAAAGGGATTGCCTCAGACAGTCTTTTAACTGAGCCCACTGGAGGATCAAACACATGACCACTGCATCAGCAATCAACATATTAACCAGTGTGCTACACCTCTGTGGTTGTGATTGCAGGTCAGCGCGCCTAATTAAGGCTAACGCGCGTTAACGTGGCATGGCTCCCTCTATCGTGCAATAACAGACTTTGGGGTATGTTTACTAAAACCCCATTAAAGTGCAGGCCGCGGTAGTGTGCGGGTGCCATATAAGGAGTGGGTGTTTCCTGCTGTAGAAGAAAATCCGGAATTTGCATATGCGCTAAGGTGCGCGGCGCCCTTGTGCGCCCCGCACATTAGCGCATCAGATAGCTGCGCGGGAGGCATAAGTGGCGCGCTGATGTGTACACAGAAGAGCAGAGCCACAGCACAATGGTCAAGGCACTTACCAATGGTGCAGGGATCAGGAGCTCAATCCCCCACAGTGCCCAATGAAGACAGCTGGCTGAGGCATTAATTTATGAGGCACATAAATACTGGGCAGCATAAGGAGGCGCGCTAATGTTTTTGGCAGCATATTAATACTGGGCAGCATAAGGCGGCGCGCTGATGTTTATGGATGCATTATAATACTGGGCGGTATAAGTGGCGCGCTGATGTGCACACAGAAGAACAGAGCCACAGCACAATGGTTAAAGCACCTACCAATGGTGCAGGGATCAGGGGTTACAGTGCCCACTGAATAAGGCTGGCTGAGGCATTACATATTATGGGGAAGAGTGGTTTAGGAGGCATTTTATTTTGTTTTTAATTATCACTACTAGCAAACGCACTCTCAAAGCGTGCTAACATAAGGCGCCCTATAAGGCACATTTTAAAGTGCACTGTCAGCCAAGGCACCCTAGAATGTTGCGTATAGGGTGCTTTAGAGGGTGCCGTATGAGGTACCACAAGGTCAGAGTACTGTTTGTTATGGCAGCACTGTGCAGTTTAAGGAACGAAAAGCATAAGTAGGTGCGCTGACAGGCAAGGAGGAGCAGTAGTGGAGCACAATGGTTAAGGCACTGACTGCTGATACAGGGGTCATGAGTTTGCTCCCCAGTGTGCATAATACGTAAGGCTGGCTGTGGCATCAGCTTTGCACTGTACATATTTGTTCCTGCAGCACTTATTTTTATTTTATTAATTGCTGCCAGCCAATGTTCCCTCTAATTTTCTGTAGGCTGTGTGCGCATAAAATATCAGCTGTGTGCAGCTTTTGAAGGAAGGTTAAATTTTTGTGCGCCACATAACGACACTCGGAGTTATATACTTTAAAATTTGACTACACGTCAGAATACAGTATGTACACCACATTGATTGCACTAGAAAATATTGTAGAACTTGTAAAAACCGTAAATACACAACAACTTTTAAATTTTAAGACGTCTGTGTTGTTTTCTATCAGAATCAGAACTGAAATTTTTGTGCGCTCTGTTGTAAAGTATGTGCGCTCGCTCGGTGAAGTGTGTGGCGCGCACACGCGCACAGCTTAGAGGGAACAGTGCTGCCAGCAAACACGCCCTCATGTGCCGTAAATGAGGGTGCCGTATAAGGCACTCCATAGGGCACAATATAAATTGCACTGTCCACCACAGCACCCTAAAATGTCCCCTATAGGGCACCCTATAAGTTGCGCCACAGGATAATGTATAGTGCACCTTATATGGACGGGAACCATAAGGTACCCTATAGGGCGCCCTATAAAGCACCCTCAGAGGCACCTTATGGGTACAGTTCGCTGAGGGTGTTTTTGCTGGCATCAAAATATGTACATTAAAAAAAGATAATGCATTGGACAACCCTATCAAATAGCCCCACTGTGGGTTTGAACCTATGACCTCTGGCTTCACAGACAGTGAAGTAACCATTGGGCTACAGCTCTATAGCTGCTAGCAAGCCCCTGGCTGGCTACAGAGAGCCTGCACGTCACCACACAGACAGTCTGCTGTGGTCACCAGGATAGGGTTAGCCCACCCATACCCATGATGCACTGCACATGCAAATCAGCTGTCCACAGATAAACACAAGATGGGCAATGCACCCCCACAGTACCTCGGCCTGGTAGGGGGAAGTGACCATGTGCACCCACACAGCACCTCGGCCTGGTAGGGGGTACTGACTGTGTGTTTTACTGGCACAGAGTAGCTACACACCGTCACATTGTGCGGGTACTGTGCTCACCCTGAGGGTGCAATGATGCGCCCAGGACCAGGTCCACAACACCTTCTATAGCTGAAAGAGGCCATGCTGGAGGTCCAAAGCAGTGTTAATGTGTGAGATAGGTAGTTTCTGCACAAACACCTTGGATGTCTCTGTCTGTTTCGGTCAGGTGTAGCCCCTATGGACCCCCAGGTGGGCCATGCACCACCAACCCCCCCCCTCCTCCTCCTCCAGGGCTGAGGGTGGCAAACAGGGTCTCCTATCAATAGATCCACATTCTACCTCCCTGCATAGATGGCAGGAGAGGGGACTATCAACCCCAGTCCTGCTGAGGAACAGACAACCCCACAGGGCAGTCACTGCAGCTCTATACACATCCATAACACAATAAGCAGACAGACATTAGGCCTGGATATGGTAAGCTGCACCCCACCACTATCTGATAATGTCCTGCAGCAAGTCATCAGCCACTGCACCCTGCAAGCCACTCCATCAAGACACATACCAGCTGCAAACAGTGTGCTAGTTAGTCCATAGTGCATGCACCCAGAACTGGGATGTCAGCATACACAGCAAGCAGATAAATCAGTAACTGGGCCCCAAAAGAAAACCCATATCTATCACATGAGAGAAATACTATATAGCACTATGGGGGTGCCTAGCCATGCTGTGGTCACTGCACAGTCAGGGTGAGAGTGATCTCTCAGCAGGACATACTGAGGTCACCCTGTCTGTGTAGGTGGTGGCCGGGCACTAAAATGTCCCAGTCAGTGCCCTATGCCCTGTGCAGATGCACCCTGGCCAGGCCACCCTGTCCGGCCTATACCCATGGTACCTTGCTCCTCATTATGCACATTGGCAGCCCAATACTGGCAACATTGCTGGCAGTGTGGGCTGTGGAAGGTGTTTGCAGCCACCACACACTGGATAGACAGACAGCCACCCCCACACCTATGCCAGCATTGTGCTACTATAGAGGAGTCCAGCAGCCATACCACCACACCAGTCCTGGGCACAGTACAGGCATGGATATGGTACGCAATACTGTTGGGGGTCACTCCCCAGGGTGGTAAACACTGTCAGAGACCAGACCTGCAGCGCACACCGCAGACATTACAATGATTGTTATGGTGGAGATCAATGAGCAAAATGTGCTTAACGTAGGAATTGATATCTGCCAGTTACCATGGGCAACGTTTGATAGCTGTGTACCATATACCCAGGTGTAGGGTGGCATTGCTAAGGTATGCAACTGCTAGTATTGGGAGATACAGTCAGGGCCCAATGTCCTGCCTCTCCAGGAGGCATTGGCCAATGGGGCCTGTGTGTGTGTGTGGGGGTGTGTCTGGCCCTGTTGGCTGCTGCTTTACGGCAGAGTTTCCCAACTCCAGTCCTGGTGTTCCAAACACTGTTCGGGTTTTCATGCTGTCCCTCATAAATATGCATGAGCTACATCAGCATACCTTGGGGGTGGTGCATAGATATGCAGTACAGGCATCTTTATTAGGGGCAGCATGGATCCTGAATGGTGTGGGGCCCTCCAGGACTGCATTTGGGAGACTCTGCTCTAGGTAATGCGGCTGTTTATGGTGTCTGTGTTTGGTGTGGTAAAATATAGGCGTATGAACCATGCGTATGTTCTCAGCAATAAAGGTTTGTCCTTACTATCATGGTTTAGTTGTAGGAAAAATATGTGGACTGGATTGGCAGTAGCCCCAGCTGGGCTTGAACCTGTGACCTTCTGTTCTTGCACACACTGTCTGTGTGCACTGCACCACCATGTTGCCACAGATATACTGTGTTCCCTGGGGAGTCCATGGCTGTACATCCGACAGAGCCTCTGTTGCGGTGGACGGTGCCAGCCTGCACAGGCCTAGGCCACTGTGTGCTGTGGTTTGCAGCCACTGCCCCCTCCACCACCTGTACTCTTCTGCCAACATGCAGACATGTCCCTATCTGGGAAAAAGCATATGACCTGATTGAGTTGTGGCACTCTAGGACTGAATTTGGGGGACTCGGCTGTAGGTAATGCCCATTGTTATGGTTTGTGTGCGGTGTAGGGTAAAATATAGGTGTTGGAACCATGCTTATGTTCTCTGCAATAAAGGAGTGTCTGTACTATCACTGTTTAGTGGTGGGTAAAACTATGGGGACTGGGTTGGCAGGAGCCCCAGCTGGGACTTGAACCTGTGACCCTCTGGTCCTACAGGCACTGGCTGTGTCTGCTGCACCACACTGTGGCCACAGAGACAATGCAGTCCCTGGAGATAGGAAACCTGGCCGCATGAGTCAGACACCCTGCTCTGCACAATTTTACTGTGGGCTCATTTACCTTGTATGGGGACAAAAGTGCAAATAAACCTCAGAAATGACCTCCAAAAAAGGGGAAAAAAACCAAAACCAAGCTGGGCAACAGTGATAGCAATGGGCAACATAAAAAACACTCCCAGGAAAGCTCCAATAAAATGAAGTGATTTTTGAAAGAGTCTACGGAGAGTAGACCCTTCCAAAAATCATTTCTTTTTTTTTTGAGCTTTCCTGGGAGTGTTTTTTATTGTTGCCCAGTGATATTACTGTTGCCCAGCTGAATTATAAATTTTTTCAATTTTTCTTGTGGTCATTTTAAGGTTTTATTTGAGATTTTGTTCTGTGCACATGTATCACACTGCTCACGTGTTTTAGGTTTCCCCGGTTTTGCTGTACATTGCTGACGTAAATGGTTTCTCTTCCCTTTAAAATGGCTCTAACGCAAGGTTTTCACTTGCGGTAGTTTTTTGACCAAAATTCAGCCCCGCTCCTGTGCGGGGAGCCTCTCCCCTCCCACTCTCCACCCATTGACCCCATCCCCCCGCCCCTCGGAAGCCTTCCTCCGCCCTCGAAATGCCTTTCCACGCCTCTATCGCACATCAGCGCACCGCGCACTTTTGCGGGCGGCGCGCACGTGTGCGGGGGCACCAAAATGCACTATTAGCGTGCGCTATGGTACCTTAGCGCACGGTCAAGTGTGCCCCGCACAGTTGCGCGGTTTAGTAAACATACCCCTTTTCCATGCGATAACCCGAAATGCTACCTTAAGACCGCTACGCCCACTACCTTATATGGCATTGCAACTAACGCCGGTAACATTAAGACAGTTTAGTAAACATACCCCTAGGTCTTCAAGTCTCTTCTCTTAAGGCTTCTGATGCAGGCTCCAAATAATTTGGGTCGCTTTCCTCTGAACCATTTCAAGTCTTTTTATATCCTTTGTGAGATATGGTCTCCAAAACGGAACATAATACTCCAAGTAAGACCTCACCATCGACTTGTACAGGGGTATTAATACCTCCTCCTTTCTGCTGGTTGTCACTCTCTGTATGCAGCCCAGCATCCTTCTGGATTTGGCTACCACCTTGTCACATTGTTTCGCCACCTTGAGATCCTCAGACACTAGCACACCAAGGTCCCCCTCCTGATCCATGCACAACAACCTCTCTCCCTCTATTGCATATGATTCCTTTGGATTTCTGCATCCCAAGTGCATGACTCTGAACTTCTTCACATTAAATCTTAACTGCCAAGCATTAGACCATTCTTTCAGTGTTTTTAGATCTTTCCTCATGTTGTCCACTCCCTCAGAAGTGTCCATTCAGTTGCAAATTTTTGTGTCATCTGCAAAAAGCCTGACTTTTCCATTCAGTCCTTCCACACTATCACTCACAAATACATTGAACAGTATTGGTCCCAGGACCGATCCCTGAGGCACACCACTACGCACTTTCCTTTCTTCTGAGTGAGTTCTGTTTATTACCACCTATCAAACTAAAGGAAAATATATATCAGGTTGGAAAATTGGCCAGATTGGAATGTGGGTTCCAGAGAAATAAAGTCTCCAAAAAAATGACCCAATGCATTTCTATGGGAAAAAAATTCAGCAGCTGAAACATAAAAATATTATTTCTTTGAAACACATCAGTTAAGGAATTGCTCCTTTCAAAATGCCCTTTTTTCTCCTCGTTCACTCACTGATACACAAACAGAGAGAACCACATACTTTCCGGGGGGTTTATGTTTATATTTATGTTTATTACATTTGATATACCGCTCAGGCCAAGAAGCATCAGAGCGGTTTACAATCCTACATTTATGTTATGGAAAATAAGAAAAGAACGCCATTAATAAGATAGGACAGAGTAGGAGAAACAGATAGACAAAGAGATAGCAAAGATAGGAGAAAACAGAACAGCAGACTACCTTCACAAACTACAGGCATGACAAATAGACTCACAATTTCTGTATGATTTTAATCCTTCGCCACGGACCCCGCCTAAGGGCCACGCCAAAGGGCCCTCTGGCGAAGCCCTCAGGTGCGGGCGCGCCTCTGGAGCGGCGGTTTAAATGCCGGTGAGCAGGGCAGTTGCTAGGCAGTCTGTGAGATGAGGAGAGGTTGGAAATAATTCTAAGATGCATGCTTTCTCCACTATGTGCTTTCCCCTATTACCTTACCCTTATCCCTGCTGGGATGGCTCTTAATGATTCAGACCTGTATTTCATTTTCTTTGTTATAAATTCTACTGTGAAACCCAAGAAATGAATCTGAGGGATTTCTTAATGGTTGCTATGTATGATGATAGCTAGTGACTGAACTTTGTAATTTGCTACCCTTTGCTATATGTATTGTATCCTAATAATGTAGTAGCACAGCAATACCCATTGCCTTTGGGACAGCAGCATCCTGGGGTTAAACTGGAGTGGAGGAGTGGCCTAGTGGTTGGGACAAGGTACCAGTGGTTGGGGCCAGGAGATTGGGGTTCAAATCCCACTAGAGGACAGCAACCTTGGGCTGGAAGGACTGGGGTTTCTAGTCCCACAGGTGCTCCTTGTGGTCTTGGGCAAGCCACTTAACCCAATGGTTTATGGACTTATCCTCCAGATATCTGAACAAGCCGCTTTTAAATCCAGCTACACCAACAGCTGGATAAGGAATTCCAAAGTTTGCTTATGGGTTGAATGAAAAAATATTTTCTCCAATTAGTCTTAAATGTGCTACATTGTAGCTTCATTGCGTGTCTCCTAGTCTTTCTTCTTTTTGAAGGAGTAAACAACCAATCTACATCTATCCTTTCCACTCCACTCACCTTATAGACCTCTATCATATCTCCCCTCAGCCATCTCTTTTCCAAGTTCAAGAGCTTTGCCAGGTTGGACATCATATTATCTTTGTAGTAAATCACAGCAGAAGATGAGCAAATTAACTCATTCAGTCTGCCCAGCTGAGATTCCGCTGGTTCTCCACTTACCTAGACAAACCAACTCTAACTCCCCCCCCCCCCCCCCTCCGTCTTCCACACAAATCTTCGGCACTACTTAAGGAAAAAAAATCATCTGGGGATGGGCAGTAAAACAAAAAGTAATTATAAGCTAAAGAGAATCATGTTTACCATGAATGACAGCGCAGATACATACCGCTTCTGATTGCCTGCCTCTGAAAAATAAATGCAACACCCTGGGAGTAGGCCCCTTTTCTGTCCCTCCCCTCCAGTGAGAATGGGAGATAGCAGGTGTAAGTATGGGGTACAGATACCAGGCAACAACCGCCTTGCTCCTTCTACCTTCCCACATTACCGGTCAACTTTCTCAGTGCCTCTCCCCATGTATATAACCAGGCCGCAGACCCCCGGGAAGTGTACAAACAGCCCTATAATAAAGTAGATGCCTGCCCATATAAAAGAAGATAACGAGTAAGACTCATGGTAGGAGAAAGAGAGGAAGATTTTGAACGTGTGTTTCTGGCACCCAGCCTTTTCCTCCTCACTCCACGCTGATTCGTCCCAAGACTGAGCGGGGAAAGTAGAGCGGGGGGGAAGGAGGGGGTGGCACTCCGGCAGTCGTGGCGGTGTTTGTTTTTGATGCCTTCCCATTGCTTTTTTTCCTCTCTCGGGTGAGCTTGAGCAGGAAAAATAGCGACGGGAAAGCAGTGGTGGACCAGAGGCGGAAAAATCAAAAACAAACACAGCCGTGACTGCCGGAGTGCCACGCCCTTTGAAAATGCCACCTGAGGCGACCGCCTCAGGTGGCCTAATGATAGAACTGCCCCTGGCCCCCAGCTTGGAGCATCACTGCATGATCAGACCAAGAACTGTGAACATTGCCTCTGTATTATCCTCAGCCCTGGCCAATCCAGGCAGCAGAAAACATGAGATGTAAATGAAACCCAGATCCCAGCGTTTCGTAGTCTACAGAATTGTCACTGAGCCACCAGATCAGCCCTCCTGTGGAGGTTTCTGATGAAAATGCACTCTTCAGCTATCCATGTTGTGTTAGTATTTTATACAGAGGTGGCTGTGGGAGATGTAAGGCATATGGAGAAACTCATTGTGAGCCTCGTTTAAGAACATTAAGAACATAAAATATGCCATACTGGGTCAGACCAAGGTCCATCAAGCCCAGTATCCTGTTTCCAACAGTGGCCAATCTACAGTAGGTCATAAGTACCTAGAAGTTTCCCCAAAAGACACAGGTTCCACAATGCTTGTATTGGGTCAAGCAGTGATATCCAGGGTCCCTTTTAATAATGGTTTATGGACCTTTCCTCCAGGAACTTGTCCAAACCTTTTTTAAACCCAGCTACACTAACAGCTTTTACTACATCCTCCGGTAACAAATTCCCAAGTTTGATTACACGTTGAGTGAAAAAATATTTTCTCTTATTATTGGAGTGGAGGAGTGGCCTAGTGGTTGGGGCAAGGTACTTCAGGCCGGAAGGTTGAGGGTTCAAATTCCACTAGAGGACAGTAACCTTGTGCTGGAAGTACTGGGGTTTCTAGTCCCACAGGTGCTCCTTGTGGTCTTGGGCAAGCCACTTAACCCTCCATAGCCCATGTTCCCTGTAAAATAGTTATCTCCAAGTTATAATGCCCTGTTCAATGTAATTTCAGTTTGTTCAATGTAAACCGCACTGATGCAGAATAGCACGGTATATAAGAGAATGTAAATAAATAAATAGTCTTAAATAGTTTACCCTGTAGTTTCATTGCATGTCCTCTGGTCTTTCTATATTCAGATGACGTAAACAATCGATCTACATTTACCCTTTCCACTCCATCATTAATTTTATAGACCTCTATCATATCTCCCCTCAGCCATCTCTTTTCCAGGTTGAAGAGCCCTAACCTTTTTAGCCTTTCTTCATAGGATTATCTTTCCATCCCCTTTATCATTTTGGTGGCTCTTCTCTGTACCTTTTCTGATAACATTATATCCTTTCTAAGATACGGTGACCAGAATTGCACACAATATTCAAGGTGCGGTCGCACCATGGAACAATACAGAGGTATTATAATATCCTTTGTTTTATTCTCCATTACTTTCCTTATGATACTTAGCATTCTATTTGCTCTCTTGGCCGCCGCTGCACACTGGGAGGAGGGTTTTAGCATTCTATTTGCTCTCTTGGCCGCCGCTGCACACTGGGAGGAGGGTTTTAACATGTTATCCATGATGACGCCTAAATCTTTTTCCTGGGTGGTGGTTCCTAATGTGGAACCTTGCATCGTGTAACCATATAGTACTTTGTGTTGTTCTTTCCTAGGTGCATAACTTTGCACTTGTCCACATTAAATTTCATATGCCATTTGGATGCTCAGTCTTCCAATTTATCAAGATCCTCCTGCAATTTTCTACAATCCTTGTGGGTTTTAACAACTTTAAATAAGTATAAGTATTTGCACAAGCGAGGGCTGAAAAGTGTAGGATGTGGGGCCATGTCCAGAGACTCATTGTGGGGCCTCATTTGCATAAGTATTTGCATAAATCAAGGGCTGAGAAATGGGGCCTTATGTTTAAAACACAGCCGCTCACATGTAGTACCACCCCTGATTATGCATATATCGGTCTTTTGCCTCGGTGGAGTTCTGTCGAGGATTATCACAGCAGCACGCCTGCCTTACTTTAATTCATAATGAATGGAGTGACTAAGTAAGAGGTGCTTTCATAAATTTCAATTAATATCTCCTTAAGTGAAACAGGAATCAGAAGGAAATGGGTGATCTTAATGAGCTTGGTTTGTGTAACAGTGGAATTGTCTAAATATCTCTCTGTTCATGTTACTGCTTAAGTCCAAACAGCAGATCTCCATTAGTTAGAAAAGTGCTACTTGCCTTAAGAAAATAGCTTAAAACATGTACATGTCTCATGATTTTTAATATTTTTTTTTAAATGAGGTCAATTTTTCAACTCCATGGTCAACGGTGCCTAACTGAAAGACATATATTCAGTGGCACTCAGGGGTGGTGCTACCATTAGGTAAACCAGGCAGTTGCCTAAAGCGCCCATGGCCACGGCTGCTTCCCCTCTCTGGGACCTGCAGCCGTGGCAATGACCTTAAACAGCACCGCAGTGCTCACCAAACCCTTTGGCATTTCAGTGTTGTTCCTGCTTCCCTTCCCCCCCCCCCCCCCCAAGCAGACTTCCTGGTTACATGGGGGCAGAAGGGAGGATTCAGGAATGAGGTTTGCCCAGGGCACCTCATATCCTTGCACCAGCCCTGGTGGCACTATACAGGTAGTGAGTGGCACTGAATATACATGGAGAAGTCAGTGCTGGAGCTATCCAGAGAGCAGCGACATTCAGTCCATTATCTGGAGAACTTGGTATTCTGTCCACATAGCACCCGAGCACTATCCAAATAATGCCGAGGTGGTCTGTAATGATTTCCAGGGGCACTTTCCATATAGTGCTGCTGAAAATCCAGGGATAGCGGCACCTATGGGGAATGATCTGGATAAAGGCTACTGTGATCCGCATAATTGCAAACTAACTAATCCGCAAACTAATGGTTTACCACTAAAGAGCATCTACCTACTCCAAAGAGCCCAAAATATATGCGCCAAGATGATCACAAAAGCTAAACTAACAGACCATGTGACCTGTAGGGTATATATTGCATGTAGAATTGCAGGGGTACCAGCCCTACAGACCCCAATACTGTTAGACTTACATTGGCTCCCTATAAGTAGCCGAATAAAATATAAAATCCTCCTAACTACTTTCAAACTCCTTAATAACATCTCTCCCTCACAATTATCTACTCTAATACACCCCCCCATCAGAAACTAGAACGCGCAGACAAAATGCAACTCATTCCCTCAACATAAAAACAACCTTCAGAAAAACTAAAGCAACAACAAGTGATAGGGCCTTCTCCTTTGCTGCCCCCACTCTCTGGAACGAAATACCGCTAACCCTCCGCATGATAAAGGACCTTCATCAATTCAAAAAAGAACTTAAAAACCTACCTCTTCACAAACTACTTTGAAATCCCCTATCAACAAAAAACCTCTCCCCAACAATCACAGAAACACATCCACAGTACTCAAGACAGAAAACGACTAACACAAGAAACCTTACACACTCCACCCAACACGCAAAAGACTTACCCAACCTGTTTGTTCTATCGCTCTTGTAAATAACTACTTGTAATTAGTTATGTTATGTTCCATGTAATATAACCTGTATATAGTTTAAAAACACTGTTCCAGCTAACGTATAAAAGTATGTTCCCTGTAATAACACTTGTATATAGTTAAAACCATGTTCCATGTAAATTATACAGAAGTATACAAATTTTTGTTCACTGTTCAATGTAAACCGCCCTTGATCTCTGGAAGGGGCGGTATAGAAGAAACTGTTAAAATAAATAAATAAATAATTCCCTTTGAATATCAGCCCAAGTGGGTTTTATTTTTAATAAACTGGGAATGCTTACAAACTTCATCTATCAGAAGCAATTCTCTTGTATCGTAGTTAACCCAATGCAACCTGGCACATGCATTTCCTGTGCTAATTAGCAACTTTCAACTGCTTCTAAAGTCATGGGCACTGACAGCAGACCAGAAGGGGGACACATATCTTACTCAGAGGTCGTCAAGACGCCATCACATCACTCATGTAAGAGTGATGGATAGCAAAGCCTGTCAGATGGTCTGCCAATGAAGCCTGCCACACAAAAGTCTGTTAAAAATACTCATGATAATTCCTAACTTGGATTTTTTTTCAGGAGGACATAATTAGTTGCCACCAAGAGGGTGATAGTACTTGATTAGACCAGTCTTGTGTCTGATGTGTTGCTAGACCGGCGACTTTCTGGAGTGTGAATCTGAATGCTTTAACCATTTGGTTTCTAACACAAACAATATCAGAGGTATAATAAAACAGATCATTAGTGGGGGGGGGGGGGAGGGTTGGCAACATGCTCTCAGCTCTGAAATAATGCCCTTAACCTTTGATCTTGGCTATTACATCTCTGGATGACTTTTGAACCCTCTTGGACACCAGTCAGTTTGTATTGCCTTAAAAGCGATTGTTATCCCTGTCTGATTTAAGAGTTTAGCACTAATAATATTTCATTGGGTGGTTTTTAGGAGCCAATAATCCAGTTCCTAAGTGAGGTTAGACCAACCATACAAATGAGTTATTGCTGAGAAAAATATGTGAAGTGCTATTGTCCTGCCTCTGCTTGGTGAATACATAGGACAATCATTCTAATTGTTTAGAATGGTAATGCTGAAGCAGCTCGTATGCCTTCCTTTCATTTCTATCAGGACAGCATTGGCTTCGGTGGCCAGAAAGTTTATGATGTCATAAAAGTCATTTTACTGTGGATTTATGTTTGGATAAAATTACTGCAGCCTTTGTGGCCTGATGCAGCAAGAAATTCCAGTGGAAGCGCAAGGAAAACATCAGAATCTCTGGAATCTGGCATGGTTGCAGTGTTTCCAGTTTCTGCCAGATACATCTCAAGTGTAGATTACCAGCCCATTTCAGAGTAAGCCTTCCATCGACTAAAACTGTTCAGAAACTGAATTTACAAATCCCGTAGAGTCAACAACAAATTTGTAAACTGCAAGAAAGATTTACGTGCTCCTCTCTAGATTTATACATTTTCTAGCAGTTATATACAACTTGTCGCACCAGTGAATTGTAACAAAGCATGTTGATTTATGAATGCAGATCTTGCTATGCACTTGGGATAAGTGACTAATTTAGAAATGAGGGCTTGAAAGCACAGTGCAGGCGTAGTGTAGTAATGATCTCCATAAATGGGTCTGCAGTTTGGCTGTTATTTCTTTATGTGACTTTACAAAGTTGCATTCAGTTCCTCTAACACATAAGGTCTTTGAAATTTAGAGATCATCAAATCTTACTACAAACCTTGAACGTCCACCGCAAGCAAAAAGAGATGCCGATGAGATGTACTTTTCTTTCGTTTAGAATAGCAGCTTAGGCTAGGGCTTCATTTATATCACTCAGCTTTGATCTAAAGACAGTTTGAAACGTCTATTATTTTCTCTGGTCCTGAAGCTATAGCAAGCTACATTATACTTCCAGGAATTACAGCTCCTTCCATGAGACAATTGCAATTAATTTGACACACCGCCATGAAATGTTTTTTTGGTCAGGCCCGGAGATTTGGTCATGCCACACCACACTTGGTAGATCTTCAATGGTTGCCTGTCATGTTCAGGATAAGATTTGTCTGGCAACTGGTCCTTACCTTCTAGCAAAGACTCTCATCCCTTACACCTCAATTCATACTTCCATACATTTATTTATTTATTTATTTATTTAACAGTTTTTTTTATACTGCCCTATCTTCCATTCAGCATGGTTTACATTACTTCAACATCTTTACAGTGACCAGGGGAATTAACTTGGAGAGGTATACACAGGGGCAGTTCTTCTATTAGGCCGTCTGAGGCGATCGCCTCGGGCGGCACTCCGACGGGGGTGGCACTCCTGAAGCCGGCAGCACTCCAGATCTGCTTTAATTTTAGATTTTGCAGCCTCTGCCCTGCCTCTGATTTCCCACGCGGGAAGGCAGAGGCAGGGCAGAGGCAGCAAAATCTAAAATGAAAACAGAGCCGGAGTGCCGCTGGCGTCGGACATATCAGCCTGATCGCTTGCAACTGCAAGCGATCAGGCTGATTTGTGCGGTGGCGGCAGCACTCCAGATGTTTTAATTTCCCGCCACTTTTTTTGTTTTGCTGCAAGCATTTCTTGAGGAAAACAAACACGGTGGGAAGGCAGAGGCGGCAAAATCTAAAATTAAAACAGCTGGAGTGCCCCCGCCGCCACTGGATGAGAGGTGCAGGTGGAGGGAGTGGGGACAGGAGCAGGACAACAAGGAGAGACAACGGTGAGTGACAGGGGCGACAAAGGGGGAGACAGGGGACATACTGGACAAAGGGGGAGACAGGGGGACAAGTGCTGGACAAAGGGGAAGACAGGGGACATGATGATGGACAAAGGGGGAGACAGGGGATATGCTGGACAAAGGGGGAGACAGGGGGACAAGTGCTGGACAAAGGGGGAGACGGGACATGCTGGACAAAGGGGGGAGATGGGGATAAGTAGTAGACAAAGGGGAGAGAGGGGGCAAATGCTGGACAAAGGGGAGAGACAGTGTGGGTTAGGATTATAATGGGCTGATGGGGGGGCTAGCACTGGTAATGGGCAGATCGAGGGGGGCTAGGACTGGTAATGGGTTGATTAGGGAAGGCTTGGACTGGGAATGGACTGATCGAGGAGGGGACTGGGACTGGCAATGGGCTGATTAGGGGGGCTAGCACTGGTAATTTGCTAAGGGGGGACTAGCACTGGAAATGAGTTGATAAGGGGAGGCTAGGACAGGTGATGGGGTGGGGTAGGACTGTAATGGACATGAAGGGCTAGCATTGGAAATGAGCTGATTGGGGAGGCTAGGACTGAAAATGGGCTGATTAGTGGAGGCTAGGACTGGTAACGGGCTGATGGGAGGTAGGACTGGTAATGGGCTGATTAGGGGAGGCTAGCACTGATAATGGGGTTGAGGGTGATTAGCACTGGACGTAAGCTGACTGGAGGGCTTTGACTGGGAATGGGCTGATGGTGGGGAGGGGAGGAGAGAGCTGCTGGCCCTGGAAGAAAACTGGGGGCTAGGGCTACAAATGGGCTGATGCGAGGGGATGGGAGAATGGAACTGGAAGGGAGTGGATGCTGAGTGGGGCTGCCATGGTATTTGGACTAGAAGGGACTGGACAGTGGGGAAGGAGGGGGACTGGAAGGGAATGGACACCAGTGGCAGTCATGGGAATGCAAGTTGACATTGGAAGGTACTGGGAGGGAGGACTGGAAAGGGGCTCATACTGGGAAAGGTTACTGGGACTGGAAATAGGCTGATGGACAGAAGTGAAGAAAACAAAGGAAGAGATAAGAAATGGCAGATGGGCCATAGACCGCAGAAAGAGAGCTAAGAGAAGACAGGAAAGCAGAAGCCTCAGATCGGGACCAGCATGATCAGAGAATAAAATGGTCAGACAACAAAGGTAGAAAAAATAATTTTATTTCATTTTAGTGATTGGACTATGTGTTATCTTTATATTTTACACAGTATGGGGTAACTGCATCTCTTATTTATCTGATGTTGCACTGCATGCGGAGTCTGGCTTCTTGGGGTTTCAGTTTAAATTTTGTCTGCATATTTTTATTTTTACTTTAGATTGTGGTTACTTATTCTGTACTTGGTGAGGATCTGTGTTCTGAGTGTGTGACTGAGCCCAGGTGTTCTGTTAACATGGTGTTTGTACATAAAGATCTATACTTTACTATAGCAATTTAACATGTTCAGCTTTTTAAATAGGTGTATGGATGTTCCAGGGCCCACTGAAGTATTTACAGTGACACTTTTTTTGGTGGGCTACTTATGTGAGTTTTGGAAGTTGGTGCTGATATGGTATGGTATGGAAGATTTGCTCTATAGATGCTCACTCAGTGACTTTGCTGTAGGGTTTTGTATTAGTACAAAATATGCCTGGTACTGGAGAATGTTCGTTGTTGTTAGTGAGATGATCAGAATCAGATTTATTTTTTTTAGATATTGAGTTCTGTGGGTGAATGTCCTGGTTCTGCTCTGTACCCACTGTTGAAGGGGGTTCTGTGGATGCAAAATATATGTTGAAAAAGAAAAAGCAATAACCATAACACAGTTTATAACAACAAAATAATAATAAGATATAATTTAGTTTTATAAACTGTGCTGTGGTTCTCGCTCTCTTTTAGTTCCTTGGTGTGCAAACATCTTGCATTTCCTCCATATAATCTAATCAGCTTTTTGGTTTGGCTCAGTCCCTGATTGGAGTTTTGAAAAAGCTCCGCCCCCTCTATAGGGGGGTGGGGGCGCGATCTCATCCTTTGCCTCAGGCAACAGATTGCCTTGAACCACCCCTGAGTATACATACAACATATATGAACTTGGGTGACCTATTTTACAGTACCATTATGCAGTGAACTATTTTGGGTTGGATCAGGGATAGTGGGAGGGTTTTGGTTGGGATTAGGGTAGGGCTAGGTGGTATTCATCAAGTAGTGCTGGTATATTGCTTCGTAAATAGGAGCATCTTAACAGCTTTTCTAAAATCTTGGAGGTCTGTGGTGGCTTTTATGGTATCTGGTAATGAGTTCCAGAGCGATGGAACTTCATGTCCAAGTAAAGTACGATTACAAAGTACCAAGCGAATTGCTTTTAATTGTCTAGCACCTTTTCTTTGGAAATCTATTCCCTCTGTGTTCACAGAGACTTTGGGGATACCATTAACAATCCTGATATTCTTACTTGGTCTGTACGCTCTGGATTTAGACAGCTTAATTATATTGTATCTTTCCATCTTTTTATAGTGCTATTATTGTGTTTTGTGTTTTCTCTTTCTTAATGTTACTCTAGTTCTTTGTAATTCTTCTGTCTTGTCACTAAGCCTTTATTTATAACTTTTTTTAGTTGATTTTAACTGAACTGCCTTGTTTATATAAAAGGTGATGTATTAAACTAAACAAAACTACAAAAAAAATGTGTATGTTCAGCCTAATGTCTGGGCTGTGTCATATGGAAGATCCCTGGTTTGACCCTTAGATTGGCAAGGGTTGGAGATGCAGAGCGGAGGAGGAGGAATTTACAACCCTTGGGCAGGGGAGTCATGGCTATCATTATGGGTGACACTTGCAGGCTAGATTTAAAACTCATGACACATAGGGTTCCTTTTACTAAAGGGCACTAGAGTGTTACACCGAACGTGCCAACAGTATTGAAACTATGGCGTGTTAGATGCAACACTATTGCATTAACTGTCAGGGGCGTGGAAAGTATTTCCCCACCAGTTAATGTTGCAGTCTGTCCCCATCATGATACATCAGCACGGGAACATTTAAAGCCACCTATTGAGGTGGCATTAGGTGATCCCATGCTAATGCATTTAGCGTGCAGTGTGAGCCCTGGGCTGTCTGCACAGAGCAGACAATGCCCACTCTCACCCTTACCCTGCCCA
This sequence comes from Ichthyophis bannanicus, assembly GCA_033557465.1. Taxonomy (NCBI): domain Eukaryota; kingdom Metazoa; phylum Chordata; class Amphibia; order Gymnophiona; family Ichthyophiidae; genus Ichthyophis; species Ichthyophis bannanicus. Next base: position 785,767,432 of record CM066033.1, read on the forward strand.
CTCATTACCCTAACGCGAGTTAGTTAGCGTGAGAATTGTCCTGCGCTGTCATGGCCCTACGCTAGCTGGCAACACATATCCCAATGGGCATTCAGTACACATCAGAACACACACTGTCAGCTAACGCCCTTTAGTAAAAGACCCCCATATTTCAGAAGGATCCCAGCCTCAGGCCATGACCAGACTAAGAACAATGGGAAGACGAGCCTATTAAGAGAGGGGGACATTTTCCAGATAGTAATGAAGGCTCATGGTGCCAGAATCCTAGCACTGGTTTCAACTGAGCTTGAAGAAAAAAGATAAACTAAGGGCCATAAATTCTAGGAGTTAGTAAACTACCATTTCACCTGCTTACAGTAAGATCACCGAACATTATACTTCATATATTTGATGAAATTAGGTTTACCTATTTATATGGTAGATGTGATTTCATGACAGGAAAGTGGACCACATACAAAAAAGTGAAAATGTTTAAAGGCTACTCAAAAGGCTAGATTATTTTGAAGGTGATCTTTAAAGCTCCGTCACAGAAACTAAAGGGCCCAATATTCAAAGACATTTAAACAGTTTGCAGACCTGCCGACTGTGTAAATTCCAATTAATGGGATATTCAGCAGCACGAACACGGCTAATGCCACTGGATAGTCGCGGGTGCTGCCGCTATATGCGCCAGTGCTCATGATTAGCATCGGGGCATTCTGGGGCAGAGTGGAGATGGTACCCATCACTAACCGGGTAGCGGCAATATTGAGCCACTGCTGAGTTACTGACCCGCGGGTAAAGTCAGGCATGGCAAATACTGTCCTAACTTTACCCCCAGACGCTAACTGCCCAGTTAGCTTCCAGGTTCTGTAGCTAACCCGGATATTCAGTGCTGGTGGCTGGATATGGCCCTGGCTTTGAATATGTAGGTTAGTCTTCAGCGGACATGGCTATGCACTTCACAAGCGTTAGCTGCCACCACTGAAAATCTCCTCTAAATTATTTTAAGCACAGGCATTGCATGCAGAGGCTCCAACGCATTAAGATTTCTCATGTATATTCTCTGCAGATATCCTGAAAAGCCAACTGGCTGTGAGGCCCCAAGAAAGGTCTCGAAAGCCCCGAATTAAAAGTAGAATTGCATGAAATAAATCCAGTATAAGGCCTCTGTTTAGTTCAGAACAGCCTACTTTAATAGTTATATCAACCAAAGAGAATGTTTCTTTTAATACATAAGTAACTATAAGTATTTATTTCGATTTAGCACACAGCTTTTCAGTGATAACTCAAAACAAAGTGCACTTGTATACAGGCGGTGATTCCCTGTCAGGGCCGGCCCTACCACTAGGTGGAATAGGCTCCCACTTAGAGTGGCAGGCTTCAGAGGGCGCAGTGTAGCACTGGCACATCTAACCAACAGCATTGGGGAAGCCCTTTAACGTCACCTTCAGCAGCGGGCTTTTGAACATGTGTGCACTCAAGGCCTCCATATCTTGTCCACATGTCAGAGTGGGAGGGGCAAGGCAGACCTTGAGCACCTGTGTGTACATATGCAGATACTCAAAGGCCCACAGCTGACAGTGGCTCTAAAGCGCTTTTCCAATGCTGTCTATCAGTTGTGCGGATGTTGTGCTGCTTCTCCCTGAAGCTTGAGTCTGGTGGTGGGGGTGGCAGTAGCGGTAGTAGGTGAAAGCAAAGAGGGAAGAAATGCTTTACACCTTGGGTGGGTAAGGAAAGAGGGCGGACATGCTGGATACCTGGGAAAGGGGAAGGAGAGAGATTTGAGATATCTGGGGGAGGGAAAGAGAAAAATGCTGGATATCTGGGGGGCTGGAGGAAAGGAAAGAGAGAGATGTTGGATACCTGTGGGAGGAGATGGGAAGGAAAAAGATGATGGAAACTGGAGGGGAGGGGAGAGGAATCGCTGGAGTGTGGGAAAGGAAGAGAATATGCTGGACTATGGGCAGCAGAGCGTCTTCAACCTCTTATGGGACCCTGGGCAAATGTTTCCGGCAGGGGGCTCCCCCTGTTCACAGGGCTCCCCCTTCCCTCCCTGCCGCTTCTGCCCCTGCTTCCAGTGACAGCAATACAATTAAAAAGGCACCGCAGTGCCAGAATCACTGTCTCTTCCAAGCTGCAGTGCAATTTGCGCCTCCGTCCCCTCTGATTCCACTTTAACAGGAAGTGGAATTGGAGGGGGTGGGAGCACGATGGCACCACAGCACCAGAAGAGAAGATAACTCCTGCGCCTTTGTAAATGTATTGCTGTTGTTACATGCCCCAGGGAGGATTGGCAGGACAGCAGTGGGCATTGGGGCAGGAGCAGGGCTGTTACCTATGGGCAGCAGGTCACCCATTGTGCAGGGGTCTGGGGCAGCTGCCCTTTTTGCCCATAGGTAAAAGAGGCCGTGATGGGCAGGGCAGAGTGGGGGCACACGGCTAATGGCTCTCCTATGGCATCAGATGCCCTTGTGCCAGCCCTGTTCCCTATTCCCAGAGGGCTTACATGCTGAGGGAATAGAAGGTTAATGACTTGCTCAAGGTCACAAGGAACATCAGCAGGATTTGAAGCCTGACTTTACTGGTTCTTAGCCTCTTGCTCATATACATACAGCAGTTACAGAAGAATTCAAAAGGAAATTGTAAAAGCCTGGCCTAGTGAAAAGACATTGTCCATGAAAGGAAATTCCACAGTGAGACTCAACCCTCCAGCACGTCATTGTGGGCAAAGCAGAGGCTTGCTGCACACATTGCTCTTCCACACATCCTGTGACTCAGTCCCTCCATGAAGCCCCCACCTTTTTGTGGTATGGGGCTCAGGTAGGTCTGGTGGGGCATGCTGTACTATTGATCTTGCCTATGGAATTTCCTTTCTCTAAATGGTCCATCTGAAATCTCTGCAAAGGCAGTCTAAGGTAAGGTTTGAAAAGAAAGGGGTAATCTTATATGATCTATGAAGTCAATTCACTGATGATTTTGGTCTCTATAAGATGAAGTGCAGCCAAATATTGGGGCTTCCTGAATTTCTACTAAAGGTATTCAGCCACTATTTGGTGTGATTTCAAATACTTGAAAAGCTACTTGCAAGAGCTCCAGTAAAAATATTCCGAATGAGCAGAAACTGAAGACTGTTTATATGTTCCCCTATTAGGCCGTTCTCCACCTTTACTTCTGCCCTTAAAGTGTTATTAGCTCTCCCATGTACACTGATTTTATTTGCCTCTCTTGGGCAGCTATCCTAAATAGATTCACTCCAGCTCAGAGCAAATGTAAGTCCTGTCACCCTTTTGCCTGATAGCACCTACAAGTAGTATTCTATGAGAGGACAAATTTATCTTTTCTTTTCCACCAATGGAAAAATCTGGTAGATTTCCCATACCATAGTATTTTCTTATCTCCAGGAACAAGCAGGAATGAGTCTTCACATATGGGTATCGTCGGTACCGACGGAGCCTGCGTGGGAACGTTCCCCAGCGTCCAGTAGGAAAGCTTTTGGGAGCATCCCACAGCGCCTGCGCGTTGCCTTCCCACTTTTCCCAACCGTCTCTCTCCAGTTCTTCTTTTCCACGGAGCCAGCAGGTCGTGTTTCCTGTCACCGCTGAAGAATTTCTTATTTTCTTTTATTTTTCTTTAGTCGCGTGTCTGCCTTCTCGACTCCAGACCGGTACCACCGGTCTTTTTTCTTTCTTTCTAAAAAAAAAAAAACAAAACTATTCTTTCTTACTTCAGTGCATTTTCTTCTGTGGCCTTAGGCCTACAGATATATTTTTTCTCATGGAAAAACCCGCCTCCGGGTTTAAAAAGTGCACGAAGTGCAGTGGCACTATTTCTGTCACTGACACCCATGACTGGTGTCTAAAATGTTTAGGTCCTGACCACTCCATCGCGGATTGTGAGTCCTGTTCCATGATGTCTAAAAGAGGGTTACAAAATCGGGCAGCCAAGCTCAGTACCCTGTTTCCCTCCAATGCAGCTTCTGTGGCATCGACGTCTTCCAGGGCTTCTTCTTCATCCCATGGATCTCAGGTAACCAAACTTAAGTCCGGCCGGTCCTCAAAGGGTACATCTCCCTCTAAGTATCGAGATGTCCCCGAGCTTACTCTTGAGGAATCCACACCGGCAAAATTACCCCGGCGGGAGGCTCCGGCTTCCAAAGCTCTATCTATGGGGTCACAGGTTGACATCGATGGCTCGGCCTCGACCGATCACCTGTTACAATGTTCTGGGGTACCGGCGGTTCCTACCGGTACCGACATCCAGACATTGGTGGCGTCGATGGATCAGAATATTCTGACCATGCAGCGTGCCATCACGGCATTCATACAAGCTGCGATGCCTACGGTACCGCAACAAACTCCGTTGTCGGTACCGATTCCGATTCCGGTACCGGATCCGGCGCTGGTTCCGATACCGGTACCGCTTGCATCGACATCAATGTCGACAGCAGCGATTTGCTATCCAGTGATGCCCATTAGTACCGACTCGGTACCGATTACTCCCGATGTCGATACCCCCCGGTACTCTGCGAGAGCATCCACAGTCGATACTTCGATTCCTCTGAAGAATCGGATTCATCAGAGGCCTCCATTGAAGCATCGGGGATCCTTCCTCAGGAACCCTCTTCTCCAAAAAGGAGAATGTCTCCTCCTGAAGACTTGTCTTTTCAAGACTTCATCAGGGAGGTGGCCAGAGGCCTGTCCATCTCAGTAGCCTCTGAAACTGAGCCCAGAGCCAAGAAATTAGATATTCTACAATATCCTAAGGCTCCTAAAGAGGCAGCCATCTTACCAATACATGAGATTCTTTATGATCACATGTTGGTTATATGGGAAACTCCTCTTTCCACCTCTCCTTTTTCTCGTAGTTTGGACACCATGTATCGTGTTTCTCCTTGTCCTGGGTTTCATAAGACTCAGCTTCCTCACCACTCTATTGTGGTAGAGTCTGCTATGAAAAAAATCAAGAGTACAAAAAGGCACTCCTCTGCTCCTCCAGGAAGAGAATGCAGAACCTTAGATGCTTTTGACAAGAAACTTTTCCAGGCCAGTATGCTTGTAGCCAGAATCAACTCCTATAGTCTCTATATGGGGATGTTTCTAAAAGAAGTTACAGATCATCTGCACACCTTATCTCCTTTTATGTCAGAAGATAAGAAAGAGGAATATATTACCTGGCTTAAACATGCACAGGATGTATCCAAGTTTTCCAACCGTGCAGCCTTTGACTCTTTTGAGGGTGCCAGTAGAGCTTCGGCTATTGCCATAGGCGCACGCAGAGTAGCTTGGTTACAAGCCTCTGATTTGGAATCCTGGGTACAGGATGGTCTAGGTAACCTTCCCTGTAAAGGGGAAAACCTGTTTGGCAAAGATTGGCAAGCTAAAGCCAACCAGATGGATGCTGAAAATTCTGCTTTAGATAGACTCTCAAAGTCTACTACTGCTCCTTTTAAGAAGAGGTTATTCAAAAAAGGATCTTTCCCAAAAAAAGGGAAATTTTCTTCTGGTTATGGTCAGGCCTCTTCTCAAGGTCGTTTTGCTACAAAGAGACAGCAACAACCAAAAGAGGCCAAGCCTCAGGCTGCGAGGACTGCTACGGCCCAACAGCCTCAGCCTCCTCAGGGCCTTTGACTTCCACTAGAGAACTTAGCCTTTCTGGCTCTAGAACATTCAGAGCCTCTCACCATCCCAGGAAGGTTAGCTCACTTTGCTCCCAGATGGGAACAAATCACAGCAGAGCAATGGACCCTCTCCATCATACGGGAGGGGTACAAGCTTCATTTCTTAAACCTTCCCCCTCACACCATGGTGAAACAGTTCAATTCTCCAACATCTCTCCTCGACCTTCTAGGTCAAGAGATTGCTACCCTTCTTGCCCAAGGGGCAATAGAAGAAGTACCCCTTCTTCAACAGGGCTCAGGGTTCTACTCCCCCTATTTTCTCATCCCAAAGAAAACAGGGGGCTACAGACCCATACTAGATCTCAGAGAGTTGAACAAGTTTCTATGCAAGGAGAAATTCAAGATGACTTCTCTCGGAACTCTCCTTCCATACCTCCAGAGTCAGGACTGGCTTTGTTCTTTAGATCTCAAGGATGCGTACACTCATGTCCTCATCCATCCAACACACAGAAGGTTCCTTCGGTTCCATTACCAAGGAAAGCACTACCAATACAAGGTGCTTCCTTTCGGTCTGGCCTCTGCTCCAAGAGTGTTCAAAAAATGCATGGCAGTGGTAGCTGCATTTTTACGCACTCTAGGGGATATTCGTATTCCCATATCTGGACGACTGGCTCATCCGAGCTCCATCCCAGTCAAAGGCCCAGGCTTCCCTGTCCTGCACAAAGCATGTTCTTCAGTATCTGGGACTGGTAATCAACATTCCAAAATCCCATCTCACCCCTACTCAGTCTCTAGAGTTCATAGGGGCCTTACTGGATACCACAACTGCAAGAGCCTATCTTCCCCAGGCCCGTTGCCTACGCTTGGTGCAGTTAGCCTCCCAGATTCAGTTAAAATCCCATTTAACTGCTCGAGAGATGTTGCAACTCTTAGGCCACATGGCATCCACGGTGCATGTGGTTCCTTATGCTCGCCTTCACATGAGAGCAGCTCAGTGGACTCTATCCACCCAATGGACCCAGGCATCAGGTTGCCTGTCAGACAAAATAGCAACCTCCAGTCGCCTCTTTTGGTCCCTCCACTGGTGGAAGTCCACTCAAAATCTGTTGCTGGGGTCCCCCTTTCAACAGGTGTTACCCCAAGCAACCCTTACAACAGATGCCTCTCCAAAGGGTTGGGGAGCTCATCTACAAGATCTCTCCACTCAAGGCATCTGGTCTCCACAGGAGACATCTCTACATATCAACCTCTTGGAGCTCAGAGCAATCTTTCTGGCTCTCAGAGTCTTCCACACCCTGCTCAGCTACAAGACAGTCCTCATCCATACGGACAACCAAGTAGCCATGTTCTACGTGAACAAGCATGGGGGGACTGGCTCTCTGTCGCTTTGCAACGAAGCTCTGAGATTGTGGGCCTTCGCCAGAGAGCATCAAATCCATCTCATGGCAGTGTATCTTCCAGGGGTTCAAAACTCTTGGGCAGACAGACTTAGTCGAGTTTTGCTTCCACACAAATGGTCCCTCCATGGGGACCAGATAGCCAGGATTTTTCGGATTTGGGGTACCCCAGACATAGACCTGTTTGCAAGTCCGTGGAATGCCAAACTTCCCCGGTTTTGTTCCAGGATTCCGTGTCAGGGAGTTCAGGCCAAGGATGCCTTCCTCCTTCACTGGGGGAAAGACTTCCTCTATGCCTTTCCACCTATTCCCCTCATCCCCAAGACTCTGTTCAAGCTTCAGAGAGACAAGGGGTCTATGATCCTCATAGCACCACGTTGGCCACGCCAAGTGTGGTACCCTCTACTTCTGCATCTCTCTCAAGCTCCCTCCCTGGACCTGGGGTCTGCTCCAGATGTCCTCTCCCAGGAGGAGGGAACCTTGTGGTACCCAAATCCTCAGTCTCTTCATCTCAGGGCCTGGTTGCTGAAGGCCTAGACCTTCAAGATTTACACCTTTCTCAGCAAGTGAAGGATATCCTTCATGCTTCCAGAAAGCCTTCCACCAGGCGTTCTTATGCTTTTAAATGGAAAAGGTTTTCCATTTGGTGTGCAGAAAATGGTCTTAACCCTTCTGCAATACCTTTGAATTCTTTACTAGACTATTTGCTGCATTTATCCCATGCAGGCCTTAAAACAAATTCAATCAGAGTCCATTTGAGTGCTATTGCAGCATCCATGAAGCCTCTCAATGGACAACCTATTTCCTCTCATCCTCTTATAGCAAGATTCATGAGAGGCCTTCTTTTGACTAAACCTCCCATTAGACCACCTCCAGTGGCATGGGACTTGAATTTGGTTCTTGGCCAGCTTATGAAGCCACCCTTTGAACCCTTAGACACTACCTCCTTGAAATTCCTTTCCTGGAAGGTTATTTTTCTCATTGCAGTCACCTCAGCTCGCCGTATCAGTGAGTTGCAAGCTCTAGTGGCTAATCCTCCTTATACAAGGTTCCATCATGACAACTAATCCACACTTTATGCCTAAAGTGGTCTCACCTTTTCATCTGAACCAGGAGGTTTATTTACCTGTCTTCTTTCCAGGGCTTCATGCATCAAGTGCAGAGAGGAGTCTTCATACCCTGGATTGTAAAAGAGCACTTGCCTTCTATTTACAAAGGACACAGCAACATAGAAAGTCCTCTCAACTTTTTGTTGCTTTTGATCCTTCTCATTTAGGACTTCCAGTCTCTAAGAGAACTCTGTCCAATTGGATTGCTCAGTGTATTTCCTTCGCCTACCAGAGTAAGAACCTTTCTCTGGAGGGCCATGTCACAGCTCACAATGTGAGAGCCATGGCAGCCTCTATGGCTCATCTAAACTCTGTGTCCATCGACCTGGGCATCGGTTCATACCTTCACAGCCCATTACTGCTTGGACAAGGACTCCCGCCGGGATGCCTTGTTTGGTCAGGCTGTTCTCAAACACCTGTTCCATACCTAATCAACTCCTACCCTCCATCCCTGACTGGATGCCTGAGATTCATGGGTGGAGGTGGAGCCCTTCCAGGGACTCACAATCTGAGTGATCTCCCAGGCATCTCTAGCTGGGGAGTCCCCATATGTGAAGACTCATTCCTGCTTGTTCCTGGAGATAGCACAGTTACTTACCTGTAACAGGTGATCTCTGGGAACCGCAGGAATAAGTCTTCACAACCCACCCACCTCCCCTAGGAGTTGTATCTCTCTATCTATCTTTCCTTTTCTCTCTCTCTCTTTGTCTCAGCTTTAAAACTCGAACTGGAGAGAGACGGTTGGGAAAGGCGGGAAGGCAGTGCGCAGGCACTGTGGGATGCTCCCAAAAGCTTTCCTACTGGACGCTGGGGAGCGTTCCCGCGCAGGCTCCGTCGGTACCGACGATACCCATATGTGAAGACTTATTCCTGCTGTTCCCAGAGATCACCTGTTACAGGTAAGTAACTGTGCTTTACTCTATCTAGTGCCTCTAGAATGAAACTGGAAAAACATCTGGGGGGAAACAGCTACAAAAAGGTTCCATGTGGAGCTGGTTCTGTCCACCCTTAAACTGACAGCATTGTTAGTGCTTGTCTAATGAAATGTGATCTAATCAATCACACAAGGATCTCTCCATGCTGGCCACATAGAGGGAGGAGTAGCCTAGTAGTTAGGACAAGTTACCTCCAGCCAGAATGCTGGGGGTTCAGTTCCTACCTGGGAACAGCAATCTCAGGCCAGAGGGACTGGGGTTTCTAGTCCTATAGGTAAGCCACTTAACCCTCTCTTGCCTCAGGCACACATAGATTGTGAGCCCTTTGGGGATGAGGGAATGCATCCAGTACCTGATTGTAGTAATTGTAAACTGCTCTGATGCCCTTCAGCCTGAGTGGTATAGCAAGAGGCTGCATAAACACATGCCCTCCTGCTATCCACTTTGCCCGTTCATGCACTCACCCACAATCATTTCCATGAGTAGCCACCATCTGGCCTTATCCTGTGCATATGAGCTCAGACCTATCGTTCATGCATAAATAGCATTCAACCTAGACAAAACCACAAAGTACATCAATGTTTTTTTAAGCCTTATTTATGATTTACAAGTGTATAATCAGGTATATACACATGCAAAACCCATTTAGATGTAAATAGCCCATTGTAGAAAGAATCCAGTTTACACATGGATGTCATTGCTATCTGGAAGAGTTGAGGGAGCTTGTCAGGGGCGTAGTTAGGTGTGACTTGGCTAGGACAAAAATCTACACTTGGATTTCCCATTCTGTATAGAGAATGCACGCATGAACCCAAAAATCTCCATGCTGGAATTTGCACCTACTCCCTGACGTGTAGGTTTTAAAAAAGTGTGCACTTCAGACAGCTCTTTACAGGAGGGATTAAGAAGATTATCCTCCTTAATCTCCCGTAGTTTATTCTCTGTGCAAGTTGAAATGAGTAAAATATAATGTCCTCTGTAGTTAAATAGCAGTATTTCAATGTTTGTTTCCAAATGGCTCACAGGCACCGGTAACTGCCAACATTTTACACGTGCATGTTGTGAAATGCTGGCACTCATGCATGCAAGTTGCCAGCTTTCTTCCATTGAATGTTTTCCCACGAGTACATTGTGTAGAGGACTTCTTCCGTTGCACACGGATATACATCCACATGCGTTCCTGCAATTCCTTTTTATGGATTTTAGAAATGGTTCCACCTTTAACGGAGCCATTTCTAAAATACCATCGGACTTGTGTACATCCTGACCTCGACGTCTCAATTCCGATCCTCAAGTACTACTGTATCTAAAGTGACTTTATATGTCAAACAAAAAGAACAGTATTTATTTTATGCAGAAAAAACAATAAAACAAATGGAATATTTTTCCCCTTTCTGGGGACCGATAGGAAGAAGAGTGACAGGTTTCCAGTGGGCTGGGGATGAGGGTCCCCCCTCTCTCTAGGGGAACTGCCTTCTCCTACTCTTTCTGATGCTCACAGAGGCAGAGAGTGAGAATGTCCAGGTGAAAGCTAAAGAAGGTTAAAAGAGACTGTCACTCAGAAATCAGCAGTGCAAAAGAGGAAAGATGGCACCATGCACAGCTACACCTCCAGCCGAGGCATACCTTTCCCTCTTGGAGCTTGCTGACGAAACCCTGCACTATAGCCCAGAACAGGGTTTCCTAATGTAAGTTTAGTTCAACAAAGCTGTAAGCAAAGAGCATGCAGATGAACTGTGCGCAAAACATCGGTGCTAATCAAGGAGAGCAAGTGAGACATATACACACAAGCTCTGCATTAGCAGCCCCTATATTTTGCACAAGTCGGCATGCTGGCTTAAAAGAAAAGTCATCTGAGGTGAAGTTTGACATTTCATTTCAGATGAACCAGACACAGACCCCCAATGCCCCCAGTCTCAAGCTTCAACCCCTGACAAAGGGTTAGGGAAACCAGTGCCCTCCCAGACCCCCCCAGGACTGATGCAAAAATCATAGGTGGACCTAGTGGCTGCTAGACCCCCAACTCTGACCCTGACCCCCGAACCTCAAAAAACAATTATTGGTGGCCCCATGGGCCCTGACGCCTCCAACTCCTCAATCTCCCAAAGAAATCCTTGGTAGCCCATAAGCCTCCCTGTAACTTAGACCTCCATCTCCCACCAGCTACAGTACCTTCAAATGTTCGGGAGACAGGAGCGATGTCTACACATTCCTGCCTCCATTTTTCAAAATGGCAGCACATGACCTCACCTATGCATTAAAAGAAGAATAAAAAACTGTGCTAAGTTTCAGTGTTATTTTTTATATTGGGAGCAACTGAAAATTCATTCTTTTGTGTGCAATTAGCATGTCCACTGCGCTACACTTTAGCGCAGTAGCCTTGCTTGTGATTTTCCTGCGCTAACTTGCTTTCTGCATCAGGGAACAAGCCTAATGTGGGAAAATCTCTAGCAAAATGCTGCGTTAGAGATAGCACAGTTTGCTGCATTGAGCTGTTCAAATCCCTTTTTGAAGTAGTGACAACAGGCTGCATGAACGGCATCCTATCCTGCAGGGTAATATATCAGCCATTATATAGAATGGATGTGTTGTAGGAGGTGACAGAAGTGAGATGAATGAAGGCTGAACCCCCTGAATGATGACATGACTCCTGGGGATGCAGGGTAGATGATACAGTGATAGAGTCCTTATGTGTGACAAAGGAGACTCAAGTGGCCAGAATCCCAATTGCATAGGCCTGTCTAGAAGAGGGTTACAAGACGGAAGACCTGACAGCCATGTAAAACCGGGGCTGGTCCGTCCACTAGATGAACTAGGCGGTCGCCTGGGGTGGCAGATCCTGGTGGGCGGTATGGCTCCCCTCCTTGTTAAGCGGCAGTTCAGCATCGTGGCAGACTTTAAAATGCCCATGCGCATGCACGCAGCTACGGCTTGCCGCTCTTGCCCCCCAAAAGAAAGTTGCATTAGAGGGGGCAGGAGCAGCAGGCCGTGAGTGAGCATGTGCAGAGGCACTTTAAGGCCTCACACGCTGAAGCAGTGGCTGAATTGCCGCTGCAGCGCAAGATGAGATGCCATGCCGCCCTCTACCCTGCTGAGAAAATGGACGTGGGGGGAGGCGACATGGCGGGCCGGGTGGCAACGCAGTCGGGGGAGGCAGTAGGGGGGCTGCACAGAGGGCCTGCCTCGGGTCGGTTCTGTGTAGGACTGGAGCATGGCATGCTCTGTGTTTAGGGGTATGGGTTGCCAGGAGTCAGCAGGGACACGATGGCACACAATACATTTGCAGGGGTCCATATACAAAAGATTTCTGCAGGTAAAAATCAGCTTTTACCTGCATAAATCTTACCCTTTAAAATATGGGTCAGTTAATTTTGCTCGTATAATATGTTTTTATGTATCTAGAGTTACCTGGACAAAAAAAGGAGTGAGGCTGACTGCGAGGAAGGCTAAAATATTTAGCTGGATTGCACCATATTCCAAGTAAATCATTGCAGATGCATCAGTACACACAAATAGCAGACCTAAGTTTCACTGAATATCTGGATAAAGTTATCTGGATAGCTGTCCCACTCACTGCCTCCCTGAATAATGGCCCGCTTGTGTCCTGTGAGTGCTCCCCTTTGCTGGACAAGAGAGAGCATGAGACAGTGAGGAGACAGAAGTGTTGCTAAGCATTTTTGGCTTCTTGCCCTTAAATCATGCTGACACTATGACTTGAGCATGGTCAGTGTGTTTCTTCTGACCTTTTTCTATAGGGGGCCAACATGACCCCAGTGATTTTTCCATGTTCAAAACTAGATAAAGAGGATCATGCATTGGGAAAGGCAGAGGCTAATGAATTCCACAGCTCAGAGTAGAGTGGGTCAGCTATATGCTCATTTTCACCCAGTTTGCTCATGTTTATGGTTACCAGATGCCCCCGAGTTTTGGGGATTGTCACAGATTTTGAGGCAGTGTCTCTGATTCTATGGACTATAAGCACCTCCTGTCCCTGATTTCAATGGAAACAGGGCAAAAAACGTGGCATAAAGGAAGGAATACTTTATTTCATATATTTCTTACACCATATCGCCCGACACAGGCCGTGTTTCAAAATGTCTTCATCAGGGGAAATCTGGTGTACTACATGTATAAAAACATATATTATATTATGTAGGTTATAAAAACAAAGGCACAACCCATTGGACATATTGTACCATTCTACTTATATAACCAAAAATAAATTATTGTAAAATATAATAATTTATAAATAAATTAACAAACAATACCTAAAAACATGCATATTGATTACCACATTTTAAATTAAAAAACCTTTTAACCTTAACAAACTAAAACGCCATTAAAACAAACATATATATTACCAATAAATCATAAAAATAACATACATGAATATCATTAATAAATAAATAAATTGTATACATAAAAAAATAACCCATCATAAATATCTCATATAATTGAAAGGGTGAGTAACCATTTTATACCTCAATGTCTCTATTGCCAGGTAGACTCAACTGTGTTAGTCTTGTGCTACAGGAAAAAGGAAGAGTATCAATAAAACCCTATATATTTCTCAACCCCATGATGACGTGGTCATCTGCTTTGCTGTTGGTGTACCCGATTTCAATGAAGACAGAGGCAAAGGACATTGAATTTCCTGCATACTGCTCTGATGCAGTCTTCTCAATCCTGATAAGGGAATAAGTAAAATTAACTTCTTTTGTGAAAAAGAGGAATTTAGAAATATATAGAATTTGTATCTATATGTATAAAATAACGCTTAAGCATACATGTATGTACACATGCTTACAACTCAAGAAGGGCTGCTACTGTCTTGTTTTAAACTTTGGAAATTGCTGAATGTTACTTAGACCGGTCATTTCGAAATATATGAGGAAAAGATGCCCGAGGATAGAGGACTGCTGCCCCGCCCAGCCCAGCCCGGCTCAGCCCTGCCAGATTTGCTCTCCAAAAATCTGGTAACCCTACTCTTGTATTCAGTCTCCCATGAAGCCTCTTCTCCAATGTGAATAGCCCATCCATAATTTATGCACTGGTCTAGCCAAATATCTATTAACTTTAGCCTTCCTTTTGAAGCCTTTGTTGGCTAGCCTGCAGAACTTGGGTACTTTCATTCAGTTACTCTGCAGATGGACGCAGTGAACGATTCCTTCAGATAGGGATGTATTAGACAGTAGACTTGTAATTAGTGACACAGAAAAAGGGAAGTAGACTAGGACAGGAATGGCAAAATCTGATGGTCCTCAAGTGTCGCCCACAGACAGTGTTTTCAAAGAAGCCACAATACACAAAGTAACCTGGTACTTGGATCAAATGTACTGTACGTAAGTACACTATATCTAATGAGCATACCTGAAAATCCTGCAGCACTCCACCTTCCTGGTTTTGGAGAAACATTTTGCAAAGGCTCTCTAAAATGCCGTGGTACAGCTGTTATGGACATGAGACAGTAAGTTAAGGTTGAAGATGAGCTAATCACAGCTGCTTTAGCCGCTCATATTCTTATGCAATAATAACACGAATAGTCGCAATATTTCTGATAAAGATCTTAGCCAGTTTTAATTGGCTTTCTTTGTGCTGCCTTTTCGTTTTCTCTGTAGCTTTTCTTGGCCATTTGACTGTGAGTGCTGGCTTCAATAACATTTGCAAAGGTTAGAGGAACCCTGAAGGGAGACAGTCACCACCCAAGGATAGATCCCAGGAGGGCTGCCTCATTGCTGTACCAAACTGTGAAGAGAGATTGAATATCCCCTGTTCATAATTTAGTGTCCTGAGTTTTCCCATACCTATTTTCCTTGTCAGTTAAAATTTATTCCAGCACTATCGGTGCACTTTCAGCATTGATTTTAGGGTATAGCTAAGGGGGTGCTCATCCTCTAATGCTGCTTTTCAAGAGACCTATCAGTAGAGCAAACAGTAATGCAGCTTCAACTTCACCCTCACCCTCCTTTCCCCATCAGTAAGGATCATCTGTGCTTGTTCTATGTTTTCTTGATTTCTGGTACTGTTTCATCCAAACCATCTCTATCAGAAGGCTGTTGCATGCATTGCCCACACCTTTTTTCTGAAAACCTACTTCCCTACAATTTACATTTATTTCTAAGCAGGATTTGTTTCTGCCTGTGCAGAGGTAGTATCTGCACCTTTTCTGATTATTGCACCAACCCCTGGGAAATGTCAGGAGAGGAGGGGCTGGATGTGAGAACTGACTCATTCTTTGTTCTCTTCTGACTGCTCCATTCTCTCCCCCTCCCATCCTGATCTCTGAAGGCTGCTATCTTGAAAAGAGGGGAGGGGAGGGGCTGAAAACAGCAGAGAAGCAAAGAGATGCTCTGCGGACACTGGCTCAGACAGGTTGATGCAAAAATG
The DNA here is from genome assembly GCA_033557465.1 of Ichthyophis bannanicus. Lineage (NCBI taxonomy): Eukaryota > Metazoa > Chordata > Amphibia > Gymnophiona > Ichthyophiidae > Ichthyophis > Ichthyophis bannanicus. The sequence continues at coordinate 785,782,859 of CM066033.1, forward strand.
CCACGTGGATGCCTGCGTTTCTCCCAGGACAAGCAGGATGAGTCAGCCACAAGTGGTGACGTCATCCGACGGAGCCGAAGACGGAAGTACTCTCACTAGCCCAGAAGGCTTTAGCCTTCTGGGCATGGCTAGTGGCCCCACCTCTAGATCCGCCCCTAGTTGGTCAGATTTTCGTCTTCTGCCTTGCCAGCAAGACGTTTTTTTATTTTGCTCTCACTCACCTCACCTGTACTATGAAGAAACCAGGCTTCAAGAAGTGTACGGGGTGCTCCAGAAAGATGGCTAATTCCGACACTCATCATCTCTGTCTGCGATGTCTGGGTAAGGAGCACCCCGTTGAAGACTGCTCCGCCTGCGGCCGCATGTCTCCCCGGGCCCGCAAGTCCCGCAAGCGTGCTCTCCGGGAGTTATTCTCCCCCACCGCTGAGGCTGTTCCTGCCATTGACGTTGCCGCACCTGCGGCTCCCTCCATCATGGCCTCCTCTGCTCCCAGACCGGCCGGGGATGTGCCGGGTTCGGCCTCCATCTCCCACCGTGAAGCTGTGAAGCTGACTCTCTGCTGGCCATGTGCGTGCCTCCCATGGACGCGGCCATGTCTGCTGGGCGTTCCTCCGCCCCTCTTCCGGATGCTGCTCTTCCGGGTTCCGGTTTGCCGGCTCCGACCCCCCTGTGCGCTCGGCGCAGCGCTGAAGACACCGGGAATCGGCACAGTAAGCGATCGAGGGACCCTTCCCGCAGGCGCAGAGGCTCCCGAAGCAAGCGGGCAGCCTTTAAGCGCCGGCGCCGCTCAAAGCATCGTGGCAGGAGCCGCTACCGCCGCTCCAGCAGTCCTATCCAGCACCGAGGAAAGAGGAAACGGAGCAGGAGCAGCTCCCGCAGCGCCGACCGGCTCAGAACGCGGCACCGACATGACAGCTCATCAGAAGGATCCGACAGCCACAGCAGTTCCTCCAGCAGTTCCTCTGACCGCAGGAGAGTTCGTAAGTCCTCCCACTCTTCCAGCTCTTCAGATCTCAGTCTCTACTCCAATGAAGGGGACATCTCTCTCCTCTCCGGCCTTTCTTCCCCCTCTCAGGAACTTATTGAACCTCTTAATGCTCCACAGTTTCAGATTCCTGATACCCTGAACCTCCTCAATGATATGCTACAACAATGGGCCTCCACACTCTCAAGTCTTGCCTCACAGCGGTTGCCTCAGACCCTGGCCCTGCCAGCGGTGCCTGCCGCTGAGGCTAAGCAGACAACCTCCGTCCCTCCTGCGGCGGCTGACGCTCCTCCACCTCCCTCAGGAGATGTCTCTACAGAAGTGTCACAACCTGAGGCGCTATCTCACAGTGACTCTCTCTCCATTCCTGCTACCAACATTCCCCTGGATCATTCCACCCCTCTCGAGGACCTATCCTACTACAAATATGTGCGTAAAGTCCTCTCCTCGCTATCTATTACACCAACAGAGGCCACAGACCAACAAGCTGAGGTCCAGAATGCACTTAAGTTTGTCGACACACCCCGGACGACCACCTCTCTGCCTATTCACCAACTTCTCAGAGACAACGTCTCCAAGACATGGCAGACCCCCGCATCCAACCACCCCTGCCCGCGCAGACTGGATCTTAAGTATGTGATCCAACCCATGCCCGGCTTCGACAAGCAGCAGCTACCCCATCAATCCATTGTAGTGGAATCTGCCCTCAAGCGTTCCAAATCCTCTCGTAGCTCCCCCAACGTGCCTCCGGCGAAAGACAACAAGCTGCTGGATGACGTGGCAAAGCGCGTCTACCAAGGGGACATGCTCAACGCACGGATAGCGGCACACCAGTTCCAGCATGCCATTTACCAGGACTTGCTGGTTGCCAACGTCAAATCCGCCATCACCCAACTAACTGAGACTCCTGCAGACCTCAACTCTACCCTGACGGACCTCGAGAACTGTACCAAGCACCATGGCCAGGCGGCCCACGACGCCTTTGAAACCGCCGTCAGAGTCGCCGGGACTGCCATCTCGGCACGCCGGCTTGCCTGGCTTAGAGCCTCGGGCTTACGAACTGATTCACACGACAAGATTGCGGACACCCCCTGCGCCGGAGATTCCCTTTTCAGCGACAAGGTTAAGGACACGGTGAATGACATGCGTGAACGTTGCACCACACTTCAAACTCTTGAGGAATGTACAGAGCGCCCTCGTACCTATCGTAAAGGGGGCTCCCAATACTCCTCCAATCACAAAAACAACAGCTATTACCGGAAATGGCAACAGCCCAATTACAAACAACAGTCTTACAATCAAACTTACAGGCCGAAGCCGCGACAGCGGGAGCGTACACAAAAGAAATCTGCGCCCGCCACCGCAAAAGCAAACCCTAGTTTTTGACTCACAGCCCGCGAGCAACCGCCAGCCGGGGGACGGTTTTATTTTTATTTATTTATTTGGTATACATTTGTAAGCCGCCACTTCCAGCGATCAGCGGCGGACCAATGGTGTAAAATACAAGGGAGTAAAGTATAAAATCAGTTGAAGGTACAGAATGATTTGGGGGAGGGGTATACCACCAACACAAAATTACCAATAGACATTACATTTTGCTCACCCAGGTTTGAGCCACAATAAAAATATACATTTGATTGAACAGATTATAAATATACACTTGATTGGTCAGAATAAATATACATTTGGTTTACCGTATGAAAGTTACAGTTTTATCAGCCAGTTTGAGCAACCAGTTAATTTACAGGTTTATCAAGAATATAGATAGTTGTAAGGTATATTGCCAGTTATGCAGTCTTATTAGCATTGACATTGGAATCTATTTCCTGCCTCTTGTGCTTCAGGGGGTTAGGCAACTTGGGTATGGAGGGAAAGATTGAATTTGTCTAGGTGACGGTTGTCAGCCTTCCACCGCTCATGGGAGAGGATAACAACAGACCGTTGGGTGCTCACTATTGTCAAACAAGGCTACTGCCTACAATTTTCCTCCACCCCGCTTCAACGCTCCCTTCCTCCGAGCAAGGTCCCCCCGCAACATCTTGCGCCCATGACCTCAGAGATTGTCTCCCTCCTGAAGGCCAAGGCAATAGAGCCGGTTCCCCCCAGCGAGATCAACTCAGGATTCTACTCCAGGTACTTTCTCGTCCCCAAGAAGTCGGGGGGTGTTCGACCCATCCTCGACCTCCGGGACCTCAACAGGCACATAACGAAGGAGAAATTCAGGATGCACTCCCTATCGTCCATTCTACCCCTCATCCAACCCAACCAGTGGTTGGCCTCCCTGGATCTCCAAGATGCTTACACTCACGTCCCCATTCACCCTCACCACAGGAAATTCCTGCGTTTCCAGGTAGCGGGCAGTCACTACCAATACAGAGTCCCCCCCTTCGGCCTCTCTCCTGCCCCGAGAGTTTTCACGAAGTGTGTAGCAGTGGCGGTGGCGCACCTGTGCAAAGAAGGGGTAATTGTGTTCCCTTACCTGGACGACTGGCTATTTTCTGCCCCCTCTCCCTCAGAGCTTCAGAGGGCGGTCAGGAAGGCCACGGCACTGCTTGCCTCCCTGGGCTTTCTGGTCAACTATACGAAGTCTCACCTCACCCCGGTGCAGAGGCTGGAATTTATCGGGGCCTACATAGACACTACTCTATCCAAGGCCTTTCTCCCCCTGGGCAGAAGGCACACCATCATCAATCTCGCCCTTCAGGTCTCCAGTTCTTCACGCTCGACGGCAAGAACCATTCTTCGCCTCCTGGGGCACATGGCAGCTACCACCCATGTTCTTCCCCTTGCGAGGCTGCACATGCGAGCTCTGCAATGGCACCTCCGCTCTCACTGGGACCAGCATTCGCAGCCCCTGTCCGCCATGATTCCCATCGACTCCACGGTGGCCAAGGCAATCCGCTGGTGGACTCACCCGAAACACTTGTCTCAGGGCAGACGCCTCTAGCCTCTGGCGCACCAGGTCACAGTGACCACCGACGCCTCAACTCTAGGTTGGGGAGCCCATTGCGCCGGTACTCACACGCAGGGCTTGTGGTCGACTCACGAGAGAGACCTCCACAGCAACATCCTCGAGCTCAGAGCTGTCCACCACGCACTTCTGGCTTTTCGGGAGCTCATAAAAGGAAGAACCGTAAAGATTCAGACGGACAATCAAGTAACGATGTTCTACATAAACAAACAAGGGGGCACTGGATCTCGACCTCTGTGCAGGGAAGCCCTACGCACTTGGCGCCTGGCCCTCTCTTACAGGTGCAGCCTCCAAGCCTGCTACCTGCCAGGGGAGGAGAATGTCATCGCCGACCGGCTCAGCAGACAATTGAACCCCCACGAATGGACACTACACGAAGAGGTTTCATCGTCCCTTTTTGCGAGATGGGGCCACCCCCTGATCGACCTCTTTGCATCTCAAGAGAACGCCAAATGCCTCATTTTCTGCTCCAAACGGCCTGCATCACTCAGAATAGCGGCAGACGCCTTCGATGTGACCTGGAGTCAGTGGCCTCTTGTCTACACCTTCCCCCCCACCCCGCTAATTGCTTGGACGATTCAACAGCTGATCAGGGACCAAGCGTTGGTCATTCTGGTAGTCCCCTACTGGCCCAGGCAAATCTGGTTCCCTTATCTGCACCGCCTAGCGCTGGAACCCCCATCCATCTCCCATTGAGACCAGACTTACTCTCGCAGGACAACGGAGCACTCTTACATCCCAACCTGCGGATGCTATCGCTGACTGCATGGAAACTGAGAGGCTGACCCTCGCCCCTTTCAATCTCCCGGCAGAGGTCCAGCAAATCATTCTGGCATCTCGGCGCCCTTCCACCAGGAAAACCTACAGCCTCAAATGGTGCCGTTTTAGCATCTGGTGCGCATCCCGAAGTCTGGACCCCTTCTCATGCCCGGTGCCCCTGCTCCTCCAATACCTCACTGCTCTCTCAGCTCGGGGCCTGAAGACCCAGTCCATCAAGGTCCACCTGGCGGCCATAGCGGCCTTCCACCACCGAGCAGGTGACACATCGAGAGCAACTCTACTTCTGGTAGTTTGCTTTATGAAAGGTCTGAACAACCTCCATCCCCCGGTCCGCCAACCTGTACCCCCATGGGACCTCAACATCGTCCTCGAACAGCTCACCGGTGAGCCCTTCGAACCGCTGCAGCACGCGGACCTGAAGTTCGTCTCTTGGAAAACACAATTCCTCATCGCTATAACTTTTGCCAGACGGATCTCCGAGCTACACGCCTTGGTAGCTCATCCGCCTTACACCATAATCCACCAGGACCGAGCTGCCTGCGGACACACCCTAAGTTTGTCTCCAAGGTGGCCACGGCTTTCCATATCAATCAGACCATCGAACTACCCTGCTTCCTACCAGGGACACACTCTGATCCGGAGCAACAGCGCCTGCATACCCTGGACTGTGTTAGAGCGCTACGTTGCTACCTGAAGCGGACTTCGGCCTTAAGGAAGGGTTCTCAACTCTTCGTTTCATACGATCCTAACAAGCCCGGGCGCCCAGTGTCCAAGCGTACCCTGTCCATCTGGATCTCCTCCTGCATCTCCCTCTGCTTGTCAAAAGCGGGAGCACCTCCTGCCTCGGGAATCAGGGCTCATCATTTGCGGGCGTTGGCTGCCACCATCGCCAACCTGCGCTCCATTCCGGTCCCCGACATCTGCAGAGCGGCCACATGGGCCTCGATCCAGACCTTCCAGAAACACTACTGTCTGGACATGGCGAATCAGAGCAGCTCCACATTTGGCCTTGCCGTGCTGTCTGCAGCAACAGCCACAATGGACTCTGCCTGAAACATACTGCCTCGCCCTCGTGGGCATTTGTTCTCTGATAATTGTACTTTTAAGAAGAGACTGCTATGAGTATTGCATACGTTCATAAGAGTTGCACAGTTTTGCACATTTTCTAAGAATTGCACGGTTTTGCACAATGTTCCAGAGTTGTTCTAGTGTTGCACTGTTGTGTTGTTACCTAGTTATTGCACTTGTCTGCACGGTTCCGTGAAACGGCACATTAAACTCTTGTTGCACCTTACGCTCTGGCTTGTCTCATTCACAGCCCCCTCCCCGCCGCTGTAGGTGTAGCTAGGGAGGCACCACTTGTGGCTGACTCATCCTGCTTGTCCTGGGAGAAAACAGAGTTACTTACCTGTAACGTGAGTTCTCCAGGGACAGCAGGATAAGTCAGCCACACCTTCCCACCCTCCTCCCCGGCGGGGGGGGGGCCTTTGCCTATCCGCCTCCTAGCTCTTGCACCGGCTCAGCTGGGGAAACTCTGACCAACTAGGGGCGGATCTAGAGGTGGGGCCACTAGCCATGCCCAGAAGGCTAAAGCCTTCTGGGCTAGTGAGAGTACTTCCGTCTTCGGCTCCGTCGGATGACGTCACCACTTGTGGCTGACTTATCCTGCTGTCCCTGGAGAACTCACGTTACAGGTAAGTAACTCTGTTTTACAGACTGTTTTCTGCAGTAGTGAAGGCGCAGAATGTAGAAAGGGATTTACAGCAAGCGTAAGCACTGTGCAGAGGCCTATGGTAATGGCAGTGCACCGAACATTTAAATACATTCAAAATAGACGGTAATTTAAGCAATTAGCTATGCTGCGCAGATGCAGCGATGTGCACAGAGCAGAAGGCTGAGCTCAATGCTGGGACTTAACACCAGGCCGGAGGAGACACAAGGGTTTTCTCAAGAGGTCTGCAGTCAGTGCTGAGGAGAAATTTATGCCTGTTTCTTGAGTGGGCAACCCCCACAGTTGTTTTGGACTTTGCGGAAGTGAGTCCTGAAAAGATGGCAGGAGAAGTGTGGCTGGAACAATGTACACGCATGTGCTGGAATGCTATGTGGCAGATAAGAGCAATCATTCTGCTCAGAAACACATATCAGTGATCCAGAACACCGATATCATTCTGAGCAGAATCTTGCTCCTATCTGCCACATAGCATTCCAGCACATGCACACGCGTGCCGTGCGTTCGTGCATAGGATGCAGTGCTACTAACGCAGACCTCTGTGCACATGTGCCTGGCTTGCTCTCCTAGTTTCGCGCAGACTTTTTGTGCACGGCTCAGTTGCATGCTGTTTGCTTAAAGCATTACTGCGCAAGCCTTCGGCGCTAAACCTGCATTTGGAAACCGTGAGCTAGAGCAGGGTTCCTGCCCTGAAGCCGTAGTGGAGGCACAAGCCCTGTATGCTGCGCCCAGTACAGAACAGCACAGAACCTGGTAGATGTCCATACTATTAGCCATTCGGTATACTGTAAACTTCATCACTACTAGCACAATTGTGCATTTTTTTCTGAGTTCTCCTTTTCATTGCCTCATATATTATTTTGGCACACATTTTGTCATGCCAATGGAATCTGAAGCAAGCGCTAGTAGGGGAAGGTGGGGGGGGGAGAGAGAGAGAGAGAGAGCAGAAAGCATCAGAGGTGCCTCACTCTCTCTGTCTCTCTCCCGCTCACTCAGTCTCCCTCTTCCCATGTCATGAAAGTAGCAGAGGAGGTTGCACCCATTAAGAGCTTCCATGCTTCCTGCCAGTGGGAGGAGGATCACTCTGTGACTCAGTTGGAGGGGTGGGACTACTCGCAGTTAACCTGATTACCACCTTACTCTCACCCCCCCCCCCCCCCCAAGTACAGCTCTGCGTCTAAGTACTGGCACCGTTTTTTCTAGAAAAATAGTACTATTTGTAAGACTTCCACCTCATTATTGTCTCCAACATTCCCCTGAAGCCGCTGGGGAGTCCTCCGTCTGTGTTGCTGCCAGTAGGGGGAGGTATTGTGATAACACATTCATTTTGTCAGGGTGTTGCTGGGAGGTTACCCCAAATGCGCACCACTTTTTAGGAATGTAATATCCTTTTTGGAATGTCTGACCTCCCAAATAGTATTCTTAAGTGAGGACACCACCTTATTAATTGGAGAGTGTTTCCTCCTCAGTAGTAGTGAACACCAAGATAGCCATATTGTATATTTTCTAATGTCAGTTATTAGCCATAGGGTGTATGCCCAAGGATGTTTGTTAGGCCATAGTCCAATACCATACATTTTACTTTTGTAGCTGGGACATATGGATAAACCAGGTTGTTTTATGGTCTCATCCCATACTGCACTTTAAATGAGCAGCTTACAAATAGACATTCTATCTTTTCTTTCTGAGATGAACATTCTGGGCAGGGATAGTTATTACCAACTTTAACTCTCAGTCTTCGGTTGTCAGACATGGAGTCTTCTAGTACTGACAGCCACAGGAAGTCCCAGACCGATGGTGGGTTTCTACAGTCTGCCAGCATGAGAAGAACTTCTGCATAGTTCTTCTGAGGGCACTGAGGTAGGATGAGGTCATCATACAATAACCTTCTCATTATGAAGTCATACATCTCTCTCCTAGAGAGTGGTGTCACTTCATCCACCAAGATATCTACTATCTCTTTCCACTGTTTGCTGTGAAAGAGGTTTTAGCTTAATGAATTTCGTGAAAAATTCAAATCATCAATAGAAACAAGAAGATTAAATGACTTTATGATGATCAACATGCATGGCCCTCAGGGATGGAATTTGATCCTTCAAAGGCTTTGGATCAGTGGTATTTCAGTTCAAAAATTACTAGACATGCCCATGCTCACAAGAGACCTACATGAGAAATAGCTCTGAAGGAACTGGTCAAGATACCTATTTAGTTATTTACATAAATTTATTTGCCACTCTAACCATGCTCATTGGGTCACAGTATCACATATACAATATGACACAAGTCAATAAAACCAAACACATCACCAACCTCAAAGCTAGAAAATTTAAAAAAAAACCTCCAATTATGAATAAACCTGTGTAAAAAAGAAACCTTTCAGTTTCTTTCTAAAATCTAATTGGCCAGTCAGTTTATATTTTTAAATCTACCTGTAGTGATTTTAAGAACTAGTCATCATGCATTTTTATGCTGCAGAGAGAGAGGTCAAGCAACGGGAGGCACATGTATTTTAGTTTGTTTCCATGTGCAGTGGAAGGGTGGTGTATATGTGTTAAGACATTTTGTTTGTTAAGTAACTTATTGCAGGTTGCATTCAGGGATGTATTTACTGTTGATTTTGGTTTGCACTTTTTTATTACTTTATGTTTAAACTACTATTGCAATAACTAATTTGCTGCATATCATCTTGAGTACTTTATGAATGGGAAATTTATAAATACAGATATACAAAAATAAATTCCAATAAGTCTGGCTCCTAGATTTTTGGGCTGGCTCCAAGATTTTTAAGACAATTTGTTGAAGCCTGATGTGGATGATGCAAACTTTTGTATTATTGTTGTTTTTAACTGCTATTGACTCAATGTCGCCTCATGGAGAACTTTTGGATAGTTGTCCTAAACTGTGTTCAGTCTTCAGTCATGTGGCTAATTGCTGATAGAGTGGTGCAATACCCACAGTTACTATATCAATCCATCACATTGCCATCTTTTCTCTTTTTTGTTGATCTTCAACCTTGCCAAGCATGATGTCTTCTCATTTGAGCCTCCAAGGAAAGCTTGGGTTTGATCTTCTTCAGTACTGATCGGTATGTTTTGTGAACTATTCATGGCATGCGTAGTATTAATCGCCAGCACTATAACTTGAAGACACTGATTTTCTTCCTATCTTTCTAGTTCACTTTTGCATTCATATGATGTTATTGAAGATACCATGGCTTGGACAAGTCAAATCTTTATATGCAGAGATACATCTGCACTGTTCTTTATAGCCATTCTGCCAAGAGTAATACATAGTTGGATTTCTTGACTGCTTGTCATTTGATTATTGATTATGGATTCAAGCAGGTTGAAGTTGTCCATTTTGGACATTTTTGCTTTATAAACTTTTCACTTTCTTCAAGCATGACTTTCTTGATGTTATCCCATAGTTCTTCTGTAACTCTATTATTTGTATCCAAAAGAGTAAATTGATTTTACTGGCAGTCTTTAAATTCGAACAGTATATTTTCAGGATCATAATTTGCATCATTCATGAGCGACTTGCTCTTTTTCAGCTTTAGCATAGTAGTAGCATACTAGTATACTAAAGCTGAAAAATACTAGTAGCTGGTAATCTGTACCACAGTCAGCTCCTGATTGATGTTATTGAGCTTTGCTATTGTTGACTTCCACAGACGTAATCAATTTGATTTTAGTACAATTAATTGGGCGTAGTCCATGTGTATAGTCACCACTTGTGTTGCTGGAAGAAGGTGTTTGTGATTAATAGATTGATGGTCTTGAAGAATTCTATCAGTTTTTCTCCAGCTCCATTTGTGTTGTCAAGCCCATATTTTCCAACCACTTTGCCGCCTTCTTGGTTCCCAACTTTTGCGTTCCAGTCACCCATGTCTATCAATATATCTTGTTTGCATGTTCTGCCAATTTCAGCTTGTACTTGTCCAGACAGCTGATCAACCGTCTCCTCTTTTGCACCTGTTGTTGTTGGCACATATATCTGAATAACAGTTGTGTTGAAGGGCATTCCTCATTAAAAAAAAACAGTAATTAAGCATTCACTGACTGCATTGTATTTCATTATAGTTCTTGCAGGCTTTTTCTTAATTATAAATGCAACATCATCTCTTTGTTTTTCATTTCTGATGTAGTATACCATGTGATCATCCGATTTAAAGTGCCCGATGACAGTTCGTTTCAGTTCGCTAACACCCAACAAATTGAAATGTGCATGTGCCATTTCGTTCCTGACCACCATCAGCTTTCCTTGGTTCATGCTTCATATGTTCCATGTCTCAATATTTTTATTTCTTTAAAAATTCTATAGAGTGCCCATCAATACTCCTAAGCAGTATTACAACACAGCATACATAATATAATAACATATGTAAGGACAGGCTACTAAACAAATATATGTAAGACTTCTTTGTAGCTTCTGACTGTCATTTCATGTGCAGCTACATCAGTACTCAGACATCCTGAGGACTTTGTTCCAATCACATCATAAATGCCAAGTTCATTCTGAAGAGTCTTCAGCCTTCCCCAGTAGCTGACTGAGTGCCTTCTGACCTATAAGACTTGTCTTCCATCACTATATTGCAATTTATTTTATTGTGAATATCCATGGATTTTCATGGCAAGATATAAAACTTTTGTACAGAATGAGTATTTTGTATTTTTTCCATCTAGACACCCACTGCTCTCCCCTTTTTATCTTTTTTTTTTAAATTACAAATCTTTTTATAAACATCCAAATATTGAATCAGATACAATCCAGAATATTCAGAAAAAATTAAAAGTGCACATGAGAAAAGTGTAAATCAAAGAACGCATTTAATTAGGGTCATTATAATTATGTGCAGAAAGACTACCCATAATTGCTTGACTATTTCCAATATCCAGTAGTCCAAGTAGCCCAAGAGGGAGAGGAGTGGTCTAGTGGTTGAGGCAAGTTACCTCAGACCAGAGAGCCAAGGGTTCAAATTCAGCTAGAGGACAGCAAACATGGTCCAAAGGACTGGGGTTTCTAGTCCCACAGGTGCTCCTTGAGGCCTTGGGCAAGCTACTTAATCCTCCATTGCCTCAGGTACAAAAACATAGATTGTGAGCCCTTCAGGGACAAGGGAAAATATATATATACAGTACCTGAATGTACCTTGACTGGTAGAAAAGCAGTATATAAGCCTAGATAAATAAATAAGTCATATACATTGCTGCCAACATTTTTTGCACCCCTTTATAGAACCAGTAGAGCAAGAGTTGAAGTGAACTTGTTGCCCCCTGTTATAATGTATCATATGATGAACATTTTCAACCATAGCTATTTCATTTATAGCATAAAAGAATATATCTCTTTTATAACTTTGACAAGGTGAACTGTGTATAAAGAAGATCTGAAAATCTTTAGGGCGAACCTCGAAATTCATGAGTTTCTGATATTTTAAGAAGGATGCATTTGTGTTATGATTGTGGTTTGCTTTGTTATTTGGCATTGAATTAATAATGATTTAAAAAATGAAAAAAAAAATTGGCAAGGGAAGCCAGATCACAGAAAGTCCATGGCAGAGGCAAGTTTGATATCAGATCCCAGGACTGTACAATAATCAATCAACCACATTCCTAAAGCCGCACTACAATCACTGAAATTCTACACTGCTAACTGCAATATATGGTGTACATCAGAGACAACATTCTAGGATGACGTGCATAGCACCTCCCCCTATCAGCAGCAACATGAGCAGAGGACTCCCATGCAGTCTCATGGGAATATTGATCAGAGAACAGAGAAAGCCCCTCCTGTATGTACCCGATGCTTTCAGAGCATAGGTACATGTTTATATTTATTCTTATTTGATTAATTGCCCTTAACATCAGGGCATCAGGGCAATATACAATAAAAAAATGCTAAGAAAGGCAAAAATGAAAGGAAAAGGGAAATGGAACTCCATTAATACTGACAGGAAAGGAAAGCCATTCACTCAAGAGTGAGACAGAGAAAGGAGAGGGGTAGCAGAGGGTCAAGGGGGAGAGGGTCGGGGCCAAGAGGTTGATCGCCTTCGGGAAAAACAGTGTTTTAAAGAGTGATTTAAATCTGGGAAGGAATGGCTCAAGGCAAAAGACAGGGGGCCAGGGTGTTCCAGAGAGAGCGGCCAGGGAAGTAAAAGGCAGAGCGGCGGGTGGTTTCCAGTCAGGCATGGGAGCAGGAGGTTGAAGGCGGTTTGTATGGACTGAACGTAGCACGTGATGTGGGGAGTGCAAGCGGATGATGTTATGAAGATAAAGAGAAGTACTGGTGTGGATGACCTTGTGAACCATAATAAGAAGCTTAAACTAAATGCAGTAGCAGATCGGGAGCCAATGGTGTCAGATGAGTAGGGGAGTGATGTAGTTGAAACGTGAGGCGTGCGAGAGGATCCTGACAGTAGTGTTCTGTAGAAGTTGTAGATGCTGCAATTGATAGGCAGGAAGACCGGCAAGAACAATAGTCCAGATGTGACATTACAAGGGTAAGAAGTAAGATGGTCAGGGAGGGGATAGAAAGAAAAGGATGAGCAGATTTGGTAGAGAGAATGAAAAGAGCAGCAGATCAGGACAGAGAGGTGTTCATGAAAAGAAAGGGAAGAATTCAGAACAACCTCGAGGTAAAGAAGGGAGTGGATGAGGGGGATGGGGGAATGGTGAAAGGGAGGGATAGAGACCACCATTGGTGAGCCAAATGGCAGACATTTTCCCAGGGTGAAAGATAGTTTGAAGCTGAAGATAGTTTGAAGCCATCCAGTCAGAGATCTTACCAAGGCAGGAATTGAGTGGCGACAAGTCGTGTGGGAGTGGATTGGTGTGGAGGAGAAGAATAATGTCATCTGCTTAGCAGTAGGCTGATATTTCAGACTATTGCACCAGGTGGATGAGAGGAATCAGGAAGATATTGAAAAGCAGGGGGGCAAGAAATGAACCCTGAGGAACACCACAGGGGAGCAGGACAGTGGCAGAGAAGGAAAAGCCAGATGTAACAGAGAAAGACCGGTGGGAAAGAAAAGAATGAACCAGTGAAATTGTGTCACAGAGACCAAGGTCATGAAGACAAGACAGGAGTGTGGCATTATCAACAAGGTCAAATGTGGAAGAAAGGTCAAGAGAGATGGCAAGGAACATGTTACTGGAGTCATGGGAAGTGCGGACCTCGTTGACAAGGGATAGAAGAACTGTTTTAGTACTGTGACCGGGACAGAAGCCGATTGGCGGTGTAATGAGTGAGTAGAATCCAGGTGAGTGATGAGCTGGGCAAAGACAATTTTCTCAACAATTTTAGAAAGAAAGGGGAGATTAGAAACATGACAATAGTGAGAGGGCTAAGAAGGGTCAAGGAAGGGTTTCTTTAGAATTGGACGAACGAGTGCTTCTTCCAGGGAGACAGGAGATGCTAGAAGAGAGGCTGTTTAGAATGGGAAGTGCGGGAAGGAGAAGGGCAAGAGAGGGTTCAGCTAACCAGGAGCAGGAAACGGGATCAGAGGGACAAGTAGTCTTCCAGGAGAAGGCAAGGAATTTGAAGACTTCTGCGGTGGAAAGTGTTTGGAAGGAAGACCAGACACGGGTTAAGGAAGAGGAGGAGGTGAGAATGTGTTTTATTGTTATCTTGAGAGACCTTTCAGAAAAGATGGTTACATTCTGCATTTTTCTGAGAAAAAAGTGCCGGTAATTATTTACAAGGCTATTTAATTAATAAATGAGGAGCAGGGTTCAATTTAAGCAGGCAATGAAAATGGTGCTGGTACTTGGTACCACACTGAACCCCCTCAAAAAGAGCCCTGGTCATACTCATCATAGTTGTGAATAGATTCTCATTTTATTTCTGTAATTGTATTTATGTGGCAACGGAAAAAAAGATATCCAGTCATTATGCAGACATTTGTGCTATAAAAAAAAATGTTTGTACGATAATGTAGTTGGTTGCTATTTAAAATATCCCAGCCATTTAAGATCTACCTCTCTGCATTCTAATTTTCAGTTTATCCATAAAGACACATCAGGGTTTAAAGTTTTTGATAGCCCTTCAAGGGCACTTCCAGAAATTTGAATCAAAAGCAACGGGACTGTTAGTAAATAAAGTATATGTATATATCAGGTGTAATGCAGATGCCTTTCTGGTGATAGCAACACATGTCTGAATGAACACTGCAGTCTTCCTCCCACCCCTTCATTTCTCTGACCAGTGCATTTGAGCCAAGATTTGCCCCTCCCCCACTAGGGTATCGCAGCTTGCTACAAACCATTTAACTACATGGGCTGGGCAGGGGTGTATAGTAGTTTCTTTTCTGTGGTTGCACTGGATGGTTTGCTTCAGTTATGGAGGCAGAATGGGCTATTTTTGATAGTCATGAAAAGAACGTGCAAATATTGGATAGAAGTTATTCATTACTCTTGCTGTTTGCTGGAGTACAGGGGTAGCCTATTGGTTAGAGCAGTAGGATGAAACCCAAGAAAGCCAGGAGTCAAATCCCACAGATGCTCCGTGAGACTTAGAGCAAGTCACGTAATTCTCCAGTCTCTCTAGTGCAAAATTAGATTATAAACCGTCCAGAGGCAGAGGATTACTGGGGGGCATATTTACTAAAGCACGGGGTTTGAGGAGGTCACACTAACAGCACAGGGCCCCACAATAAAAATCCCATGCTAACTGATTAGCACATGATTGGTTGGGTTGAGGAATAATGTGGGTGTTGATAGCGCCTCACAGTTAGTGCAGGCATTTGGGGGCATGCTAACCATGTCTGTTACTGTTACCATAGGTGTACTTAACACCACTTCAGTGAGTATTGTTTTTTGTTATGTGAGTTACTCTACGTTTTATGCTTAGTTTTGTTGTAATCTGCATAGGATATAGTGTAGAAATCAAAATTTTAAATAAATAAATGTGTGCACATATGCCGATTAGCACAGTGCTGTGCATTAGCATCGTGCTATTGACAGAAGGAGGGACCCACAAGCCCTCAAAAATTAGTGCAGACTTTGGTTAACATGCCCCTTTGTGTACCTAAATGTAGCTTGCCTTGAGCTACTCAACTAAATCACAAATAAATAAATTCTTTCTAGGGTATGAAATCTGTTTCATGAAGCTGAATAGCTATGTCTGATATTTAAATAAATCGAAGTAGCTAATTTATACAAGGCCCTTTTGCCTTGCTAAAGTCAAAGCCAACCCCCTATAATTTATTTATTTATTTACTTACTTAACCAGTTTTCCAAAGTAACCTAGTATATGACAGCAGATAAAGACCATCATGGTCCATCTAGTCTGCCCAGCAAGGTGGCAAGGGTAGGTGTACCTGCTGCACCGTGCAGGTCACCCCTCCCCATGCCTTTGTTTAGGGGTGTACCCACTGCTCCGTGCAGGTCACCCCTATACCGCCTTATTCTTCAATCAAAGTGGTTTACATTATAAAACTTAACTGTGTACAAAGAATGCTGAACAGGATAACAAGTTAGGTTTTCCCCTATATGTTGCATTGTACATACGTTATGTAACAACTTAGGTCTATGGCACTGGAGAATTGTTGTTAGTCTGTGGCCTGGAATTGTTGGGGGGTGGTTTGGAGCTTTTCATTGGATAGAAGGCTAAGTAATGTGACCCAGATGGTTTGTGTATAGTACAGTTTTCAGCTTCTTCCAGAAGTCTTTGTCAGTTATCACTCGCATGTCATCTGGAAATGAGTTCCATATCGATGGGTATATAGTAAAAGCGCTCTTCCAAATGTAGATTGTTTGGATCTTTGGTATTCATGGGGCATGGTGATCATATGCTTATTGCTGTTTCTCCTGGGTCGGTTGCTTGTGTCTCTCAATATTAGGTCTTGTAGTATGTTGGCCAATGAGTGATGGATGATTTTAAAGATATTTAATGTTGTCTTGAACCTGATGCGAGAATGTATTGGTAGCCAATGCAATTGATCAAGTATGGGGGTAATGTGCTCTTGTTTGGATGTTCCAGTGATGATTCGTGCTGCTGTGTTTTGTGCTATTTGGAGTGGCATGATGGTTTGTTTTGGGAGTCCCTGGTAAAGTGTGTTGCAATAGTCAAGTAAAGGAGTGATTACTGCCCAGCATATCAATCAAAAATGATCTTGGCTCAGGATTGGTTTTAGTCTCCTGATAACTTTCATTTTATGGTAGGCATTTGCGGTGGTTTTATTTATGTGGGATTACATGGTGAGGTGTTGGTCCATGGTGATCCCTAGGTATTTGATCTCCTTTTTTACTGTTATGGACCTTTGCAGTTTGTTGATTGATTGTGGTAGGATGAATGAAGTATGTCTTGCGATGAAGAGTGCCTCTGTCTTCGTGTAGTTTATAGATAAGTTGTTGTTGCTCAGCCAGGTGATCATGTCTTTCACGCATGATATTATGGTTGAGATGTCAGGCTTGTGTATCTCAATTGGGGCATATACCATGATATCTTCAACATATAGCCGGTACTGAATGTTGTGATTTTTGATGATTTCATAGATGGGCTGTATATAGATGTTAAATAAAAGTGATAAGATTGTTTTGTGCATAGCTGCATGTTTTCTGCTTGGTGCTACTGCTTGATGCTACTGCGGTTTTCTGCTTGATGCTACTGCGGTTAAGGAGTTATTCCAAATGTCTATAGTGTTGTCCAGGTCATCCACGTCTTGCTGTAGCTCTGGGATTATTTCATTCAGGAGTTGTACCTGATCAGTGTGTGGATGTCTTTAACAACTGGTGGTAGAGTAAGGCTTCCATGGCATTCAGGAAAGACCTGGCCTCTTTGTTAGGAAAGGTATCGAGTTTGTAGTCTCCCAGCACTATGACGAGTTTCTGAGTGGTGTTGTGTGCACAAACGTACTCAAGAACTTTGGAAAGTTAGTCACTCTTGGCATTAGGGGCTCTGTAGGTGCAGAGCCCCTAATGCCAAGAGTGCAGGCACAGTGTGATATAGTTGTTGGCCATGGTGATCATGTTGAATTCATCTGAGCTGCTAGAAGTGAGGATTTTGAATTTAAACTGACTTTTTTGTTCCTCCTCCTCTCTTAAGGTTTCTGGGGCAGTTGAAGCAGAGTATGTGGTTGGGGTGATTTGATTGAGGATGACCTGGTCGGTATCATTTAGCCATGTTTCAGTGATGCATAGTATATCTGTTTGATGTGCCTCTAGGCAGTCTGTAATGGTATAGGTTTAATGTCGTATCAACCTTGCGTTGACGAGGGTTCATGTGATGGAGGTTTCTAATAGGGGGTTGGTGTGTGGGGCTTGTTTGTGGTGTGTGGCTTTTGTGTGTATGAGGGAGTGTGCTTTTCATGTAGGTTGGCTGTTAGGAGGTTGCCAGGGAGTGATGTACCAGATGAGAGCTGGTGGGGGAGTAGCAAAGCATTTTTATAGTTTTGGCATGTCACAATGGGCCCGATTCTGAGTCATGGCTTGCGGGGCTGCCCTGATTACCCCTCTGACTCTCCCCACACGGCTAGAGCAGCAGGCTGGGGAGAGCCGGTGGGGGGGCGGGAGGGGGAGGGGTCTGAGCAGAGCGGGTGTGGGCCAAGGCAGCAGGATGTACAGGGTCGATTCAGGTCACAGCCCTGAACATCCTGTGGGGTCATAGGGGACATGCTGATCATTCCACCTCAAAAGTGGAATAATCAGCACTGACCCAGCGATCAGGGCCAGAGACCTCAGTCTGTGGATAACTATCTACTCCTCCCTGTTTCCTCGGTTTGCAACATTGAGATAGTCTTTGACTCCTCTCTCTCCTTCTCCACACACATCCATCTGACAGCTAAGACCTGCCATTTCTTTCTCTATAACATCAACAAAATCCGCCCATTCAGTGATGCATTGCATATCTGCTTGAGAGAATAGTGTGGTTTCTGTAGTCCAGTGGATTGCGAGGCAGCATGGATTCACCAGAGGCATATCTTGTCAGACAAATCTGATAGATTTCTTTGACTGGGTGACCAGGGAGTTGGACCAAGGGAGAGCCCTAGATGTGGTGTATTTTTGACACCATTCCACATGGGCGACTTATAACTGAGCACCTTAGGGATGGATCTTAAAGTTACTGATTGGGTTAGAAATTGGTTGAGTGGAAGACAACAAAGGGTACAGGTAAATGGAGCTCACTCTGAGGAGAAGGAGGTTACCAGTGGTGTGCTGCAAGGATCTGTCCTTAGTCCGATTCTGTTTAATATCTTTGTTAGTGATATTGTGGAAGGACTGTTGGGTAAGGTTTGCTTGTTTGCAGACGATACCAAAATCTGCAATAAAGTAGACATACAGGAAGGAGTCAACAACATGAGGAGGGATCTAGCTAAACTTGAAGAATGGTCTAGAATATGGCAGCTTAAATTTATTGCTAAAAAATGCAGGGTCATGCATTTGGGCTGCAAAAATCCAAAGGAGCTGTACAGCGTAAGGGGCGAGGTACTTCTGTCCACAAAAGAAAAGCGGAATCTGGATGTGTGTCTGATGACCTTAAATTAGCTAAACAGATAGAAAAGTTGACTGTGAAAGCCAGAAGGATGCTTGGGTGTATAGGGAGAGGAATGGCCAGCAGAAAAAAGGAGGTGATAATGCCTCTCTATAAGTCTCTGGTGCGACTTCATTTGGAGTATTGTGTGCAATTCTGAAGACTGCACCTTCAGAAAGATATAGACAGGTTGGAGTCGGTGCAGAAGGTGGATACTAAAATGGTTAGTGGTCTTCGTTATGAAGCATATGAGGACAAACATAAAGATCTTAATATGTATACTTTAAAGGAATGATATGATAGAAACATTTAAATACCACCGTGGCATAAATGCACAGGAGGGTCTCTTTCAATTGAAGGCAAGCTCTGCTATGAGGAGACATAGGATGAGAGTGAAAGGGGATAGACTTGGGAGTAATATGTGGAAATATTTCTTTACGGAAAGAGTAGTAGATGTGTGGAATAGTCTCCCAGTGAAGACGATGGACATGAGGACAGCATCTGAATTCAAAAAAGCATGGGATAAATACAGAGGATATCTAAAGGTAAAAAGGGGACTATTGTAGATGATACGGAAGGGCAGACTAGATAGGCCATGTTGTCTTTTTCTGCCATCATGTTCCTATTCCTTTCTAAATGCACTACTAAGATACTTATCCACTCCTTAATCATCTCCCGTCTTGAATATTGTAACCTACTCCTTGCTGGTCTCCCGCTAAATCATCTCTCCCCTTCAATGTGTTCAACACTCTGCTGCACGACTAATCTTCCACCAGCCTCATCATGCTCATATTACCCCTCTTCTCAAGTCACTTCATCAGCTCCCTAGCCATTTCGGCATCCAGTTCAAACTTCTCCTGCTGACCTACAAGTGTACTCACTGTGCAGCTCCTCACTACCTTTCCTCTTACACCTCCCTACACCCCTCCCCAGAAACTCCGCTCTTCTGGCAAATTGCTTCTATCTGTGTCCTTCTCTTCTATTGCTAACTCCAGCCTTCGCTCCTTTCACCTTGCTGCTCCTTATGCCTGGAACAAACTACCTGAGTCTGTACGTCAGGCATCTTCTCAGGCCCTTTTCAAATCCAGGCTGACAACCCACCACTCTTTTGCCGCTTTTGGATCTCGACTCACCTGATCTCCTTTGTGTTTCCTTACCATTCCCCCTAGATATATCCCACTTCTACAGCTATTATGTTGTCTGTTTTGACTAGATTGTAAGCTCTGATGAGCAGAGACTGTCTCTTACATATCTGTGCAGCGCTGTGTACATCTTGTAGTGCTATACAAATACTCAGTAGTAGTAGTAGTAGTAGAGATTCCCCCCCGGCACCAGGGCCGGGTGCAGAGGGGTCCCTGTCTCCCGATCCAGGCCCTAGCTGGCCAACAGTGGGGAAGAGGGAGTTGAGCTAAAGGAGCCAGGAGTGCCTGTGAGCAGGATGTCCCCGCAGGCATGCACAGGCACACCGGGCCATCCTCGGGCCTGATTCTGTATGCCGTGGGAACGTTTTGTTCCTGTGGTATAGAATTGGGTCCTAACAGGTCTGTCCTGCTCAGGGCCGTCTGGACAGCCCGAATGTGCCCCTTTCTGAATCGGGCTCCACGTGTCTTTGAAGCAGCATTGATATGATTAGGATGCCGAGAAGGTGTTTGCAGTGAGTCCTCATGCTGAGTGAGGAAGTAAGGGGTGTTTGTTACCTTGTGTAACATGGACAGGACAGTTCCGTCTGTTTCTGTATGAGGACAGGATGTTTGGTGAGGCTGTAGATCTATTCACAGTTCCTTGTTTGTTGAGTTGCTGGTGAGGCCCTCAGTCCTAAGTCCTTTGTTTCCATCTAAGTGTACAATAGGTGGTTTCTCCCAAGAGTGGTTAGAAGAGAGAGAATCACAAGAGAAGCCCTTTTTCTGGAAATCGGAGTGAGAGAAGTAACAGAGAATCTTATCTAACATACAGAGAAAAGAGTCACTTATGTAGTGAATTCATTGAAAAACTGAGATTTTCGAAAATGGGATTACTGAATGACCACTAGCTTGGAACCAGCTTTCCTGATCTGCCAGTGGTCATTCTGTGTTGGGAAAAGTGTGAGGTACTTTACAGCTAGCCAGGTAACGACTGAACAAGTTTAGTTGGAAATACAAGCATACCCCTGGGACAAGCAGCATAGAATGTGTATGCCTTTGGGAACCTGACAGGTATTTGAGATCTGGAATGGCCGCTGTTGGAAATGGGATACTGGGCTTGATAGACCTTCTCGTCTAACCCAAAATGACATATCTTATGTTCTTATTATGTGGCACAGGTGACCTGTCCCAAGAGATTGAGATTGCAAACAATACTTATCCAGCAGTCATAGAAGTGTAGGAATCAAGGACTGAA
Source organism: Ichthyophis bannanicus (assembly GCA_033557465.1). Lineage (NCBI taxonomy): Eukaryota > Metazoa > Chordata > Amphibia > Gymnophiona > Ichthyophiidae > Ichthyophis > Ichthyophis bannanicus. Next base: position 785,804,171 of record CM066033.1, read on the forward strand.
TTGTATTGGTAAATGCCAATCAAACTGTCGGAGAGGATTGTAAATAGACTGGTTATCCTATTTTATATATTTGTCATCTCTCTACCTTTACATAAACGGAAAAGTCTTTGTGATCAGCAGGCACTTTAGTGGGGCAAAAACATATTTGATTTCCTAGTTTCTCTTAATTAAAATACCACATGAGAGACCTTGAAGATGATTCTTTCCCCATATATCCAAAAAACTCCATCTGATTTCATATTTAAAAGTGAGCCAGGACTAACAATATACATAAGTAAAGGCTTCTAAGTCAAAATGCAGTAAGTATGAGATATGGCAAAGGGCAAATTATGAAATAACAATTAGTTTCTTACTTACCTTTTGTTAAAATAGCAGTCAAATTGTAGGTGATGCTTTTTATTGGACTGCGTACATCAGTGACTAGCTTTCAAGAGGAAGCTCACTGTGTAGTGGCAGCCACAAAAGCAAACAGAATATTAGGCATCATTAGGAAAGGGTCAGAAAATAAAACAAAGAATACCACAATGCTTCTGTATCGCTACAAGATGTGACTGCACCTTGAGTATGTGCGCAATTTTGATCACCGCATCTCAAAAGAGGTATAGCATAATTAGAAACCAAACAGAGAAAGGCAACCAAACTGATAATATTGATGCAACGACTCTCCTATGAGGAAAGGCTAACATGGGCGGCATTTGACTATTTCATTTGGGGGGAGGGGCGATGGGTGAGGTAACATATTTGAATATTCTTGTGCACTATGGTTATCTAAAAAAAAAAGCAGACCAAATAGGAAGCTGGTATATCAAACAGCAAAGACTTTTATTGAAATATGCCAGCACCTCAAGAAGCTTTCTCATGGTACCCCCACCCATGCCACCTTATACCTACATAACAGAAAAAAAGGGGCTTGGCGACCCCACCATACAATCTTCCTTCCTCCCCCAAACAGAACAAAAGGGCTCAGTGACCCCAACATGCCACCTTACACCCACACAACATCAAAAAAAGGGGCTTAGTGACCCCACTATACTACTTTCCTTCCCCTCAGAAAAGAATACAGTTGTGGTCAACATTATTGGCAGGCACCCATGCATTTTAGGTATGTTGTGTACAATATCTTGAGAAATAATTGGAAATATTCCAACTGTATGTCATCATAGTATTTTAATAGTGTGTTCAAAGGTATACAACAAAAAAAAAGATGTCTGTGTAACTTAGGCAAGTAATTTCTGAGAAAAAAAAACACAAAATATGACCTGGACAGGATTAATGGCACCCTTCACTAATATTTGGTTGCATAACCCTTGGCAGTGATGACAGCCTCCAAACATTTCTTGTAGCCATCTATAAGTTTCGTACATCTGCTGCTGGTAGTTTCTCCCACTCTTCAACTGTGATTTGTTCCATCTCATGAATGTTTCCAGAATTCCTTTTACGAGTGGCAGATTTCAGCTCTTTCCAAAGGTTCTCAACTGGACTGAGATCTGGACTCATTGTTGGCCAGTTTAAAACAGTCCATTTGTTCCTTTTTAACCGTTCTTTTGTACTTTTGGATGTATATTTTGGGTCATTGTCCTGCTGGAGGACCCATGACCTTCGACCCAGATCTAGCTTTCTGATACTAGGTAGCACATTTCTCTCCAAAATACCTTGGTAATCCTCTGACTTCATGATTCCTTTCATATGTTTCAAGCCTCCAGTTCCCGAGGCAGCAAAATAGCCTCACAACATTATGGAACTTCCAACATATTTAACTGTAGGAAGGGTGTTTTTTTTCCTTATAAGCTTCATTCCTTTGCCTGTAAATGTATTACTGGTCTGCATTGCCAAAGAGCTCAAGTTTGGTTTCATCTGTCCACAGAACATTTTCCCAGAAGGATTGTGGTTTCTCAAGATGGGTTTGGGTAAAGATCAGGCATGCCTTTTTATATCTGTCTTTGAGCAGAGGGATCCTCCTTGGCCTTAACCCATTTAGTCCTTCTTTGTTTAGCGTGCAGCATATGGTGCAGGTTGAAATCTCCACTCCAGATTGCTCCAGGTCAGCCTTAAGCTCTTTGGATGGTGTACGTGGTGTTTTTCCAACAGTTCACATTAACCTTTGAAGATTTCTTGGATTAATTTTCCAGTGGGAAATGGAAAATTAATCCAAGAAGTTCTTGACAGTTTCATAAGCAGAAAACATCTTAATAACATTGCAAATTGTAGACACAGGAATCCCAAGGTCTTTGGAGATGGCCTTGTACCCCTTTGAAGTTTGATATTTGGTGATAATGGTTAATGCTATCATTCATTGGTTGATTCAAGTCATGTGAGTACTGACCACACACACACACACACACACACACACACAGGTGCACAGGTGCGTCTAATTTGACTGCAATGTGGTTGTTCTGTTTATACTGATTTGAATTGTTTATATGGGTGTCAATAATCATGTCCTAGCATGTCCCAGTTTTTATACTATTTCCTTTTTAAATTGGTCTTGTTTTATTTTATTCTTTTATGTGTCATATACGTGTGCATATATAGTCCAAAGCCATTTTACTGGCCACCTTTTTTTAGGAGGTATTAGACATTAGGGGGCTGAACTGCAAGGGTGCCAATAATGTTGACCACCATACTAATTTGAGCCTCCCACCCCTTCAAAGGCACAAAGGTAACTTGGCAATCCCTCCTTAGCAACCCCACAAAAGTATCCCTTCCCAATATTCTTTACCCCCTGAAGACTTGCATTCTCTTGCTCCCCATCTTGACCTCTTCTCTCCGCCTCCATCCTTTTCACTCTGCAGTTCCCTCTCTCGGCCCATCACCTTAGCCCCTGCCATGTTCTACACCTCTCACCATGGGAAGGGGTCAGCAGCAGAGAAAGGAGATTGCAAAGTGAAGGGATTGAAGCCCAGCCTGGGGTGAAAGTCATGTCCCATACTCCTTTTCTAAGCCCCTGTCCCCACTCCCTCACTTTGTCCTGCTCATCACATCCCACTCCTTCACCCCTTGCCCTCCACTCTAGTGTCACACTTCAACCCACATCCTTCTCTTTTTACCCCCAAATCTTTCCCTGTTTTCCACCTCCCACTCCTTTACCCCACATGCTTTGTCCTTTCTCTATCACCACCTCTTCATCCCCTGCTCGGCTCTCTGCCTCCCACTTATTCACCCTATTTACCCTCCCCCCCCCCCCCATCTATTCCTCTGCCCTCATCTCTAGCTTCCCCTGCATATGCTTTTGCTTCTTCCCTCCATAGTATGTCTTCTTTCTTCTCACTCTGCCAGCATCAACCCCCTTCTCCCACCACCATCCCCTCACCACCTGCTAGCATCATCCCTTGCATCAGCCCCCATCCCCCTCACAACTCAGACCCACAACCAGCATCTGCCAGCATCATCTCCTTCTCCTGTCCCCTGCATCAGCCCCCAGCCCCTTTCTCCGAGCCCCAGCATAGACCCTTCTTCTAACCTGATGCCCCCTTCTCCCATCCCACCATGTGCCAGTGCCAGTCTTCTTGTCTCTTTCTTTTTCCTTTTTGCCTCGCCCCCACACCGATCCAGCATCTTCCTCTCTGTCCCTCTCCCTTCCAATATAGTTCAGCATCTCCTCTCTCCCATCACCGTGACCGCCTCCATGGTTCAAAATCTCCATCCCTCTGTCCCTGCCATGGTTCCTTCACATTACTGTGATGTAGCAGCGATTGCAATAATAAAAGAAAATGTAATGCACATGACCTGCTGCCAAGCCTTCCAGCTTTCTGCTATTGAATTCTCTGTTGTATCCCATCCCCAAAAGGAAGTGTATGTCAGAGAGGGTGGGATGCAACAGAGCATGCAAAAACGGAGATCCAGAAGGTTCCATGGAGGGTCATGTGAATTATAGCTTATGTTATTATTGCTATCACTGCTGAGGCCTGATAATGAGAAGATGCAGCAGGGATAAGAGGAGGAGAAAGAGAACAAACATGAGTTTCAATATCTATGACCAGCAATGTTTAGGAGCACATTGCCCTCCCTCAAGTCCCTCCTCTCCCCCTCCCCAGCCTGTCCACTAGGCAAACTAGGTGGTCGGCTAGGGTGGCAGACCTTGGTGGGCGGCATGGTTTACACACCCCATGAAGAGTCAGTTCAGCGCCATGGTAGACTTTAAAATGCCCATGAGCACAGCCATGGCCTACTGTTCCTGCCCCCACCGGGAAGTTGAGTCAGAGATGGGCCATGAGCGCGCACGCACGCAGGCACTTTAAGGCCTGACACGCTGAAGCGGCGGCTGAATTGCCTCTTCAGTGCAAGAAGGAATGTCGTACCTCCCTCACTACCTTGCACCAGCCGTGGGGCCAGCCCTGGTTTCAAGTGAACTAAAAGGCAGTCATATTACTGTGATCATGAAAAATACTAGAAAGCCATAGCCTTTCTAGTGACTTTACAGCAACTAAAAGGAACGTAAAATCTTCTCTCCTCATATATGGATGACTGCCAGGAGAGTATATAGTTGATGATAAGACTGTAGGTTGAATAGCTAATGCACTCAAGGTCAGGATTTAGTGCATATGAATATGGTTCTTATAGCTGACCTCTGCAAATACTTTCTAGTAAGTAGTATTAACATCTTTCCCAGAACTAAACAGCCTCCAAAATGAGGTCCTGAACAGTCTACTTGTAGGCTATCCAAAAGATAAATAAATGCATAGACAAGCAGAGTTAATTTGTAAAATACTATTACGTTATCTCAAATGCTGGCCTTGTATATCTATTCAAATTTATTTATTTAGCTGCATTTATATCCTGCTTTTCACTGGGTCAAAGCGGTTGGGGGATACGAGACACATACACTAATACTTACAGGGAACATGGGCTATGGAGGGTTAAGTGGCTTGCCCAAGACCACAAGGAGCACCTGTGGGACTAGAAACCCCAGTCCTTCCGGCCCAAGGTTGCTGTCCTCTAGTGGGATTTGAACCACCAACCTTCTGGCCTGTAGTACCTTGCCCCAACCAATAGGCCACCCCTCCCTTCAAATAAGTCTCTGGTCTACTTTAAAGTAAGGATTAAAAGCAGGGATTTTTGCTGCCAGTATTAGTGGTACCTTTGCTTTCTTTGCATCAGTACCTGGGAACAACATTCCGATGAAGTTACGTGGGAGTCCTCTGCTCATGCTGCTGCCACTAGGGGGAGCTGTTGCAATATTGTGCTTTTAGTGGTGATGAGCAGGCAGTGACTAAAAGTGTGATATCACAGCACCTCCCCCTACCAGCAGCAGCAGCAGCACGGGCAGGGGACTCCTGTGCAGCTACATGGAAACATTGCCTGGGAAATTACAAGCAGTGAGGGACTAGAATGGGAACAGAACAATTCTTCTCTGCTTTCTTCTGTCTCCTCTGCTCTGTCTCCTCCTGATTTTTGCAAGCTGCTGCCTGGGAGGGGAGGGGTTGGAGAGAGCAAGAAGCAAAGGGATGATCTCCAGGAACAAGCAGGAATGAGTCCTCACATATGGGTACGTCGGTACCGACGGAGCCCGTGCGGGAAAGCTCCCCAGCTTCCCAGAAGGAAAGCTTTTGGGGCCTCCCACAGCGCATGCGCGCTGCCTTCCCGCCTTCCTGACCAACTCTCCTCAGTTCTTCTTTTTCCGCGGAGCCAGCAGGTCGTGTTCCTGTCACCGCTGAAGAAGTTGTTATTTTAATTTGTTTCTTTGGCCGCGTGTCTGCCTTCCCCGATTCCGGACCGGTACCGCCGGTCTTTTTTCTTTATTTCTTTAAAAAAAAAAAAAAATCTTATTTTCCCTACTTGGTGTGTTTTTTCCGTTAGGCCTCTAGGCCTTCACTAAATTCTCCCTCATGGAGAAACCAGCTTCTGGTTTTAAAAAATGCACCAAGTGTAGCGGTACTATATCGGTTACAGACACCCATGAATGGTGTCTTAAATGTTTGGGGCCTCACCACTCCATTCCGGATTGCCCATCCTGTTCTCTGATGTCTAAACGTGGCTTACAAAACCGAGCAGCCAAGTTTCATATGCTGTTTTCTGATACTCCAGCATCGACATCATCCAGGTCTTCCTCTCCTGATGGATCTCAGGTAACCAAACATTCTTCCGGCAGGTCCTCAAAGGGCAAATCTCCCTCTAAGTATCGAGATGCCCCTGGGCTTGACCCTGAGGACCCTGCCCCAGCCAAACAACCCCGGCGGGAAGCTCCGGCTTCCAAAGCTCCTCCTATGGGGTTACAGGTTGACATCGATGGCACGGCCTCGACCGATCACCTGTTAGACTGCTCTGGGGTACCGGCTCAATCTTCTGGTACCGACATCCAGACAGTCGTGGCGTCTATGGATCATACAGTTCAGCAGGCCATAAAGGCTTTCATTAGAGCTGCGACGCCCTCGGTACCGCAGCCAGCGGTACTGACTCCGGTTCCGGTACCACAACCGATACCGGTACCCAGGGCATCCACATCAACCAGGATACCGGTTCCGGTTCCCGGTTCCGGGGCTTTTCCCGATACCGATCCGGTTCCGGGTACCCCCGATGTGGATACCGGTCGATACGCTTATCGATCCCTGGAAGCCAACAGACAATACTTCGAGTCCTCTGATGATTCTGATTCATCAAATGACTCTGCTGAAGTATCTCTTACTCTTCCTGAAGAGCCCTCTTCTCCAAAGAGGAGAATGTCTCCTCCAGAGGATTTGTCCTTTCAAGACTTCATCATTGAAGTAGCTAAAGGTCTCTCTATTTCAGTAACCTCTGAAAAAGAACCTAGAGCAAAAAGATTAGATATTTTGGGATACTCTAAGGTTCCCAAAGAGGCAGTCACCTTGCCCATTCATGAAATTCTTCAAGAACACATGATGGACTTATGGGAGACTCCTCTCACCCTATCTCCACATTCTCGTCGTTTGGATACCATGTATCATGTCCCTCCTTCTCCTGGGTTTCAAAAAACTCAGCTCCCTCACCACTCTATTGTGGTGCAGTCAGCTATGAAAAGGATAAAGAGTACCAAAAGACACTCTTCTACTCCTCCAGGAAGAGAATGTAGGACTTTGGATGCTTTTGGTAGAAAAATCTTCCAAGCCAGTATGCTTATTGCCAGAATTAATTCATACAGCCTCTATATGGGCATGTTTCTGAAGGAGATTGCATTAAAGATGCACCATTTTCTCCCCTTTATCCCAGAGGATAGAAAGGAGGAGTTCCTTCTTTTGCTAAAGCATACCCAAGATATTTCAAAGTTCTCCAACAGAGCAGCCTTTGACTCCTTTGAGGGTGCTAGCAGAGCCTCAGGTATTGCCATAGCTGCTCGCAGAATTGCTTGGCTCCAGGCCTCTGACCTAGAACCCTGGGTCCAAGATGGGTTGGGGAATCTGCCCTGTACAGGTGAAAATCTGTTTGGTAAGGAGTGGCAAATCAAAGCCACTCAAATGGATGCAGAAAATGCTGCTTTAGATAGACTTTCTAAGTCCACCTCTACCCCTGCCAAGAAAAAGTCTTTTAAGAAGCCTTTCTACAAGAAGGCCAGATTTTCTACAAATACTGGCCAACAATCTTCTGCAGTTCACTTTGCTCCTAAGCGTCAGCAGCCTAAACAGGCCAGGGCAAAACCTGCAGGAACTGCTCCAGCCCAGCAGTCCCAACCCCCTCAGGGTTTTTGACTTAATACTAGAGAACTTAACCTTTCTGGCTCTACAACAACCAGAGCCTCTCACCATTCCAGGAAGGTTAACTCATTTTGCTCCCAGATGGGAGCAGATCACATCAGAACAGTGGACCCTCTCTATCATCAGAGAGGGCTACAAACTACATTTCTCCAGCCTTCCTCCCCATACCATGGTGAGACGTTTCAATTCTCCTCCATCTCTCCTAGACCTGTTAGGTCAGGAGGTGACCACCCTTCTCGCCCAAAGGGCAATAGAAGAGGTTCCTCTTCTTCAACAGGGGTCAGGGTTTTACTCCCCTTATTTTCTCATTCCCAAGAAAACAGGGGGGTACAGACCCATTCTAGATCTGAGAGAATTGAACAAATTCCTATGCAAGGAGAAATTCAAGATGCTTTCGCTAGGTACTCTCCTTCCATACCTGCAGAGTCAGGATTGGCTTTGTTCTCTAGATCTCAAGGATGCGTACACACATATACTCATCCATCCATCCCACAGAAAATTCCTACGGTTTCTGTTCCAGGGGAAACATTTCCAATACAGAGTACTTCCCTTCGGTCTAGCCTCTGCTCCAAGAGTGTTTACCAAATGCATGGCAATAGTGGCTGCATTTCTACGCGCCCTGGGAATTTTTGTCTTCCCATACCTGGACGACTGGCTCATCCGAGCTCCATCTCAGTCCGAGGCTCAGACTTCCCTGGACCGCACCAGACGCATTCTGCAGTATCTGGGACTTGTGATCAATCTGCCAAAGTCTCAACTCACCCCTACTCAGTCCCTGGAATTCATAGGGGCCTGGTTAGATACCACCACTGCAAGGGCCTACCTTCCTCAGACCCGTTGCCAACGTCTGGTGCAACTAGCCTCCCAGGCTCAGTCCAGAAGCCACTTGACTGCCAGGGAGATGCTACAACTATTAGGCCACATGGTCTCCACGGTACATGTGGTGTCTTATGCTCGCCTACATATGAGAGCAGCTGAATGGACTTTGTCCACCCAGTGGACTCAAGCATCAGGAGCTCTCTCAGACCAAATAGCAACCTCCAAGCATCTCTTTTGGTCTCTCCAATGGTGGATGTCCACTCAAAATCTGTTGTTGGGGGCCCCCTTCCAACCATCGTTACCCCAAGCAACACTCACAACAGATGCCTCCCAAACAGGTTGGGGAGCTCATCTACATGACCTATCCACCCAAGGCACTTGGTCCCCACAGGAGACTTCCCTTCATATCAACCACTTGGAACTTCGAGCAATCTTTCTAGCTCTCAGAGTTTTTCATACCCTCCTCAGCAACAGGACAGTCCTTATTCATACGGACAATCAAGTAGCCATGTTTTACATAAACAAACAAGGAGGGACTGGCTCTCTGTCGCTTTGCAACGAAGCTCTAAGATTATGGGCCTTCGCCAGAGAGCATCAAATCCATCTCCTGGCAGTGTATCTTCCAGGAATCCAAAACTCTTGAGCAGACAGACTCAGTCGAGTTCTGCTTCCACATGAATGGTCCCTGCACATGGATCAGGTACTCAGAATCTTCCAGAAATGGGGAACCCCGGACATAGACCTCTTTGCAAGTCCGTGGAATGCCAAACTTCTCCGGTTCTGTTCCAGAATTCCGTGTCAGGGAGTTCAGGCCAAGGATGCCTTCCTCCTACATTGGGGTCAGTGCTTCCTGTATGCCTTCCCACCCATTCCTTTGATTCCCAAGACTCTGTTCAAACTTCAACGGGATCAAGGGTTCATGATCCTCATAGCTCCACGCTGGCCACGCCAAGTGTGGTACCCTCTACTTCTGCATCTCTCCCAGGCCCCCTCCCTGGACTTGGGAGCGGCTCCAGACCTTCTGTCTCAGGAGGAGGGGACTTTGTGGTACCCAAACCCCAAGTCCCTTCACCTCAGAGCTTGGTTACTGAAGGCCTAGACCTTCAAGACTTCAATCTTTCGCAGCAAGTGAAGGATATCCTCCATGCCTCTAGGAAACCTTCCACTAGGTGTTCTTACGCTTTTAAATGGAAAAGATTTTCCATTTGGTGTGCTCAAAAGGGTCTTGACCCTCTAGCACTCCCCTTGAATTCTCTCTTGGAATATCTCCTGCATCTCTCCAATGCAGGACTCAAAACAAATTCAGTACGGGTCCATTTGAGTGCTATCTCAGCATCTCTTAAACCTCTCAATGGACAACCTATCTCCTCTCATCCTCTTATTGCAAGATTCATGAGAGGCCTAACTTTGACTAAACCTCCCATTCGACCTCCACCGGTGGCATGGGATTTAAATTTGGTTCTTGGTCAGCTTATGAAGCCACCTTTTGAACCCTTAGCCACTACCTCCTTGAAATTTCTTTCCTGGAAGGTTATTTTCCTTATTGCAGTCACTTCAGTTCGCCGTATCAGTGAACTGCAAGCTCTAGTGGCTAATCCACCTTATACAAGGTTCCATCATGATAAGGTGGTCCTTAGGACGAATCCCCACTTTATGCCTAAAGTGGTCTCCCCTTTTCATCTTAATCAAGAGGTATATTTACCTGTCTTTTTTCCAGCTCCTCATGCATCCAGTGCAGAGAGGAACCTTCATACTCTAGATTGTAAAAGAGCTCTTGCCTTTTACCTCCACAGGACACAGCAACATCAAAAGTCTTCTCAGCTTTTTGTTGCTTTTGATCCTTCTCATATAGGACTTCCAGTCTCTAAAAGAACACTGTCCAATTGGATTGCTCAGTGTATCTCTTTTGCTTACCAGAGTAAGAACCTTTCTCTGGAGGGCCATGTCACCGCTTACAATGTGAGGGCCATGGCCACCTCTATGGCTCATCTAAATTCTGTGTCCATCGACCAGATCTGTCGAGCAGCCACCTGGGCCTCGGTTCATACCTTTACAGCCCATTACTGTTTGGACAAGGACTCCCGCCGGGATGCCTTGTTTGGTCAGCCTGTCCTCAGACACCTGTTCCACTCTTGAACAACTCCAGCCCACCTTCCCTTAATGGATGCCTGAGATCCATAGGAAGATGAGGAACCCTTCAGGGTCTCATACCCTTGAGGGGATCTCCCGGGCATCTTAGCTAGGGAGTCCCCATATGTGAGGACTCATTCCTGCTTGTTCCTGGAGATAGCACAGTTACTTACCTGTAACAGGTGATCTCTGGGAACAGCAGGAATTAGTCCTCACAACCCGCCCACCTCCCCTAGGAGTTGTTTCTCTCTCTCTCTTTCCTTTCCTCTCTCTATTGTCTCAGCTTTAAACTCGAACTGAGGAGAGTTGGTCAGGAAGGCGGGAAGGCAGCGCGCATGCGCTGTGGGAGGCCCCAAAAGCTTTCCTTCTGGGATGCTGGGGAGCTTTCCCGCGCGGGCTCCGTCGGTACCGACGTACCCATATGTGAGGACTAATTCCTGCTGTTCCCAGAGATCACCTGTTACAGGTAAGTAACTGTGCTTTCTCTGCAGGACACCTGACTAAAGGTAGGTTCAATGTGAACTGATGCTTGGAAGTAGTGATGGATTGATTGTATAAACTGAAATTGAATCCAGTGAAGACAGGAGTGTTGTGAACATCTAGAAAGACTCTGATTTTTGAAACAGTTGCAGATGGCCAGCCTACTTATTGATCAGGGAGGGGGGTTGCTCATTGGTTTAGAGCAATGGTTCTCAACCCTTTCCTCAGAAACTCCCGGCCAAGTCACATTTTCATTATTTCCACAATGAATAGGTATGAGATAAATTTGCAAACAATAGATGCAGTACACGTAAACTGAGTTCATGCATAGTTATTGTAGCTATCTTCAAAACTCAACTGGATGAGTATGCCCCAAGGACTGGGTTGTGAGCCACTGGTCTGGGGCAGAATTACATGGCCATGTCAGCATGGATTCCCAGATCCCCAAGGTGGTTCAGGCTTCTTTTTGCTGTCTTCATTTGATAAAGCAAATTAAACTTGAAAGGATTTAGCAGCATTGCTACGTACTCTGGTGACTGATAGATTAGATTACCATATTGTATTATACCAAGGTTTTCCCAAAGAATCAGCTTAGAAGATATAGCTGCAAAGTTGTTGGTAGGAGTTTAAAAAAAAAGACCATGTCAGTCCTATTTTAAAAAGAGCTCCCATTTGCTTCCCTTGGAGGCTCAGTTAAAATTTACAGTTCTGGGCAAGATTTTCAGCCCACAGCAGTCAGCGTTTTGCCCAGCACAAGTGAAAAAGAAAATGGATGTTCAGTGCTGGAATCTGGATATCCACCAGTACTGAATATCTGGTTTCAGAGGCTACCGGCATGGCTAACGGGACAACGGTGATATTCAGCCGCTATCCAAATAGCCGAAGCACATCAAGTTAGGTCATGTCAATAGCTGTCCTACAGGAGCTTTATGCTATTGAATATTTAGAATATTTAGAAACATGATGGTAGAAAAAGACCATATGACCTATCCAGCCTGCCCTTCCATACCAACTACTATAGTCCCCTTTATTTCTTTTGAGATCTTCTGAGTTTGTCCCATGCTTTCTTGAATTCAGATACTGTCCTCATGTCTACTACTTCCACTGGGAGACTACTGCATACATCTACCACTCTTTTTGTTACTTATCTGGTTAACAGACTGAAAATCATGGCTCAGCAGATAAGTGCAGAGGCTGTCTTCTACCTGCCCAAGGACTGACCCAGGCCTGCCAGCAGTTACAGAGAATATTCAGCAGCACGGTCCAATTAGTGCTGTTAAACACTGGGCTCAGAGGATCCGTTCAGCAGGCCCGGCTAACCAGACAAACCCTTTGAATATCAGGCCCTTTGTCTTTAGTTCACAAATATGTCTTTCAAAGGATCCCACAATATTCAGCGGAGTTTCTCATGTACTGCAAACGAACCAGTCGGGGTGTGGCGATCATTCCCAGCAGTGGGGATTACTGGCGATGCCAATTTTGAATAAGGAGAAACCTGAGATTACCTGGAATTCTATTTTCAATTGGGTGTAGCCTATTCTGTAAAATCAATTGCCTTTGGAACTGAGAAGTGAAAGTAATTACTTGCAGCTTCTTAAGGGGATTAAAACTTGAGTTTTTGAGCAAACCTTTGTTGCATAAGTTAGGGAATCTGCCTTTTCAATTAGATGTTAGGGATGAGCATTCATTTTGAATGTAATACTGTAATGGATGTCCCAAATACCATTCATTAATTTAACGTTTTTTTTATACCACTTTATCATTTCAGTCAAAGTGGTTTACATTGTAACTTAAACTTGGTAATGTACATTAAACAGGGACATTGATAACTTGGATTCTTCTGAGGCAATGGTGGGTTAAGTGACTTGTCTAAGGCTATTAAGAGTTCTAGTGGGAATTGAATGCTGGTCCCTTGGTGTCTAAGTCAGTGCTCTAACCATTAGGCTACTCCTCTACTCTGCTCATGTCCAATAGGTCTTCAAACTATTACAGTTTATGAGATAAAACCTACAGACTACAGTAGACACATCCTGTTTCCTCCTTATACAGCAGGTTTCAGCAGATACTGATCTGAATGAATCATCAGATGAGAGATTTTCAGAATTAGAGGATATTGATAATTTGATAGCTGAGGAGGGTTTGCAGAAGTTAGTAGCACTGATAGGCGGTCAGCAATTGCAGGAGATAGGAAGCGAGATTGCCAAAGTCAAGAGCACCTTCCAGGAAGAGCATGTGGTGGAGAGCGTGAAGGATGCCCCTGACCTTTCAACTTCTGGTCTGTCCTCAGCCCCAGTTCCAGCAGGAAAAGATTTCATTAAAGAATCAGAGGTACGAAAGCATTTTACAGCATTTGAAGATAAACATTTTGCTGAGTGTATTCAATCTCAGAAGGCCATCAGCTACTGAACCACCTTTCCAACATACTCCATCATTTGCAAAAACACTGGTTACTGTAGAGTTTAGGAACTACATCATCCTCCATCCCAAGGAGAAGGAACAGGAAAGCTATAATAAAGAAGCCGTCCATCTCCCAAGCTGAGCCCTCGGCCTCCTCCTCCCTCTCAGTGTTCCTGCCACTGTTACATAGTAACATCAAGGCTGATATTCGCAGCCCTTAGGCGGTCTGCCAACGGGAGGCTAGCCAGATAAGGGTGCTTACCGCACTATTCAGCGGCACTATCGCAGAATGCCCTGGCACTATCCAGTTAGTTCAGGGACAGTCTATGGGCAGGTCAAGGGCGGATCAACGCTATCCAGATAAGTGATGGCACTTATCCGGTGAGCGCAATATTCAGCTGGCACATATCAGGACTACTTGAGTGAAAAGCAGGCCTAAGTTGCAATCTGGATAAGTGCCAGTTGAATATTGCGCTGATCCGGATGGTACCGCTGAGCCCAGATGGCTGCTGCTATCCAGCTACCGCCACAGAATATCCCACCAATACAGTATTTATGCGCCATGGCTGAACACGGTGGTGTCTGAATATCGACCTTTTTAAATTTGGGCTCATAGTAAATGATGGCAGATAAAGACCAGCACAGTCCGTCCAGTCTGCCCAGTAAGGTGCTTTTACGTTTGGTGGTAACAGCCATTCTGTGACCACTCTGTGCTTTTACTGTGAGTTTTAACTGCTGCTCCATGCAAGTTGTCCCTGCTTTGAACCTTTTTTTGAAGTGTAAAAGTAATTTAAGTTTTGCTTTAAGCAGGAATGCTCCTCCTGCTATAATGCATTCTCTGGGTTTATCTCATGCCTTTTTTAATTCAGTCACCGTTTTGTGCCCACCATCTCCACCAGGAGGGCATATCTACCACTCTTTCTGTAAAAAAGAAAATACTTCCTTTTAACTTTGCCTCCTTGTAGAAACATAAAAACATGATGGCAGAAAAAGACCACATGGCCCTTCCATATCAACAACAAAAGTCCCCTCTTTTCTTTAAAGATCTTCTGTGTTGGTCCCATGCTTTTTTGAATTCAGATACTGTCCTCATCTCTACTTCCTCCACTGGGAGACTATTCCACGTGTCTACCACCCTCTCCGTAAAGAAATATTTCCGCATATTACTCCTGAATCTATCTTCTTTCAACCTCATCCTATATCCCCTCGCAGCAGAGCTTGCTTTCAATCGAAAGAGGTCCTTCTCTTTTGCATTTATGCCATGGAGGTATTTAAACTTCTCTATCATATCTCCTCTATCCCACCTTTCCTCTAACGTATACATATTAAGATCTTTAAGTTTGTCCTCATATGCTTTATATTAAAGACCGCTAACCATTTTAGTAGCCACCCTCTACACAGACTCCATCCTGTTTATACCCTTTTGAAGGTGCGGTCTCCAAAATTGCACACAATACTCCAAATGAAATTGCACCAGAGACTTATACAGATGCACTATCACATCCTTTTTCGGCTGCCATCCCGCATCCTTCTGGCTTTTGCCATCACCTTTTCTACCTGTTTAGCCACTTTAAGATCATCAGAAACAATCACGCCCAGGTCCCGCTCTTCTTTCGTGGACAGAACTTCACCCCCTACACTGTACCGCTCCCTTGGAGTTTTGCAGCCCAAGTGCATGACCCTGCATATTTTAGCATTATATCTCAGCTGCAAAATTCTTGACCATTCCTCAAGATTAGCTAGATCCCTCCTCATGATATCTATTCCTTCCTGGGTGTCTACTCTATTGCAGATTTTGTATCATCTGCAAACAGGCAAACCTTACCAACTGCCCTTCTGCAATATCATTAATGAAGATATTAAAAAGAATCGGACAAAGGACAGATCCCTATGGCACACCACTGGTAACTTCCTTCTCTTCAGAATGAGCTTGATTTACCTGCCACTCAACCAATTTCACCTCCCACTCAACCAATTTCTAACCCAGGCAGTCACTTTAGGGTCCATCCCTAGGGTGCTCAGTTTATTAATAAGTCACCTGTGTGAAATGGTGTCAAAGGCTTTACTGAAATCTAAGTACACCACATCTAGGGCTCTCCCTCAGTCCAACTCCCTGGTCACTCAGTCAAAGAAATCAATAAGATTTGTCTTCTAAGACCTGCCTCTGGTAAACCCATGCTGTCTCTGATCCTGCAATCCATTGGAGTACAGAAACCTCACTATTCTCTCTTTCAGTAGCATATCCAATAATTTACTCACCACAGAGGTTAGACCAGTGGTTCTCAACCCAGTCCTCTGGGACTCCCAGGCCAGTCAGGTTTTCAGGATATCCACAAAGAATATGCATGAGATAGAACTGCATGCACTTCTTCCATTGTATTCAGATCTATCTCATGCATATTCATTGTGGATATCCTGAAAACCTGACTGGCTTGGGGGTCCCAGAGAACTGGGTTAAGAACCACTGGGTTAGACTAACTGACCTGTAGTTTTCAACCTCATCCTTACTTCCGCTTTTGTGTAAAGGGACCACATGTGCTTCTCTCAAGTCCTCTGGCACCACTTCCGACTTCAAAGAGGCATTGAAAAGGTCAGTCAGTGGAGCCTCTAGAATGTTCCCAAGTTCCTTCAGTAATCTGGGATGAATACCATCCAGTCCCATTGCTTTGTCTACTTTTAGGTTAGCTAGTTCCTCACGAACATAGTCTTTTGAAAATCATTCAAGATCCCTGTCACTTCTGTTCCTTTTTGTGGGTATTTTCTAAGGTCCTGCTCCTGGCCCTTCATCTGTGAACACAGAACAGAAATATTTGTTAAGCAATTCTGCTTTATCCTCATCAGCTTCTACATACTCCTTCCCTTCACCCTTGAGTCTGACAAAACCACTATTGTACTTCCTCCTCTTACTAACATATATGAAAAATGTCTTATCCCCCATTTTATTGCATTGGCTATTTCTTCTTCTTTTGTATCTTTGCTTTCCTGATTACTTTGCTAGTTTCTCTAAGTTTTTCCAAATATAGATGCCTTTTTTCCTCTCTGTGATCTCTTGTATTTTATGAAGACCTCCCTCTTTTTCTTCACCTTTTCAGCTACTTCTTTTGAGAACCATAGTGGCCTCCTCTATCGTTTACATTTATTTACCTTTATAACAAAAAGTTTGTTGCCCTTAAAATATTCCCTTTCAGTTTTGCCCATTGCTTTTCTACATTCCTCAGTTGTTCCTATCCCACTAACAACTCCCTGAGGTATTATCCCATCTTGGCAAAGTTAGTTTTCCTAAGGTCTAAGACCCTCTCTTTTGAGTGGATTTTATCAACCCTAGTCCTAATACTAAACCACACTATCTGGTGATCACTGGATGCGATATGATCTCCCACTATAACATCTAAAACACTTTCCCCATTGGTAAGCACCAAGTCCAGCATGACCCCTTCACATGTGGGTTCTGTTACCAGCTGCTGGAATAGCTCTTTCTGTAGAGAATCTGGATCTCTTTACTTCTAGGTGACACTGCAGCAGGGATGTGCCAATCAACATTCGGAAGTCACCTATCAGTAGCACTTCTCCTTTCATGGCAAAACTGCATATGTCTTCTAATAAATCTCTTCTATTAAATCCCTCACAGTTTCCCTGTGAGGGGGATCTATATATCACTCCGGTGCAAATGGATTTCCCTTTCCCTCTTTCTAGTTTAACCCACAGTTCATCCTCACTCACTTTTAAGCAATTCTATAGCTTTAATATTATTTTTTACATATAGTGCCACTCCTCCTTCCCTTCTTCCTACCCTGTCCTTTCTGAATAAAATAAGTGCCATGGGGTCAGTATGGACTCATGGCGACCTTCTGGATAGTTGTCCTAAACCGCATTTGGTCTTCAGTCAGATGGCTCATTGCTGACAAAATGGCACCTATAGCTGCTGTTACGGTATTCATCCATCTCATTGCTGGCCTTCCTCTTTTGCATGATGTCTTTTTCTAATGATCTCTCTCTTTGATGTGTCCAAAGTATGAAAGTCAAAGTCTTGTTATCTGAGCCTCTAAGGAAAGCTTAGGTTTGATCTCCTCTAGTACTGACTGGTTTGTTCTTTGGGCAGTCCATGGTATACACAGTATTCATCGCCAGCACCATAATTCAAAGGCATCAATTTTCTTCCTATCTTTTTCACTATTCCAGCTTTTGCATCCATATGACATTATTGAAAATGAATAAAGTATAGCCCAGTATAATTACATCCCAGTCATGGTTATCAGTGAACCATGTCTCTGTAACTACCATGAAATCAAAGTCAGCGTCTTCCATTAAAGCCTCAATATCTGGGATCTTATTTCCCATGATATGGGCATTTATACACACCACTTTCGAGATGTTGCCCCTTTTACCCATTTCTACAGAGGTTTTTAATGTTTCTCTTACCTGGGGGCTTTCTTCACCGACCCCCAACAAATCAAGTTTAAAGCTCTCTTCAGTAGTTTAGCTAGCCTGCTGTTGAAAACACTTCAACCCCTTTTGGACAGATGGATGCTATCTCTGTTCTGCAGCCCTTGGAACATCATCCCATGGTCCAGGAAACAAAAACACTCTTGATGACACCATCCACGCAGCCGTGCATTCATCTCCAGGATGCAAGTTTCTCTGCATCGGCCTTTACCCTCAACAGGGAGGATTGAAGAGAACACCACTTGTGCACCATTCTGCTTTACCCTTTGTCCCAGAGCAATGAAGTCACTTTTGATACACTCGGAGGGATACCTAGCAGTGTCATTTGTGCTGACATGGATAAACAACATCAGATAATAGTCAGTAGTCTTGAGTCTCAGCAAACTCTCTTGAACACCTTTGATTTTGGCACCTGGCAGACAGCACACTTCTCTAGACATTAAGTCTGGTCGGCAGATGGATGCCTCAATACCTCTCATAAAAGAGTCACCAACCTCCACTACCCTTCGCTTCCTTGTGGTCACTGATTCTGCAGCTGGGGAACATGAGCTCTGGTTTTTCCCTTTCCTGGAATGCTTTTACCTCCTCCACTTCCAGGGCTGCACACTGGTTCTTCAATTCAAGGGCTGGAGGAGTTGGAGTGTTAAATTCTACAGGATCTGGTGACTCGTGTCCAACTCTCTTCATTCTGCAGCCTCCCATCTTCACCTCTGTCGGAGAGCTTGGAAGTTTCAAGAAGCATCTCATCAATGTACTTCTTGCTGTCTTGAATGCTTCTCAGTTTTGCCACCTCTTCTCTGAACTCAACTTATTTCATGAGTGCTTCAATTTGAAGGCATCCTGCAAATTGAACCAGTTCTTCAGCTGGCATCAGGCTCTCTGTCTGGACAGAAGCAGAAGCTGTAACAGGGGCAACAGTTTTGGCAGTATGATGTGGAATTTTGGTACCTGTTGAAGTAAAAGAGAGAAACCTACCAAAGTCCCTACCTTTTCCTTAGCTGCCCTTTAAGATAAAAAGCAGTTAATCTATTTTAAGTGTGTTCTAACAGAGCTATTCTATGTCCCTGTGTGCAGCTAATTGGGGACTTGCCCTGTAAAGTCAGAATGATCACATGGGGTGGGGGAGCTAGGGTGGGTAGGGAAGGATCTAACACCTGATGAGGTCAGTGGATTCAAAGAGTTGGATCTGAATGGAAAGCTGGAACAAGCAATAATGAGCTCTAACAGACAGAGCTATGCTCAGTACCACAAAAAAATTCCCTTTTGCAATTCAGAAAAATAATTAGCTTTTAAAAATAAAAACCAAAACCCCTTTAAGAGCTCTCAGACAGAGAGATTGTATTTAAAAGCCACACAGTATTACCTTGCTTGCAATGTTGGGAATCTAAATTTATAACTTCTGCATCTTTTGAAAATAGTTTGTTTGTTCATTAATACCTTTCAATAATTTAAAGTACTGTATCATATCTCCCCATACCTCCTTTCCTCAAGGGTATACATATTCAGGTCTTCAAGTCTCTTCTCAAATGGCTTCTGGTGTAAATCTCATACCATTTTGGTCACTTTCCTATGAACCATTTCAAGTGTTTTTTACTCGTATATCCTTAGCGATATATGGCTTCCAAATCTGAACACAAAACGCCACGTGACGTCTCACCAACAGCCTGTACGGGGGCATTTTCATCCTTTCCTTTCAGCTGATTATGCCCTCCTCTATGCACATAGCATCGTTCTAGCTTTGGTTATCACCTTTTCACATTGTTTCATCACTTTGAAATCCTCAGACACTCTCACCCCAGGGTCTAGTCTGTGCATGTTAGCCTCTCACCCTCTATTGCATACTGCGCCTCTGGATTTCTGCATCCCAAGTACATCACTTTCTACTTTGCATTAAAGCTTAACTGCCAAGCATTAGACCATTCTTCTAATATTTTGTAGATTTATTTATTGATTTGTTTATAGATATTTATAATCTGCAAATCAAAATTTCCAAGCAGCTTATAAAAAAGCATCAGAAATAGTAAAATACACAAACACAAAACATATACGGCCCGATATTCAAAAGGCATTTACAGGCTTTACATGTAAATGTCTTTCAAATATCAGGCCCTATTTGCATAGAGCTATGTGCATAGAGAGAGGCACAACCAGTAAACCATGTAAATGCCTTAAATTGGGATTATCAATGGCACTTACATGGTTAATGCAGTTGAATATCCCCTTCTAAGCTCACTACATGTCCTGATGCTATGTGGTTAGCATCGGGGCGTGTTGGGGGTGTTCCGGGGAAGAGCGGAGGTAGAGATGGTCGCTAACCGGGTAGTGGCGATATTGCACTGCTACCCCGGTTAATGATTGGCTGGTAAAACTAGGCGTAGTAAAAAGTGGCCTAGTTTTAGCCACGGAAGCTATCGTTGCTACCCAGTTAGCTTTGACAGTTCCGGGCATGTGCGGTGACCCTGGATGTTCAGTGCCATTGCCACGCCATTGGATATGCAGGTTAAGGGTCAGTAGGCAAGGCTATGCGCCATGGCCTGCCTAATTCAATATCGGACCCATAATCGTCATACTTCCTCTTGAACATTTTAAATATAATTGAACGTTTTTCATATGTATGTGTATGGTTTAGCATTGGCAAGTGCTTGAAGTAATTGAGTTTAAAGCATTTAAAGTCTTATCCATGATACATGACAGAAATCTGATGTCAGATGCACTCTAAGGCATTATTGTTGATAAGAGTATAAAGAGAAGAGCTCAGACACGTATGCCTAATGTTCCCCCAAGTTCATCTTAGGACCCCAAGAGAAATTCAATTCTGGCTATGTCACTGCCATATGGCCTATTCAGTCTGCCCTTCTATACTAACTACTAAGTTCTACAGTCCGTTTTTTTCCTTTAGAGATCTTCTGTGTTTGTCCCATGCTTTCTTGAATTTAGAAATAGTCCTTGTCTCTATTACCTTCACTGGGAAACTATTCCAAGCACCTATCGCGCTTTCCATAAAGAAATATTTCTGCATATTTCTCCTGAGTCTATCTCATTTCATCTTTATCCTGTGCCCCCTCATTGCAGAGCTTTCTTTCAGTTGAAAGAGGCTCTTCTGTTCATTTATGCTATGAAGGTATTTAAACGTCTCTCTCATATCTCCAAAGTATACAGTACATATTGAGGTCTTTAAGTCTGCCCCCATATGCCTTATGACAAAGACCACTGACTATTTTGGTAGCCACCCTCTGCACTGACTCCATCCTGTTTATATCTTTTTGAAGGTGCGGTGTCCAGAATTGCACACACTATTCTAAATTAGGTCTCACCAAAGACTTATACAGAGGCACTATCGCCTCTTTCTTCCTGCTGGCCATTCCTCTCCTTATGCACTCGAGCATCCTTCTGCCATTGCCTTTTCTACATCTTTAACCACCTTAAGATCATCAGAAATAATCACGCCCAAGTCCCACTCTTCTTTCGTGGGCAAAAGCGCTTCACTTCATAAACCACTGGTTCTCAACCAAGTCCTTAGGGTATATCTAGGCCATTCTGGTTTTCAGGATTCTCACAATGAATATGCATGAGATTTAGATTTGTATGTACTGCGTCATTGTATGCAAATCTAAATCTCATGCATATTCATTGTGGGAATCCTGAAAACACGAATGGCCTAGGTGTGCCCCAAGGACTGGGTTAAGAACCACAGCCCTAAAACAAGCAGGCCCACAAGTCCACGTGTGTAGTGGGGTAAAACCAGGATAGGCCCTCACTCTTCTTTAGCAATATATCAAGTATTTAGGAGTGATATGAGATGTCTCACCTATTTTGAAGCAATACAATTCCTCAGTGTCAAAAAGACTTGGTTTAAGCTGCATTTTGTGCACTCACTGGTCATATCACAAACAGAAAGATAGAAACTGTTTTTTTCAGAGGTTTTTGCATTTTATTTTTCTCAAGAATTTATCAGTGTTCATTATTTTTGTTGACAGATGCCAAGTTAATAACATACAAATATTAAGCACTTTGGCAAAAGAGGAAGGTCTGGTGAGGGAGGTTAGCATCCTAGAGCAGGGAGGTCCCAAACCTTTTCTGACAAGAGCTATATAACATCTAACTATCATTAGCAGGACTAAAAAATAATTAAGGATCTTTTCCCCACTTCTCCATTATCTCCTATCTCCCCAGCATCTTCCTTTTCTTCTCCCCTCTCTGTCTCCTAGTATCAATCCTTCCTCTTTTCCAACTTCTCTCCTCTTTCTCCTACCCATTTCTCCCCAGCACCTCCACTTCTCCTTTCCCACACCCTCGTGTATTCGCTTTATCTAGCATCTCCCCTCTTCCTTATCACTCTCTTTCTTCCTCCCTTTCCTTCAGTCTCCACTGGTAACTCTTTTCCCCTTACCCCCAATATCTCCCCTTCAGGGTCTACCCTCTATCCTTGCCTTCCCCCTCCTCCACATCTCATCTTTTTCTGTCCTAACCTGGCTCCGTGATGTTTTTTTAAATAATCTTTATTATTTTACCAGAGGCTGCACCTTTAAAATTTAGCAAGAATGTCCCAAGGGATAGGAAAGAGAACCAGCTGGGTGGCTGAGAGAAGTGGCACCTGGAGCAATACAGTATTTGCTATCCCGCCATTCAAAAATATCATAGCAGTTTAATAAAGACAGAAAACATAGTGTAATAGCCAGGCTGCCTGCATTCCCAGCCCTGTACCAGCTCGATCCTTCCCAAATGCCTCAGAAAAACATAAGTTTTTAATCCTGACTTAAATTTTTTTAGATTTGGTTCAAGACGTAAGTATTTGGGCATAGCATTTGAAAGTAGGGGAGCTAAAATATAAAAAGCTGCATTTCTGGTACTCCCTCAGTGTGCCTTAGCTGGGGTGGGGAGGAGGACTCTCAAAAGACAGTCCTGAAGTGAGTATAAAGCACTCATCAGTGTATAAGGAATGATAACACTGCAAAGTAGAATAAGAAATCCAGATTTCAGAATTTTAAATATAAGCAAAAGAATTTTGAATTTAACTCTATATGCTACTGGTAGCCAGTGGTGTGACATAATCAGACCGTTTTGCTTGTATACCATCTTAATTGCTACATTATGTATGTGTTCGAGCCTTCTAATAGCAACCTGCCGATTCCATTAAACAGGACATTACAGTAGTCCAAATATGGCATAATGAATGCATGGACACAAAAGAAAGCTTGTATAGATCAAATTAAATGGAGAAGAAAGAAGCATCTACAGTACAAACTATGCTTCCTACATGCTCTTCAAAGATGAAGTCAAAGTCAACCTTTACACTCAAGATAGCAAGAGATGTTACTAGATTAATAGGTTGACCATCAAATTGTGGAGCAAGAGCGGGTTTATACTCCTGGTCTGTCACTCACATAGCTTGATATTTCTGACTATTTAATTTCAACTGCTTGGCTTCCAGCCATTGAGAAACTTCAATTAAAAATAGGTCAAATTGGTCCAATCTGCACAATTTTGGCTTCACATAATAGGGTAACTGAATGTTGTTATCTGTGAACACAAAAGTACTGACCCCAAGCAATTGAATTAGAATCAGCAAAGAACTAATAAAGACGTTAAAGAGAACTGGAGCAAGAATTGCACATTGAGGCACTTCCCGTTTCAGTGACTCTATTGAAGAGAATGTCCCATTTGCTAATACTTGAAAGGACCGACCCAAAAGAAATGAAGTAAACCATTAAAGAACCTTGTCATCTAAACCTATCCCTGCTATCCAGGAGCAATTGGTTGTTGACTAGCTCAAATGCTGCAGTTAAGTCTAAAGAAACTAATAAAGTATATTTCCCCACATCTAACTGTTGTTGCAACTCACTAAGGCCACTAGCAAGTTTCTGTGTTATGTTGTTCCTGAAATCCATATTGTTTAATGTAAAAATCTTAAATCTCAGGTGTTGCAGTTGGCACAGAGGCCAATTCTGCTTTGTGCATCCCCAGGCCATCCAGACATTCAAACATCCGGACATCCAGGGGATGCATCCAATTCTGCTCCCGCAAGGGCTAGATCAGTGATGGCTAACCTTTTTGAGCCCGAGTGCCCAAACTGCCGCACAAAACCAAAGAATTTCCTCAAAGTGCCAGCACGTCAATTAAAGCCCCATTTGCATAAGGTGCTTCATTTGCATAAATATTTGCATAATGTTACCATACACTAACTTTTAGTAAACATGCCTCTTAATGAGTATATGGATAAAGAAAGACTAAAAGGTTTCTACATTACTATAATCCAGTACCAACCGCCAGGCACATTAGGAACTACTACAAACGCTGCCCATTTAGAACCCATAGCAAACCCGCCGTATCCTAACAGCACTACCAGGACTCACAAAGCACCATACTCTACCTATCAAAAGGCAACACTGCAAATATTAAACCAATACATCTCAGAGAACAACAATACATGACCTACTGGGGAAAGAACAAGTGGCAATGTCAAATAGGAATTATATAAACAGAATACCTCAGCTCAGTTACACATGCAGAACAGACCATCACCAAACAAGGAATCACAATTTAGAAACAGGAAGACAATAATTAAACTGGGAACCCCAAAAGCCAAACTTGGAATATACAACAACACTGTAGAAATAAAACTATATATTAATTTCCTCTTGTACTAAACAAAGCGCAAAAATTAATGATGCACATTTCCCAGAGCTGACATATTCCAGTTAATAAATTCAAAATAAAGAGATATTTTTCTACCTTTTGTGCATTTTTTTTCAGTTGCAATTGTTCCAGCCACTTTCTTCTGGTTTCTTCGTGTCTTCTGCTAACTCTCCATCTGCTGTCCATTTGTCCTTTCTTCTGTCTTCTTGTTTTTTTTTTCCATTCTCTCTCTACATCTGCTTTAACATACTAATCTTTCTCCTTTGGCTCTTTCCTCATTCCTATTTCATCTACTCAAAATTTACCCCTCCATCCTCAATCCCCACTTACTCTCCCAATACCCGGCCAATTGTAGATTTTTTATCCCTCCCACACAAAATATTTTTCCCCTCTCCATTTTACTCTCCCAGCCCCATCCCATTCTAATCCTCCCCCAACACCAGCTCCCTTCTAGTTCCAGCCTCACCCAGCATCCATTCCCTTCTAGTCCCTGCATCAGCCCATTTCCAGTCCTAGCAGCCCCCCAACCCAATACCAGTCCTATCCCCCCCTCATCAACCCACTTCCAGTCCTAACCCCCCATCACCCCATTTTCAGTTTAAGCCCCCCCCCCTATAACCCATTACCAGTCCTAACCCCCCACTTCCAGTCAGCCCCCCATAGCCCATTGCCAGTCCTAACCCCCCCATCAGCCCACAGTCCATTACCAGTCCTAACCCCATCAGCCCACCTCAAGTCCTAACCCCTCCCCATCAGCCCATTTCTTGTCCCAGCCCCCCCATAGCCCATTATCAGTCCTAAACCCCCCCATAGCCCATTACCAGTCCTAACCCCATCAGACCACCTCCAGTGTTAACCCCCCATCAGCCCATTTCCAGTCCTAACCCCACCCAACAGCCCACCTCAAGTCCTAACCCCTCCCCATCAGCCCATTAGCAGTCCTAACCCCCCCTCTCTAGCCCATTAGCAGTCCTAACCCCCCCCCAGCCCATTACCAGTCCTAACCCCCATCACCCAATTTCCAGTCATGCCCCTTGAGCCCACAGCACATTTGCTGTCCTAACACCAACTTCCCAATTAGCTGTCCTAACCCCCCCTCCTAGCCCATTAGCAGTCCTAACCCCCCCTCCTAGCCCAGTGGCAGTCCTAACCCCCCCCCTCCTAGCCCATTAGCAGTCCTAACCCCCCCTAGCCCATTAGCAGTCCTAACCCCCCCTCCTAGCCCATTAGCAGTCCTAACCCCCCCCCAGCCCATTAGCAGTCCTAACCCCCCCCAGCCCATTAGCAGTCCTAACCCCCCCTCCTAGCCCATTAGCAGTCCTAACCCCCCCTCTCTAGCCCATTAGCAGTCCTAACCCCCCCCTGCCCATTAGCAGTCCTAACCCCCCATCACCCCATTTCCAGACAGCCCCCATCAGCCCACAGCCCATTAGCAGTCCTAACCCCCCCTAGCCCATTAGCAGTCCTAACCCCCCCCTCCTAGCCCATTAGCAGTCCAAACCCCCCCCCCCAGCCCATTAGCAGTCCTAACCCCCCCCCCCTCCTAGCCCATTAGCAGTCCTAACCCCCCCCTCCTAGCCCATTAGCAGTCCTAACCCCCCCCCTCGCCCATTCGCAGTCCTAACAACCCCCCCCCAGCCCATTAGCAGTCCTAACACCCCCCCCCCCCCGGCAAATTTAAAAACAGAACAAGCGGGCTCTGGCTGCTGCCGTGGACGCGGCAGCATGCAGTGTCCCGCGGGGCCCCCTCCGCCCGCTAAGCCCCTCTGCAAGGGCTTTCAGATTCGCGAGGGAGACAGCGTCTCCCTCGCGTCTCTTGTTAAGCCCGCAGGGGCTAATGGGAAATTTCCCATCAGTCCCTCGCGTCTAAAGGGGCTGATGGGAAATTTCCCATTAACCCCTACGGGCTTAACAGAGACGCGAGGGAGACGCTGTCTCCCTCGCGAATCTGAAAGCCCTTGCAGAGGGGCTTAGCGGGCGGAGGGGGCCCCGCGGGACACTGCATGCTGCCGCGTCCGCGGCAGCAGCCAGAGCCCGCTTTTTCTTTTTTTGCGGACCTTCACGCGTGCCAGCTGCAAGGCCTTCGCGTGCCACAGCTGGCACGCGTGCCATAGGTTCGCCATCGCTGGGCTAGATGTTCCCACGAAAGCAGAATCGCAGCACAGTGGTTGGATGGTTTCTGGCACCCCAGACATCCAGTCACAAGCCTAGCTAACTCGGTCAGGTTCCTGAATGGAGCCGCAGTGCCATGGCATCCTGTCACTATGGCACAGAGGTTCCATTCAGGAACTGCGATCGCCAGCTACCGCTGACAACCTCCTTTCCCCACAGCCTGACCCACGATCAGGCCTCCCATGGCCAGAGTTGGGCTATGGGGATGTTCCTGCACACCTCACCTGTCCATTGCCGCTGGCCGCCGCTTTCACCCCAGGTCCAGGGGGACTTATTCCACCTCTGTCAAAAAGGTTGAGCCCCAACGTACTGGGCCTACCTCAGAATCGGCCCTGTACATCAGGTGTCATGGCCCGCCCTCACTCCACCTCCAGACTGCTCCCTCCCACCCCATCACAGGCTCCCCATACAACAGTGCTGTATGTACAGGGAGCTTTTCCACTGGAATCGGCAGGGCGATGAATAGCAGAGATATACATCCAGACTGGATGTATATCCCCACTATTCGTAGTGCAGAATGACCCCCACAGTGTCTAAATCATAAGCATACCTAGCCCATGATTGAATAAGAGTTCTCATGATTATCATCTAAGCAGTTATCTCTATTAATTAATCTCAGCAAACCAAGCCCTAAAGATTCCAGGATTAAGACCTTTGCCCAATATGAGAATGGATATAGAGGGTTCAGTTTTATCCCATAAATGAATTTAATTTACTGAGCCAATCAGGTGTTGGCTACAAAAAGGTGGTATGAAAAGACATGCTTAGCCAAATTAACAACTGTACTGTTGACTTGGGTCCACTAAATAGAAGACAGTCTAATTTTAGAAGAAGACACAACATGGAAAGTGTGTTAGCCTCTATCATGAATGATTTATTATAGATATTCCCAAATGTTTTGGTTGTCTGAACCCCTTATTAACCTCCAAAAGGTTCTGGGACTGCTAGTTCATCCTCACCACTCTTCTCTGACTTCCTCTACTCGGCATTAAGCCTGTTCCCACTAACCCTCTTTATCTCACTCCCCCTTCCTGTCTCCATCAATCTCTCTCTCTGCCCCCCCCCCAACCAGTCCTCACCAGTCTGTCTCTTCCACCCTCCCCCCAATCTGTTCCCAAAAGTCTCTCTATTTTTCTCTTTGTCACCCTCTCCCTAACCAGTTTCAGCAGTCTCTTTCCCTCTTTTTCTACTTTCTGTGTTCTGTGAATCCCCTGTAATGGTCTTACACACCCCCAAGGTGATTTGACTGACTGTGGAAATTATTGCACAAACGTGCTGATCCTACACTCCAAAAGGATTCTACTCAAGATCATTCATTGGAGACTACAATCAAACCGCAAAAGAGAAGTTCCCAAAGTGCAAGCAGGATTCAGGAAAAGGCAAGGAACAAGAGACCTCATTGTGGATGTGAGATGGATCCTTGATAAAACAAAAGAATACCAAAAGGATATCTATATATGTTTTACTGACTACAGCAAGGCCTTTGATTGTGTAAATCATGAAAATCTCTGGGCAGCATTAAGAAGCATGGATATACCAGAATACCTGATAGCTCTTAAGCACAACCTTTACATTGATCAAGAAGCAACAGTTCAAACAAAAGAAGGAGAAACAGAATGGTTTAAAATCAGCCAGGGTGTACGACAAGGCTGCATATTTTCCCCCTACCTCTTTAATTTATATGCAGAGCAAATCATTAGAGAAACAGGACTATATAAAGACAACCGAGATGTGAAGATTGGTGGAAGACGCATCAACAACCTTCATTATGCTGATGATACCACATTACTGGCTGAAAATGAAAGTGATCTGAAACATCTGCTTATCAATATCAAGGAACATAGTACTAAAATGGGCCTGCACCTTAACATGAAGAAGACACAGATGCTGACAACTGGGAAAATAGACAACTTCATCCTTGTTGGAGAAGAAATAGAAATAATAGACAACTTTAACCTGTTTTGATCAATATAATAAAGCGACTGCAAGCAGTCATGAAATCCGATGATGATTTTCAGATGGACGTATCTCTGCATACAAAGATTTGTCATATGGTTGAAAAATAAGGACAGTGAAGAAGAAAGACAGGAAGACCTTTGCATTATAGCAGGGGCAACGGAATGCCAATTTGATTGGGGGGCCCCAAGCTCTGCCCTAACTCCACCCCTAGCCCCCTGCGACCTTCCCCTCCTCTTCTCCCTACAAGCAGACAGAAGGAGTCTTTGCCACAATCGCAGCCATTCTCTTCTCTTCTGCCCGTGGGAGATGGGATCCTCGTGAGCAAACAAACTGTATCGAGGCTGCCCTTCCCCTCCTGTTCTGCCCAAGGGGATTCGATCTCCCGCAGGCATACAAAAAGAGTCTTTGCTGCGATTGCAGGTGCTATCTTTATTTATTTATTTATTTAACACTTATTTCTATACCGCTCTTTCCCAAGTATCAAGTGCGGTTTACAAAGAACAGTAAATTATATGGTATGTGGAAGCACATACCTAGTCGTATTACATAGAACAGGTGGAACTATTTACAGGTAACAATATAACATTTGAACGGTAAAAAGTTAGAACGTATTTACATTATATCATGGGGCAAATTGTGATGCGTAAAAATATTTTGTGTGTTTTGTTGTATTGTAGTATGGTTGCTAACCTGTGTCTCTTTGTGTATTCTGATTAGGTAGTGTATTGTAGTGTAGAGAGAATAAGTGGGTTTTTAGTTTTTTTCTAAATTCCTTTAAGTCTGATAGTTGGCGAATGTTGTCAGGCAGCGTATTCCATAGGTGCCGAATGGGAAAAGGCCCTCTTGTTGGTTTGTTTTCTTGCTTTTGTGTAATCTTTTGGAACTGCTATAGTGTTTGTGTTTCTGCTCCTTTGTGATCGTTTATCTAATTCTTTGTTAATGAGTGTATTGAGTACAGATGGTGCTAAGTTATTTATTAGTTTAAATGTGGTTAAAATAATTTTATATTTTATTCTGCAGTAAATGGGTAGCCAATGAAGTTCAGCCAGGATCGGTGTGATATGTTCTGTTGATTTTATATTCATTATTATCCTTGCTGCTATGTTCTGAGTTAGTTGTATCTTTTTCATATTTTGCTTTGTGATGCCATTAAGGATTATATTTGCATAATCGAAGTGTGGGGTTATGATGGCTTGAATCCGTAGGAGATGGGATCTCTGCAGGTAGAACAGGAGGGGAAAGCCGCCATCATGTCCTCAATGCAGATTGTGACTCGTGGGCAAAACGTTTCTGGGGCTAGCGCCTGTGTGGTCCACCCCATTCCGATGCCTATAAAGTACAGTGCTGGAAAAGAATATTGTGTGTACCATGGACAGTTTTAGTTTGATAAGAATTCGGTTCTGGGTAGTACAGTATAATCTGTGTTGTCAGTTGTTCTGTTTGGTCCCAAATTTGTTGTATGTCCTGTTACTGTTTGCCCCATGCTCTGCATCATTTGTTTTTGTTCTGATGTTCTAAAAATGATCCACCCTGACTGACCCCAGGTACTCCTATTCCCAGGCAGCACTGTTTTTCAAGATGACTCCAGTGGGGCAGGAGTGAGTAGGGACTGCTTCTGCTCTCTTCCACATACTCCATAAATGGTTTAAGTTGGCTGGGATCCTGAGGTGGGGTAAGGGGTTGGGGTGACTAATCTAGAATTCCCTGCAAAACTACAATGATCCTTCTGAATCCTACCATGGGTCTAGGGATCTTTTTGAGTTACAGTATTTTATTTTACAGCTTTTGAAAATAGAAATCCCCTGCTTACACTTTATAAACAATTCTAACAAATGAACATTCTGCTTGAAAGTGGTATGGGGCAATTGTACTACGACTCTATCAGCATTTTCCATGAATAGCTGCCGCTTTGATTATAGTGCTGCCCTTTACTTCCATGTGCACATTTGTTCCTGAAACTTACCCTTTTATCTACTGTTACTGCCCCTGGACATTGCTGGGTGCGGGATGATCAGGCGTGGGAGTCGGGCTCAGCTCACTTATCTGGCATCACTGGACTACAACAATATTAATATTTCCCATAAATAATGGCTGCTTTGTGGCACACCAGCATAGGCATGTTGGCGAAGGAGTGGGGCAGTGGGGCACACCCTTCTGTGAGCCCCTTTGTGACAGTATTAAGAAATGAAAAGTTTTTAGACACATTTTACATATGCAATAGTGCCTATTAGAGACATGTCATCCCTCTGTGCAGATTTGTCTGCCTGTCCATATGCATCTGTTGGAGTGTGCATGCACAAATAAACATACGTATGGCATCACGCACACACACACACACACACAAAATAGCAAGATGACGAGTTAGCAGGAGATCCAGTCCTGCCGGTGTGAAGAGCCGAGCTACAGCCTAAACCATCAATAGAATCCACGGGTCCTGATGGCATGAAGAACAGGGCTGTGGCCTGGTTGACTGAGGGCAAGGAAGGGGCAAGAGCATGAGAAGAAGGGACACAGTTAGAGGAAGAAGGCAGGGAAGTATAAGAGAATGGGTGGGGCTAGAGAGGAGGGAGGGACAAGAGGGTGGAGCATTGAGAAGGGGTGGAATTAGACGAGGGACTGTGATATTGCAAGTGAGGGAGTAAAAGGTAGGGAAGGGAAAGAGTGTGCAAAGTTGGCTGGGAGGGGAGGGAGGGGCTGAACGGCTGGATAAAGGGAAGGAGAGAGAAAGCAGGAGGGAGGATATTGAAGGGTAGGGATGATGCCACTCATATACACACACACACACCTCCTAACACCCCACATGACACACACATGCATGCATACACTCCCCAACACCCCCATGACAAACGCACAATGCACACACTCCCATGATACACACATGTGTGCACCCTCCAACACACCCCATCACACATGTGCACACCCTTTGATATCCCCCATGACAAGCACACAGATGTACCCCCAACATCCCCCATGACACACACATACAGATGTGCCCGCTGTACCCTTCACAACATACACAGACACACATGCATGCTCCCGCCAACATATTCCATCACAACACACATATATACACACCCCCATACCCCTCATGGTGCATGCTCACACACATACACGCACTCACAGATGAAACACCGACACCCCCATGCAAGTGTTCAACTTGTTAATTTTACACAGCAGTAGGTAGTTTGTTTTTTTAAATCAGGACTTCTTTTATATTTTATGATGATGGCTGGAGTTGGCTTTCTCAGGGGCGATTCTATCATGAGGCAAGGTGAGGCGACAAGCCCACGTGGCAGATTTTTTGGGGCAGCAAAAAAAAAAGCCCCCAAATCACACCACTGATGGTGGTCTCACACTGCCTAAGAAAAAAAGAGAGATCATGAATTCGGTGGCATCTCCTACATATTGACGCTGTTGCCGCTGTCACTTTTCCTGTCTGCCAAATGAGAAAAACCCCCGTGCTCTCAAACATCAAAATAGCAATCAACCATGCAAGATGTAGAGGAAGACTTTGCCTATTTGGGCAGCAGCAGCAGCAGGCCCCGAAGTTATGACTGAAAAATAAAAGCTGAGGTCACGGCTTCGTTCTGCTGCTGTGCACTGTCTGGCCGGTCCCGACCCCTCTGATGTTGTGTCAAGATGGCAAGACAAGCTGGTCTGTGCACAGGAACAGAATGATGCACAGGCCCACGTTTTTTTCTTTTCATTCTTGGAGGCCTGCTGCTGTTCACAAGGAGAAGTGGCAGAGATGGGGGGAGGGGCGCTGAAAGCAGGGCCAGCCCTAGGCATGTTGCCTGCACATAGCCCCACTTTGCCACAAGCACCGTGTCTGCTCTGGATGCTCTCACTCCACCCATGCCACGTCCTGTGAGGCGTATTATACCCCAGCCCTGGCTTTCTTCCACTACCCACTATCTACATTCCTGTGCCCATTCAGCTGAGCGTGCTTGGCTCAAATCCTGCTCCCTTGCGGACTTTCTACACTTCAAATTCATGCTTGTCTCTTTCGAGTCAGCCATCGCACTCGCCAAACAAGACTATTATTGTCCATCTGACTAACTATCTTACCTATGACCCTCACCATCTCTTTACTACTCTCAACTCTCTCCTCAAGGTGCTTCCGCCTCCGACCTCCAACCTCCCTTTCTGCCCAAACCCTGGCTATTTCCATGACAAAAGCCACAAGATCACCCTACAGTTCCCAACAAAGTCAGCTACTTCCCTTCCTTCCTCTCCTCCCCCTTTTCACTCCCAACTTTCCCCCTCTACCTCTGCTACCCTCTCTTCCTTTTCTATGATCTCTGAGGAGGAAACCACACACCTTCTTTCCTCCTCCAAACTCACTACCTGCTCCTCTGATCCTATTCCCACCCATCTCCTAAGCCCCATCTCCTCCACTGTTGTCCCTTCCATCTCTCATATTCTAAACCTATCGCTCTCCATTGCAACTGTCCCTGCAGCCTTCAAGCATGCTGTAGTTACACTTCTTCTCAAGAAACCCTCACTTGATCCTACCTGTCTTCTAATTATCGACCCATCTCCCTCCTCCCCTTCATTTCTCTGCTGCCTCGACTTTCTCTCCTCTCAAGCCCTCCTGAATCCTTTTCAATCTGGCTTTCATCCTTTACTTTCTACTGAAATGGCTCTTGCCAGTCTCCAGTGACTTGTTCCTGGCAAAATTCAAGGGCCTTTACTCTGTCCTCATCCTTCTTGACCTCTCTGCTGCTTTTGACACTGTTGACCACAACCTTCTCCTTCATAGCCTGTCCTTGCTTGGTTTTAAAGGTTCTGTGCTATCCTGGTTCTCCTCTTATCTCTCCCACCACTCTTTCAGTGTTTGTTCTGGTGGATTCTCCTCTGCTGCT
Organism: Ichthyophis bannanicus; assembly: GCA_033557465.1. Lineage (NCBI taxonomy): Eukaryota > Metazoa > Chordata > Amphibia > Gymnophiona > Ichthyophiidae > Ichthyophis > Ichthyophis bannanicus. The sequence continues at coordinate 785,837,718 of CM066033.1, forward strand.
ATCCCGCTCTCAGTTGATGTACCCCAAGGATCTGTATTGGGTCCACTCCTTTTCTCTATATCCAGTCCCTTGGTGCACTCATCTCTTCTCATGGCTTTCAGTACCATATTTATTGCTGATGACGCTCAGATCTACCTCTGTACACCTGAAATCTCTCCAGCAATCCAGACCCAGATCTCTGCCTGCCTATCTTTCATTGCTACTTGGATGTCTCACTGCCACTTGAAATTGAACATGGCCAAAACTGAGCTTCTTATTTTTCCCCCTAAAACTTCCTCTCCTCTTCCTCCTTTCTCAGTCTCCGTGGATAACTCTCTACTCCTCCCCGTTTCCTCGGCTCACAATCTTGGGGTCCTCTTTGACTCTCTCTCTCCTTCTCTACAGACTTCCATCTGATAGCTAAGACATGCCGTTTCTTTCTGCATAACATCAACAAAATCTGCCCATTCCTTTCTGAATACACTACTAAGACACTTATCCACTCCTTAATCACCTCCTGTCTTGACTGTTGTAACCTATTCCTTGCTGGTCTCCTGCTGAATCATCTCTCTCCCCTTCAACCTGTTCAACACTCTGCTGTGTGGCTAATCTTCCACCAGCCTCGTCATGCTCATATTATTCCTCTTCTCAAGTCACTTCACTGGCTCCCTATCCATTTCCACATCCAATTCAAACGTCTCCTGCTGATCTATAAGTTTATTTATTTATTTATTTATTTTATTACAGTTTCTTATATACCGCGCTATTTAGAATCAGCGCGGTTTACATCATAACAAAACGACCATAATGACAAACTGTCAGGTTTTACATTGAACAGGAGTACAAACTTGGATAACTGGGTTAACTATATACATAAACTATCTACACTCTGCAGCTCCTCCCCACCTTTCCTCTATTATATCTCCTTACACCCCTCCCCAGAAACTCCTCTCTTCTAGCAAACTGCTTCTATCTGTGCCCTTCTCTTCTATTGCTAACTCATGACTTCGCTCCTTTTACCTTGCTGCTCCCTATGCCTGGAACAAACTACCTGAGTCTGTACGTCAGGCACTATCTCCAGGAACAAGCAGGAATGAGTCTTCACATATGGGTACGTCGGTACCGATGGAGCCTGCGCGGGAACGCTCCCCAGCTTCCCAAAAAGGAAAGCTTTTGGGAGCATCCCACAGCGCCTGCGCGCTGCCTTCCCGCCTTTCCTAACCAACTCTCCTCAGTTCTTCTTTGCCGCGGAGCCAGCAGGTCGAGCCCTGTCACCGCTGAAGAAGTTCTTTATTTTATTTTATTTCTTTGGTCGCGTGTCTGCCTTCCCCGACTCCGGACCGGTACCGCTGGTCTTTTCTTTCTTTCTTTAAAAAAAATATATATATATATCGATATTTTTTCCTCACTTGGTGTATTTTTCTTCTTAAGGCCTCAGGGCCTACAAGAAAATTTCCCTTATGGAAAAACCAACCTCCGGGTTCAAAAAATGCACTAAGTGTAGCGGTACTATTTCTGTTACAGATACCCATGAATGGTGTCTTAAATGTTTGGGTCCTGAACACTCCATTCCGGATTGTCCGTCCTGCTCCCTAATGTCTAAATGGGGGTTACAGAACCGAGCAGCTAAGTTCCATGTGCTGTTTCCCGCTGAGGCACCAGCAGTAGCATTGACATCTTCCAGGTCTTCTTCTCCTGAAGGATCTCAGGTAACCAAACATAAACCTAGCAGGTCCTCGAAGGGTAGATCTCCCTCTAAGCATCGAGATGCCTCCGGCATTGCCCACGAGGATCCTGCACCAGCCAAACAACCCCGGCGGGAAGCTCCGGCTTCCAAAGCTCCTCCTATGGGGTTACAGGTTGACATCGATGGCACGGCCTCGACCGATCACCTGTTAGAATGCTCTGGAGTACCGGCACAATCTACCGGTACCGATCTCCAGGCATTCATGGCATCAATGGATCAGAATGTTCTGTCCATGCAGCAGGCTATTTCAGCCTTCATTCAAGCTGCGACGCCGGCAGTACCGCCACGAGCTCCGTTGTCGGTATCGGCTCCGGTACCGGCACCAGCGCTGATGCCGGTACCGACTGCATCGACATCGACCAGGATACCGACTGCTGCGGTTCCTTGTCCAGGGCTACTTCTCGGTACCGATGCCTTCCACTTTCACTGGGGTCAAGACTTCCTGTATGCCTTTCCACCCATTCCTTTAATTCCCAAGACTCTGTTCAAGCTCCAGAGGGATCAAGGATCCATGATCCTCATAGCTCCACGCTGGCCACGCCAAGTGTGGTACCCTCTACTTCTGCATCTCTCTCAAGCTCCCTCCCTAGACTTGGGAGCTGCTTCAGACCTTCTGTCCCAGGAGGAGGGGACTTTGTGGCACCGAGACCCCAAGTCCCTTCACCTCAGAGCTTGGTTGCTGAAGGCCTAGACCTTCAAGGTTGGAATCTTTCTCAGCAGGTGAAGGATATCCTCCATGCTTCCAGAAAACCTTCTACTAGACGTTCCTATGCTTTTAAATGGAAAAAGGTTTTCCATTTGGTGTGCTGAGAAGGGTCTTGACCCTCTAGCACTACCTTTGAATTCTCTATTGGAATATCTCCTGCATCTCTCCAATGCAGGCCTTAAGACAAATTCAGTAAGAGTCCATTTGAGTGCTATTGCAGCATCCCTTAAGCCCATCAATGGACAACCTATCTCCTCTCATCCTCTTATTTCAAGATTCATGAGAGGCCTAACTTTAACTAAACCTCCCATTAGGCCTCCTCCGGTGGCATGGGACTTAAATTTGGTTCTTGGTCAGCTTATGAAGCCACCTTTTGAACCCTTAGCCACTACCTCCTTGAAATTTCTTTCCTGGAAGGTTATTTTCCTCATTGCAGTCACCTCAGCTCGCCGCATCAGTGAACTGCAGGCCTTAGTGGCTAATCCACCTTATACAAGGTTCCATCATGATAAGGTAGTCCTTAGGACCAATCCACACTTTATGCCTAAAGTGGTTTCGCCTTTTCATCTTAATCAAGAGGTGTATTTACCTGTCTTTTTTCCAGGTCCTCATGCATCAAGTGCAGAGAGGAATCTTCATACCCTGGATTGTAAGAGAGCTCTTGCTTTTTACTTACAAAGGACACAGCAACATAGAAAGTCTTCTCAACTCTTTGTTGCCTTTGATCCCTCTCATTTGGGACTTCCAGTCTCTAAGAGGACACTGTCCAATTGGATTGCTCAGTGTATTTCTTTCGCCTACCAGAGTAAGAACCTTTCTCTGGAAGGCCATGTCACAGCTCATAATGTGAGAGCCATGGCCACCTCTATGGCTCATCTAAATTCTGTGTCCATCGACCAGATCTGTCGAGCGACCACCTGGGCCTCGGTTCATACCTTCACAGCCCATTACTGTTTGGACAAGGACTGCCGCCGGGATGCCTTGTTTGGTCAGGCTGTTCTCAAACACCTGTTCCATGCTTAATCAACTCCTGCCCTCCTTCCCTGAACGGATGCCTGAGATCCATAGCAGGAGATAGAGCCCTTCACAGGGTCTCATAACCTTGGGGATCTCCCAGGCATCTCTAGCTAGGGAGTCCCCATATGTGAAGACTCATTCCTGCTTGTTCCTGGAGATAGCACAGTTACTTACCTGTAACAGGTGATCTCTGAGAATAGCAACCCACCCACCTCCCCTAGGAGTTGTATCTCTCTATCTATCTTTCCTTTCCTCTCTCTCTTTGTCTCAGCTTTAAAACTCGAACTGGGGAGAGGCGGTTAGGAAAGGCGGGAAGGCAGCGCGCATGCGCTGTGGGATGCTCCCAAAAGCTTTCCTTTTTGGGAAGCTGGGGAGCGTTCCCGCGCAGGCTATGTCGGTACCGACATACTCATATGTGAAGACTTATTCCTGCTGTCCCAGAGATCACCTGTTACAGGTAAGTAACTGTGCTATCTGTAGCAATCCAGCCTGTTCAGTTTCCAAATAGGTCTATCTATGTTCTAGGGCCCATTGCAATATTTACAGTGCTGCTATTTTCTCAGTAGGCTCCTTGTGTGAGTTTTAGAAGTTGATGCTGTTATAGTACGATAGATTTTCTCTATAGGTCCTGAGTGATATTACTTCACAATATGCCCACTACCGGTGAGGGTTTATATTGCTGTAACATCAGAATCTAAAATTATTTTTTTGTATGTTGAGTTCAATGGGGAAATGTCCTCTGCACCCATTGTGGGAGATGGGCTTTTTGGATATAGAATATGGGAGTTATTTTAGAAGCCCTATTCGTGCTATGGACATCTGAAAACAGGCATGGAGATGTCCCCAGAGACATTTTAGAAGCTGGCTCTGTGGACATCTTCGTGGTGAGGGAGTCCAAGTCTGAACGGAGGAGTAGAGTAGACATGTCCAGGGTGTTCCTAGAACTTGGATGTGCTCATTCAATTCCAGAAACACCCTTGACGTCCTGAGCCATATCTATGTTTATACCTGTTCCAGGCAACAACAGGCATCGGAAAAGTGCTTGTTTTGTCAGACAGACATTTGGAGGGTGAGGAGGAGGTGGTCTGCTCATGTGTCCTGTATTTTCCATGTTGACAATGAACACTGATGGAGAATGACAGCTTATGTATTAGTTTTGATACAGGCTATATAATTAAGCTACTACTATCTTTCTGCATTAAAAACAACATTGCAAAGTTTTTTTTTAAAGTATATGGCCTGGGAATATATAGCTTTCTTTATTCTTAGGGCAACCACCTAATCTGTTTTATGTGTGAGGGGACCGGAGAAATCCACTGCTTACCCATTGAACAAGCAGCATGGAATCTGGATACCTTTTGGGAAACTCATAGATACTTATGACCTGGATTGGCCACTGTTGGAGACAGGATACTGGGCTTGATGGACCCTTGGCCTGACCCAGTATGGCATATCTTATATTCTCATGTTCTATGTTTTTATGATATAAGGGGATAGAGAGCAGATAGTGGCTATGGAGTGGGGGTATATGACAGACATTGGTAGTGGGTTTAGAGGGATTGAGAACAGATATTGAACATGGGGTGGAGAACAGAGGCTGGACATGAGGTAGAGGGCCATAAAGGGATGGAGGGCCAATGCTGAACACAGAGGTAGGGCCATAGGGGGATAAATGGCAGATGCTGGACACAAAATGGGGGAGTGGAGGGTAGATGCTAAACATGGGGTGAGAAAGGGAGAGGAGATGCTCGGCATAAAGTTGAGAGAGAGGGGGATGCTGGACATGGGGTGGGGTAAAATGGGGACATGCTGGACATGGAGTGAGGGAGAGAGAGGGAATGCTGGACATGGGGGATAGGATGAGAAAAAGGGGCGAGGCGCAAGATTGGGGAGAGAGGGAGAGACAAGACAGCAGGAGAGAAGGGGATAGATGATGAACACATGAAGGATGGAAGGCAGAAAGAGAAGGAAAGAGTTGGTTAAAGACTGGAGAATAAGTGGCTAGGAATGGATAGAGAGATGGAGTGAGAGGGTTGTAAAAACAGGGAGATTGACAAATGGATTTAAGAAAGAAATGAAATCTGAATTAATAAAGAGAGAAAAATAAATGGAAAAAAGCTGAAAGGTCAACATCAGAGATGGATGTAGGGGAGCAAGGGAAAAAGACAGGAGTGGAGAGAAGTGGCAGGTGGGTTGAAGACTCTGGAAAAGAGTTAAAAGAAGACAGAGGACACAGAAACCAGATACCAGGACCAAGGCAATTAGAAAAATAAAATAGCTAGTCGATAAAAGTAAAGATTTTTAATTTAATGACTGGAATATGTCAGTTTGGGGATTTTATATATGCCATTGCACGGTACAGGGGGAAATGCATCACTGTTTCTATTTCTTGTGTTGGACTGCATGCAGAGCCTAGCTTCTTGGGGTTTCAATTTAATTGTGTCTACATATTTCTTCTTTGAGTTTGTTATCATTTATTCTGTACTTGGAGAGGGTCTAACTGTGTTCTGCCTGTGTGACCGAGACTAAGTTTTCTGTTAGCATGGTGTTTCTTTGTTGGGTCTGTAGTAATCTGGCTTGTTCAGTTTTCCGACTAGGTGTAAGGATGTTCTAATGCCCACTGCAATATTTATGGTGCTGCCCTTTTCTGGGAAGGCTCCTTATGGTGGTAATTTTAGAAGCTGGTGTCTTTATAGTATGGTAGATTTGCTTTATAGGTCTTCAGTGACTTTTGTAGGATTTTGTGTGTGTTCACAATCTGCCTGGTACTAGAGAGGCTGTTAATGAGAATACTGGAATCTAATTTTTTTTCTCTTGTATGTTGGGTTCTATGGTGAAATGTCCTAGTTCTGCTCTGCACCTACTGTTGGAGGAGGGGTTTTCTTGGATGCAAAATAGATGCTCAAAAAGAAAAAGAGAGAACCATAGCACAGTTTCTAACACCAAAATAAAATTAGTTAAATTATAGCTAATTAAATTATACTAATTTTCTTTTGGTGTTAGAAACTGTGCTGTGGTTATCTTTTACTTTTTATCCCTTGGCATTTAAGCACCTTACATCTCCTTTGTTTTTTGCAGAATATATATTTATAGGTGTCAGTAATTTTTATCATAGAGTGCCAGGCTAAATAATTAGCTACAATTTTTGCTGCATTTTTATTATATAGCCACTGAATGAGAACCTCTGTTCCCTCCTTGAGTTTCTTGGGGCACCAACTCATCTCTCACCTCTTTGATATATTGGCTTACTAGTGTTTGTTTGTTTTTTAAAGATAATCATAATGAATCTGCAAATAATATGCAAATATGCAAATGATATGCAAATATGCCATCCCACCCTTTTCACATCCCCAAAATGAAGCAATCAAACTATGTCCATGCCACCAAATAAAACATACTGTAATTACATTAAGGTAGTTTTGTCTTTGAAGGAGTGAAGAGGCAGAAGGCAGTCAGGCCTTAGGGGTGGAGAAAATAATATGAAAGAAAGAGCATGAAGAAAGGATATTGATAAAGAATGCATGGGATGGGGAAATGAGACAGCTAGAAAATGAAGGAAAAGAGATGGGGAAAGAAAATAAGAAGAAAAGAGATATGTAGAAGATCAAGTTAGAAAGAATTCCACAGGAGATTCAGAATCCTCCTATTCCTGAAAAACTTTGGCCCAGACCTTTAGCAAATGAAAACTTTATGCATTGTGCAACATCATTAACCCACTTCCATATGATTATATTCAAGCTAATATGCAACTGTCTTACTGAACAGTCTCTGTAACCACAACTAGTCCGTATGTCAATTACAGTCCAATGTTGTGTAATGGACTGGGGTTTCTAGTCCCACAGGTGCTCCTTACGGCCTTAGGCAAGCCACTTAACCCTCCGTTGCCTCAGGTTCAAAAACATAGATTATGAGCCCTTCAGAGACAAGAGACATATATAGTACCATACCTGAATGTACACCGCATTGACTGGTAGAAAAGCAGTATGTATACAAGCCCAGCTAAATAAATAAATAAATGTAACAGCAATCAACTCTATATTAATATGCTTTACGTTTACTTTTGGTGCACTGTGAATAAGTTAATTTGTTAGACAGTTCATTTTGATGTAAAAAATTCCAGAGCTTTGTTATATTTAAACCGCTTTGACTATTAGATAAAGCGATATAAAAGAGGCATTAAATAAATACATATACAGGAGGAAACAAAATGAGAAAATACAGACGGAAAGGGAACAAGAAGAGAGAAAGAAAAGAACAGAGATGAAAATGGAGATATTAGGATGAGAAATAAAGCATTAAATGAGATAAGGCTGAGAAAAAAAAGAAGGACAAAAAGTCTTACTTCCCAGGGCATAAATCTAATATCCCCCATAGGTTCTTTTTTCCAGAACAACAGAGCACAAAAGGATTGTATTAGTATTAATCTAGTCTCTATTATATTAGCCAACCCAGATACTAAACGTCCAATAGAATCTTTGGGACTGGGAACACCGACTTGACAAGTTTTGTCCATTCTTTATGATTTGCTAATTGTCTAATTATTGAATTTTTATTGCACAAGGCACTTTGCTATGAAATTGATGCAATTTCCACTGGGGGTACGGTGGGCTCTGGACCCCTGAAAACGTCATCACTGAGTGTCAGATTAGTACATTTGGGAGTCAAAGGTGGGCTTGTTGACTAATCTATGGCAGGCGGACCTCCCTGTGTCAGCGCTTGCAGTGGCTATTTGCTATCTATGAAGAGCCCCTTCACTGAAGGGAAGAGGAAGGTGTCTTTTATGTAAGGCCTTCCTTCTTGGCTATAAATGTATTCTACTAAACTGGAGAGAACTGAGACCTCCTGCATTCCATTATTTCAAATGATGATGTTTGAAAAAATGGCAGTTGATAAATCGAGGCCGAGTACCTTCCAAAAAAATTTAGGAGCCCTGCTGGAGCTCAGTGCCAATTAGGGCACATAGTTTTCTACTAAACATTTAACATGTATATGCTCTGTGTAGCATATGAAAGATCCGCTGTAAGGATTGTAATATAGCAATTGTTTGTTTGTTAGAGTATGACCAAGGGGTAAGGAGGGACGAAGGGGAGGTGGGGGTCTGGGGGCTGTTTATATAATAAAAAAGATAGTTTTTGCTTGTCTATGCCCATTGTGTGTATTGCATTGATATTGCTTTGTGTTTAGTGTGCAAAAGGAATAACTGTATATTAGGCATGTTAGTTGTTCAACTGGACCTGAGACAATCAAGAAAAAATCATAATAAAAACACTTGGTAAGATGGGGCAGATTGATGACTCGATTCTTCAGGATTTTGTCACAGTAGCACTTTAGTGAGTGTAGCTATTTTGTTGAAGGCTGGCAGGAAGGTCAAGGTATCTTAGAACTTTCTGAGTTGGATGAGACTGTAGAGTTATAGAATTCATCACCGCGGAGAGTGATTGATGAACCTGGGCTGATCAAGCAGGTTCTAAGATCGCCCTGTCATGCGGAGTTTGCTGTCTGCTTTCCCTTAGAATTGGCACAGGCTAAAAGAGAATAAGGCTGAGCACTGATGGCGCAGCCCATATGGTGTTAAGGGAGAAAAACTTATCTCCAGGAACAAGCAGGAATGAGTCTTCACATATGGGTACGTCGGTACCGACGGAGCCCGCGCGGGAACGCTCCCCAGCGTCCAATCAGAAAGCTTTTGGGAGCATCCCACAGCGCCTGCGTGCTGCCTTCCCGCCTTTCCAAATGTCTCTCCTCAGTTTTCGTTTTTCCGCGGAGCCGGCAGGACGTCCTCCTGTCACCGCAAAAACCTTTTTCTTTAATTCTTGTTTCCTTGTGGTCGCGGCTGTTTTCCCGCCACCACCGGTACCGCCGGTGAGTTTTTTCTTTTCTTTTTCTCAAACTCAGGGAGAGTTATCCCTCAGTTTCTGTCTTAAAATTTTTTGGGCCTGCAAGGCCTCTCCATCATGGAGCCTTCTTCTCCTAAGAAGTGCCTTAACTGTGGAAATGCAGTTTCTTTTTGGACTCCAACTTCTGGTGTCTAACCTGTTTGGATCCTGACCCTTTTTCCCCTGAACAATCAGGCTACAATACTGTGAGAAGTTCCTTATTTCGAGTTTCCCTCGATACCGTTTTCCCTCCCTCGGTGAGGGCACCGGCCATTTCTTCTCTACAGGATCAGGTAACCCACAAACAGTCTGTTAAGACTAGCCAATCCTTGAGTGGTAGGTCTCATGCCAAGCATGCTGACGTCTCCGGCCTTACCCTCAAGACCCCATTGGCATTAAAACCCCGGCGGGAGTCTTCGGGCTCCAAAGCATTTCAGGGGTTTCAGGTTGTTTCTGGGGCTCACCCCTCACAGAACATACCTGAGCCATGCTCGGTGGTGGCATCCGCTTTGAGCGGTACCGATACCCCGGCATCGGCACCGGTGTTGAGTGATCCACTCTTCACCAGGGATCGTCATCTGGCGTCCTCGGTACCTTCGGGACCGATCGATACGTCCCAGATTGACTTTCCCGACTCTGAGCCATGCTCGGGGGTGGCATCCGCTTCGAGCGGTACCAATACCCCGGCATCGGCTCCGGTGTTGGGTGATTCACTCTTCGCCAAGGATCGTCATCTGGCATCCTCGGTACCTTCGGGACCGATCGATACATCCCAGATTGACTTTCCGGTATCGACAGCATCGCCGATACCACCACCGATATCGGTACCCTCCAGACATGCATCGATAGACTCGCTCCCTTCGATGCCGAGTCTGGAATCCATATCTAGTCTAGAGGACTGGGTACCGACCCGTCTCGGAACCGACGCTTCTCGATTCCGGATGCGCAGTACCGAGGATATTCACCAAGGGTTTCTGGTTCCCTCGGTACCGTTTGAGCAGCCTCCAATGACTGCTTCGATGGCGTTATCGCCTCCGATTCCTGCACAGCTACCGGTGTCGGTATCGATGTCGGTTCCTGCAGTTGCATCGAGACCAGCCACTTCCATGCTTTTTTCTCCATCGCTCCTTTCTATGCCTAGTTTGGAGTCAATACCTGGCATGGACAATGCAGTACTGACTGTCTCAAATTGTGACTGCCAGTACAACTATCCCTCTAGTGGGGATCTTTTTCTGCACCAGACCAGTACATCCTCTGGTGCCCAGGCTGCTACTTCTACTTTAGACTATCCAGGGATGGTTCCCATTGGAGATCCTTCTTTTCAGAAATTTCTCCTTGACATGGCAATATTCCTTGCTATTCCTATCCCTGGCTGTGATTCTACTCCAGGCTCTCCTGCAGAAAAGGAAAATATAATGCTTCCTTTACATCATTCTTTGCAGGATCTTCTTCTCAGAATATGGGAAACACCTTTGAGGGTTTCCTCACCTTCTACAGCAACTGATGTTCTGTATCAGGTGCCCCCCTCTCCAGGGTTTCAAAAGACTCAACTTCCCCATCATTCCATTGTAGTGGAATCAGCAATGAGGAAGGTGAAAAGCAAGAAAAAGCATTCTTCTTATCCGCCAGGTCGTGCATCTAGAGCACTGGATGCCTTTGGACGTCAAACCTTCCAAACATCCATGCTGGCAACAAGGATTATCTCTTATATTTTCTATATGAGTCTATCTCTCCAGGAGGTCACAAAGAAATTATCTCTCTTGACTCCTTTTCTATCAGAGCCTAAGGCTGCAGACTATTCCTTACTTCTTAGTCATAGCCAGAATCTCTCTTGGTTTCTTTCTCGTGCTTCTCTAGACTCTTTTGAGTCTGTTAGCAGAACCTCTGCTATAGCCATAGGAGCACGACGTAGAGCCTGGCTCCAGGCTTCAGACTTGAGCAGATGGGCACAACACACACTGGGTAATTCTCCTTGTACTGGAGAAAATCTCTGCAATAGGGAGGCTTTACGTCAGCTTGCTCATTGCTCCACTGACTTCCCTGGTTCTGGGGACCATCCTAAGCCTTCTTCTTCCCCGGGAGGTAGGAAATGTCCTACCAAACCTTCTTTCCCTAAGAAAAGAAGGTTTCACTCTTCTCCTGCCCATCTTCCAGATGTACCCAAGCAGGGGACACCTCGTCCTGGTTTGAAGAATCCAAACTCTACTCAGACTGAGCAAACCCAGCAACCATAGGTTCCTGAAGGTTGCAACCTACAGTTAACTTCTTAGCAGAAGTTTGTTCACTGTTTTTTCTTTAAAGCTCTACACATGGTTTCCTTTCTTCAGGACATCTTTTTCCTCCTAGATATGCTGAGCTGTCAGGATATTCATGTCTATGGGTTACAGATTTCTCCTCTTCTTCCTACCAAGAAGAGAAGTTAACAACTATCCCATGATAGTTTTCTGTCCCAACATGAACATTTTTTCCTTCAGCAGACTTACCATATGGTAAGTCGCCCTTCAGCTCCTGTTTCTCTACCCTCTCATCCAGGTTTTCCCCTGAATTAGTGGTACCATATTGCAGAGCTTCTCTAGCCTTTCATTCCAGTGTAGAGTTTTTTCCTTGAATAAATTCTCTGGACAGCTTATCAGACAGGGACAGGAATATTTCCTCTCCCTTTGTCTGTTCTCTCTGTTTTACACAGGAAGATTCTCTCTGCTGTCTCTTTCAGCTGCTGCTCATGCAGGAGTTCCAGTGATTGAACTACTGGTACTTTTCCACAAGTTTCCAGTCTGTCTTCCACTACTTTCTGTCTAGCCTTAGTCGTGATTCCAAGATAGTGCTTCATCTATCTTGGATAATCCTAATCACTTCAGGCTTCTCATATTATCTTCTTTTCTTGCCATCTCCATTCCCTTGGATTTGGCAGCACAGCTGACCTACAGTCAGTTTTATCTCCTAATTCTCCTGCATAATGCTCTCTGCAATCTTCAGAGAAGCTTTCTACTATGGGCCCTTGCTAGAGAGCATTGGACTTTGTCTCTGATGGCTATTCTATATGTAGAAAAGGCTTATCAGTCATTTTCCATGACTGTGAGGGTTCTCCACACCCTCTTGTCTCCTGTTATAATACAGGATATAAGCCTTTTCTGCGTGAATGTCCAAAGAGTTTTCCAATCCTGCAGGAATATGCTCTTTTTTTCCTTACAGCTTGTCCTCATGCTATCCTACTCCTTATGGACAGCACATATTCTACTAGTAACGCATGATACCCCTGTGTCCCTCCAGTGGGTCATCCTGGTATCTCCTTCTATGCGTTTTCTGTCCATTTACCATGTCAGAGTTCTACAGAACTCACGACTTGCTCTTTACAGACTGATATTATCCTCTGTTTTTTCTCACAACCATCCTGGTTATTTCACTGGATAGCATTCCTGCACCCTCTTAGCCGGAGGAATAGATTCTCTATATATCTTCTCAAGTAGGTTCCACCTTCTTGTTATTAGATGATTCTTTCTCCTTCACATCTCTCATGTGAATGTTCTTATGGGGCTTAGTTGCAGACATGTATCTTCAGACATACATATTCATGTATGTATATATCTCTATATATTTCTATAGATACATATGTCTGTAAGCTGTGTGTGCATAGGTTATGCTTATATATATATACACTTATATATACATAGATATATATATATATATATATATATCCCTATATATGTGTATCTGTCAAGATGCTTCTTATAAGTAGATATGTATTTACATACTATCTCCCTAACTGTCTATGCTATAAAGGTTTTTACCTTCTTAGAGGTTTCAGACAGTGGACTTCCATATGTTCATACTGTCCCTCAGTATGTTGGGGATGTTATGCACACAACCACTATTGTGGTACTGACAGCTTCCACTTTACTCTAGGTCTCGCTATCCCTGAAGCATCATGCTTTAATATCTTTCCTATCTCTCACCAGCTAGGAAAGACAGTGTAGATCTTCAGTAGTTCTGAAGTTTCAGCCCTTCACACATCTGTCCTCCTTGGGAATACGGGCTTTTTTCCATACCCCTTCTTCCCTCCAGGACTGGGCTAGTTGTCCAAATCGGTCAGTCTTCCTCTTTTACTCCTAAATGTTAATGACTCTGTAGCTAAAAGAGTTTTCAGCTTTTTCACATAAAGCTTTCCACTGAAGACCTGCCGTCCTTATACTACCCCAGTTGACAATTGAGTCACTTGCCAAGTCTAGATTTGGACCTTCACCTTCACTGCCGTGAGGTCACCTTGAGGATTCCTCTACTGAATCTCCAGTAGACTCCATCAGCCTCTCTACTTCCTGCAATCCAGTAGGTAAGATCCATATTGTGATTGCTCTTTCAATATTTTTAATAGTAATTATCATATATACCAAGGACTCCTCTCCTGTAGTCCTTAGGTTAGCTGTTTTTCCTACAGCTCCTCTCTTTTCAAATCCTACCGACCATCCCTCATGGGATGCCAGAGATCCATGTGTGGGAAGTGCAGTCCTGTTCCGCGGACACGCTTTTTATGGGATCTCCCCCTGGCATCTATAGCTAGGGAGTCCCCATATGTGAAGACTCATTCCTGCTTGTTCCTGGAGATAGCACAGTTACTTACCTGTAACAGGTGATCTCTGGGAACAGCAGGAATAAGTCTTCACAACCCACCCACCTCCCCTAGGAGTTGTATCTCTCTATCTATCTTCCTTTCCTCTTTCTCTCTCTCTTTGTCTCAGCTATGAAACTCAACTGAGGAGAGACAGTTGGAAAGGCGGGAAGGCAGCACGCAAGCACTGTGGGATGCTCCCAAAAGCTTTCTGATTGGACGCTGGGGAGCGTTCCCGCACGGGCTCCGTCGGTACCGACGTACCCATATGTGAAGACTTATTCCTGCTGTTCCCAGGGATCACCTGTTACAGGTAAGTAACTGTGCTTTACTACCAAGTTTTGTGATGATATGAATTATTGGTTATGGAAAAGAAGAAGTCTTATAAATTTAATAGACTGAAGGTTGTGCCGAGTCAGCCTAGAGAGGTTTATTCATTGGTGAAATCATTGGTATTGCATAATTTTAAACGCCAGTGCTTTTTTTTTAGCAAAAAAGGTACCAGAACTCGCATGCAGAGCTGTCCTTAAGGGGTGGAATAACCACTGAGGGAGCCATTCCTACAATAACCAGACCCTCCTGCAACCAGCCACAGAGTCTGTAGGAAGACAGCATTGCAAATATTCCACCAGCCCTTGAAACATACCTCTTGTTGGGAAAAGAGACAAGTCAAACTGTTACAAATCTCTACACAGAAAGGACATGCTCACAAAATACCCCACATTGGTCACATACAGAATAAATGACCACATACTAGAAAGAGAAATGTGCAAAGACTGTACTATAAACTCCAAAAAGGTGGACTCTGCCCAGGGGCCACCCAGGAAGGGTGCGGGGCCATGTGCAGAGACTCATCATGGGGCCTCATTTGCATAAATATTTGCATCATGTTAATGTGTGTTAAATATGCCTCTTAATGAGCGTCTGGATAAAGAAAGCCTACCAGATTTCTACATTACTATACTCCAGTGCCAACCGCCAGGCACATTAGGAAGTAATATAAATACTTCCCATTTAGAACCCATAGCAAACCAGCCATATCATAACAGCACTACCAGGACTCACAAAGCACCAAACCCTACCTATCAAAAAGCAACACTGCAAATATTAAACCAATACATCTCAGAGAATACCAATACATCTCCTACTGGGAAAAAAGAACAAGTGGCACTGTCACATAGAAACTACATGAACAGAATACCTCAGCTCAGTTACACATGCAGATCATAAACCGTCACCAAACAAAGTACAAGGGATCACAATTTAGAAATAGGAAGACAATAATTAAACTAGGAACCCCAAACCAAACTCTGAATGTATAACAACACCGGAGAAATAAAACTATAAATTAATTTCCTCTTATACTAAACAAAACACAAAGACGTTGGCAATTCACATTTCCCAGAGCTGACATATTCCAGAAAAAGTATTTTTTTACCTTTTGCTGTTTGAGCATTTTATTTTTCAGTTGCAATTGCCCCAGTCACTTTCTTCTGTTTTTTTTTTTCGTGTCTTCTGCTAACTCTCCATTGTCTGCTGTCCATTTGTCCTTTCTTCTCTCTTCTATTTTTTTTTCCATTCTCTCTCTACATCTGCTTTAACATATTCATCTTATCCCCTTTTTCTCTTTTCTCTATTTCTTTATTCCTTTTTCATCCACTCAAATTTTACCCTTCCATCCTCAATCCCCACTTACTCTCCCAATATCTGGCCAATCATAGATTTTTCTTCCCTCCCACACAAAGTATCTTTTCTCCTCTCCATCCTCACTCCCCCAGCCCAATCCCCTTCTAGTCCTCCCCCAGCATCAGCTCCCTTCTAGTTCCAGCCCCACCCAGCATTCGCTCCCTTCTAGTCCCATTCTCCCATCCCCCCGCATCCATTTCCAGTCCTGTCCTAGCCTCCCTCCCCCCCCCCCCCGGAGAGTCCTGCACTTGTCTGACTGGCTTGAGACAGAGCCGCGGAGGCCAAAAGACCTGGCTCACCTCTACACAGTGCCGGAGTGAAGAGCAGTGTGTTCCTTCACTCCAGCAGCTGTGTTCTCCTGAAGCACACTGGTGCGCAGGAGGTTAAAGGGCATAGTCTGTTTCCTGGCACTCAGCTTGCTTCAGGAGAACACAGCTGCTGGATGCCGCTCTTCACTCCGGCGTTGTGCAGAGGTGAGCCGGGGCTTCAGGCCTTCCTGGCTCTCTCTGAAGCCAGCCGGCCCTGCAAACCGAACACCATGTGCAGAATGAAGTTGGCGCAGGGCCCCCTGAAGCGGGAGGCCCTGTGCAAACCACATTCTTGCTAATGGACGGGTCAGCCCGGACTCTGCCAGCAGTACAGTACTGGAGAAATAGAAACATTAATGCATTTCCTCCTCTACTGTGTAAAATACAAAAGATGCTGCACATTCAGGTTCTTGAAGATCACATATTCAAATCACTAAAACCATAGCTCTAGTCTCTCACATTTTGCAAGGGTGAGCTATTATGTGTTGACGTCAGCATGCACCTCCACATTCTGCTATGGACCAACAGAGCTGAAGACACTGCTTGTCCCATGGGGAGCTTTCTGTGTATGTGTTTTTGGGGGTGCAGAGCCTGGATTCTTCATTAATACTTGAAGACCATGGGTCAGTTTTAACAGGCAATGGAAAAGGTACCAGTATTCACTATCGCCGAGTACCACCTGAAAAAAAGCCCTGCTAAAATCTGTAATGAAATGACCCCCTCAGCTGAAGCATCAATGGACTATTTGGAGTGGAAAGTTACTACTATATACTTCAAATTGCCACTTGTCAATACAGGAACGTGCGTAGTTTCTACAGAAGTGATCCTTGCAAAGTCTCCAGTAACCTCTTCCTGGATAACTCCAAGTGCCTTTATTCAATCCTCAACTTGTCTGCTACTTTTGACAATCACCACCTTCTCCTTGATACCCTGTTCTCCCTTGGATTTCAGAGCTTGGTTCTTCTTGGTTTTCTTCCAGTCTCTCCTACCACATTTTTATTGTATGCTCTGGTGGATCATCCCCCACTTTCAGTTGGTGTACCTCAGGGCTCTGTCTTGAGATCTCCTCTCTCTCTCTAGACTTTTATTTGCAATGTGTGCCTTCGAGTCAGTCCTGACTCCTGGCGACCCAGAAGCTCCTGGGTTTTCTTGGCAGTGTCACCGGAAGTAGAATGCCAGGCCTTTCTTCCGAGGCAATGGAGGGTTAAGTGACTTGCCCAAGGCCACAAGGAGTGCTGGTGGGAATTGAACCCTGGTTGCTTGGTTACCAAGCCAGTGTTCTAACCTAACTAGGCTTATATACTGCTTTTCTACCAGTCAAAGTGGTGTACATTCAGGTACTGTATATATCTTTTTCCCTTGTCCCCAAAGGGCTCACAATCTATGTTTTTGTACCTGAGGCAGTGGAGGGTTAAGTGGCTTGCCCAAGGCCACAAAGAGAAACCCCAGTCCTTCAAGCTCAAGGTTGCTGTCCTCCAGCAGGATTCAAACCCCTTGCCCTCCAGCCCGAGGTAACTTGCACCAACCACTAGACCACTCCTCCCTCATTCCCTTGGCACCCTGACCTCCTCCCATAGTTTCTCTGCACCAGAAATTCTCCAGTAATCCAGTCCTAAATTTCAGCCTGCTTGTCTTACATGGCTGTCCTGCCGCTGTCTGAGACAGAACATGGCCAAGATAGAGCTTCTTATCTTTTCCCCTAAACTTACCTCCCCCCATTCCATCTCTCTCTTTTTCTGCAGATAACACTTCATTCTCCCTGTTTCTTCAACTTGCAACTTTGGGGTCATTTTTGACTCCCCTCATTCTCTTTCTCTACATATCCAACAGATAACTAAAACCTGTCATTTGTTTCTCTATAACAACAACAAAATTCATCTCTTCCTTTCTGAATACATCAACAAGATCCTTATCTACTCTTGTTTCACTTCCTGCTTATATTATTGCAACCTGCTCCTCCTGCTCCTCGCTGGTCTCTCATTGAATCTTCTCTGTCCCCTTCAATCCATTCAAAACTCAGCTGCACAGCTAATCTTCTGCCACCCTTCCTTAGGAACTCTGCTCATAAGGCAAATAACTTATCTGTGCCCTTCTCTTCTACTGCCAAGTCCAGACTCCACTGGTTCCATCTTGCTGCGCCGTCCATCTGGATTAGACTACCTGAGTCAGTGCATCAGGCTCTGCCTCTGCACCTATTCAAATCCAGACTAAGAACCTACCTCTTTGAGGCTGTTTTTGCTTCCTGGCCCTCTTATTCTCCTGTTCAGTATTTTTGTCCTTCAATAATTACTCTAGTCCCATGTGTGTTCTGTTTGTCCTTCTTGAACAGACTGTAAGCTCTGTAGAGCAGGGATTGTCTCATGCATGTATGCATATAGTGCTGTGTATGTGTCATAGTGCTCTACAAATGATAAGCAGTAGACGTAGTAGTGGTGAACCGTGATCCATGGACTCATCTCCTATACTGGGAAAAGTTTCAAGAAGTCTCAATGATGAGAGTCAGCGTTGGTGCTGGCTAAAAATTAGGATTGTCTTTTGAGCCCTTGCCCAGCTCCCATGTTGGTGGCCCTCTTGCATACCATTAAGTCTGTTCTTTCCTCAGTTATTAACTTATCATTACAGTTGGGTAGGCTGAGTGGTTTCTAAAAGGCTGTTGTATTCATGATCATTAAGAAGCCAGCGTTAATCCAAGGATATCGGTTCATTACCATCTCACATCTAATTTGCCTGTACTTCCTAAAATGATTAAAAAATGTATGTTGTGGTAACTAAGAGGATTATTTATGCAAGCATGCATTCCTTGATGAGTTTCAGTGTGGCTTCAGAAAGGAACATAGCGCCAAGGCACTATTTGTTTCAATGTTGGGTACCCTTCAGTGTCATTTGGACAGTGGGGTCATTTGTTGTTGGTCATGTTGGATGTTTCTACTGCATTTGACATAGTGAACTATTTTCTTTTTTTTAACTATGGTCATTGGGAGAGCAAATGTTAGAGTGGCTTTGTTTGGTTAATCATGCTCACAGGGTTGTATGAACCAGATGTGAGTATCATAAAATCTCCAGGAACAAGCAGGAATGAGTCTTCACATATGGGTACGTCGGTACCGACGGAGTCTGCGCGGGAACGCTTCCCAGCGTCCAATCAAAGAGCTTTTGGAAGCATCCCACCACGCCTGCGTGCTGCCTTCCCGCCTTTCCCAACTGCCTCTCCTCAGTTTTCATTTTTCCGCGGAGCTGGCAGGACGTCCTCCTGTCACCGCAGAAAATTCTTCTTTTATTTCTTTAGTTTTTTTGTGGTCACGGCTGTCTTCCCGACGCCACCGGTACTGCCGGTGTTTTCTTTTCTTTTCTTGTAAAATCTTCCTTTTTCAAGGAATATTTTTTCTTCATAGTGTCTTAGGCCTTTTAGGCCTCTTCTTTTTCCTTCATGGAACCGCCAGCCACTTTCTCCAAGAAATGTTCAAACTGTGGCGGTACAACTTTATTTTTAGACCCTCGAAGTCGGTGTCTAACCTGCTTGGGTCCTGACACCAGATTGGTGAGAAGAGGTCTTCAATATCGAGGTTCCCTCGATACATGGTTTCCTCCAACTTCGGGGCACCGTCCCCTTCTTCTTCTACACAGGATCAGGTAACCCACAAACAGTCTGTTAGGACTAGCCAGCCCTCGAGTGGTAGGTCTCATGCACAGCATGTAGACGGCTCCAACCTTGCCCTCCAGGGCCTACTGGCTTCAAAACCCCGGCCGGAGTCTTCGGTCTCAAAAGCCTTTAAGGGGTTTCAGGTTGTTCCTGGGGTTCACCCCTCACAGAACATACCTGAGCCGTGTCCGGTGGTGGCATCCGCTTCGAGCGGTACCGATACCCCGACATCGGCACTGGTGTTGGATGAAACACTCCTCACCAGGGATGGTCATCTGGCATCCTCGGTGCCTTCAGGACCGGTGGCTACACTCCAGACTGACCTTCCATTATCGGTACCAGCACCAATACTACCACCGACGTCGGTACCCTCCAGACGTGCATCAATAGCCTCGTTTCCTTCGATGCCGAGTCTGGAATCGATCTCCAGTCTGGAGGACTGGGTACCGACTCGCCTTGGTACCGGCTCTTGGCGGTACCGAAGGCTCGGTTCCGATGATTTGGATCCGCAAATCTCGGTTCCCCCAAGCCCATTGAGTTGCCACTGGTTGACCTTCATTCACCGGTATCAGACACGGTACCGAAGTCGGTGCCGATGTCTTCATTACCCTTGCGGTTGGTGCCTTCCATGCTTCGCTTATCGATGCCAAGTTTAGAATCGCTCTCTAGTCTGGAAGACTCGGTACCAATATGCGCTGGTACCGACACCGATCGATACCGGTGCCTCGGTACCGAGGATAGCGGCCGGAGGTTTTCGGTTACCTCGGTACCGATTGAACTGTCATCGATGACTGCTCCGATGTCTCTGTCGGGCTCGACTCCGACATCGGTACCGGTATTGGCATTGGTACCGGTATCCACAGTAGCATCGTGGCCAACTCCTGCCATGCTTTTTTCAACAGGATCGCTCCCTTCTATGCCAAGCTTGGAGTCGATACCTGGCATGGACAATGTGGAAATGACGGTCGCTGCTCCTGACAGTCAGTACCGGCGACCATCCCTTAAGCATTCCACACTGCACTGTGCAGGATCTTCCATTCCTATATATTTGGATAGCTCTGTCGGTGCTCAGGCTAGTTCTTCAGATCTAACCTGTCCAAGGGAGATTCCTGTTGGGGAACCCTCTTTTCAGAGTTTCCTCCTGGATATAGCAAGATCTCTTGCCATTCCTATCCCAGGACATGATCCTGCACAAGGCGCTGTTTCTACCAAAGCAAAGAACATAATGCTTCCTTTGCATCATTCCTTGCAGGATCTCCTTCTAGGAATGTGGGAAACACCTTTAAGGGTACCCCCACCTTCCAGAGCAACTGATCTCTTATATCAGGTGCCCCCCTCTCCAGGGTTTCAAAAGACTCAACTTCCTCATCATTCCATAGTAGTGGAATCAGCAATACGGCAGGTAAAGAGTAAGAAAAAGCACTCTTCTTATCCGCCAGGTCGTGAGTCTAAGACACTAGATGCCTTTGGACGTCAAACGTTCCAGACATCTATGCTTTCTGCAAGAATTCTCTCATATATTTTCTATATGAGTCTATCTCTTGAGTAGGTCACAAAGCAATTACATCTTTTGACTCTTTCCCTTCCAGAGTCCAAGAGTGCAGACTATTCTTCACTGCTCAAGCATCTCCAGAATATCTCTTGGTTTCTTACTCGTGCTTCCCTAGACTCTTTTGAGTCTGTTAGCAGGACTTCTGCTATAACTATAGGGGCACGACGTAGAGCCTGGCTCCAAGCTTCAGACTTGGACAAATGGGCACAGCACAGACTGGGACATACTCCTTGCACTGGAGACAATCTTTTCAACAAGGAGTCTTTACGTCAGGTTACTCAGTTCTCCACTGACTTACCTGTTCCTAGGGGCTGTTCTGCACCTTCTTCTGTCCCAGTAGGTAGGAAATGTCCTGCCAAACTTTCTTCCCATAGGAGAAGAAGGTTTTATGCATCATCTGCCCATCATACAGATGTTCCCAAACAGGGGAAGCATCGTCCTGGTCTGCAGAGTTCAACCTCTCGCCAGGTTCAGCAAACCCAGCAACCACAGGGTTTCTAATCAATCCATCAGATGCTTGTGACTCTTGGGATTAGAATCTGCAGTTGCTTCTTCTCAATAGAGGCAATCCACTGCTGTCATTCTGAATCCTATACATGGATCTCTTCCCAAAAGACATTCATTCTTTCTGTGTTCTATGGGCTGTCAGGATGTTCATGCTTCTAGGTCACAGGGTTTTTCCTCTTTTCCTACTAGGGAAAGAGGTCTATCCATTATCAAACGATAGTTTCCTGTGCCAGCATGTCTTTTTTCCTTTCTATAACCTTACTACTTTGTAAGTTTTCTTCAGCTCCATTCTCCTTACCCTCTTACCAGGTTTTTCCTCTGTAAGAGTGGTATTGCTTCACTGGAGGGCTTTTTCTTCAGCCTCTCTAGTTTTCTTACTTTTCCTCTTTTTCAATCTTGCTTTGAAGCAGTTCATCAGACACGTCCAGAGTTTTCTACTCTTGCTTTGTCTGTTTTTTCTGTTTTTAAACAGTACCATTCTTTCTGCTGTCTGGCAAGCAGCTGCCAATGCAGGAGCCTTAATGTTTGGACCACTGGTTCTTGTCCACCAGCAACCAGATTTGTCCTCCACTAACATTCTGTCTGGTCTTAGTAGTGGCTCCAAGTCAGTGCTGTCATCTGTCTTGGAAATTTTTTCACTACAAGCTTGTTGGATTGTCTTCTCTTTCTGCCATCTCCATTCCCCTGGGTTTGGCAGCATAGTTGACATAGGTACTGGCTCTCCTGCAGTCAGTTCTATCTTCTCATTCTCCTGCATCATGCTGTCTGCAATTCTACAGAGAAGCTCTCCACTATGGGCCCTTGCTAGAGAGCATCGGGGGCTTTTTCTCCAACAGCTATACTAGATGGTTGAAAAAGGCTTTTTCAGTCATATCTCCCATGACTAGAAAAGTTCTCCTTTTTAATATAAAGGATATAGGCCTCCTCTTACGTGAAAGCTTAAGGAGTTGCTAATTCCCTGCTTTGGTCCATAGTATTTCCAATCGGGAATATGTTTTCTCCTTCCAGCTCGTCCTCATGGTAAAAACGCATGATACCTTTTTGCCCTTAAGCAGGTCAGCATGGTATCTCATTCCTATGCGTCTTCTGTTCACTTACCATGCTAGAGTTCTACAATACTCGGGACTTGCTGGCTGCAGACTGATATCATCCTCTGCTTGTCACGTAACCATCCTGGTTATTCTACTACCTAGAATTCCAGTAGCCATAACCAGTGGGAATTGATTCTCTATATATCTTCTCAAGTAGGTTCCACCTTCTTATTATTAGATGAATCTTTCCTCTCCACATTTTCCTAGGTGAATACCTTTTTGTAGGCATATCTCTGTCTGCTTCACGGCAGACTTCCATATAAAGGCCTATATATTCATACCTATAGCACACATCTTACAGATATCTATGTCTAGCATTTGTGTGTATTTTATGCCCTTCATATCTCACTATAGATATATTCTCATATATCTATATGTTATATATATATATATATATATGTATCTGTCGAGATATTTTACTATCGGTAGATATGTATTCTGCTTATCTACCTGACTGTCGAGGCTCATATAGCTATATGATTCTGATAGATGGGCTTTACCCATACTTATGCTATCCAGCATGTTTTGGGGTCCTTCACTCACAACCACTTTGGTGGTAGTTAACACCTACCATAACCTCAAGGTTAGGTACGTCTGAAGCTCTCCATGTTCCAATATCTCTCCCAGCTGACTTCAGTTAGGAGAGACATTGCGGATCTTCAGCTCTTCACAGGCTCTAACGTCTCCGGCGTTTGTCCTTTCTTTTGGGATACAAGGGTTCCCATACCCTTTCTCCCCACAAGGACTGGGCCTGTTTGTCCAAATCGGTTAGCCTTTCTCTTTTTGTTCCTAAGAGTGAGCCACTCTGCCGCCAAAAGAGTACGGCTTTTATCATAAAGCCCTCCGCTAAAGGCCCACCGTTTTTGTACTACTCCAGTTTTTCCTACTGGGGTTACCTGTTACCTTTCAGGATTCTGACCTCCGTTGCTTTTCCTACAGGTTTACTACCTCCACTTACAGTGAGGTCCTTCTCGAGGTTCCTCTACTGGGTTCCCCAGTAGATCCTATGAACCTCCATACTTCTTTGAAGTCCTGTTAGGGGAGGTCCATATTGCAATATTTTTTCTTTGCAATATCATTGATGACAATTATCATCCACACATGGACTCCTTGTCTGCAATCCTATGCTAGGTTAGCTGTTCCACAGCACCTTTCTTTCTTCAACTCCTACCCTCCATCCTCAGGATTCTTGGTGTTGTGGGGGATAGCATGTTTCAACCTATGACATGCTGGGACTCCAGGCATCTCAGCTTGGGAGTCCCCATATGTGAAGACTCATTCCTGCTTGTTCCTGGAGATAGCACAGTTACTTACCTGTAACAGGTGATCTCTGGGAACAGCAGAAATAAGTCTTCACAACCCACCCACCTCCCCAGGAGTTGTATCTCTATCTATCTTTCCTTTCCTCTCTCTCTGTCTCAGCTTTAAAACTTAACTGAGGAGAGGCAGTTGGGAAAGGCGGGAAGGCAGCACGCAGGCGTGGTGGGATGCTTCCAAAAGCTCTTTGATTGAACACTGGGAAGCGTTCCCGCGCAGACTCCGTCGGTACCGATGTACCCATATGTGAAGACTTATTCCTGCTGTTCCCAGAGATCACCTGTTACAGGTAAGTAACTGTGCTCTATGTTACTGTGAATCCTTATGGAAATCTTTACAGTTTGATCTTTCTCGGGGCTCGTTGCTATCTTTCATGTTATTTCAGTTTGTTCAATGTAAACCGCACTGATGCAGAATAGCGCGGTATATAAGAGAATGTAAATAAAATAAATAAATAAATAAAAAAATTTAATATTTAGCTTAAACCATTGGCTTCCTATTCACTAAGAATCTTTCATTTAGGATCTATGCAGACAACATACAGTGGTTCCAGCACACAATTTAGATGATTCTTCTGAGATTTTGGGGTAGTATTTAACTGATATTGGCCATTGGATGGCTCTAAATAAGTTAGCTTTAAAAGTGAAGATTTTGTGGGTTAGGAAACCTTCATCTCCTGAGGTTTTATCTTCACTTTGGGCTACAGGAACTGAATTGCTTGTTTCTTCTGTTGCCAGCAATTTAGGTGTATATCTAGACGAGAATCTATCATTTAAAAAGCAGATTAGGAAGACTGTGCTATCATTTTTTGTACATTGTGCCTAGTAAGACAGTTAAGATGTATTTTGTCATCTATTGAGTTTTGATCAATTTTATAATTGTTACTGCTTTGCTGTCTGGACTACTGTAATGCCATCTACTTTAGACCGCCTCCACATCAGATTTCAGATTTATGAATAGCTCAAAACCTGGTTGATACCAAGTTGCAGCATCTGTAAGAACATTATACTTGTTTTAGAGTTCGTGCATTGGTTACAATATTGCAAAGGGTGAAATTTATACAGCATAAAGACATCATGTTGAGGAATTTGCTGTTATATTTACCTGGGTATAGTTTACACCTTACCAATTCCAGTCTCCTTGCTGTTCCATCTTTGAAATTTGCAAAGTGGTCATTTATAGAACTCCTTGCCACAATCTCTATGGATGGGGAGCACCATGTTTAAGAACATAAGAACATAAGATATGCCATACTGGGTCAGACCAAGGTCCATCAAGCCCAGTATCCTGTTTCCAACAGTGGCCAATCTAGGTCATACGTACCTAGAAGTTTCCCCAAAAGACACAGGTTCTGCAATGCTTGTACTAGGTCAAGCATTGATATCCTGGGTCCTTTCTTAATAATGGTTTATGGACCTTTCCTCCAGGAACTTGTCCAAACCTTTTTTAAACCCAGCTACACTAACAGCCTTTACTACATCCTCCAGTAACAAATTCCAGAGTTTGATTACACGTTGAGTGAAAAAATATTTTCTTTTATTAGTCTTAAATAGTTTACCCTGTAGCTTCATTGCATGTCCCCTAGTCTTCCTATATTTTGATAAGATAAACAGTCGATCTACGTTTACCCGTTCCACTCCGTTCATTAATTTATAGACTTCTATCATATCTCCCCTCAGCCTTCTCTTTTCCAGGTTAAAGAGCCCTAACCTTTTTAGCCTTTCTTCATAGGAGTATCCTTCCATCCCCTTTACCATTTTGGTGGCTGTTCTCTGAACCTTTTCTAATAACGCTATATCCTTTTTAAGATACGGCGACCAGAATTGCACACAATATTCAAGGTGCGGTCTCATCATGGAACGGTATAGAGGCATTATAATATCTTTTGTTTTATTTTCCATTCCTTTCCTTATCATACCTAGCATTCTATTTGCTCTCTTGGCTGCCGCTGCACACTGGGTCGAGGGTTTTAACATGTTATCCACAATGACGCTTAAATCTTTTTCCTGGGTGGTGGTTCCTAATGTGGAACCTTGCATCGTGTAACCATAGTTTGGGTTGTTCTTCCCTAGGTGCATAACTTTGCACTTGTCCACATTAAATTTCATCTGCCATTTTGATGCCCAGTCTTCCAATTTATCAAGATCCTCTTGCAATTTTCCACAATCCTCTTGGGTTTTAACAACTTTAAATAGTTTTGTGTCATCTGCAAATTTGATAACCTCACTCGTTATTCCACTTTCTAGGTCATTTATGAATATGTCAAAAAGCAGCGGACCCAGCACAGATCCCTGGGGTACACCACTATTCACCTTTCTCCATTGGGAAAATTGGCCATTCAGCCCAACCCTCTGCTTTCTATCTTTTAACCAGTTCCTGATCCACAGTAGTACACTGCCTCCTATCCCATGACTCTTTAGTTTTGCCAAAAGTCTCTGATGAGGGACCTTGTCAAAGGCTTTCTGAAAGTCCAGATACACTATATCAACCAACTCACCTTTGTCCACCTGTTTATTCACACTTTCAAAAAAACATAACAGATTAGTAAGACAAGATCTTCCTTGTCTAAAGCCATGTTGGCTGTCTCCCATTAGGCCATGACTATCTACATGCTTCGTAATTTTATTCTTTATGATGGTTTCTACCATTTTTCCCGGTACTGACGTGAGGCTCACCGGTCTGTAGTTTCCTGGATCACCCCTCAAAACCTTTTTAAAAATTGGTGTTACATTGGCGATCCGCCAATCTTCAGGTAATAGAGATGATTTTAATGATAGTTCACAGATTACTAATAGCAGGTCTGCAATCTCATATTTCAGTTCTTTCAACACCCTTGGATGTATACCATCCGGCCCAGGTGATTTGCTGCTCTTCAGTTTATCTAATAGTTGTAATACATCTTCCCGATATATCGATATTTCCTTCAATTCTTCCACACCTTTAAATACCACTTCAGTCATGGGTAACATCCCTACATCTTCCTCAGTAAAGACCGAAGCAAAGAATTCATTCAGTCTCTCCGCTATCGCCTTGTCACCTCTTAGTGCCCCTTTAACTCCTCTATCATCTAATGGACCAACTGACTCTCTCACAGGTTTTTTGCTACGAATGTACTTGAAAAAATCTTTATTTCACGTTTTTGCTTCCGCAGCAAGCTTCTTCTCAAATTCTCCCTTTGCCTGCTTTATCAATGCCTTGCATTTGACCTGCCAGTGCTTGTGCTGCTTCCAGGTTTCGTCGTTTGGCTCTTTTTTCCATTTCCTGAAAGATGCTTTTTTGGCAACAACAGCCTCTCTGACCTCACCTTTAAACCATGCTGGCAGTTTTTTGGACTTCTTTCCACTTTTCTTAAAGCGTGGAATACAGCTGGTCTGGGCTTCTAAGATAGTATTTTTCAACAACACCCAAGCTTGATGTAAGTCTTTAACCTTTGCAACTGCTCCCTTTAGTTTTTTCTTAACTATTTTCCTCATTTTATCATAGTCTCCCTTTCGAAAGTTAAAAGGTAGTACTGTGGATTTCCTTACTATCCCTCCTCCACTAATTAAATCAAAGGCAATCATGCTATGATCACTATTGCCAAGTGGCCCCAACACCCTTATCTCTTGCACTAGATCTGGTGTTCCACTAAGGACTAGGTCTAATATGGTTTCCCCTCTGGTTGGTTCATGAACCAGCTGCTCCAAGAAGCAGTCGTTTATGTCATCTAGGAACTTTATCTCCCTAGCATGTACTTCCGTGACACTGACCCAGTCGATACCGGGGTAATTGAAATTGCCCATTATTATTACCGCGCTGTAACTTTTGTTAGCTTCCTTGATTTCTTTGAGTATTTCATCATCCATTTATTCATTCTGGCCAGGCGGTCGATAGTACACCCCCACCGCCATCGCCTTCCCCTTTTTACATGGAATTTCAATCCATAGAGATTCTACAGCAAATTTTGTTTCCTGCAAAACTTTGATCCTTTCTGACTCAATGCCCTCTCTAACATAGAGCGCAACCCCTCCACCAATTTGATCAGCTCTATCATTACGATATAGTTTGTACCCAGGTATCACAGTGTCCCACTGGTTGTCCTCCTTCCACCATGTCTCTGATATTCCAATCACATCTAACCTTTCATTTAGTGCTATATATTCTAACTCTCCCATCTTATTTTTTAGACTTCTAGCATTTGCATACAAGCATTTTAGAGACTGTATTTTATTCATATTAATTTGGCTAATGGTAGACATGGGTAATTTGGGATCTTTAAGCTCTGTCTGCTCCATACTCGAGGGCATTTGGGCTACTTTACTCTTTTTTGGAACCTCTCTGCTTTTGGTAGTATCCTTCAAGGATACATTCTTCCGAACCATCTGCTCTTGGGCGACTGTCGGCTTTCCCCTGTTATCGAGTTTAAAAGCTGCTCTATCTCCTTTTTAAAGGTTAATGCCAGCAGCCTGGTTCCATCCCGGTTAAGGTGAAGCCCATCCCTTCGGAAGAGCCCCTCCTTTCCCCAGAATGTACCCCAGTTCCTAACAAATCCAAACCCCTCATCTCTGCACCACTGTCTCATCCATGCATTGAGACTCCGGAGCTCTGCCTACCTTTTGGGTCCTGCATGTGGAATGGGAAGGATTTCGGAGAACCGACCCTGGAAGTTCTGGATTTCAACTTCCTACCTTAAAGCCTAAATTTAGCCTCCAGAATCTCCCTACCACATTTTCCTATGTCATTGGTACCGACATGTACCAAGACAGCAGACTCCTCCCCAGCACTATCTAAGACCTTATCTAGGTGGCGCGTGAGGTCCGCTACCTTCGCACCAGGCAGGCATGTTACCAGGCGATCCTCATGTCCACCAGCCACCCAGCTATCTACATGCCTAATGATCGAATCACCAACTATAACGGCTGTCCTAACCCTTCCCTCATGGGCACATGGCCCTGGAGAAACTTCCTCGGTGTGAGAGGGTTTTACATCACCTGGAGGACAGGTTCTAATTACAGGATCACTTCCTGCCACACCAGGGTGATGCTCTCCTGTCACGTGACCTCTCTCCTCCATGGCAACAGGGATGCTGCCAGACTGGAGGTGGGACTTCAGGACTATATCCCTGTAGGTCTCGTCTATGTACCTCTCTGTCTTTCTTATGTTTTCCAAGTCTGCTACTCTAGCCTCTAGAGAACGGACTCATTCCCTGAGAGCAAAGAGCTCCTTGCACCTAGTGCACACATAAGACCTCTCACCAACTGGGAGAAAATCATACATGTGACACTCAATGCAAAAGACTGGAAAGCCCCCATCCCGCTGCTGGACTGCTGTCTGCATCTTAGTTTTAAGTTTTTGCTTAGATCTTTAAGTTCTTTACTTACTAAGGGTTGCTATGGATATTTATACCAATAAAACTGTACCTAATACGTTTAATATACCTTGTTCACCTGAAGCTTAATTAATCTCAGGTCCTTAGTGTACGTCTGTTTTGGGTAACAAGCTTCACCTGAGAGCACCTCCTGTCTTTTAAGATGTGTAAGTACCTATAAAGCTACGATTATCCCAGGGGTGGGTGGGTGTGGGGAGGGAGGGAGGGAAATAACACTTATTAAAAGAAGGCTGCTACACAGTACCCTGTCCTGTGCTGCTGAAGTAAGCTATATTCTTATTTGATTTAAATTATAGCTCTTTGCTGCTGCTAGCTAGGCTCTAACTTATTATGAAATTTAAACTACAAGCTCTCTGCTGGGTTCTAAATTTAACCAGAAAGCTCTCTTCTGTGTTTTAAATTTAAACTAAAAGTACTTTGCTGATGCTAGGCCCTGAGTGACTATTAAATTTAAACTACAGCTCTCTGCTGGGTTCCAAATTTAACCAGAAAGCTCTCTTCCCTGTTTTAAATTTAAACTAAAAGTACTTTGCTGATACTAGGCCCTGAGTGAATATTAAATTAAAACTATAAGCCCTCTGCTGGGTATGAAATGTAACCAGAAAGTTCTCTTCTGTGTTTTAAATTTAAACTGCTGCTACTAGACCCTGACTGATTTAACAAAAAATAGTGGGTTCACAGATTAAATAGCTTTAATAGAAAGAATTCCTTTCAGAAAATTCTTTCCTTCCAGAAAATGTTTGTTGTTGTTAAGTGCCATTGAGTTGGTGTCGACTTATGGCGACCCTCTGGATAGTTGTCCTAAATTATGTTCGGTCTTCAGCTATGGGTACCAATCTGTCAGCAATGAGTCAAGCGGCTCATTGCTGACAGATTGGTACCCATAGCTGCTGCTATTTATCGATCATCTCATTGCTGACCTTCCTCTTTTGCGTTGGCCTTCTATCTTGCCAAGCATGATGTCTTTCTCTAATGATCTCTCTCTTCACATGATGTGTCCAAAGTATGAAAGTCTTGTCATCTGAGCTTCTAAAGAAAACTTAGGTTTGATATCTTATAGTACTGACTGGTTTGTTCTTCAGGCAGTCCATGGTATACGCAGTATTCGCCGCCAGCACCATATTTCAAAGGCATCAATTTTTTTCCTGTCTATCTTTTTCACTGTCCAGCTTATGCATCCATATGAAGTTATTGAAAATACCATGGCTTGAACGAGTCAAATCTTTGTATGGAGAGAGACATCTCTACTCTTGAGAATCTTTTCTAAGTCTTTCATAGCCATTCTGCCAAGAGCAATGCATCGTCTGATTTCCTTACTGCTTATTGCTCCTTTATTGATAGTTAAAGCTGTCCACGATTTCAATTTCTTCTCCTTCAAAGATGAACTTATTGATTTTGCCAGTTGTCATGATCGTTGTCTTCTTTACATTAAGGTACAGGCTCATTTTAAGACTATGTTCCTTTATTGTGAGAAGCAAATGCTTCAGATCATCTTCACTTTCAGCCAGTAACGTGGTATCATCAGCATAGCGAAGGTTGTTGATGAGTCTTCCACCAATCTTCACACCTCGGTTGTCTTCATACAATCCTGCTTCTCTGATGATTTGTTCTGCATGTAAATTAAGCAGGAAGGGGGAAAGTATGCAGCCTTGTCATACACCTTTGTTTATTTTAAACCATTCTGTTTCTCCTTGTTCCATTCGAACTGTTGCTTCTTGATCAATGTACAGATTGTGTAAGAGAACTATCAGGTATTCTGGTATACCCATGCTTCTTAATGTGGCTCAGATTTTCTCATGGTTTACACAGTCCAAAGCCTTGCTGTAGTCGATAAAGCACAAATAGATATCCTTTTGGTATTCTTTAGTTGTTTTCAAGGATCCATCTCAGATCCGCGATGATGCCTCTCGTTCCTCGCCCTTTCCTGAACCTTGCTTGCACTTCAGGTAGTTCTTGTTCCAGGTATAGTCGTAGTCTCTGTTGAATAATCTTCAGTAGAATCTTGCTGGCATGTGGGATCAGAGCAATTGTGCGATAATTTCCACAGTCAGTTGGATCACCTTTCTTTAGTATTGGTATAAACATAGATCTTTTCCAGTTGGTTGGCCATGATGTTGTCTTCCAAATTTCTTGGCAGAGTCTTGTAAGTATGGTAACAGCTGTATCAGATTGCTGTGATACTTCTGTGGGAATGCCATCAATGTTCAGTGCTTTGTTCTTTGATAAGGCTTTCAATGCTGCTTCGACTTCTTCTTTCATCACCAATGGTTCCGGATCATAAGGTACAGGTTGAAACGACTGTTGGTCCACTTGATCTTTATCATTAAAAAACTCTGTATATTCTTTCCACCTTTTCTTGATCTTCTCAGCATCATTCAACATAGAACTTTGAGCATCTTGTAACTTTCCAATTCAAGGCTGGAATTTTTTCTTTAACTCTCGTAGCTTTAAGAAAGCCAATCTTGTTCTTCCTCTAATAGTTTCTGCCTCTTTTTCCTTGCATGTGTCATTGTAGTACTTTTCCTTGTCCTGTCTTGCTGCACGTTGGAAATCTCTGCTGAGTTCTGCGACTGTCTTTCTTTCTGCTCTGGCTTTAGCTTCTCTGTGTTTCTGAGCAATTTTCAAAGTTTCTTCCGTCATCCATTTTGGCCATTTTTGCTTTTTCACCTTTTGTAGAGACTTATCGCTTTCTTCCAACAAAACATTCTTGATATCATTCCATAACAAAACATCTGAGCTGATATTCAAAGCCCTTGTCCAAACAGTCCATGAGAGTTATCTGAATAAGGATGCTGACTGAAATATTCAGCAAGACTATCTCAGTTAGGATTAGTACTAATGATCTTCTGTTCTGGAGGCAGCAACTTTGTCATTACACCACAAGAGATCCTTCTACCGGCATTTAGTATTCATTCAAATGAAGGGCATCCAAGTGACTATTTTAGAAAGGGCTTCCAGAGCTTGAAAAATCCATTTGAGAAGATCTGAAAGTGACTACAAACAAGGCCCCCTCTTTCTTTCCACTCCACTGCAGGAGCTGCTTGGGTGGAATTTATGCCAATGTCTACCAGCCAAGCAATATACAATGTTGAGAAGTGTGAATCCCCTTGGCTGTAGAGTTCTCCTGGATGTCACTGCTTTCAGCAGCAGAGGCCCTGCGTGTCCCTACTAAATTACTACAATGTGTAAACTGAAGATGGGCTGGTTATTTTCCAGAAGAGGGGAGGTTACTTCAGCCCAGTTACATCATGTTTGGACAAGACTCCTCTGGGAGGTAAAATACAACTCATATAGCAGTCAGCCCTAAAGACAACACCCTGTCTTTGGTAGCCAGCCATTGCATCATGAGGCAGTAAAGATATCTGTACTTAGGGGGACAGGTGTCTGTGGCTATCTCCAGCTCCTAGAGGAAGTCACAGGTCAGAGAGTGGTAGAGAAGAGAGCAGAGGGGAAGGACAGTGTATTGGGCTTAAGCCTGCACCAAGAAGTTCCTCTGTGACTGTGCAAAACCTGCCAGCACTTCTGCTATCCTAGGAGGGGAGTAGTTCTGCCTATGAAAGGAAGGAACAGAGAAGAAGGGAAGCCTTCTACTCCTAGAGGGAAGGCAAGAGGATCCAGAGGTGTAAAGCAACATCTCAGAAACCCAGTGACATCACAGTCAGAAGTACCTACAGCACTGTACTGGGGATCTGCATCTGTAGAAGTCACGACTCAGAAGTATACTATGAAACGTAGTAGTGCAGGAGAAAGGGATCCCTACTACTACTAGTCAATGTTGATTTCTGGCAACCCTATGGGTAATCATCTATGTCTTGACTATCCTTTGGGTTTTCTTGGCAAAGTGGAACTGGAAGTAGATTACCAGGCCTTTCTTCCACACACGGTGTAGCTTTCATTAAACTGACTTTGCATAATGAGCTGCATGCAGTACAGCTCATTATTTAATGCACATGCTGCACATTCTTTTGTATTAACCTGCATTACTGCCAACAACATGCATTATTGCTCTAATGCCAGGGCTGCTTTTACCTATGGGCAGAAGGGGCAGCTGCCCCAGGCCCCTGCACCATGGGGGCCCAGCTGCCCATGGGTAAAAGCAGCCCTGCTTCTGCCCTCCACGCCCTTTGCTGCCACTGCTGCAGTTCTCTGGGACCTGCCGTGGTTGCAATAGATAGAAAAGGCACCACACTGCTAGAGTTACCTTCTTTTCATCAAAGGGGGCTGGAAGCAGAAGCATGATTGGCACCATGGTGCCAGAAAAGAAGGTAACTCCGGCGCTGTGGTGCCTTTTCTATGTATTGCCATTGCTGCCCATCCTGGACAGGGGCAGCAGTGAGAGGGGGGCCCACGGACAAGAGGGGGCCCCGCTGGAAATATTTACTCCAGGCCTCATAAGGGGTTGAAACAGCTCTGTATAATGCAGAATACACTCCTCCTTCTGCTCTCTGAGTTACCATAGCAAGTCTGAGGACTTAAAGATAGGAGAGGCTTGGAATAAAGTTCCAGCCCCCGCTGAGGTCTAATGCTGACCAAGATTAAACTGCTTGTAATATCATTAAGGAAGAAGAAAAGGAGTTAAACTGCTTGTAATATAGTTGCATTGTTGTCTCTGCCATTTGTATTTCTGCTGCTGCTATTAGTGACCTACAGTTCTTTAAGTAAACCCTTTGGTCCAGAACACACATTCTGGCCTGGACTCAGTTATTTTGAGAAGGGAAGAAGAGTGAGTGGCATTTAAGTGGCACAGGCCTCCCAGTGCATGCTGGTCATGTTCAAAGAACCCACTAAATGTTCCCAAGAGTAGAGACTGAAAGACTGCGTTGCTCTTGGATGATTTTGTACCTTTGAGAGCTTGTTGCTACATGAGCCAGATCACAGGCTAATTGATTTTGTTTTGTTTTCTGGAATGTTTTGACAGATTTGCCCCAACTCAGGCATCCACTGCCGAAACACGGCCATATTGGGCATAATAAAATCTGTTCCAATTCTTTTTTTTCCCCGGTTCTCTTTCTTTTGTTTGTGGTTCTGACCACTGTCTGCCGAGCAGTGGGTGCAGACGCCACAAGAGCTACACACAGGCACATGATTAGGGCCCACATGTACTAACCCACAAAAATGTACCTGTTTTACAAAATTTAGCTACAAGATGTAAATGAGTTATTGGGTTATTTACATCTCTTAGCTAAATGTTGCGTAAAATGTTTCACACATTGCTACATCAGGGGACGTCGTGTGCTCCTGGAAGTAGCAATGCATGAGAACTTCTTAAAAATCTTGGCCCATTTGCATGGTGATGGTAAGGTTTACACTGCCCGCTTACCTGAATCATAGGTCCCCTTGCTTCCTCCCGGGACACCTCGGATCCCTGGTGTCTAGTGCTCCCTCCCCTCAACCCCTCCACTGGGCATCTATGAATTAAGAAATGGCACTCTGGATCCCCTGCAGGGGGCAGTTTAAATCCCTGGTTTCTAGAAGGCCTGAATCCACACTCCCAGCCTGATGCAGGGCACAAATGTAAAAAGACCCTCTCCCTTCTGCTCTCTATCCCAAAAAGCCCCACCCCTTAAATTAACTAATATGGGGTCACCCCTCCCCCTGGGGCAATGAGGCAGGAGCAATCCCCACTTGCTCCTGCCTCAGCAGCTGCGTCCTCTAAACTAGTACTGCTTGACCCCTAGTGTGAGCGGTAGTCTTACAGTCTGAAAAAAGTGCTGAGAAACTAAGTTTGTGATCCGCAAGTATAATAATGAGAATTACCATGAAACTCTTGTTTAATTGAAAGCAGACTTTTCTTACGCAATGAAAAGGATATAAATTAAACAATTTCATGTTTCTTGGGACACAATAATGTACAAAATAGGAACAGTAAGACTAATAAAGAATCAGTGTACGAAATAGTAAGTGGACCCCTAGTTTCCTTAAGACAATCAACTGGCTAATTAGAATTGGATGCTTAAGTAATTGGGTAACAAATGCACCACTCTGCAGGGTAAATCTGCATGACTGAGTTTGGGCATCCTGTCCCCTTTAAGAAAAATATTTATGTTCATGTTTTAGGAGATCTGTATTCCTGCAAAGCATTAGGAGTAGCAAAAACCAGATTTTAGTACTATTGGCAAGCAAGAAGCTGGGGAAAATATTTGTGCCTCAGAGCAGATTATTTATGAAGCATAAATCAATTTTAATGTTAAGTTGTTTAAAAGAGAAATATGAATGTAAGCATACTAGCTATAATTTATTCCACCAAATAACAGTTGCTGAAAGTTGTCTCAAACTTAGGTGATATGATCCTGCACAGGGCTTCAATATATTAGAGAAAGTTCAAAGTATTACACTGATCTAAGAACTAACCTACGAAGCTTACAACCTAGCAGGATTTATTGTATGCCCTCGTGCTTGCACTAGGCACAAACAAACCAGCGCTAGATCACTTCATTGCAAATGTGTTAAATTTTAGTTGGCCACAGATGCTAAATCTGTAATTGGGAGGGATAGCAGGGGTAATGAGTGGTTTAGCTGTTTATGAAACAGTGCTAAATTTGCTGCAGGCTTCTTAGTGCAGTACATTTATCCCTCTGAGAGCCTCACGTTCAAGGCTCTGCATGGCTGCATCTGATGAAGAGCTGTAATGGGGAACCCTGGAATCACCTGAGGTGAACTTTCATTCCTGTTCATCCTCACTCACTCTAAACACCTCCCATATCCTCTCTTTCCTCAACAGATTTTCTCTGCAGGCAACCTCTCCCTCCCTCATCCTCCACCCGCAGATGAGAGGAGGAAAATGGAGAGGGACCAGAAAGAGCACTGAAGAAGAGCAAAGTGATCCTTAGTGGGCAGTCCTGTGCCTTAGCAGGAGTAGCTGACGGTTGCTCTGCAGCAGTCCCTGGCATTCCCGCCCCCTCCCTGACCCCCCGTTGCCACCACCGCTGCCCCTCTCTGGGACCTACAGCATCTGCAGTGGTCTCAAACAACCCCACAGTGCTTACCTTAAATCTCCAATGCTGCGAGAATATTTGACTCCCGCCCCCGCTGAGGCCTGATGCTGACTTCCTGTCTGCAGGAGCTCTATGTGGCTGCCTAATTTGCTGGCCCTAGGGAAACTTTTATAAGGAAATCATTTGGAATCAGGGGTTGGGAATCAAGGCAGAGAGACACCTTATGATAATGGAGTGGAGGGTAGCCTAATGGTTAGAGCACTGGCTTGGGACCCAAAAGACCAGGGTTCAAGTCCCACTAGCACTCTTTGTGGCCTTGGGCAAGTCACCTAGCTCTCCATTGCCTCAGAAAAGTCCAAGTTATCAATGTCCCTATTTAATGTACATTACCAAGTTTAAGTTACAATGTAAACCACTTTGGCTGAAATGATAAAGCAACATAAAAACCTGTTAAATAAAATAAAAATAATCTGCCCAGAGCCATGTAGTAGGAGGCTCATCCTTAACATGGAGATAACAGCAATAATCAGTTTTAATATGACCTTTTAGCACTACTACAACCTGCATCTCATCAGTTTGCTACCCAGCAGATTAAATTCTGATTTTAACATGTGAATGTCATCGGTGTAGTTTGCCTTCTTACTTTGGGGGGACAAAGGGTAAGGAAGTCATATTGGCAGTGAGGGCAGGGGGGCTAGTTCACCATTAGTGCCTGCAATGTTAAGGGGGGCCCTCCCCCAACTACGCCTATGGAGCAGGTGGAGGCTAATGTTGTAAGAGGGTGCCGAGGTTAAGGCAGTAAAAATGAACCTATTTTAAGCCTATATTGTAAAAAGAAACAAGCACCTTCTTGTCTTTACAAAACGCTAGTGTAGCGCTATGCAAATGATCATTAATAGTAAACAAAAGTATTTAAAGTTTGCAAGTATACATGCAACTAAGGTCTTTCATGTGAGTACTTGGTAACTATGCCCATGCGTTGCCCACACCATGCCCCTGGTACATCTACTGGCAATGTATGTACACACCTTCATGGCAATGCACATACTTTTACGCAGGTCAGGATGTTCTAAGAGGCCATTAATGCTTGTAAACTGCCACATCCACAGGAGGAGCTAGTTAAAGCTGTTAGTGTAGCTGGGTTTAAAAGAGATTTGGACGAGTTCCTGGAGGAAGTCCATAAACCATTGTTAAGGTGAACTGGGGAAATCCACTGCTTACCCCTGGAATAAGCTGCATGGAATCTGTGTCTTTCTGGGAACCTGACAGGTACTTGTGAGCACTGTTCCCTCTAAGCTGTGCGCGTGTGCGCGCGCACACACCTTGCCGAGCGAGCGCACATACTTTACAACAGAGCGCACAAAAATTACAGTTCTGATTCTGATAGAAAACAACACAGACGTCTTAAAATTTAAATGTTGTTATGTATTTACGGCTTTCACAAGTTCTACAATGTTTTCTAGTGCAATCAATGTGGTGTACATACTGTATTCTGAAGTGTAGTCAAATTTTAAAGTATATAACTCCGAGTGTCGTTATGTGGCAAACAAAAATTTAACCTTCCTTCAGAAGCTGCACAGCTGATATATTATGCTCACACAGCCTACAGAAAATTAGAGGGAACATTGCTTGTGAGCTGGATTGACCAGTGTCAGAAACGGGATACAGGGCTTGATGGACCTTTGGTCTCACCTAGGAATGGTGTGGTACTCAGATAAATGTTTGCCCAGGATCCAGTCCAGATCTTTAGAAATTATTAGGAAAGAAATAGAAAAGGAATAGAGAATAAAACAAAGAATATCATAATGCCTCTGTATCATCACTCCAGACCGCACCTTGAGTATTGTGTGCAATTCTGGTCACCACATCGCAAAAAAGGTTAAGTGGAATAACAAAAGGGACAGAGAAGGGCGACCAGAAGGGATAAAGGGAGCAGGATGACTCTCCTGTGAGGAAAGGCTAAAGAGGTTACAGCGCTTCAGCTTGGAGAAGAGAAGGTTGAGGGGAGCTATGATAGAGGTCTATAAATCCTGAGTGGAATGGGTGAATGTGAATCGACTGTTTACTCTTTCAAAAAGTACAAAGATTAGGGGACACACCATAAAGTTAAAAAGCAGTACATTTAAAACAAATAAAACATTTTTTCACTCAACACACAGTTACTCAGGAACTCATTGCCCAAGGATGTGTTAAAAGCAGTTAGGTAGCAGGGTTTAAAACTAAGTCTGGACAGTTTCCTGGAGAAAAAGTCAACAGATTGTTATTAAGGGAGACCTGGGGAGAACCACTGCTTTTCTTTGGAGGTAGGTAGCATGGAATCCAGCCAGAGACTTGTGATTTGGATTGGCCAATGTTGGAAACAGGATACTGGGCTTGATGGACCTTTGGTTTGACACATTGGGAATACTCAAATATTACACTTCAGAAGTTTGACTAACTTCAAGATTTATGGTAAGTTTGTGTATATTATACAGGCAGGTTTTATGAGGGCTTGAGTTGAAATGCACTGCAAATATCATCTCATTTATATTATTTGTATTTTGAGTCTATTTCACTGGTCAACATTGAAATCGCTACTGACTTTAAAAGGCCCTAATCTGTAGTATCTTGGTGAGCTGAACACGAATATAACATTAAAAAAAATTTATTGGCTCTCGTTTTGAAGATATTGCATGTAGTTCATTTTTGATGTTTCACCGTATAAATTTATCCAGTAGGATATCAAGAACATCCCAAATAAGCCTTGAATGATGTAATATTGCATCACATTGCATAATACCAGCATGCACACATCATCCAGAGTTGATTGCATCATTTTCTGATGCAATGCAATACTACTGCCAGACGGCTGCTGAAGTCATCTGATGTCAGCAGTGTACTATACGCAGTCGGAAAGGTTGAGCATTTAAAATATTTCAGACTGTGTGCGAGACAGTTTAAGCTATTTTAGGTACAATACAGAACAGTAATGCTGCGAAAGTGCGTTAATACCATTGACAATTTCTGCTACATTTGTGGGGAAGTGACATTTGCCAACCAGAAGAAAAGTATCACTTCTCAACTGAAGAAGGCATATCATCTTTACTTCGGATGCAAGATTGGTGACCAAGACAAGCCTTGGGCCCCACATATATGCTGCGCTACATGTACAACACAACTTTCACAGTGGTTGACTTGCAAAAGACCATCAATGCCGTTTGCAGTCCCCATGGTGTGGAGAGAGCCAAGCAACCACATAAATGAGTGTTACTTCTGCTTGGTTCCTCCTCTTTCCAGCAGAATAACGAAGCAAAAGAAGTCGAGCATAGTCTACCCAAACATTCCTTCTACATTGAGACCAATTCCACATGGTGAGGGACTTCCTATTCCAGAACCTCCATCAGAATATTCTCATGATTCATCTGATGAGAACAGGGGTGAGCCGACCTGTTCTTCACCTGGTCCGTCAACATGCAGTGACCCAGATTTTCACTGGGATGCATAATCAACTCCACACAGAATAACACAGGAAGAACTAAATGACCTGGTTCATGATTTGGACTTATCCAAGAACAAGGCAGAATTGCTAGGATCAAGACTCCAACAATGGAATCTTCTAGAAGAAGATGTCAACATTACTTCATATCGAAAGCGCCACCAGCAGTTGGAGCCTTTCTTCAGAAAGGAAAGTAATCTGGTATTCTGTTCCAATATTGAAAGCCTCATGAATGCCTTAAAAATCACTCATGACCCACAAGACTGAAGACTATATAGACTCTTCGAAACTGAGTCTGAAGGCTGTGCTTTTGAACAATGGAAACCGTCTTTCATCTATTCCAGTAGCACATGCCGTCCACATGAAAGAGACGTACGATAACTTAAAGCATCTACTGACTTTCATTAACTATAACAAGTACAGCTGGCACCTCTGTGGTGACTTGAAGGTAGTTGCCCTTTTAATGGGACTGCAGCAGGGATATATAAAATAAATGTGTTTATGTGAGTGGGATAGCCGAGCAAGGGATTGGCACTACTTGCAGAAGGAATGGAATCGCAGACAAAATGTAACAGTTGGAGAGAAGAATATCCAGCACCCAGCTCTGGTTGAGGCTCACAAAATCCTGCTACCACCCCTTCACATCAAACTAGGTTTGATGAAAAACTTTGTGAAAGCCATGGACCGCACTTCGCCAGCTTTCTGATACCTGCAAGAAAAATTCCCTCGACTCAGCGAAGCAAAGATTAAAGAGGGAGTTTTTGTGGGTCCTCAGATTTGAGAGCTCTTCAAAGATGACCGGTTCAACAACTTGTTGCAGGGTGATGCAAAACAAGCATGGAATGCTTTTCGCCTAGTGTCAACAAACTTTCTCAGGAATGTTAGGGCAGAAAACTACAAGGAACTAGTAGAAGACATGCTGATGCAGTATCAGAAACTTGGCTGCAATATGTCTCTAAAGATCCATTTCCTTGATTCCCATCTCGATTTCTTTCCTGACAACTGTGGTATGGTTAGTGATGAACAGGGCGAACTCTTTTACCAGGATATCACAACGATGGAGCAAAGATACCAGGGAAAATGGTTCACTACAATGCTGGCTGACTACTGCTGGACACTCCCCAGAGAAGCTCCCGAACAGCTGTACAAGAGACAGGCGAAAAAATATAAGAAGTAGTCTATGACTTATTTTTTTTACAGGTATTAACTGAAGGCCTATTATATTTACTATTGACATGCATTTCCTGATGTAAACATTAATTCTTGTAGATTACAAAAAAACTAGAGCCAACTTTGCAATTTAACTGTTATATTCGTGTTCAGCATATAAAAATTGATAAGAAATTACTATTTTTATTTCAGTAACATGACTTTTGTAAAAATTTGTTGACCAGTGTTTTTAGGCACGTTTTACATGTTTTGAAGGATCAGTCTACCTGTTTGTCTATTTGTCCATCCATATGCATAGGTTGTTTACGCTACACATATGGAGAAAGACCAAACAGACAGAGCCTGCAACAGCAAAATGTGGAGCTTGATGTGTTTATACAAGGCCATCGGGGCCCCCAATGATAATTTCAGGCAAAAAGCAGACAGCACAGTGCTGCAGCAGTCAGAGAGTCCAGGTCCCAACTGCTGAAAGAAATTAAGGGAGCCAAGTGGTGGAAGAGACATCGGGTGATGGCTAGGGGGGGGGGGCAATGAGAGGCATCGGCTGATGACTGGGAAGCAATGATAGACAGAGACATCGGCTGATAGCTGCAGCAATGAGACAGAGAATCAGCTGATGACTGGGAGGGGTAATGAGAAAGAGATATTGTGTGATGGCTGGAGGAGGGGGGAAATGACAGCGAGATATTGGGTGATGGCTGGGAGGGGGCAATGAGAGAGAGACACTGGGTGATGGCTGGGGGAACAAAGAGAGAAAGAGAGACTGGGTGATGGCAGGGGGAGGGGCTGTGAAAGACCATGGGTGAAAGCAATATGCGGAAGCTATGATGTAGCAGCTGATAAGCATGCAATAAATAAAACCAGGAGTCAGTTCAAAAGATCCAAGCCAATTTATTGTGCACATGGCCCAGTTAGTCAAAGCTTCAAAAGGAACTGAGCAAAGTTTTTACAGAGACATATTCATTTATACCTCTTTTTCAGTTTGATACATGAGAACTTTCTATTAGTTCCAGCTTGATACATGCAGACTTCCTATTGGCTCCAACGCCCCCTGCACCTGTCCAATCAGAGATCCCTCCGGGGCCTAGCAACCAGCCCCCTCCCTTAGGACTGTCCTAACAATGGTTCAGTTTCTAAGTTTGATACTTCTCTACTGCAAGGTTATCCCTAGCTCCAAGAATGCATGTATTGAAACATTTATTTCTTTTGCACACAAGAGAATAATGAAAGACTTATGAATTCATGTAAAACCTCTTATTAAGCAGTTTAAAACAATTTTCTCATTTTTCACAGATTTTTGGTTCTTTTCTAGCTATAATGGGGGTTAGGATCCAGGCCTAACTTACAGGCCTTTCATATTTGCAGACTACTCTAGGCCATAGCCTGCCACAATGAGACATTTCAGTTTTTTGGCTTTACCTTTTACCAGGCCATGGCAATATGTGAAGCAAAAAAGGAAGTTGCCTCAGGTGATAAAAGATCACCAATATGCTGCTGACAGCCTTCTCATTAGGGTTGGTGGGAGGTGAGGAGAAGGGTCACTGCCTTCTGTTGGCACTATATAATGGCACATTAAGGGACTGATTTATTCAGTTTTCATTTCCCTTTGCAATTGGGAAAACAGTAAATCAGGCCCTTAAAAAAGGAGCTGCAATACACCTTTTGGGGGGGCCGGGAGCACTGTGACCGAGGTCTCGACAGCCAGTTCCTAAATGTTTAAGCTGATTTCTAGATTCCAAGAAAAATTTGTCAAGGCCTGTTTTAAGGGCAACAAATCTTTCTATTAGGAAAGTAAATAAAAGTAAGAGGAAAAGGAGGCCACTATGGTTTTCAACAAAAGTAGTAGAAAAGGTAAAGAAAAAGAGGTTGGCCTTCATAAATTGTAAGAGATCACAGAAAGAGGAAGACAAACTGTGGCAGGTGCAGGCCTGTGACCCACGGTGTCTGACATAGGCAGGCCAGCATGGCTAGCTTGACCTGTAAATGAGGCCTGTGGAGAGGCATATAGGATTGCACATCCCCCAATATGCTGCTATTGTAAGAAAGAACTCAGTAGAAATATTGAATTAGCTTAGATAAGCAGAATTGCAGAATTAAGAAATGGAAAAATACAGAAAAGATGTGTTTTAAAGTTACTGATAAGAAAGAGTACATTTGCAGAGAAATATTGAGGAGTGCTGACAGATGAGTTACAGAACCTTGCTCTTCTGCACGCACAAATGGTCCCATAGCCTTGAAAGTGTGAAAGTAACAAGTTGATGAACTGACCATTGTAATCGGGACTAGAAGGGGGGCAGGCAGGTGTCATGCCTACAGAAGCCCACAGAAGGAACATAATTGGAGAAACTTATCAGTACCGGGACCAATAGAAGGGCTACGGGAGGTACGGGAGCGTACCGGGACCAATGAAATGTTTTTCTATACCTAGAATGGAACAGAAGTCTATAAAAGTTGTTGTAATGCTTGAAAACGTTGCTCAGCCATTTTGAAATTGCCTTGCTTGAGACTTGTGCACAAATAAATGATTTGGACCTTCTGAACAGACTCCTGGTATCATTGGTTTGTCTGCGCTTTGCTGCTACATATTCCTTGGTGCATTGGCCGGGAAGTTGTGGAATCAAAGTGTATATAGGGCAATATACCACGACTTTCCGCCTCTATAGGCTTGGTCCTGCCGGGATCGCGCCCTTCCGACGAGGGCCGCTCCCTGGCGCCACCGGTCCCTTGTATCGGAGGGAGCTGGTCGGACCTCGGCGGGTGACGAGCCCGGCTGGAGTCAACGCCTCGAACCCGAGTGAGGGGAGTCCGAGGTCCAACTCATGCGCCTGCTTGGGAAGTTTTGAGGACCGGATCCGGTGAGTATAGTTTTGATTTTGGGTCTAGACAGAAATAGAAAGAGCAGTACTGCCATTGGAACTTGGAATTTGGAATTTGTAATCTCGAGATATTGGGAATTGGTAAGAGAGCCTGATCAACTCTCAAGGAAGAGCCGAGTAGCCTGGCATGGGAATGCGCTAGGTGAAACCCTCATCCTTTTTGTAATTTGGGAAAAAAGACTAGTCAGAACAGATAGAAACGAATGCATTCTGGGAATACGTTGCTAGCATGATTGTGTGAACGAAGTGTGATTGAGAGGTCTGGCAGCACGGACCAAGTGAAAGCGGACCCCTGATTAGCGCATTTCCTGACCGGGCGACCGCGCTCAGGTCGCGAAAAGGGGGAAGCGATTGTCGTCTTGTCTTGTTATTTGTATTCCCTGTATGTTTCCAGGGCCGTGAGGACCCCTTACCCACGGTCCGCCCACCTTGTCCCTTCTGTCTGTTGTTGCGCGCACACATCGAAATGGGAGGGGCAGAGTCTACTAGGAACACTCCATTAGAATGTATGATCGCACATTTTAAAGAGGGATATTCAGGAGATTATGGTATTAAAATGACAGCAGCCCGTTTGCAGATTTTGTGTACTAGGGAGTGGC
Source organism: Ichthyophis bannanicus (assembly GCA_033557465.1). Taxonomy (NCBI): domain Eukaryota; kingdom Metazoa; phylum Chordata; class Amphibia; order Gymnophiona; family Ichthyophiidae; genus Ichthyophis; species Ichthyophis bannanicus. The sequence goes on from CM066033.1 coordinate 785,882,170, forward strand.
CCGATCTAGACCCCATCTGGCCCCGAGAGGGAACGTTCACCGTAGAGATTATCCAGTCAATACATCGTAGAGTGCGGGTAGCGCACCCAGATCAGTACCCCTATATAGATTCCTGGTTAAGTATTTGTGAAGATCCGCCCTCCTGGGCGCAGCGCTGTTATGAGGAACAGTGCAGAATAATGTTAGCTAAAACAGATTCTAGACAGAAAAAGGAACAGCCTAGAATGAACGAACAGGATAAGAAAGCCAAGAAGAAACCCATCTTGGCAGATCCCGATTCCCCAGAAGTAGTCCTCAGGCAGCCCCGAACCCCAGGTCCAGTAAGAATAGCTCGGCGGCGTCCTGCCCCAGATCCCCAGAGACTGCCAGAGCCGAGGCGAGACCCAACCCCTGACCCCCCTCCTCCTGGAGGAGAGGAAGAGAAAGAATTAGCGGGAAGAGAAGAGGAGGATGTAAAAAGTGAGCCAGAAGCGGAGCTAGAAGAAGAAGGAGGGAATCCCCCAGAAGAAGAAGAAGAGGACAGTGTACAAATAATTGAGGAAGCCAGCGCTAGCACTAGCAAGCCAGTGAAAGAAAAACCCAAAGCAAAACCAGTTGAGAAAAAGAAAGCAACTCCTGCAAAGACAACGACAATAGCCCTTAGATCCCAGACCCAAATGACGCCTGGGACGACAGCCAAACTGTTTCCCTTAAGGCAAGTCCCGGGGGTGCCCGTAAAGAATGATAATGATGAAGTGGTAGCGGGACCCCTAACTTATGTGTATATTCCCTTCTCTACAACTGATTTATTAAATTGGAGGTCGCACTATGCCTCCTATACTAGCAAGCCCCAGGAGCTGACAGAATTAGTAACTAGTATTATGGAAACTCACCAACCCACTTGGCCAGATTGCCGTCAGCTCCTGACCACCCTATTTACCACAGAAGAACGAGCGAGAATTAGAAAAGCAGCTATTGAATGGATGGCAGAAAACCCTGCAGCTCCGGCGCAGGGGCAGAATATAATAGATCGTAGAGAAGCAGCTCAGAGAGAATTCCCGAATGAAGACCCCCAATGGGATCCAAATACAGATGAAGGATCCACAGCCCTAGCCCGTTTTCGCCAAGGCTTTTTACAAGGCCTGAAAAGGGGAGGCCAAAAAGCTATGAACCTTTCCAAAGTAGCAGGAATTATCCAAGGAATAGATGAGAGCCCAGCAGATTATTATGAAAGATTAACTGAAGCTTATAGAATATATACTCCCTATGATCCCGAGGCACCAGGAAGTTTATGCATGGTGAATTCTGCTTTTGTAAACCAGTCTCAACCAGACATTAGACGTAAATTACAGAAATTAGAAGGGTTTGCGGGTATGAATGCAACACAGTTATTGGAAGTCGCTCATAAAGTGTATGTGAATCGTGATACTGAAAGACAGAGAGAATGTGATAGAAAGATGAAGAAGAAAGCTGATTTTTTGGCTGCGGCCATAGTTGAAAAGAAAAGGGGAGGTGTCCCTAATCGAAGGAGCAGAGGAAGAGGGCGGGGTCAAGGCGGAGGCCGGACCCAGAGACTAGGCGTGAACCAATGCGCCTATTGCAAAGAAGAAGGACATTGGAGAGATACGTGCCCGCAACTCGAAGACGCCCAGCAAGATGACGAATACGATCATCAGTGGCGAGAAGAAAGACGAGGCCGTCCCCGAGGCCGAGGAGGAGCCAATCGAGAACAATTCCAGCGAGAGAGGGGAGGAGGAGCCATCCAAGCATTGGCCACACAGGCCCATGATGAGGATGACGTGGATTAGGACAGACCGGGCTCCAAGTTTGCTTTAGGTCTCCAGGAGCCTATGGTCGAAATACAAATAGGAGACCAATTTATGAACTTTATGGTTGATACTGGAGCAGAACATTCAGTAATAGACAAAAAGATAGCCCCATTCACCAAGAAAGCAGTCACCATTATAGGAGCAACTGGTGCCAAAGCCACAAAGTCTTTTCTACAAAACCGAATATGCAGTCTAGGAGGACAGCAAGTAACGCATCAATTCCTTTACATGCCCGAATGTCCAGTACCCCTACTGGGACGAGATATGCTAGCCAAGCTTCAAGCCCAAATATCTTTCTCTGAGCAAGGAGAAATGCAAATGACAGTGAATTCCCAAGCCAAACCAGCAGGAGTAATGCTGCTGACAGTACCCCGAGAAGAAGAGTGGAGATACTACATTGATGATTCGATTCAAGATACCTATTTTGAACAAACTTTAAAGAACATTCATGCACCACTTGAAGTGTGGGCAGAAGGCAGTCCCCCAGGCCTAGCCAAGCATATAGCACCAGTGATTGTAACCCTCAAGCCTAGCGCTACACCAGTGCACGTCAAACAGTACCCTCTCCCAAGAGCCGCAATTGAAGGCATTCATCGCCACCTACAGAGATTGCTTGAGTATGGCCTACTAAAAGTATGTCAATCTCCATGGAATACCCCACTTTTGCCAGTGAAGAAACCTGAGACAGATGATTATCGCCCAGTGCAAGATTTGAGAAGAGTAAATGATGCAGTTGAAACTATACACCCAGTTGTACCCAATCCTTACACTCTACTAGGATTGATACCCGCTGAAGCTACCCATTTCACTGTACTGGATTTGAAAGATGCATTCTTTTGCATAAGATTAGCCCCTGTAAGCCAAATATTGTTTGCATTCGAATGGCAGGACCCCATCTCTGGAAGAGGGGGCCAACTCACCTGGACAAGATTACCCCAAGGATTCAAGAATTCACCTACCATCTTTAGTGCTGCACTAAATCAAGACCTTTCAAGCTATCCAGTAGCCCCGGGGAAGAGAGTACTTCTCCAGTACGTGGATGATCTGTTGATAGCTGCCGTATCAGAAAGAGAATGTATATTAGCCACCAAAGATCTCTTGCAGTTACTAAATGAAGCTGGATATAAAGTTTCCAGAGCCAAAGCACAACTATGCCAAACAGAAGTGAAATACTTGGGTTTTCGTATTACCCAAGGAAGCAGAAGATTAGGCAGAGAAAGAAAAGAAGCAGTATGTAGAATTCCAACTCCAACAACCAGAAAGCAAGTCAGAGCCTTTCTGGGAGCGGCAGGATATTGCCGAATCTGGATACCCAACTTTGCCCAAATTGCCAAACCATTGTATGAAGCCACAAAAGGAGAAGAGAAGTCACCACTGGAGTGGGGACTTGAGCAGGATACAGCCTTCCAGAAGTTAAAAGAAGAACTGATGTCATCACCAGCACTTGGACTACCAGATGTCCACAAACCTTTCCACTTGTTTGTACATGAAGCACAGGGAAATGCCTTAGGCATGTTGACTCAGAAATTAGGAAATTGGGAACGACCTGTAGCCTACCTATCGAAACAATTGGACCCTGTGGCCAAAGGATGGCCACCCTGCTTGAGAGCAGTTGCAGCTACAGCACTATTAGTGAGTGAAGCAGACAAACTCACATTAGGACAGAACATACGAGTCACTGTGCCACATGCAGTCCTTGCCCTTATGGAACAGAAAGCAAATTATTGGCTCACCAATTCCCGAATGTTGAAGTACCAGAGCATGTTATGTGAAAACCCACAGATACAACTCGAAGTGAGCCATGCCCTGAATCCAGCCACCTTGATACCCATCAGTGAAGAACTCCCAGAACATGACTGTATCGAAGTCATGGAAACTGTGTTCTCTAGTCGACCTGACCTAACAGATGTGCCCATAGACAATCCTGACCAGATCTATTATGTTGATGGGAGCAGTCTCATCCTTGACGGACGACGCTGTGCCGGATATGCAGTCGTCACTCAACATGAAGTAGTTGAATCATCAGCCCTAGCCTCAGGCACATCAGCCCAGAAAGCCGAATTGATAGCACTCACCAGAGCATTGTTGTTAGGAGAAAAACTTGTGCTGAATGTATATACAGATTCCAAATATGCTTTCACTACCTTGCATGCCCATGGAGCTCTCTACAAAGAAAGAGGACTCATCACATCCGGAGGAAAATCAGTCAAATATGGTCCCGAGATATTGATGTTACTTGATGCAGTCTGGGCCCCAACACGTGTAGCTGTCATGCATTGTAGAGGACATCAAGCAGGAAAAGGAGAAGTTGCTCGAGGAAATAGATTCGCAGATGCCTCAGCACGACAAGCAGCTATGACAGGACAAATTGCCCCACAAGCTATGCCAATGCAAGCAGCATTGTTTCCAGTACCTTTGAATCTATGGACCCCACGATATACCACCAAAGAATTGGATTACTATTGTGACAAAGAAAATGGAGTATTGAAAGACGGATGGATTGAGCTGCCACCAGAAGAAGGCAGTCAACCTCCGGGAAGAATAGTAATTCCAGAACTGTTAGGACCATCCTTTGTCAAAGCTTTCCACGAAGCTACCCACTATGGAAAGAGTGCTATGGAGAAAGCACTCAGACCACATTTCTACATTCCTCTGATGACAACCATATCAGCCTCAGTAGCACGACAATGTCAGATCTGTGCCAAGAATAATGCCAAGCAAGGCCTTATTACAGCACCCCGAGTTCAGTCAAGAGGTGTGACCCCCATGCACAACCTCCAAGTTGATTTCACCGAAATGCCAAAAGCTAATGGATACCATTACCTACTAGTATTAGTTTGTACTTTCTCCGGGTGGGTAGAAGCCTTCCCAACCAGAACTGAGAAAGCCCGAGAAGTTACCAAAGCCTTAATGAGAGAGATTGTCCCCAGATTTGGAATCCCAGCAGTAATAGGGTCAGACAATGGACCCTCATTTGTCTCCCAAGTTACTCAGCAGTTAGCAAAAGCCTTGCAGATACAGTGGAAGCTCCACACTGCATACAGACCCCAGAGTTCAGGGAAAGTTGAGCGAATGAATCGTACATTGAAAGCCCAAATATCTAAGCTTTGTCAGGAGACACACTTGAAATGGCCCCAAGTGCTCCCCATAGCTTTACTCAGAATACGCTCAGCCCCTGTAAAGTCAACAGGATTTTCCCCTTTTGAAGTTTTGTATGGTAAACCCCCACCAATAGTGCAGGGAGTCAAAGGAAATCTAGCCCAGATTGGTTCAGAAGTAACCAGACAAGAACTCCTAGCTCTTAGTTTTGTTCTGCAGACTCTCCATACGTGGATCCAAGACCAGTTGCCTATCAACTTGACGGAACCCTTGCATCCCTACCAGCCTGGAACTTCGGTGTGGATCAAAGATTGGAAGAAGATACCGTTGGAACCCCATTGGAAGGGACCGTACACCGTCATCCTGTCTACCCCAACTGCAGTAAAGGTAGCCGAGATCGACGCCTGGATCCACCACAGCCGAGTCAAGCCCGCCGCCGATCCTGAACCAGAGCGGTGGACAGCAGAGCAGCACCCTGATGTACCCTTGCGAGTTACTCTGAGACGGCAACCAGCAGCATAGACACTTCATCACAAGTGCTTTGCAGTAGCCAAGTCTTTCGAAGAGGATTGCTGTTTTCCATGCAGCAACAGTTTTGTTTCAACGAACCCAATTTGCATGTGTGATTTGACACACTACTTTGAGACTACATTGACTAAGCCAGACTTCACAAGCCAACTGAATTGCTAAGTTGGTTAATGTGTGCTGGACATCTTGAGGATCTTCAATCAACACTCAGCACCCGTTAAATTGCTTCATTAGCAAACGGGACGAAGAATAATAGACCGTCGTGATCAAGATCAGCAAGCTGAGGATTCAGAAGAACTCCAATCAACATCAACATGTATCTTTGCTTCTGCTTTGCCTTGGTTGCCTTCTTCGGAGGTTTTGAACAGACTTATGCTCTACCTCCATGCACTGCTTGCATTACTTCTACTAGAACTGGACTGAAAGTAACTCAGACTTTGCTTTACCATTCTTACTATACCTGCAAGGGAACAATAACTCGGTGTATCTATAACACCACTGAACTAAATGTTTGCACTCATGGCAAAATTAAAGCATGCTATAATCCGCATCAGAATCCATCCTATTACACGTTGGAAATAAGATGGAAGGATGCAGATGGACCTATATTAGCTGCTACACCACCACTTAAGGACATTACTAAACCTGCTGTTTTGAATTTTGATGCATGTAATGCTATTAATAGAGATAGTCAGTCCACCTGTGGTACATGGGAGAAAGCGTATCGGAATGACCATAAGTATATGTGTCCAGAAGGAGCCACAGGATGGAGGAAGTGTACAGGTAAAAAGGAACCAGGGTATAGTACTGCTACAGCGGCAGATTACTATTGCCCGTATTGGGAATGTGTTTTTTATGCTACCTGGAACACTGGTATAACTGATGAGAAAATAGATAAACGGATGGCTACTCTAACCAAGCCAACCACAAATGATAAATGTCAGAAAGATGCTTGTAACCCCTTACATTTGCGTGTACATAATCCCCATGCATGGAAACAAGGATATAAGTTTGGTTTACGTATTGCAGGAGGAGGAACAGATCCAGGGACCATTGTGTATGTTAGATTGAATACCCAAGCCCACAAGTCATCTAAATATCATATTCATAATACCTTTTATGAAGCTATGCATGTAAATAAGTTTGAGATCCCTCACCCTTCACAGAATTTGTTTCTAGAATTAGCCGGAGCAGTAGTATCTAGTCTTAAGATCACAGATTGTTATTTCTGTGGCGGAACCCAAATGGGAGACCAATGGCCCTGGGAAGCCCAAGAATTGAATTATTCCATGATTTACAATCAGACTGAATTACACAAGACAACCAGTGAATGGGTGTTAGCGCACTCAATCGTTGGACGTCTTTGCTTTGCCAGAACTGGACCCCAGTTCACCCAAAAGGTAGGACAGCTGGTCTGTCTTAGCCAGAAGTACTATAATGCCACGACTAAAAAGACAGCATGGTGGTCAGGAATCAGACATCCTGAACCTCCTAACCCATTAGCCAGATTTCCTGAACTCGCAGGTCTATGGACTAACCTTGCCAAAGTCCAAGCCTGGCAAGCCCCACCTGGCCTATATTGGATCTGTGGAAACCGAGCATATGCACAACTCCCACCACAATGGGGAGGAGCATGTGTCTTAGGAACCATCAGACCTTCTTTCTTCCTGTTAAACACTGAACATGGAGAACAATTAGGATACCCTGTATATACTACCCACAAACACAAAGGAGCATCTAGACAGAAAAGAGAGGCCTTACAGATAGGCAAGTGGGAGAAGTGGCAAGGTGATGATTGGCCACCAGAAAGAATTATTGAGTATTATGGACCTGCCACTTGGAATGATGATGGTATGTATGGTTATCGTACCCCAATTTATATGATTAATCGTATTATTCGCTTACAAGCAGTAGTTGAAATAATAACCAATGAAACTAGTCATGCTCTCACGCTCTTAGCTAGACAAAGTACTCAGATGCGCACTGCCATATACCAAAATCGCTTAGCACTTGATTATTTATTAGCAGCTGAAGGAGGAGTATGTGGTAAACTGAATTTAACTAATTGCTGTTTGAAAATAGATGATAAAGGTCAAGTAGTTGAAGAAATTGCTAAAGATATGCAAAGACATGCTTATGTGCCAGTACAGACTTGGCACGCCTTGAAATTTCCTAATTGGTTTGCTAACCTTTTCTCTTGGCTGGGAGGATTTAAGACTTTCGTTATCTTAGTACTAATCCTTGTTGCTGTTGTCCTCTGCTTACCATGTTTAATCCCATGTTGTATGCGTTCCCTTCATAGTGCTATTGATAGTACAGTAGAGCGGAAGACCGCAACTAAAATAATGGCTTTATACAAAGCTAGTCCTAGTAGAAATCCTTCAATCATGATGTGATTCTTCAGAAAGTGATTTAATTCTCACACCTTATTAAGTAATAGGGTGAGATTAATCAAAGGGGGGAATGTGGCAGGTGCAGGCCTGTGACCCACGGTGTCTGACATAGGCAGGCCAGCATGGCTAGCTTGACCTGTAAATGAGGCCTGTGGAGAGGCATATAGGATTGCACATCCCCCAATATGCTGCTATTGTAAGAAAGAACTCAGTAGAAATATTGAATTAGCTTAGATAAGCAGAATTGCAGAATTAAGAAATGGAAAAATACAGAAAAGATGTGTTTTAAAGTTACTGATAAGAAAGAGTACATTTGCAGAGAAATATTGAGGAGTGCTGACAGATGAGTTACAGAACCTTGCTCTTCTGCACGCACAAATGGTCCCATAGCCTTGAAAGTGTGAAAGTAACAAGTTGATGAACTGACCATTGTAATCGGGACTAGAAGGGGGGCAGGCAGGTGTCATGCCTACAGAAGCCCACAGAAGGAACATAATTGGAGAAACTTATCAGTACCGGGACCAATAGAAGGGCTACGGGAGGTACGGGAGCGTACCGGGACCAATGAAATGTTTTTCTATACCTAGAATGGAACAGAAGTCTATAAAAGTTGTTGTAATGCTTGAAAACGTTGCTCAGCCATTTTGAAATTGCCTTGCTTGAGACTTGTGCACAAATAAATGATTTGGACCTTCTGAACAGACTCCTGGTATCATTGGTTTGTCTGCGCTTTGCTGCTACAAAACAACAATATCTAGAGAAGCTAAAGGAAGCTGGTAAATATTCAGGAAAGCAAAGATGCAAATGAAAGATAAAATAGTCAACATCATAAGATATGGAAACAAGACTTATTTTAGGTATATTAGTGACAGAAGTGCAAAGGTGGCATTATTAGACTAAAGACTGACGTGAAGGAAAATGTAGAGGCTGATGAGAGTAAAACAGAATTGCTTAACAAATATTTCTGTTCTGTGCACTCAGATAAAAGACCAGAAATGGGACTTCAGAAAACAAATAGGAACAGAAGTTAGGTAGACCTCAACCAGTTTCCAGACTAGTGTTAGGGAGGAGCTAGCTCAACTAAAAGAGACAAAGCAATGGGGCTGGACAGGATTCATCCGAGGGTATAGAAGGAATTTAGAGAAATACTGGTGGTGCTACTGTCGACATTTTCAATGCTTCTTTAGAGATGGAAGTGATTCCTGAGAAATGGAGATCAGCAAATGTGGTTCCTGCCACAAACGTGAAAGTAGGAAAGAGGTTGGGAACTCTGTGGTGAGTAAATGAATGAAAACACTGGTAAACAAAGGACAGTGTGGTTTCTGGAATCTTAGGGATAACAGGATCTGAGACTGCATGGCTTTACTAGAGGTAGACCTTGTCAGACAAATCTGATTTGATTTGACTGGAGGAGCAGAAATTGGATCAGTGGAGAGCACTAGGTGTAGTATACTTAGATTTCAGCAAGATCTTTGATACTGTTCCGCATCTGCAACTTATAAATAAACCAAGTGTCCATGGAACAGACCTTAACCCTTTCAGCCCTGAATTTTTTCACAGACACCATATATATATTGTCATGAGGTAGCACCATCAGAACCCATGGAAGTAGGGGATTGTGAGCAAAACATAAGGGAAACTGACAGCTCAGGTTCACACATGGGGAAAGGTTGCTATGAGCAAAAGTTGAAAACAAAGCCACGAGGTGTTAGGGAACGCCCGAGCAGAAAGGGAGCACAGAATTCATTAGAAAATGAAGAGCACCTGCATGGGGGCGGAGCCCAGGCTAACACCAATTGCAACATATTTAAAAATCACTTACCGGCAGGTAGAGAGAGGAGGGAGAGAAGGAGAGAAGCGTCAGGAACTGCTGAGATTGAGAGCAGTGTCCGTGGAGCTGTGAGGACAGAGCCAAGGAGAATATCCGGGGCACATGAGGTTGGTGACTTCCAAAGAAGCTGTTGTGAACAGCAGTGCACAGCCTCCCAGTATCCCCAGGAGCATTGCTGTGAGGCAAATAGAGAAGGCAGTCCCACAGCCAAGGCTAGAGGATACAAATTACCTAACTCCCGAAGGGCAGAAGGGGAAAACCTTTACCCTGAAGCACATGTGAATGATTCAGATAAACACCGTGGACAGGGAGCTTCAAGGCAGAGCTGTGTTCATCCGAGAAAGCAGGAAGTAGCAGTGCCTAAAGGTAGGCGTATTTACCCTAATAAGAGGGATTTGAAATACCCTGACTTTCTCCGTACTTACCAGGAGCTCTGTAGCTCTCAAGAACCCAACTACAGGAAATACAGTAGTTTCCCACGGGCCACTAGTATAGTCGGGGAAGAGAATGTTTTAACTCCACAACCGAGACATTTTAACTTCCACGGCAATTGGGAGCCAGAAGTTTACTCTGATGAGGAGGGAATGCAGATTGAATTTACTGAAGAAGTTTTCGAGGAAAATGAAATGGATTGCACGTACACTTTATCTGATTGTGTAACGTCTCTGTGTTAAAAGCAGCCAGAACTGTTTATGAGAAGAAACAGGTGCAAGAGTTACGTGAGTGAAAGGAACTGTTTTTCTGTTACTTTTTGTGCTGTTGTTTAATGCTGAAGAAAGCTGAGTTTTGTTGAAAGTATTTTTCTTTAATTGTGTTATCAGACGAATGGTCTGACCTCCTTTATGTTCCATGGTTATGAATCCGCCCCGGACGGGGAATAAAGCCTGAGTTTAAACCTTACCCTCTGCTTCAACTACACTTTTTGGCTAATGGTGAAAACTACAGGAACCAGAAGGCTTTGCTAATGCCTTCATAGGAGCTTAACAGCCATAAAAATACTGCCCCATCAAACGACCCAAGCCCTCTTTAGCCTCTGGGTACGTTAGTGGGTGACAATATATACATGGAATTCTATGAATAACATGACGTCCATTACAGTGGGCATACGGTCTGAAAGGGTTAAAGTGGCTGACTGGATAAGAAACAGGTTAAGTGGGAGATGACAAGGGATAGTGGAAATGGAGTTCACCCTGAAGATAGGGGCAATGCCACAGGGATCAATCCTTGGTCCTGTTTTTTTTTTTTTACATTTTTGTAAATGATATTTCAGGAGGTCCATCAAGAAAGGCTTGCCTCTTTGCGGATGATACCAAAATCAGCAACAGAGTAGACACCCTCGGAAGGTGTGGGTAATATGGGGAGGAAATTAATTAAGCTTTAAGAATGGTTGAGAATTTGGCAACTAAGATTTAATGCTAAAAAATGCAAGGTCATGCATTTAGACCACAAAAACCCAAAGGACCATTACAAAATAGGGAAGATGTACTTTAATGCACAAAAGAAAAATGGAATCTGAGAGTAATTTATTTATTTTATTTATTTTGAGCATTTGATATACAGCTGACAAGCAAAAAGCTATCACAGCAGTTTACAAATGAAGAATAAAATGGGAAAAAAACAAAAAAGAGAAGGAAAGGAAAGGCAGAATAGAACATTACAAAGTGGGGATGGGAGAAAGAGGGAAGGGGGTAAAGTAAGCAGGTTACTGGCTGAGAAAAGGGAGTCAGGGGGCGCTGGCCTGGGGGAAGGCTTCTTGAAACAGCCAGGTCTTGAGGTTCTTCTTAAAAATGGGGAAAGAGGACTCGGACCAAAGAGAGAAAGGGAGAGAGCTCCACAGGGATGAACCAGCGTTGGCAAAGGAAGGAGTTCCTAGAGACAGCAAGGTCCAGAGCAGGAGGGGAGGGAAGCATTGGATGAATGAAGAAAGCAACCTGGGCAGTAAGGGGAAATAAGAGTGGCCAGGTAAGGATGGCAAGATGTGAATAGAGCTCACTGGTTCAGAACAAGGATTTTTATAGCGAAAAGAGATAGAAAGCCATTGCAAAGAGACGAGAAAAGGAGAAACATGATCAGACCAATGGGCCTTATGAATAAATCTGGTAACAGTGGACTGTATAAATTGTAAGTGGTGAAGAAAATACTGGCGAAGATCAAGGAACAGGGAATTTCAGTAATCTAGATGTGGAATAATGAGAGCCAGAATTAGCTGAGTGAACCGAGTCTGAGTAAAAGTGGATCAGGCAGAACGAAAGTGACAAAAGGCAAAAATGGAGTATTTGGATAAGGAGTCCAAATAGGGTTTGAAAGAAACAGCAGAGTCAAGGATAACACACAAAGTTTTAACAGAATCATGAAACTGGAGTGGCGAGGAAGCTATGACCAGGGAAGGGAATAAGGAAGCAGATGGAGAGGAGAATGAAATAGCTTCACATTTGCTAGTATTCAGGATAAGATGGTTGTTGCAGAGCTATTGGTGAACAGCTGTGAGACACGGTTGGATTGGATAGATATCTGAAGAACAGGAAGGAAAAGTGACGAGAATCTGAATATCATCTGTGTAGAGAAAGGGTGTGCAGCCAAGGAACTGAATCAGGAAGGGGAGAGGGGCCATAAAAATGTTAAACAGAGTGAGAGTAAGAAGACAGCCCTGAGTGACTCCGGAAAGGAGAAGAAAAGAAGTAGACAGTCTAGAATTAGAAGAAACCTAGAAAGAATGATATGACAGGTAAGAGGAGAACCAACTAAGCACAAAATCATGTATCTCAATAGAATAGAGCTATTGAAGCAGGAGGGCGTGATCTACAAGGTCGAATGCTGAAGAGAGATCTAATGACCGAGTTACTATGATCTAAAGAGGACCAGATTTCAGTCATAAGGGTGCAGAGCAGAGATTCAGATGAGTATCCAGAGTGAAAGCCAGTCTGTTGAAGGTGAAGGGAGAGAGATTTTTCTAGAAATGGAAGGAGCAGGGAGAATACAATTTGTTTGAGAAGTTTAGAGAGAAATGCCAGATTTGAGATGGAGAGGAAGGGTTGAGAGAGGGCTTTTTGAGGAGAGGATGAATAATGACGTGTTTATGGGTGAAGGGAGATAGCCTGTAGAAAGGCTAACATGAAGTAAAGGAAGGATGCTGACGAGGCTCGTAGGAAGAGGGGAAAAGACATGCTTGAACAAAGGTGGCATGGGCAGAATGCAGAAATAGTCTGTAAAAGAAGGCTTCCTTCCAGTGAAAGGAGGTGATTGCCCTCTGTATGTTTTTGGTGAGACCTCATTTAGAGTAACATATACAGTTCTGAGTCCGCACCTTCAAAAGGATATAAAATTAATGGAGTTGATACAGAGGGCAGCTACTGAAATGGTCAGTGGTCTTTGTCATAAAGCATATGGGGACAGACTTAAAGATCTTAATATGTATACTTTGGAGGAAAGGTGAGAGAGGGGAGATATGATAGATACATTAAATATCTCTGTGCTATAAATGCGTAGGAGGTGATCCTCTTCCAATTAAAAGACAAATGGAATGAGTGGTCATAGGATAAAGGTGAAAGGGAATAGGAGTAATTTAAAGGCTGTTCCATGCATATGCAAGGGTGGCAGATGCATGGAACAGTCTTCAAGTGGAGGTGATGGAGACAAGAACTGTATCTGAATTCAGGAAAGCATGGGACAAGTTCAGAGGATCTCTGACAGAGAGGAAGGGATTGTAGAGCTGAATAGCTCTTATGGATGGCAGACTGGATAGGTCATATGTGCTTTACCTGCAGTCATTTTCTCTGTTTCTAAATCTAGGTGGCTGCTTATAAATTTAACCCCATAGTGCCTTTGAAAATCTTTTGCGAGGGGATTCATGTTTCTAGAGGCACTAAATAGACATATGGAAGGGCATGAGAGAGGGCATTTGAAAGAGGCAGGACATTTTTATTTTTCCTCCTTCCAAATCTTAATTGTCCTTTTTGTCCCTTCCCTTTCTGTCCTCTTCCCTCATAGAACCTTTTACCTCCCTAGCCGTGTCTTCTACAGCTCTGCTTCTGTCACAGTTGATTCCAGCTGAGCAACCACATACGTATTTCTTCTAGGGTTGGCCGCATATAAACCACACAAGCTCGTATTTGCAGCAGAGCCAAGTGTAGAGTGCACACTCTTCTTCAACCATGCAAGCCTCTGCCTCCAGCAAAGTCCACTGCCACACATTCGCCTCTTCGGAGTAAATCTATAACCTGATGTACAAGCCTCTGCCTCTGCCCTGTTCAGCTGCCAGTATTTTACGAGTTTCCTACTCCCATGTGAGAGAGTGACTAATAAACTCCCAATGCGAAGCCTCTCACAAAATGTGGGAAATGTTGGCTGTGTGCAGTTAAATGCTGGAATAAAATCACAAGGCCACTTAAGAGCTTTGATCAAATTAAAGTACCCACCATGAAAGGAAATCCTTCATATTGCAATGAACCATGTTTTTTTAACATTTTGTATCCTTCAAAAGTACACATTTTAGGCAATACTAGAATAAGGCTATGCAGGCAAATCTGGGACAATTATTGGAAGCGTAGGGGTTGATGGAGGGAGGGACACGTTAGTTTCAGTTTGAGCAGCAAGGCATAGAGGAGGGAAGAGATTACCCTGTCCCCCCGCCCACCACCACCATCATCACCATCGCCATATCCATCCTATGACAGCAACAATATCACTTCCAAGTAGACAAATTGACAGAGAAATGCGGACCGAGCTCATGTGCACTGCTCCTGCTGCAAATAAGAATACAACTTAAACTTTCACTCCTCATCTACTCTGCTGTCGGGTTTTTTGTTGAACTTTGTTTATTCTGGTTATCTTTGTCTAATTTAGTTTTGTGCCTTTCTCCGCTATGGCTGGGTTTAACCTTGTGTTTTTGCTCTAGTTGCAAGCTTAAACTTTTATTTATTTACTCGGGCACTTCTGTATTTATTTATTTAACATTTCTTATATACCGCCTTTCATGATATCAAGGCGGTTTACATTGAACAAACTGAAATTACATTGAACAGGGCATTATAACTTGGAGATAACTATTTTACAGGGAACATTATTGTATTGTCCCTTCTTCCATTTGCTGACTGTCCCTCTTCCTATTAATTTCTCAACTTTGTGTCCTTCTCACCTGCAGACTTTCTAATTCTCTCCCACCCACCCCATGGTTGATATTTCCTATATAACCTCCTAAAGCTCATTAACACTATTATTCTCAAGTGCACCCTAACCCACTGGGGCCTCTCTTATACATAACCTTATATCTCCTCTGATCTGTAATCTTTCTTCCCCATCTATTTCAATGGCTCCACATCACTTTGTTCTCTTAATGCTAACTCTCCCTAATCTTTTGCCTTTGTTCCAGAAACTTCAAACCTCTAGTCCTTATCACCTATTCTCTACTCTCATCACCTCTCCCGCCATTTTGTCTTCTCCTTATCTGCTCTTCAGCTTCAACATTTTCTTCCTCTCATTCTGCCATCTTCACTCTCCTGAAAGCATCTCACCACCATCACAGCCATGCTGCTTCTTCTTAACCGCTGATCCTTCTGCTCCTTCTCATTCTTTCATTTGGGGATATAGAGTGGTTACTCACCTGTAACAGGTGTTCTCCAGGAGCAGCAGGAATCAGTCCTCACATATGGGTGACGTCGGCACCGACGGAGCCCTCATGCGGAGCATTTCCCCAGCTTTCAAAGAAAGCCTTTGGGAATTGTAGCGCGCATGCGCGGTCCCCTTCCCGCCCAAGGGTGCCATCTTGCTCAGTCTGATGACATAGCTAAAAGATAGCAAAAAATTAGCAAAAACAAATCATATGACTGCAACTCCAAGGGGAGGAGGGAGGGTTGTGAGGACTGATTCCTGCTGCTCCTGGAGAACACCTGTTACAGGTGAGTAACCACTCTTTCTCCAGGTCCAAGCAGGAAGTCAGTCCTCACATATGGGACTCCCCAGCTTAAGGCTACCGGAGACCTCAAGCGGAAAAAATGAGCTCCCTCTAGCTCGTCAGCATGTAAAGAAGGAATCTTCTCTGAGAACGCCCCCGACCGGTAGCCCAACACCAGGGCCGGAGGGTAGGAGTTGCCTAAACCCCAAAGAGATTATGGAGTACTGCCTGTCCGAAAGCACTGTCATAAAAACATAAGAAAATAAGATATGCCATACTGGGTCAGACCAAGGTCCATCAAGCCCAGTATTCTGTTTCCAACAGTGGCCAATCTAGGTCATATGTACCTAGCAGTTTCCCCAAGAGACACAAGTTCCACAATGCTTGTACTGGGTCAAGCATTGATATCTTCGGTCACTTCTTAATAATGGTTTATGGACCTTTCCTCCAGGAACATGCCCAAACCTTTTTTAAACCCAGCTACACTAACAGCCTTTACTACATCCTCTGGTAACAAATTCCAGAGTTTGATTACACATTGAGTGAAAAAATATTCCCTCCCTCTCAAGGCAGTAATGGGCCGCAAATGTCTGGCTTGAAGACCAAGTAGCGGCCCGACAGATGTCTGCCAACGGAACAGAGCGGAGATGAGCCACTGACGCAGCCTTCGCCCTGACACGATGAGCCATGACTCGACCCTCCAACGAGAGGCCGGCTGCCCTGTAAGCCCAGGCGATACAGTCAGCGACTCACATGGACAAAGTACGCTTGGAGACAGGGAGCCCCAACTTACTGGGGTCAAAAGAAACGAAGAGCTGAACAGCCCTCCGATGCTCCCGCGTACGGTCAAGGTAGAAGGACAACGCCCTCCTACAGTCCAGGGTATGCAAGACCATCTCAGCCCGGTTGGCATGCGGCCTGGGAAAGAAGGTCGGAAGAACCACCTCCTGATTGAGGTGAAAAGGTGAGACAACCTTAGGAAGAAACTTAGGGTGAGTCCGTAAGACTACCCTATTCCTGTAGAACCTAGTGTAAGGAGGATCAGACACTAGTGCCTGCAGTTCACTCACTCGCCTAGCAGAGGTGAGAGCTACCAGAAATAAAGTTTTCCAGGAGAGAAAATGGAGAGGGCAGGTAGCCATATCTTCAAAAGGCGGACAAGTAATCCGCTGCAAGACCACATTCAGATCCCACTCAGGGGCCGGTGGACGCAAAGGAGGCTTAAGCAGAAGGAGGCCCATGAGAAAACGAGCCACCAAAGGGTGGTTGGAAAGAGGCCTACCGTCCACCGGCGAGTGGTGTGCTGAGAGAGCACTAAGGTGAACTCTGACAGAGTTAGACTTAAGGCCCAGATTGGAGAGGTAAAGCAAATATTGCAATACTACCACTACCAAGCACGAGAAGGGATTCTCGCTGTGCTGAGCACACCATGCGGAGAATCTACGCCACTTAAGAGCGTAGGATTTCCTGGTGGATTGTCGCCGAGAGGCCAAGACCACATCTTCCACCTCTCGAGGCAGTAGCAGGGGAGCCAGGACTACCCTTTCAGCAGCCAGGCCATCAGATGAAGGGACTGGAGGTTGGGGTGCAAGAGAGTCCCCTGATCCTGAGACAGGAGATCGTGCTGAACCCCCAGAGGAAGAGGGGTGTCCACCGCTAGCTACAGCAGAAGCGGGAACCACGGTTGCCTCGGCCACCTGGGGGCTATGAGAATCAATGAAGCCCCGTCCTTGAGGACTTTGAACAGTGTTCTGGACACTAGTGGTGTGGGAGGAAACGCATACAGTAGGCCGGTGGACCACGAGATCAGAAACGCATCCGCTGCTACTCTGAGAGAATGCGGTTGTCTGGAGCAAAATCTCGGGAGTTGCCGGTTCAGAGGACTGGCGAAAAGATCCATGGTGGGGAGGCCCCACCTGAGAAAGACCTGCTGAACCACCAACGGGTTCAACCTCCATTCGTGTGGTTGCAGGATCCTGCTCAGTCTGTCTGCCAGGTAATTTTCTTGACCTGGGAGGTAGACAGCCTTGAGAAGGATTCCGTGATTGACAGCCCAAAAGCACAGCCGTTGTACCTCCTGACATAGAAGGAAGGAGCCTGTGCCTCCTTGTTTGTTCACATAGAAAATGCCAACTTGATTGTCCGTCTGAACCAGTACAGACTGGTGAGAGGCGAGGTGGGAGAAGGCTCTCAGAGCTAGGCGTATCGCCCGTAGCTCCAGGAAGTTTATTTGTTGAGCAGCCTCCCAAGGGGTCCAGAGACCCTGAGTACATGTCCCTTGGCAATGTGCTCCCCAACCGAGAAGAGAAGCATCTGTTGTCAGCACTTCAGAATGCGGAGGGGATTGAAAAACCACTCCGAGTACCAGATTCGGAAGATGAAGCCACCATTGCAGAGAGGAGACTAGGAGGTCGGATATCTTTACTGAGTCCGCTAGGCTCCCCGTGCCCTGATGCCACTGAGTTCGAAGGCTCCACTGAGCAGGCCACATGTGCAGGCGGGCATTGGGGGTGACATGAACCGTGGAAGCCATATGGCCGAGTAGTCTCAGGAATTGCCTGGCAGAGACCAGGGAATTGCTGCGAAACTGCCTGGCCAGATCCATCAGCCTGTGGGCTCTGTCCATAGGCAGAAAAGCCTTTGCTTGAAGAGTGTCTAGCCTGGCCCCTATGAATTCTAAGTTCTGGGATGGGAGCAAAGTGGACTTTGCAAAGTTTATGACAAACCCCAAGTGCTGAAGCAGAGCCACAGTGCGAAGGGTGGCCTGATTGGCCTCCTGGGAAGATTGGCCCCTTATGAGCCAGTCGTCCAGGTACGGAAACACAAAAAGACCCTGAAGCCTCAGGTAGGCCGCCACCACTGCCAGGCACTTGGTGAACACCCTGGGAGCGGAGGACAGGCCAAAGGCTAGTACTCTGTACTGATAGGGTTTCCCCCCACAACAAACCTGAGATATTGTCTGTGGTCTGGATGAATAAGGATGTGAGTATACGCATCCTTTAGATCTAAGGAGTATAGCCAGTCTCCCTGCTGGAGGTAGGGCAGCAGGATTCCAAGGGTAAGCATCTTGAACTTTTCCCTCTCCAGGAACTTGTTGAGGTTGCGCAAGTCTAGGATGGGTCTGAGGCCTCCTGTCCTTTTTGGTACCAGAAAGTACCTGGAATAAAAGCCGTGACCTCTCAGGTGCTGGGGCACCGGTTCCACAGCCTGATCCTTTAGCAGACTTGCTAACTCCTGAAGGAGTAGGTCCCTGTGCAGAGGGAGTCTTGGAGGCTCCCCTGGAAAATAGGAGGGAGGTAACTGGTGAAAATGGAGAAGATAGCCCTTTTGGACTATATGAAGAACCCAGGTATCTGATGTGACGGCTGACCACCTGTGGGCAAAGTGGGCCAGCCGGCCTCCTGTGCTGAGAGAAGCCAGCTGAGGAGAAGAGGCTATGCTGTTTGAGTCAAAACCCCCCACCCTGCTGAGCAGGGGCCGGTGTTGGCGGCTTGGGGGCCTTCTGCCTACGGGGCCCATGACCCTGCCCCTTGGCCTGCTGACCCTGTTGGGGAGCTGCAGAGGCCTGATAATGAGGGTATTGTTTATAGGCAGATGACTTCCTCGGGTAAAAGGTCTTTTTTCCCGAGCCCTTCTTTTTCTGAGAAGGGGCAGAGGTTTTCCTGGAAAGCCTAGTCCTGGTCAGAGTCTCGGTCTCGAGTTCTGCAGCCTTTTCAGCCATGGGCTTGCCAAAGAGGTTTTCACCTCGGCAGGGGACATCGACCAACTTGTCCTGTACCCATGGCTCGAGGTCGGATGACTGTAGCCAAGCCTGTCGGTGGGCACCGATGCCGGCCCCGGCTACTCGGGCCGAAGCCTCGAAGCCATCGTAGGCTGCTCGAGATATAAACTTTGAGCACTCTCGAATACCGGTGGACAAGGCTTGGAACCTCTGCAAAGGTTCCTCGGAGAGACCAGCAGAGAACCCGGCAATCTCCTTTGCCAGGTCTCGGAGGTACATGCCCATGTAGAGCTGGTAAGTCTGGACACGGCAAGCAAGCATAGAGCCCTGGAAGTACTTTTTACCGAGGGCATCCAGGTTCCGGGCCTCCCGGCCGGGAGGCACCAAGGAGTGCATCTTCTGACTTTTCAGCCGATGCATGGCCGATTCCACAACCATGGAGTGGTGCCTTTTGGAACCCGGGGCTCTTGCGGACTCGATAGATGGAATCGACCCGCTTGCTTAACACCGGCGTCGAGGCCGGGGTCTCCCACATGCGGAAGAGCAGCCGCTCCAGCATCGGAGGAACCGGAACAGTAAAGGCCTCCTTCGGGGAGAGTCATACTGGAGGGCCTCGAGCTCCTCGGCTCGAGGCTCCTCCTCAGGATCCGCAGGGAAGGCCAAGGCCTTGGCCATATCCCGCATGAAGTCCGAGAACCGGGTATCCTCCGGTGGGGATCGTCTCCGAGGTTCGGATTCAGGCAAGTCCGATGGGACACACCGAGTCCGATGAGTGTCGGGTGACTCTTCGTCCTCCGTCTCCCAGCCCGATTCCTCGGAGGAGGAATCGAGCGGCTCCGGTCGGGCGGGCACCTATGCCCTCCGCCCCGACGCCAAGGGTACCGGCTTCGACGACCTCGGCCCCGAACGGGAGGTCAAGGGAGACCATGGCCGAGGATCGACTCGAGCCCGCATGGACTCGAGGATCGGCTCGGCCTCCGGGGTCGACTTTGACGTCGAGGTCCCGGTGGTCGGGGCAGATGCACCAGTGAGACTGGCGATCAATGCCCGCTGCTGTTCCATGAAGGCAGCGAAGCTGCTCTCCAAGGCCGTCAACCTGAGTCCGAGCTCAGGAGACCCAGCAGCCCCCGACTCGGGCCCCGACGGCGGCTCCCTTGGAGGAGAGTCCACGAGGACAACAGTACTTACGTGTCCAGGAGACTCCATCTCGACACGAGGATGCTTGGCAGGTCTCTCCGACTCCGAAGACCCGGGACGGCTATCAGGGCTATGCGACCTGGCCCTCGAGGAACCAGGAGCGTCCACCAATGCCGCCCTCGCGGGTTTCTTCTTCCCGAGATGTCGAGGCCTCTGATGAGGTCCGGGCCCGGCCAGACACGGAGTCAGAAAAGATCCTATCCTTTTGGTGCTGCCGACTCATCAAGAGAAAAAACAGGGAAAATCAACTTTTTCCTCTGGGAAAAACGAACTACATCTGTCGGGCTCCGCGGAAAAAAGAAGACTGAGCAAGATGGCACCCTTGGGCGGGAAGGGGACCGCGCATGCGCGCTGCAATTCCCGAAGGCTTTCTTTGAAAGCTGGGGAAATGCTCCGCACGAGGGCTCCGTCGGCGCCGACGTCACCCATATGTGAGGACTGACTTCCTGCTTGGTCCTGGAGAACAATCCCAATCCTGGCCCCCCCTAGATGTTTCATGCACTCCCTCTGCAACCCCTTTAATCTTATTCATATCCCTCTCTTTCCTCCTTCCTTTCTCCCTTTCTCTTATGCCATGTGGAATGCCCACTCTGCCTCCAACAAACTTACCTTCATTCATGATCTCTTTCTCTAATGCTCTGCATCTACTTGCAGTAATGGAGACTTGGCTTCTTCCTGATGACTCTGCTTCAGTTGCTATGCTGTCTCATGGAGGCTACCTTTTCTCCCATACACCTCGCTTCTGGCTGTGGTAGTGGTGTTGGATAGCTACTCTCTTCTTCCTGGTGGTTTCAACCCCTCCTCTCACCTCAGTCTCAGTCCTTTGCTTACTTTGAAATCCATTCCATTGACCTATTCACTATCTCTCCAGGGAGCTGTCATATATTGACCTCCTGACAAGTCCACCTCTTCCTTTCTCACTAATTTTGACTCCTGGCTTTCCTTCTTTCTGAATCCATCTTCCCCTTTCCTCATTCTTGGGGATTGTAACATTCATTTCAATGACCCCTCTGATTCTTATGCCCCAAAGCAAATTGCTTTAACCTTATTCAACCTTTGGTTGTTTTCTACACAGGGGCGGCCCTAGGGGGGTGCGGCGCCATGTGCAGAGACTTGGTGCGGGGCCTCATTTACATAAATATTTGCATAATGTTTCCAAATACTAACTTTTAGTAAACATGCCTCTTAATGAGTGTAAGGATAAAGAAATACTAAAAGATTTCTACATTACTATAATCCAGTGCCAACCACCGAGCACATTAAGAACTACTACAAACACTGCCCATTTAGAACCCATAGCAAACCCGCCATATCCTAGCAGCACTACCAGGACTCACAAAGCACCATAATCTACCTATCAAAAGGCAACACTGCAAATATGAAATCAATACATTTCAGAGAATAACAATACATGACCTACTGGGGAAAGAGAACAAGTGGCAATGTCAAATAGGAATTACATAAACAGAATACCTCAGCTCAGTTACACATGCAGAACATAGACAATCACCAAACAAGGAATCACAATTTAGAAACAGGAAGACAATAATTAAACTGGGAACCCCAAAAGTCAAACTTGGAATGTACAACAACACCGTAAAAATAAAACTATAAATTAATTTCCTCTTGTACTAAACAAATCACAGACTTTAATGATGCACATTTCACAGAGCTGACATATTCCAGTTAATAAATTCAAAATAAAGAGAGATCTTTCTATCTTTTGTGCATTTTTTTTCAGTTGCAATTGCTCCAGCCACTTTCTTCTGGTTTCTTCGTGTCTTCTGCTAACTCTCCATCGTCTGCTGTCCATTTGTCCTTTCTTCTCTCTTCTAGTTTTTTTTCCATTCTCTCTCTACATCTGCTTTAACATACTAATCTTTCTCCTTTTGCTCTTTTCTCATTCCTATTTCACCCACTCAAATTTTACCCCTCCATCCTCAATCCCCACTTACTCTCCCAATACTCGGCCAATTGTAGATTTGTCTTCCCTCCCACACAAAATATTTTTCCCCTCTCCATTTCACTCTCCCAGCTCCATCCCATTCTAATCCTCCCCTAACATCAGCTTCCTTTTAGTTCCAGCCCCACCCAGCATCCGCTCCCTTCTAGTCCCCGCATCAGCCCATTTCTAGTCCTAGTCCCGCATCAGCCCATTTCCAGTCCTAGCCCCCCATCAGCCCATTTCCAATTCTATCCTAGCCCCACCATCAGCCCATTTCCAGTCCTAGCTCCCCCATCCATTTCCAGTCCTATCCGAGCCCCTCCATCAGCTCATTTCCAATCCCAGCCCCCCAGCCCCCCATCAGCCCATTTCCAATCCTATCCTAGCCCCACCATCAGCCCATTTCCAGTCCTAGCTCCCCCATCCATTTCCAGTCCTATCCGTGCCCCTCCATCAGCTCATTTCCAATCCCAGCCCCCCATCAGCCCATTTCCAATCCTAGCTCACCTCCACTCAATAATTCTATTCTATCCTATTCCCTTTCACCTTTATCCTATGACCACTCATTCCAGATTTGTCTTTTAATTGTAAGAGGATCACCTCCTGCGCATTTATAGCACAGAGATATTTAATGTGCCTATCATATCTCCCCTCTCTCACCTTTCCACCAAAGTATACATATTAAGATCTTTAAGTCTGTCCTCATATGCTTTATGACAAAGACCACTGACCATTTCAGTAGCTGCCCTCTGTATCAACTCCATTAATTTTATATCCTTTTGAAGGTGCGGACTCAGAATTGTATATGTTACGCTAAATGAGGTCTCACCAAAGACATACAGAGGGCACTACCTTATATTTCACATACAGTTAAGGTACGACAAATTTTGAATAAACATTGGCAATAAAGTTGTATCGGCCCCAATAGTGCAACATTGTATAGATCAACAACATTCATTTATTGACTTTCATTGGAGAATTTTGGATCATGCTCCTAAAAATCCAAGAGGGGGTGATAGAGAGCAACGACTCCAAGTCCTTGAACAGTCTTGGATTTTTCGCTTATCTTCTTTGGAACCGAGGGGTTTGAACCTTGAGCCAGATTGGACAAGTTTACTGTGACGTTGTGGTCACAGATTGGTGGAGAGGTTCTTTAAAACTATCAGTGAAGATATCAGATGGTCAAAAACTTTGATGGAGTTGTGAATGGCATCTGAAAAGTTTGAAGTAGCTATTTTTTCGCAGCGGTATGAAGTGTTGAAACAGGACCTGAAAGAAATGGTTCGGTCCTAAACGCAGTACTGTGTCCAGTTCTGACTGCGAAGATTTTGATCAGATGAGTATTGAAATTTATTGAAAAATATCAAGTTTCTATGAAAGTTGGAGACAGCAGATAGAGAGTTTTAGACGTTTTTGAGGTGTGTAGAGGCACTAAAATTGTGTGCATCATCTCACTATTAGGATTCACGGGACAAAACCGTGGTTTGGATTAAAAGGGAAAGAGTAGTTACTCACCTGTAACAGGTGTTCTCCAGGAGCAGCAGGAATCAGTCCTCACATATGGGTGACGTCGGCGCCGACGGAGCCTTCGCGGAGCAATTTCCCCAGCTTTCAAAGAAAGCCTTTGGGCATTGCAGCGCGCATGCGCGGTCCCCTTCCCGCCCAAGGGTGCCATCTTGCTCAGTCTGATGACATAGCTAAAAGACAGCAAAAAAATTAGCAAAAACGAAATGATAGGACTGCAACTCCAAGGGGAGGAGGGAGGGTTGTGAGGATTGATTCCTGCTGCTCCTGGAGAACACCTGTTACAGGTGAGTAAGTACTCTTTCTCCAGGACCAAGCAGGAAGTCAGTCCTCACATATGGGACTCCCAAGCTTAAGGCTACCGGAGACCTCAAGCACAAAAATGAGCTCCCTCTAGCTCAGCAGAATAGAAGGAAGGAATCTTCTCTGAAAACGCCCCCGACCGGTAGCACAACACCAGGGCCGGAGGGTAGGAGTTGCCTAAACCTCAAAGAGATTATGGAGGACTGCCTGACCGAAAGCACTGTCCCTGCGGGACTCCCTCTCCAGGCAGTAATGTGCCGCAAAAGTCTGGCTTGAAGACCAAGTAGCGGCCCGGCAGATGTCTGCCAATTGAACAGAGCGGAGGTGTGCCACTGACGCAGCCTTCGCCCTAACACGATGAGCCGTGACTCGACCCTCCAACGAGAGGCCGGCTTCCCCATAAGCCCAGGCGATACAGTCAGCTACCCAGATGGACAAGGTACGCTTGGAGACAGGGAGCCCCAAGTTATTGGGGTCAAAAGAAACGAAGAGCTGAACAGCCCTTCTATGCTCCCGCGTACGGTCAAGGTAGAAGGACAAGGCCCTTCTACAGTCCAGGGTATGCAGGACCATTTCAGCCCGGCTGGAGTGCGGCCTGGGAAAGAAGGTCGGAAGAACCACCTCCTGGTTGAGATGAAAAGGAGAAACCACTTTTGGAAGAAACTTAGGGTGAGTCCGTAAGACCACCCTATTCCTGTAGAACCTAGTGTAAGGAGGATCAAACACTAGGGCCTGCAGTTCACTAACACGCCTAGCAGAGGTAAGGGCTACCAAGAACAAGGTTTTCCAAGAAAGAAAACAAAGAGGGCAGGTAGCCATAGGTTCAAAGGGCGGACAGGTAATCCGCTGCAAGACCACATTCAGATCCCATTGAGGGGCTGGTGGACGCAAAGGAGGCTTAAGCAGAAGGAGACCTCGGAGAAAACGAGCCACCAAAGGGTGGTTGGACAGAGGCCTGCCATCTACCGGTGCGTGATGTGCAGAGAGAGCACTGAGGTGGACTCTGACAGAGTTGGACTTAAGGCCCAGATTGGAGAGGTAAAGCAAATATTGCAAGACCACCACCACCAAGCAGGAGAAGGGATTCTCAGACTGCTGAGCACACCACACGGAGAAGCGACGCCACTTAAGAGCGTAGGACTTCCGGGTGGAGGGCCGCCTGGAGGCCAAGACGACCTCTTCCACCTCCCGAGGCAGTAGGAGGGGAGCAAGGACTATCCTTTCAGCAGTCAGGCCATCAGATGAAGGGACCGGAGGTTGGGGTGTAGGAGAGACCCGTGGTCTTGTGTCAAGAGATCGGGTTGAAACCCCAGAGGAAGAGGAGTGTCCACCGCCAGCTGCATTAGAAGCGGGAACCAAGGTTGTCTCGGCCACCGGGGAGCCACTAGGATCATCGAGGCTTTGTCTCTGAGAACTTTGAAGAGCATTCGAGACACCAGCGGCATGGGAGGAAAGGCATACAAGAGGCCTGTGGACCATGGAATCAGAAAAGCATCCAGCGCTACTCTGAGAGGATGCGGTTGTCGAGAGCAGAATCTGGGTAGTTGCCGGTTCAGAGGACTGGCAAACAGATCCAAGGTGGGGAGTCCCCACTTGAGAAAGATCTGCTGAACCACTAATGGATCCAATCTCCACTCGTGTGATTGGAGGATCCTGCTTAGTTTGTCTGCCAGGTAATTTTCTTGACCTGGGAGATAGACCGCTTTGAGGAGTATGCCGTGGCCGACTGCCCAAGAGCACATCCGTCGTGCCTCCTGACAGAGAAGGAAGGAGCCTGTGCCTCCTTGTTTGTTCACGTAGAACATTGCTACTTGATTGTCCGTCTGGACCAGTACAGACTGGTGAGAAGTGAGGTGGGAGAAGGCTCTCAGAGCTAGGCGGATGGCTCTGAGCTCCAGGAAGTTTATCTGCTGCGCAGACTCCCAAGGAGTCCAGAGGCCTTGAGTACATGTCCCTTGGCAATGTGCTCCCCATCCCAGGAGAGAAGCATCGGTTGTTAGTACCTGAGAAGGAGGAGGAGGAGATTGAAAATCCACTCCCAGCACTAGGTTTGGCAGATGAAGCCACCACCGCAAAGAAGAGACCAGCAGGTCCGAGACTTGTACTGAGTCCGTCAGGCTCCCCGTGGCCTGATGCCATTGAGTGCGAAGGCACCACTGGGCAGGTCGCATGTTCAGGTGGGCATTGGGGGTCACATGGACCGTGGAAGCCATATGGCCGAGCAGTCTCAGAAATTGCCTGGCAGAGACCAGGGAATTGCTGCGAAAGTGGCTGGCGAGATTCATGAGCCTGTGGGCCCTGTCCAGAGGCAGGAAGGCCTGCACCTGAAGAGTGCTTAACCTTGCGCCGATGAATTCGAGATCTTGAGAGGGGAGCAAAGTGGACTTTGCGAAGTTTATGACAAAGCCCAAGTGCTGGAGCAGGGACACAGTGCGATGAGTGGCTTGAGTGGCTTCTTGGGAAGACTGGGCCCGGATGAGCCAGTCGTCCAGGTATGGAAACACAAAAAGGCCTTGAAATCTGAGATAGGCCGCCACCACTGCCAGGCATTCTCTGCCGGCAATGTTGGGAGGAGGGGTTGGCAGTGATTCTAGAAAGCCTGTTTAGGGTAGTATTCTCAAACTCCAACTGAAACGCCTTGTCTTGCCAGTCTTTGCCAAAAAGATTTTCGCCTGAGCAAGGAATATTGCCCAGTTTATATTGAACCCATTGTTCAAGATCTGACACTTGAAGTTAAGCAATCCTGCATGCTCCAATGCAGATTGAAGTGGCCCTACTGGTACACTCAAAGCAGTCAAAAGTTGCCTTGTTTACAAACTTTGGCACATTTGGGCATGTTTGACCAATGTGAGATAGTCAGCTCTGTTATCATCAGAGAAAAAAGAAGCCATTGACTCAAGACCTCTAGTAACCTCCCTATGGAACATACCCATATAGAGTATGCATGAACTTATCCTGGCTGAAAGCATGCAGGCCTGAAAGCATCAACGCCCGAAAGCATCAAGAGTCCTCGCTTCTCTACCAGGAAGGTTCGAAGAATGTGTCTTTGAACTTTTGATTCAACGCTTTGACGATTCCACCACCATTGAGTGATGAGGCAACTGTGTCTTTTGGAATCCAGGAGACTCTGGTACTCAATACATGGTATCGAGTCCTCGAGTATGGAGAGAGGGTAAGGAGCGTCTCCCACATCCAGAGCATGAGGTCCTGGAGGATGTAGTGAACCAGAAGGGTGGCAGCCTCTTTAGGAGCTGTAGAGTATTGGAGGCTTTCTAATTCCTCAGCCCTAGGTTCTTTTTCAGATGTTAATGTAATGGACAAGCCCCTGGCTAGGTCCCAAATAAACTCCTGAAAAGACATGTCCTCAGGAGGGGACATGCGGCATTCCGGAGAGGGAGATGGATCCTCCAGTATACTTTGAATTGCTCGGGTATCGATCGATTCCTCATCGGATGAATCGGAATTGGAAGATTCAAAGTATCGATGAAAGTGATGTCTGCACTCTGCTAAGGCCCGGTACCAATCAAAATCAGTATCGGACCAGGGAGGTTGTCTGGAAGAGCCACCGGTACCAGGGACTAGTAGGGCTGCCAAGCTACACTTGATGGTGAGGATACGCTGATCCATAGTTTAGTTTAGTTTAGTTTAGTTTAGTTTAGTTGCATTTGATATACCGCCCTATGTTACATCAGGGCGGTTCACAATTTTTTAACAATCAGAAAGAGGCACAAGACCAGAAAAGGGAAAAGAGCTACAATTTTTTTGACAGAAAAGAGGAAATAATAAAGAGCGTAAAGAGAGGACATAGGAAGACTTAGACAAACATAAATAAGCCAGGTCATGTTTGAGAGACTGGGAGATTGTAAGCTGTAGAACCCACCAATGCTTAGGTATCGGTATCAGAAATGAGGGCTGCCGTCCCAGAGCATGGCACCAGGAATTCTCCAGAGGTGAAGGCCTTGGGAGCATCCCGGGACTCCTCGATGGCTTTGGAGGAAAGATCCTCCCGCGGGGGTAGTTTGGCTGGCCAATCCACCTCTAGGGCAACTCTCAAGGCATCTTGATTCTTAGAAAGAGATCTACCCTTGGGGGATCAGTGTGTCTTCAAAGATTTATGTTTTGATACCTAAGATCCATGACAGGAAGATGATGCCCTCGATGAAGTCGAACAATGCTAGACACTGTGCCTGAGGCAAAGAGTGTGCCTAATTTTGCAGCTCGAATCTGCAGGCCTCTTTTGTCATCTTCCTACATAAAGGACACTCTGAAGGCTGGTGGTCGGGTCCAAGGCATTTGAGACACTAGTCATGAGTGTCGGTCGCCGAGATGGTACCATACTTAGAACATTTCTTAAAACCACCAGCTAGTTTTTCCATAATGCCAAAACAAATGGTAGGCTTAAGGCCTAAAATGGTGTCTATGCACCCAAGAAAGTTCTAATTCACTTTTTAGAAAAAGAAAGAAAACAGAAGAGAATAGAAAAGAACCAACAGTAGTCGGTCTGCTGTTCGTCAACATACTGTCCTTTCCCTGCTGCCCGACCCCTGGAGGGGCTTGCCACAGCCTGGATTGGGCAGCAGGGCATCTCTTACTGTATCCCATGTCCTCGGCAGGGGGGACTTATTCCACCTCTGATGTGGAAGTTCCCATTGATTCCAGAAGCCCCGGATGTACAGGGCCGCTACCGGAATCGGCCCTGTACGTCTGGGGTCAGGGTCCAGCCTCCACCCCGCCCACACTCCTCCTCCAGCCTGCCACCCCCATCCAGAGCTTCCTGCACAACGCTGGTGTATGGTGGGGGACCTGGCTGTCCAAAATTGCTCCCAGCGAATAGCGGGACTGGGCCATCCAGGTCAGACATCCATCCCTACTATTCGCAGGTTGGAATGACCCCCATAGTCTCCCCGTTTTATTGAAACTTGAATTTCGGTCATGCTATTCCAGCTAGAATACTGGTTTTTCCCATTTTGTGTCTCTAAAGGAAAATGCTTAGTATGTTATCCTCTAAATGTAACATCAGCATAGAAAAGACTCTGATAATTGGTAGCTGGAAAGAGCTAACAGCAATTAGCACATTCAGCTGAAAACTTGTGGTATGTAAAACAGCCTGTGAAATAGAGGTCAGAAGGCCAATTCCATCATGACTATTTCCATATATATGTTCTAGTCAACTGCTTGCTATTCCACCAGGGCCATCTAGTGGCAGGAAGAGAGCACGGCCATTATAAGCTTCCATTTAAGCAGGACAGTATCATGGTTCCTATAAGAAGAAAAGAGGAAGCAATCAGGAGGGAAATGCCCCTCTTTTGATATTACACTATTCAACCTGCAATCTCAGCCCTGCTGCAGCCTAGAGAGGGAGAAAATAGTGAAGAGGGAAGAATGGAAAAGAAAAGACTAGAAGAATCTGGGGGGGGGGGTGGCGAGAGGAAAAGAAAATTTCTGGTGGGAGGGAGTGAGGAGCAGAAGGAAGAATTTTAAGAGAGGGCATGGAGATAGGGGTTCTGGAGGGAAGAAAGGAAAGTGAGGGTGGGAAATTGGAGCTGGAAAAGAGAAGAAATATTATGAGGATAACTTTGCATAGGCCGTCCAAAAGAGGACATCCAAAAATTATCAAGTATTTTATAAAAAGCTGTGCAGACACTGAGCCTTTTATAAAATATAGTTATCTCCACCCCCAGAAAAATGTAGGCTAAAGAAACAAATGGCATCCGAGCCTACATGTGTGCCTGGAATTAGATGTGTCACTTAAATATGCAACCGCCAACATTTTTTAGGTAGTTGTATGTATAACTTCCAGTGATTTTGTGTCAGTTGTATGTGTAACCATCGGTGATTTTGCATCAGTTGTATATGAATTTTGGCTTTGAACTTACAACTAGCATTGTCACTGTGTGCAGCCAGAAATACATGTCTTCTGTCCCCATGGGATACAGCACCCTCTAAAAAGGAAGGAAACATTGCACAAAAATGGCAGCCAGGGGCGACCCAAGGGTGTTGTGGGCCTTGTGCGGAGACTCACTGCGAGGTCTCATTTGCATCCATTATATTTATTTATTTTATTTTAAAATGTATATGTTGCCAACTAAAATTTTAGGCAGCTTTCAAAGGAGCCCTTCACAAACCTCTTTTGTCCTGGCAATGATTTAGGCGCATGTTTATTAATGTGTGTTAAGTGCCACTGTGCCAATAGAAATAAATGGGTGTTCCTGCACTTAGTGCACATTAACTTTTAAACATGCCTCTTAATGAGTGTCTGAATACTATTTGCATGGGCAGTGAGGATAAAGAAAGACTACCAGATTTCTACATTACTATACTCAATGGCAATAGCCAGGAAGTACTATAAACCCTGCTCATTTAGAACCCATAGCAAACCCGCCGTATCATAACAGCACTACCAGGACTCACAAAGCACCAAATACTACCTATGAAAAGGCAACACTGCAAATATTAAACCATTCAATCTCAGAGAATACCAATACATCTACTGGGGAAAGAGAACAAGTGGGACTGTCACATAGAAACTACATGAACAGAATACTGCACCTCGGTTATACATGCAAAACATAGACCATCAGCAAACATTGAACAAGGGATCACAATTTAGAAATAAGAAGATAATAATTAAACTGGGAACCCCAAAAGCCAAACTTGGAATGTACAACACTGGAGAAATAAAACTATAAATTAATTTCCTCTTGTACTAAATGAAGTGCAAAGACTTTAGCGATACACATTTCCCAGGGCTGACATAGTCCAGTTAATAAATTCAAATTAAAATAGATTTTTTCTACCCTTTGTTTGGGCATTTTGTTTTTCAGTTGCAATTGTCCCAGTCATTTTCTTCTGCTTTCTTTGTGTCTTCCGCTAACTCTCCATTGTTTGCTGTCCATTTGTCCTTTCTTCTGTCTTCTAGTTTTTTCTATTCTCTCTACATCAGTCTCTAACATACTGATCTTTCCCCTTTTGGTCCCTCCTCCATTTCTTTCTTTATTCCTTTTTCAACCACTCAAATGTCACCCTTCCATCCTCAATCCCCACTTACTCTCCAAATACCCAGCCAATCAGATTTTTCTTTCCTCCCACACACAATATCTTTTCCCCTCTCCATCCTCACTCCCCCAGCTCCATCCCCTTCTATTCCTCCCCAACATCAGCTCCCTTCTAGTTCCAGCCCCACCCAGCATCCGCTTCCTTCTAGTCCCATTCTCCCATCCCCCACATCAGCCCATTTCCAGTCCCATCCCCCACATCAGCTCATTTCCAATCCTAGCCCCCCATCAGCCCATTTGAAGTCAAACCCCTGCAACAAACCATTTCCAGTTCAAGCCCCCCATCAGCCCATTTCCAGTCTTAGCTCCCCCATCAGCCCATTTCCAGTCCTAGCCCCCCATCAGCCCTTTCCAGTCCTATCCTAGCCCCCATCAGCCCATTTCCAGTCCAAGCCCCCCTAATCAACCCATTTTCAGTCCTATCCTAGGCCCTCCATCAGCCCATTTGCAGTCCTATTTTGTGTTCTCATGGAGCCTGCCTGCACGCTGAGTGGCGGGAAACAGGAAATGCCCTTCAACCTCTGCGTGCCTGTGGGCTCCACAAGAACAAGCCGCTGGGCTCAGTGAAGGAAAACCCCACTCTTCAGTCCGGAGGCTGCACAGATGTAAACCGGGGCCTTGGACTTCCCGGCTCCCTGTCAAGCTGGCCTTGCAAACGATCAGGACTTGGGAGCCGAACACCATGTGCAGCATGTTGGCATGGGGTCCCCTGAAGCGCGGGGTTCTGTGTGAACAACATTCCCGCACAATGGACAGGCCGGCCCTGATGGCAGCCAGAAGGCAACCTAACTTTCAGAAGGAGGGGTACTTCCTGTTGGTTAGACTTGTCCTAGTCAGAGAAGATGTCCTCTTTAGAGAGTAGTGCAGACATCCCTTCCAACTGTCAGTTGCCTTCACCTGGCAGAACATCTGCAAGGCTGGAGAAGGGACCAGAGCTCCACATCATATGACAGTGTTCAATGGGTGGCACAGTGATTCTGACTCACACTTCATGCAGCTAGTCTATCCCCAAGATTGCTCATCAGAGAAACAGCACAGAGGCAAAGCCACTCATGAAAGTCAGATTGGGGGTAATGGCTGAGAGTATGAAGATACTTGTGTCTCCCTCCCCTAACATCAGCTCCCTTCTAATTCCAGTCCCACCCAGCATCCGCTCCCTTCTAGTCCCCCCATCAGCCTATTTCTAGTACTAGCCCCCCATCAGCCCATTTCCAGTCCTAGCCCCCCATCAGCCCATTTCCAATCCTATCCTAGCCCCACCATCAGCTCATTTCCAGTCCTAGCTCCCCCATCCATTTCCAGTCCTATCCAAGCCCCTCCAACTCATTTCCAATCCCAGCCCCCCATCAGCCCATTTCCAATCCTAGTCCCTCCATTCAAGCCCATTTCCAATCCAAGCCCCCCATGAGCCTATTTCCAGTCCTAGTCCCTCCATGAGTCCATTTCAATCCAAGCCCCCACCACAGTCCATTTCCAATCCTAGTCCCCCCAACAGCCCATGTCTAGTCCTTTCCTAGCCCCTCCATCAGCCAATTTCCTGTCCTAGCTCCCCCCACCCCACTTAGCCCATTTCCAGTCCTAGCTCCCTCCCCTCACAGGCCATTTCCATTCCAAGCCCCCTCCCCATCAGCTATTTGCAGTTCAAGCCCCCTCCACTCAGCCCATTTCCAGTCCTAGCAACCCCCCAGCCCATTTCCAGTCCTAGTAACCCTCCCGCCACAGCTCATTTCCAGTCCTAGTAAGCCCCCCAGCCCATTTCCAGTCCTAGAACCCCCCAGCCCATTTTCAGTCCCAGTAACCCCCCCAGTCCATTTCCAGTCCTAGTAACCCCCCCCCAGCCCATTTTGAGTATTAGCAACCCCCCACAGCTCATTTCCAGTCCTAGTAACCCCCCTCCCCTTTCCTCCCCTCCTGAAGAGCCCCGCTGCTAGCTAAGAGAGAGCCAGAGAGGCCCCGGCTCACCTCTTCAGTTGCCGAAGTGAAGCGTGCCTTTTCCCTTCACTTCGGCAGCTGTACTGATGTTTAGAACGCTGCTGTGCTGAGGTCAAAGGGAACGTCCTGTTTCCAGCACTCAGTGAAGCAGCGTTCTAATCATCAGTACAGCTGCCAAAGTGAAGGGAAAAGACGCGCTTCACTTCGGCAGCTGTTAGAGGAAGCCGGGGCCTCTCTGGTTCCCTCTAAAGCCGCCCTGCCTGCCACCGGTTTCCAGGATGTTGTTTGTGCAGGGCCCCCTGAAACACGGGGCCCTGTGCAAACAACATTGTTGCTCAATGGACGGGCCAGCCCTGATCCTGACCATCTCTCAAGGTTTAGAGACCAACCAACAAACCTTAAACTTAATACATGTGATTGGTAGCCATTGAAATGCCACAAGTATAGGTCTGATGTGGTCTCTCATCCTTATACCAGTCAATAGTCTAGCTGTGACATTTTGGGCTGGTTGCAATGCACACAGATTTTTGGCAGGAAGTCCAACGTATAGTCCTTTGCATTAGTCCAAGCCGCTCAAGACCACTGTCTGTAACACAGAGAGGAAATCTGAGGGAGAAATAAAACCTGCCCACCAGGTATGGTTTGAAAAAAAAGCAGTTCTTAACATTTTTTAATTGATCTGTCCTTTTAAGATAGTGATTCAAAAAAGATTCAACCAAAACATTATTACTATGAAAAAGGGAAAGTAAAGAACAAAAACCAAAAACCTATTTTTAAAAGTCAGAATGCTTGTTGTGCAGGGAAAGAAAATCCCTCCGAATAACAAACAACTCCTTTTAATCTTTTCATAAAGAAAATTATAAACTCCAAATGTGGTATCCAAAAGCCAATAAGCTAAGAAATTTAAATGTTACACATATTTTTAAAATGAAATCAATACTTAGCTGGCATTGGAGCCGAAGAATTTGCTGAGAGCCAAAAGATGTTGAGACCGGCAAGGTCTGTGAATCCAAAGGTACCCAAGATTTTTCAACCACACCTCTACCAATAATACAAAACTCTTGATATACATTGACACAATAATACAAATGCAATGTGTGGGATCAACAAGAGAAGAAAAGGAGAGTAGGAAGGAAATGTCTGAACAAAATTCTGAAAGAACAGAATGGTTAAAAGAATGAAACTGAGAAATGGAAGAGAAAATGTAGTAAAATTGAAAATAAATAAGAAAAAGATAAAAAATGAAGTAGTAAATAATAACATGAAGAAATTAGAAAAAAGCAACTGAAGTGGGATCAGGAGAATGAAACAAGAAAGACTCATAAAAGATTAAGATAAAGAGAACAAAAGAGCAGGAAATACAAAGGTTTGAAAAAATTTTATTAAAAATATTATGTTACAGTACTGGTAAATTGGTCAACCAATGGTGACCTTAAAGTTGTTCAGGCCCTGGGTCCTCTTTAATAATGGTTTATGGACCTTTCCTCCAGGAACTTGTCTAAACCTTTTTTAAACCCAGCCACACTAACAGCTCTTGTTACATCCTCCAGTAACGAATTCCAGAGTTTGATTACGCGTTGAGTGAAAAAAATGTTTTCTCTAATTAGTCTTAAACAGGTTACACTGTAGCTTCATTGCATGTCCCCCTAGTCTTTCTACTTTTTGATGCCATAAAGAATCGATCTATGGAACCATCTGTCTCTATCCACGGAGGTGTGCAGAGCCAGGACATCGGCTCGGGAGGCTGCTGCTGCCGTTGCAGCGGAGGATTGGGCTTTTATCCCCTACTTTAGCGGGCAGGCACTGACGGGACAGCCCTACCTGTGGGGACTTCCCTTCAGGGGTTAAAGCTGTGCTGGGAGGTGCAATTTTCGAACCAGCTGTCTCTATCCATGGAGGTGTGCAGAGCCAGGACATCGGCTCGGGAGGCTGCTGCTGCCGTTGCAGCGGAGGATTGAGCTTTTTCCCCCTACTTCAGCGGGCAGGCACTGACGGGACAGCCCTACCTGCGGGGACTTCCCTTCGGGGGTTAAAGCTGTGCCGGGAGGTGCAATTTTTGAACCAGCTGTCTCTATCCACGGAGGTGTGCAGAGCCAGGACATCGGCTCGGGAGGCTGCTGCTGCAGTTGCAGTGGAGGATTGGGCTTTTTCCCCTACTTCAGCGGACAGGCACTGACCGGACAGCCCTACCTGCGGGGACTTTCTTTTAGCTCTATTTCTTTGATTCCGCTTTTTGACGCAGACCGTGTGCGCGGGGTGTGTGTCGAAGAGGCGTGGTCAAAGGGGCTTGTTTGGTCCCTTTGACGCCCCTTCGATGACACTGCGACGACACTTGCTCCGTTGCTTAGGCGGAATTTATTTTCCTTAGGTGTTTTTCGTCTTATTATTGGTTTCCTGAGTGAGCTAGATTGCTCCCCGTATTATGGGGAAATGCAAAGCTAAGTCTGGGGGCAAAGCTTTAGGGACCGTGTCCGGAGATATTAAACCGGTCAGCCCCTTGGATAAGCATTTTGCCCCTAAAACTATAGCGCAGTCTTCTCCGAAAGGGGTGTCCTTGAGCTCTGGTGGAAGATCTCCTCCTTTGTGCCCTGCTTCTGGCAATTTACCTGGCCTGTCTATGAAGTCCTCTGATTCGGTAAGGGATTTACAATCTGTTAAATTACCTAATCCTGTTTCCCCCTTAGTGGTGGGTAGCTCTTTTGAGTTTCCTACCCCTTCCTCAGATACGGAGATTACCTTGAGGGATGTGTGGGGTGCCTTAAAATTAATTGATAATAAAGTGTCTACTTGTTTGAACTCCTTATGTGTTTTCTCACAGGAGGCCACAGTTGCACTGCGGCAGCTTGATGAGAAACTTGCATCTGTAGATTTGGTTGTAACAAACTTGGAATCCCAGGTTCTTCCCTTACATGCGACAAGTGTTGCTGGAATTAAAGATTCCTTATTGCTTCATAGTAAGGTTGAAGCCCTGGAGAATTCTTTAAGATCTCGTAATTTACGAATTTTGAATTTTCCCCAGTCACCATTACTCTCTCATAGAATTCTGTTAGATAAGTTTCTTAAAGATGTTCTAACCATTTCGGATTCCCTTGAAATATTACAATTGCATTATATCCCCTCTACAATTAAGAAAGTTAATGAGGTTGAGGATGAGTTTGATGGCATTGTATCTCCAGGAACAAGCAGGAATAAGTCCTCACATATGGGTACGTCGGTACCGACGGAGCCAGCGCGGGAAAGCTCCCCAGCTTCCCAGAAGGAAAGCTTTTGGGGCCTCCCACTGCGCATGCGCGCTGCCTTCCCGCCTTCCTGACCAACTCTCCTCAATTCTTCTTTTTCCGCGGAGCCAGCAGGTCGTATTCCTGTCACCGCTGAAGAAGTTGTTATTTTAATTTGTTTCTTTGGCCGCGTGTCTGCCTTCCCCGATTCCGGACCGGTACCAGCGGTCTTTTTTCTTTATTTCTTAAAAAAAAAAAAAAATAATATCTCATTTTCCCCACTTGGTGTGTTTGTT
The DNA here is from genome assembly GCA_033557465.1 of Ichthyophis bannanicus. NCBI lineage: Eukaryota > Metazoa > Chordata > Amphibia > Gymnophiona > Ichthyophiidae > Ichthyophis > Ichthyophis bannanicus. The sequence continues at coordinate 785,918,910 of CM066033.1, forward strand.
CTGTGAGGCCTTTAGGCCTTCACAGAATTCTCCCTCATGGAGAAACAAGCCTCTGGTTTCAAAAAATGCACCAAGTGTAGCGGTACTATATCAGTCACAGACACCCATGAATGGTGTCTTAAATGTTTGGGGCCTGACCACTCCATTCCGGATTGCCCATCCTGTTCTTTGATGTCTAAACGTGGCTTACAAAACCGGGCAGCCAAGTTTCACATGCTGTTTTCTACAGATACTCCAGCATCGACATCTTCCAGGTCTTCCTCTCCTGATGGATCTCAGGTAACCAAACATTCCTCTGGCAGGTCCTCAAAGGGCAAATCTCCCTCCAAGTATCGAGATGCCCCCGGGCTTGACCCTGAGGACCCTGCCCCAGCCAAACAACCCCGGCGGGAAGCTCCAGCTTCCAAAGCTCCTCCTATGGGGTTACAGGTTGACATCGATGGCATGGCCTCGACCGATCACCTGTTAGACTGCTCTGGGGTACCGGCTCAATCTTCCGGTACCGACATCCAGACATTCGTGGCGTCTATGGATCATACAGTTCAATCCATGCAGCAGGCTATTATGGCTTTTATTAGAGCTGCGACGCCATCGGTACCGCAGCCAGCGGTACCGACTCCGGTTCCGGTACGACAACCGATACCGGTACCCAGGGCATCCACATCGACCAGGATACCAATTCCGGTTCCCGGTTCCGGGGTTTTCCCCGATACCGATCCGGTTCCGGGTACCCCCGATGTGGATACCGGTCGATACGCTTATCGATCCCTGGAAGCAAACAGACGATACTTCGAGTCTTCTGATGATTCTGATTCATCAGATGACTCTGCTGAAGTATCCCTAACTCTACCTGAAGAGCCCTCTTCTCCAAAGAGGAGAATGTCTCCTCCAGAGGATTTGTCCTTTCAAGACTTCATCCTTGAAGTGGCTAAAGGTCTCTCTATTTCAGTAACCTCTGAAAAAGAACCTAGAGCAAAAAAATTAGATATTTTAGGATACTCTAAGGTTCCCAAAGAGGCAGTCACCTTGCCCATTCATGAAATTCTTCAAGAACACATGATGGACTTATGGGAGACTCCTCTCACCCTATCTCCACATTCTCGTCGGTTGGACACCATGTATCATGTCCCTCCTTCTCCTGGTTTTCAAAAAACTCAGCTCCCTCACCACTCTATTGTGGTGCAGTCAGCTATGAAAAGGATAAAGAGTACCAAACGACACTCTTCTACTCCTCCAGGGAGAGAATGTAGGACTTTGGATGCTTTTGGTAGAAAAATCTTCCAAGCAAGTATGCTTATTGCTAGAATCAATTCATACAGCCTCTATATGGGCATGTTTCTGAAGGAGATTGCATTGAAAATACGCCATTTTCTCCCCTTTATCCCAGAGGATAGAAAGGAGGAGTTCCTTCTTTTGCTAAGGCATACCCAAGATATATCAAAGTTCTCCAACAGAGCAGCCTTTGACTCCTTTGAGGGTGCTAGCAGAGCCTCAGGTATTGCCATAGCGGCTCGCAGAATTGCTTGGCTCCAGGCCTCTGACCTAGAACCCTGGGTCCAGGATGGGTTGGGAAATCTGCCCTGTACAGGTGAGAATCTGTTTGGTAAGGAGTGGCAAATCAAAGCCACCCAAATGGATGCAGAAAATGCTGCTTTAGATAGACTTTCTAAGTCTACCTCTGCCCCTGTCAAGAAAAAATCTTTCAAGAAGCCTTTCTATAAGAAGACCAGATTTGCTACAAATACTGGCCAACAATCTTCTGCAGCTCGCTTTGCTCCTAAGCGTCAGCAGCCTAAACAGGCCAGGGCAAAACCTGCAGTGGCTGCTACAGCCCAGCAGTCCCAACCCCCTCAGGGTTTTTGACTCAACTCTAGAGAACTTAACCTTTCTGACTCTAAAACATCCAGAGCCTCTCACCATTCCAGGAAGGTTAACTCATTTTGCTCCCAGATGGGAGCAAATCACATCAGAACAATGGTCCCTCTCTATCATCAGAGAGGGCTACAAACTACATTTCTCCAGCCTTCCTCTCCATACCATGGTGAGATGTTTCAATTCTCCCCCCTCTCTTCTGAACCTGTTAGGTCAAGAGGTGACCACCCTTCTCGCCCAAAGGGCAATAGAAGAGGTTCCTCTTCTTCAACAGGGGTCAGGGTTTTACTCCCCTTATTTTCTTATTCCCAAGAAAACAGGGGGGTACAGACCTATTCTAGATCTCAGAGAATTGAACAAATTCCTATGCAAGGAGAAATTCAAAATGCTTTCTCTAGGTACTCTCCTTCCATACCTACAGAGTCAGGATTGGCTTTGTTCTCTAGATCTCAAGGATGCGTACACACATATACTCATCCATCCATCCCACAGAAAATTCCTACGGTTTCTGTTCCAGGGAAAACATTTCCAATACAGAGTACTTCCCTTCGGTCTAGCCTCTGCTCCAAGGGTATTTACCAAATGCATGGCAATAGTGGCTGCATTTCTACGAGCCCTGGGAATTTTTGTTTTCCCATACCTGGACGACTGGCTCATCCGAGCTCCATCTCAGTCCGAGGCTCAGACTTCCCTGGATCGCACCAGACGCATTCTGCAGTATCTGGGACTTGTGATCAATCTGCCAAAGTCTCAACTCGCTCCTACTCAGTCCCTGGAATTCATATGGGCCTGGTTGGATACCACCACTGCAAGGGCCTATCTTCCTCAGGCCCGTTGCCAACGTCTAGTACACTTAGCCTCCCAGACCCAGTCCCGAAGCCACTTGACTGCCAGGGAGATGCTACAACTATTAGGCCACATGGCCTCCACAGTACATGTGGTGCCCTATGCTCGCCTACATATGAGAGCAGCTCAATGGACTTTGTCCACCCAGTGGACTCAAGCATCCGGAGCTCTCTCAGACCAAATAGCAAACTCCAAACGTCTCTTTTGGTCTCTCCAATGGTGGATGTCCACTCAAAATCTGTTGTTGGGGGGCCCCCTTTCAACCATTGTTGCCCCAAGCAACCCTCACAACAGATGCCTCCCAAACAAGTTGGGGAGCTCATCTTCAAGATCTCTCCGCTCAGGGCACTTGGTCTCCACAGGAGACCACCCTTCATATCAACCACTTGGAACTTCGAGCAATCTTTCTAGCTCTCAGAGTTTTTCATACCCTCCTCAGCAACATGACAGTCCTTATTCATACGGACAATCAAGTAGCCATGTTTTACATAAACAAACAAGGAGGGACTGGCTCTCTGTCGCTTTGCAACGAAGCTCTAAGATTATGGGCCTTCGCCAGAGAGCATCAAATCCATCTCCTGGCAGTATATCTTCCAGGAATCCAAAACTCTTGGGCAGACAGACTCAGTCGAGTTCTGCTTCCACACGAATGGTCCCTACATATGGATCAGGTACTCAGAATCTTCCAGAAATGGGGGACCCCGGACATAGACCTCTTTGCAAGTCCGTGGAATGCCAAACTTCCCCGGTTCTGTTCCAGGATTCCGTGTCAAGGAGTTCAGGCCAAGGATGCCTTCCTCTTTCATTGGGGTCAGGGCTTCCTATATGCCTTTCCACCCATTCCTTTGATTCCCAAGACTCTGTTCAAACTTCAAAGGGATCAAGGGTCCATGATCCTCATAGCTCCACGCTGGCCATGCCAAGTGTGGTACCCTCTACTTTTGCATCTCTCCCAAGCCCCCTCCATGGACTTGGGAGCGGCTCCAGACCTACTGTCTCAGGAGGAGGGGACTTTGTGGCACCCAAACCCCAAGTCCCTTCACCTCAGAGCTTGGTTACTGAAGGCCTAGACCTTCAACACTTCAATCTTTCGCAGCAAGCGAAGGATATCCTCCATGCCTCTAGGAAACCTTCCACTAGGCGTTCTTACGCTTTTAAATGGAAAAGATTTTCCATTTGGTGTGCTCAAAAGGGTCTTAACCCTCTAGCACTTCCTTTGAATTCTCTTTTGGAATATCTCCTGCATCTCTTCAATGCAGGACTCAAAACGAATTCAGAAAGAGTCCATTTGAGTGCTATTGCAGCATCCCTTAAGCCCATCAATGGACAACCTGTTTCCTCTCATCCTCTTATTGCAAGATTCATGAGAGGCCTAACCTTAACTAAACCTCCCATTCGACCTCCTCCGGTGGCATGGGATTTAAACTTGGTTCTTGGTCAGCTTATGAAGCCACCCTTTGAACCCTTAGCCACTACCTCCTTGAAATTTCTTTCCTGGAAGGTTATTTTCCTTATTGCAGTCACCTCAGCTCGCCGTATCAGTGAACTGCAAGCTCTAGTGGCTAATCCACCTTATACAAGGTTCCATCATGATAAGGTGGTCCTTAGGACCAATCCCCACTTTATGCCTAAAGTGGTCTCCCCTTTTCATCTTAATCAAGAGGTATATTTACCTGTCTTTTTTCCAGCTCCTCATGCATCCAGTGCAGAGAGGAACCTTCATACTCTAGATTGTAAAAGAGCTCTTGCCTTTTACCTCCACAGGACACAGCAACATCGAAAGTCTTCTCAGCTTTTTGTTGCTTTTGATCCTTCTCATTTAGGACTTCCAGTCTCTAAAAGAACACTGTCCAATTGGATTGCTCAGTGTATCTCTTTTGCTTACCAGAGTAAGAACCTTTCTCTGGAGGGCCATGTCACCGCTCACAATGTGAGGGCCATGGCCACCTTTATGGCTCATCTAAACTCTGTGTCCATTGACCAGATCTGTCGAGCAGCCACCTGGGCCTCGGTTCATACCTTTACAGCCCATTACTGTTTGGACAAGGACTCCCGCCGGGATGCCTTGTTTGGTCAGGCTGTCCTCAGACACCTGTTCCATTCTTGAACAACTCCAGCCCACCTTCCCTGAATGGATGCCTGAGATCCATAGGAAGATGAGGAACCTTTCAGGGTCTCATACCCTTCAGGGGATCTCCCGGGCATCTCAGCTAGGGAGTCCCCATATGTGAGGACTTATTCCTGCTTGTTCCTGAAGATAGCACAGTTACTTACCTGTAACAGGTGATCTCTGGGAACAGCAGGAATTAGTCCTCACAACCCACCCAACTCCCCTAGGAGTTGTATCTCTCTCTCTCTTTCCTTTCCTCTCTCTATTGTCTCAGCTTTAAACTCGAACTGAGGAGAGTTGGTCGGGAAGGCGGGAAGGCAGCGCGCATGCGCAGTGGGAGGCCCCAAAAGCTTTCCTTCTGGGAAGCTGGGGAGCTTTCCTGCGCAGGCTTTGTCGGTACCGACGTACCCATATGTGAGGACTAATTCCTGCTGTTCCCAGAGATCACCTGTTACAGGTAAGTAACTGTGCTTTCTCCAATGGGTAATCTGACTGCCTTTTTAGAGGACTCTCAAGATAATATCAGTACACGTGCCACTTTATTGGTTACTTTTTCTTCGGTTGAAATCAAACAACGTATTCTCCGCGCTTTTTTTAAAGTTAAGTTGACCAAATTTTGTGGTCAGAAGGTCAATATCTTCCCTGATGTCTCATGGAGTACCCAATTACGCCGGAGGCAATTTTTAAAGCTTAAGCCTCGGGTGTTGGCTTTGGGAGCCACGTTTTTTCTCCGATTTCCCTGTAAATGCATCATTGGATTGGATGATGCTTCTTATGTCTATACAGAAGTGACTCATCTGGAAAGATTTTTGACCGAAAGAAAAGTGGTAGATAGGACCAGTGATGAGTTATAGGCCTCTTCGTAGGGATGTTTTATCCCTTATTTTTCTTTTATTTTTATTTCATTTCCTTATTGATTGTACAGTTCTGGTTTCATTATGTGGACTGTATCACAAGTTTATTTTCTTTATACTATGAAAGAGTTAGTTGTTTTTCTCTTTCTTTGTAAGATATTGCATGATTGACCTGTACTTACTTGGTTATTGTAATTAACTAAAATTCTTCAATAAAAAAAAAAGAATCGATCTATATTTACCCGTTCCACTCCATTCATTAACTTAAAGACCTCTATCATATCTCCGCTCAGCCGCCTCTTTTCCGGGTTGAAAAGCCCTAACCTTTTAAGCCTCTCCTCATAGGGGAATCCTTCCATCCCCTTTACCATTTTGGTGGCTCTTCTCTGTACCTTTTCTAATTCCGCTATATCCTTTTTCAGATACGGCGACCAGAATTGCACACATTATTGAAAGTGCGGTCACACCATGGAACGATACAGAGGCATTATAATATCCTTTGTTTTATTCTCCATTCCTTTCCTTATGATTTCTAGCTTTTTATTTGCCTTCTTGGTTGCCGCTGCACACTGGGTGGAGGTTTCAATGTGTTATCCACAAGGACACCTAAATCTGTTTCCTGAATGGTGGTTCCTAATGTGGAACCTTGCATCGTGTAACCATAGTTTGGGTTGTTCTTTCCGAGGTGCATAACTTTGCACTTGTCCACATTAAATTTCATCTGCCATTTGAACGTCCAGTATTCCAATTTAGCTCATTAGCTTCTATTGTACATATTCCTCCCCTTCACCCTTGAGTTTGATAATACCACCTTTGCACTTCCTTCTCTCGCTAACATATCTGAAAAATGTCTTGTCATCTCATTTTATTGCATTGACTATTTCTTCTTCCTTTTGTATCTGTTTTCCTGACTACATTCCTAGCTTCTCTAAGTTTTTCTAAATATTGATGTTTGTCTACCTCTTTCTTTGATTTCTTGTATTTTACGAAAGCCACCCTCTTTTTCTTCACCTTTTCAGCTATTTCTTTTGAGAACCATAGTGGTCTCCTTTTCCTTTTACATTTATTTACCTTTCTAACAGAAAGGTTTGTTGACCTTAAAATATCCCCTTTCAGTTTTGCCCATTGCTCTTCTACATCCCCCAGCTGTTCCCATCCCACTAACAATTGCTTGAGACATTGTCCCACCTTGGCAAAGTTAGTTTTCCTAAAGTCTAAGACCCTCGCTTTTGAATGGACTTTATCAGCCCTAGTCCAAATACTGAACCACACTATCTGGTGATCACTGGTTGTGAGATGATCTCCCACTATAACATCAGAAACTCTTTTGCCTTTGGTAAGCTCCAGGTCCAGTATGGCTCCTTCACATGTGGGTTCTGTTACCAGTTGCCAGAATAGTTCTCCCTATAGAGAATCTAGGATCTCGTTACTTCTAGATGACATTGCAGCAAGGATGTGCCAATCAATATCCAGCATATTGAAATCACCTATCAGTAGCACTTCTCTTTTAATGGCAATGCTGCGTATGTCTTCAATTAACTCTATGTCCACTTCTCCCTGTTAAGGAGATCTGTATATCACACTAATGCAAATGAATTTCCTGTTCCCTCTTTCTAGTTTAGCCCACAAAGCCTCCTAGCTTCCTTGTAAGCCCGTAATTCTATAGCTCTAGCACTATTTTTTACATATAGTATCACTCCTCCTCCCCTTCTTCCACCCTGCCCTTCCTAAATAAAGTATAGCATGATATAATTACATCCCAGTCATGGTTTTATAGAAACATAGAAATATGACGACAGAAAAAGACCACATGGCCTATCTAGTCTGTCCTTCCATAACAACAACAACAGTCCCCTTTTTTCCTTTAGAGATCCTCTTTTTTTGTCCCATGCTTTTTTGAATTCAGTTACTGTCCTCATCTATACCACCTCCACTGGGAGACTATTCCACGGATCCACCACTCTTTCCGTAAAGAAATATTTCCGCATATCACTCCTGAATCTATCCCCCATCACCCTCATCCCATGTCCCCTCGTAGCAGAACTTGCTTTCAATTGAAAGAGGCTCTCCCCCTGAACATTTATGCCAAGGAGGTATTTAAACATCTCAATCATATCACCTCTATCCCACCTTTCCTCTAAGGTGTACATATTAAGATCCTTAAGTCTGTCCTCCTATGCTTTATAATGAAGACCACAAACCATTTTAGTAGCCACCCTCTGCACTGATTCCATTCTGTTCACATCCTTTTGAAAGTGCGGTCTCCAGAATTGCACACTATACTCCAAATGAGGTTGCACCAAAGACTTATACTCTCTGTGATATCTTGTATTTCATGAAGGCCTCCCTCTTTTTCTTCACTTTTTCAGCTACTTCTTTTGAAAGCCATAGTGGTCTCCTTTTCCTTTTACCTTTATTTACTATGTTGTCCTTAAACCATGTCTCCATAACTGTCACTAAATCCAAGTCATTCACTGGAAGAATTAGCTAAATAATGGAATGTTAATATGAAATAGAGCCACTTCCTTGCAAAAACGTCACTCAGCTGCAAAGTTTTAGGATCTGCTAAGATAGAAAAAAAAAATATTTTTGGTTTAATGATCTGAATATACCAGCTTTGGAAATATGAATGTGCTCTTTTGTACTGTGTGCAGTACAGCAAGGAATGCATTTCTGTTGCTATTTCTTCTATGTTGCATGACAAATAGAATTTGGATTCTCGGAGTTTTCAGTTCAGGGTTTTGCCTGCACATTTCAGTTTCTTATTTTGTATTTGGTTAGGATATGTTCATGTTCTGCTTGTGACCACACTGAGGTATCTGTGTATAGTTTCTGTGTTGAGATCTATAGCAATCCTGCTTGTTCTGCTTTCCCAATAAGAGTTGCTGTACATTGGTGTTCTAGGAGCCAGAGTAAGGCTCTGCGGCTAGTTGTAGGGGTGGGTCTATATGGCTAAGGATGTCTCTGCATGTGGGGGCTAGAACTGAGTAAAGACTCAGCATTTTGTAATAATGCATGGTATTATTAAAGAACACGCTATTTGGGAATGGTATGCACTATGCAATGTGCAGTAAATGAAGTAGCACACCCTATTACAGAGCAAAATGAAGCAATACAAAAATGCACATCCTCGATCACTTCTTCTATGAACACCTGAATAGAAATATTTCTGCAATGTGCTTGCTTTTTATGTATAGTACTGTATATGCCTTGTAGCACTATAGAAACGTTAACTAGTAGTATTTTATTTATTAGGGTTTTTTATACCACTTTATCATTTCAGCCAAAGTGGTTTAAATTGTAACTTAAACTTGGCAATGCACATTAAACAGGAACATTGATAAATTTTGGATTTTTCTGAGGCAATGGACAGTTAAGTGACTTGCCCAAGGCTACAAGGCGTGCTAGTGGGAACTGAACTCTGATTGCTTGGTTCTCAAGCCAGTACTCTAACCATTAGGCTACTCCTCCTAGTAATAGTGATCCTTTACCTCCCAGTCTTATAGTTCTACGTCTTCATTGCTATTCCAGATCTTCCCTCTTGTCCCTAGGGAAATCAGGCAATATCGGGGCGGACAGTCTCCTATTCTTACCTACGTATTTCTTCCTTTCAAAGACAAAGCTGAAAAAGGGCTTGGCGATATGCCTTACCTACCCACTTGCACCTTGTTTCCGCTTCTCTTACCACTTCTATTTTCCTGATAACTTTCCCTTCCAGTCCCTTGTACCTTTTGAATGTCCGATTTTTTTTTTGCCATTTCCTTTTCATCTTCCTCTTTTCAAAACCATGTTTGACATTTTTTTGTTTTATTTACTTTCCTAAAAGAATGCTTTGTCATTAATGTGGCTAGTATAGCTAGGCTAATTAACGCTTCCTTCCTCATTTCTTCAAGATACATTTTTGGTTGTCCCCCAGGAGCCAGGTTCCTCTTTGTACCAGAAAAGAGTGCCTCATTCTGAAATTCCATGTTCCTAAATCCACAAGAGAAGCAGTGAATGAAATTTCTCATATATTTTCCCTGGATGATCAACTTAACCTATGTTGGAAATCTATTACTTTGTGCTGGCTCTGGATTCCTTGGACAGGAACCACTTTTGGCTATTGCTGTGTTTGAATAACTCTCTGTGACTTTTCCTGACCTAACCTTCACCCTGTGGTCCAGTTCTCCAACTTTATGATCAAATCTATGACATGTTGGCCAATCTCCCACTAAAACAGGAACCTCCGTTGGGATACCATTTTCAAGGAATTCAGAGTGTTCTGGGCCAGTTTCTATTTGCTGAGTCCACTGGGTGGAGGACAAACAGGAATGTTTCTCATGATTCAAGCAGCCTTTCCACCTAACTTATGACTCTTGGCAACAGCCATGCTGCAGTTGGACATCGAGTAAGTATCTAATTCAGAGCCACGCCAGGCTGTCCGAGCATGATGAGCTAGGTCAAAAATGGGGCAGGGCTGAGCTAAGGTTAGTTTAGATTTTGGCTAGAAGATTCACATCAGGATAGGGTCAGTTGGGGCTTCAATTAAATCTGAACTAGTTCATCCATTCCAATTAATTATGGAAATGATTAGGAATGAGAATTGGATGATTTAAAGGAAGTGATGTCATTAATTAGCATAACCCCTAGGACAACTGGTCATCTAACTGCAAATGGATCATCAGTGTTACTGTGTGTTACTTTTGAGCCATATACGCTCTATACATGCAGTAATATGCTGAACCCGACCTGTGAACTGAAGGCATATATTTTAGCTAAGTTTTGTATGGTGCACTGCATGAATTGGAAGAAGACACAGACTGTTACTCCTGATTTTGCACAGCTTGGGTAAGATGACTGTAAAACAAAGCCGACTGCAATGATCTTTCAGACTCAAAGCTGACAGTGACAACTATAACCCTGGAAGACATCACGGTACTATTGCACGTAGCTTACTGTTAAACACTGAAGCTCAGAATTAAACAGGTGTATTTTACACATTTGCTTTTTTTTAAACTGAGAAATAGTAATATTAATGTCCTCCTTCCGAGCAATGTTCCCACAACACAATGTGGGAGTCCTCTGTCACCCTGCTGCTGGTAGAGGGAGTTGCTGTGATATCGTATTGCCCGCTAAGTGTGCCATCACATCACCTTCCCTTACCGGAAGCAGCACAGTGGAGGACTCCCACACAGGTTTGTGGGAACGTTGCTTCAGAGTGCAGGAAACTAGTTTTGTTCCCTTGGATGAAGAAGAACCTTCTGCGTGAGAGTTAAAATGCCCATGTAGGAGCCGTGAGATCAGCTGCTAATGATATCAGTTTAAAGGGGGTGCTGTCATACTCAAAATTTACAGTGACTTATCATCTAGCAAGACAGGCGCTTTTACCCCTTGAACTGGAACCCATGAGTTCTTCTTTAACTGCTGTTGTTTCCATGTTACCTTCCCAGGTACAAGGTAGAGCAGTACTTCTCAACTGGTGTATCCTTCCTATGCCACTGTGTCCCAGATCTCCTTCTTGCTACGCCAGATCTTCCCTCTCATGCCGATGGAAGTCAGGCAGCACTGGGGCGGACAGAAGGGGAAGTGCAGAATAAGGGAACCCATGCAGCAGCAGAAAAGACAAAGTATCGTTCCTGCTTCAGTCCTACCCCTCCCCTCCTATACATCCGTCCTCCAGAGAGTAGGGGCTGGAATAGGCACCGCTCGGGCCCTAGACTTTGGTTGTGTTGCAGATATTTGGGATTCAACTGACAGCAGAGGAGAAGAGGGAGTCATCCGGAGCTCCAGTAAAGAAAGAATAACTGGTGGGGAGGAAAGGGGGGGGTGAATGCTGAAAGGAGATGAGGGGGATGAATGAAGGTAGTGAGAGAGAGGGTAAATGCTTGGGGTGGGGCAGTATAACAGGTGATGAATATTTGGAGAGATAATGGGCAGTATGAATGCTTGGGACAGACACGGAATGATGCCCTATTAGCAGGGCTGGCCCAAGGGTTTTGCCTCCCTCCCAGCATTCATCTACTCACCAGGAGGGAGGGGGGCGGCATACCAGTCCTTCCTTTGAAGTGGTGGCGGCAGTTCAACCAGCGCTTCAGCGGACTTTAAAGTGCCCAGAGGAGCTCACAGATTGCCGTCCTGCCCCCTCCACCGTAACTTTCCGTTGAAGAGGGCAGGACAGCAAGCCATGAGCACGCACAGGCACTTTAGAGCCCGCTGCAATGCTGAAGCAGTGACTGAACTGCTGCTGCTTCAAAAGGAAGGATCAGCACGTCACCCACCAGGGTCTGCCGCCCTAGGTGACCGCCCAGTTCGCCTAGCCAACGGGCTGGCCCTGCCTATTAGGCACCACTACTCCTGCTGGTCATAGGTGGAGAGAAGATCAGGAGGACAAACTGGGCCGTATCATGTGGGAGGAGGGTCAGATAGAGCATATCAGGGATCACGGGAGTAGATGTAGAGACTGAAGACCAAACAGGATGGGCAGCAGGATGGAAGAATAGAAGAGAGAGAGAGAGAGGACAGGATATGAGGGAGAGGAAAGGAGAACTCAGGAGCAGGAGCGAAAGAGAGAGACAGAGGAAGGACTGGGACTGAGGGACAGATGACTTGGTACAAGGGAAAGGAGCAAGACCAAGACCAGGTATTAGGAAGAGGAAGATGGAAAATGACTTAGGAATCCTGGGAGAGAGGGAACAATACAGGGAGAGACCCAGAATCAGGGAGGCAAGGAAAAGGAGAGAGAAGAAAACTGAGAGAGGGGCAGGGGAAAAGCAGAGGAGGAGGGCACAGAACCTGCTATTGAGTGGATAAAGAGGAAGAAAGGACTTGTGGTGAGAGGGGAGGTGAGAGAAAAACAATCAGAGAAGAAGAGGGTTGGGGATGGGGATTAAAGGGATTTGGGGAAGGGGCAGGGCTGGCCCAACCACAAGTCAAATTAGGCAGCTAGCTAGAGCTTCTGGGGGGGTTGGGCAGCAACGAGCAGTTACAGTCAAAGCAAAACAGTAAATTCTGGCAGCCACACAACCGCAAAGTGTCATCAGTGCGTAAATAGTCCGTCTTCCCTTATAAGAGACTTTTTGAAATCTCTATCATTATGTATATATTTAAAAAGCAAAGTTTAATATTTAAAAGTGCTATAAAAAAGCTCATTTGGACATAGGATTGTTTTTGGAAGGATGGTATTGAGATAATTATAACTGATTTTTTAGAAGCAAAATCTTGGGGGGTGCTAGGGGTCTAAAAGCTAATTGTGAGGGGGTGCAAGACTGAAGTTTCACCGAGGGTGCTTAATACCCTTGCGCTGGCCCTGGAAGGGGGGCAGGAATCATGTGAGAGAATGGAGGAGGACGGGGGTGAGGAATAAAGAAAAGCGAGCAGAGAGGGAAAAGCAGTCAGGACAAGGAAGAACAGGGCCCGCAAGACAATTTTCAAAGGGAAACTCCCCACTCAGTTTCTCTTTAAGAATCTCATGACTGTTGGTGCCTCGGAGAGATTTTGAACATGCATTACCTTGTAGCTTCATGATTTGCAGGGTCAGAGTTTCAGCAGGAAATCCCAGTGCATAGTTCGTCATGGTGTGGCCTCTGCTCCCTAACACCATTCCCTTTCCCTGAAGAGGGTGGCGTGCAGTTTTTAAAAGGAGTTGCTTATGGCACAGAGATTAAGAGGGTTATTTTAGAAGCCCTATTCATGAGCTGGATATCTGGAAAAGGGCATTCAGACATGCACATCATAGAGATGCCTCCCGAGCTATTTTAGAAAGATGGTTATAAAGATCGCGACTGCGATTTCAGAATGGCACAAGCACGTCTGGCCCTGTTTGCTGAGGTATCTGTGCCTATACCTTATCCTGATCATGAATAAGATGCAAAAAAGTGTTTGTTTCATGGCTGCAGTATTTCCAAGGGAAAGAACAAAATGTGCTTTCAATGAGAATTAATGCATGTAAATATGTACTGCAAACAGATTACTAGCCCGCTCCTGTGCCATTATCGGAAATGGCCTGCCAGGGCTAGTCTCATAGCATAGTTGTACCCCTCCCCCACCCTCCACCTTTGAAATACCCTGGCTGGGAAGTCGAAGTACTTGGTTCTGTGGACGTACAATTTGGGGACATCCACATTTGTGAATTGGCCTACACCTGTGCATATACCTGGCCTTGCTATCTACACAGCCTGTTGCCAGAGCCGGCTGGGATAGACACAGAGCAGGTTCAGAAGATGCTTACATGTGCCTTCCTTCACCGCTGCCACTCCCCCAGATTTTTGGAAATTGTGCTCTGGAAGTCCCAGATTCTTCCTAGATGTCCCTTCTAAAATCCTGCTTGTGACACAAGTATTTCCTTTATTTTTTTTGTTTCTCTGAGTACATGCCATGCAAAAAATACCCACGGAAGACAATTAGCATTCTGCAGTGCTCTTTCTTTATCCAGGCTCTGGTGTGGTAGTCACGTGGTTGTGGTTTTAGAGAGCACAGAGCATGCCAGACAGTAGTTGCACCTGTGCCCTCGGCACACCCACTACACTCTGTTGTCCTTAGCTATGGTGTCACCATAGAATCCGGGGGCCTCTCTCCTTTGCCCTTATCACTGCCCTCTGTATCTGTCCCAAGCAGACTTTAGTTGTCTCAGTTTTGCTTTTCATCACCCTATCTGGTAGGTTATTCCAGACATTCACTACTGTCAGAGTAAATAAGTATTTCCTCTGAGCCCCCTCCCACAAGTTCTATCGGATGCATATCTTAACCCTTTTTCCTTAACTTTGCAGAAAAAAATGATTACAGCCAGCTCCTGCAACCCTGTAGTGCAGTGGTTTCAATACTTGTCCCATTGACCCCGCAGTCTATCAGATTTTCAGGCTATTCACAATGGCTATGCATGAGATAACTTTTCAGATACTGGGTCTCTCATATGCACAAATAAATCTCATGCCACAAATTTAAAGCTGTCTTGAAGACCTGGCTCTTTTGCCGTGTTTTCTCATGAACTGGGCTTTTGGCCATAATATGACCAGCTGATATTGGATTAGCCTATTCCATATGTGTTACCCTTAAGTGGTATTTGGGTTTTTTTTTAATTTTCTATAGGCTGTTTTGTATTGTTGTTAGTTATTCCTTATATATTTACTCGTTTCAATATTCATTGGTAATACAATGTTTTTCTTTAGTTTGGTTGAAATCCCCCCTCCACTTGTTTTTATATATAATCAATGATTTTATTGTAAACAGCTTATATGTTCTATGAATAAGAGTCAGTCAAATTAGAGCTGCACAGATTCTGCACAGAGCATCGGTTCACAATCACATCACCCTGATCCTCAATGCCCTACACTGGCCCCCCATTACTCCCCACTGTAAATATTTATTTCTTTATTATTTGTTTAGCTGTACTGTATTTATATACCGCCTTTCTTCAGGCCAAGGCGGTTTACATAGAACAGAGGAGTAACTTACATTGAACATTCGTATCAATTCTTTACAGCATGCAATCAGAGAGTGACTTGCTCTTAACTACGTACAGGTTTTTCATATACAGAGGTTGGTAACAGGCTGGTGTGAATTGTCTTAATGGTGGAAGGTTATTCACTGCAGTAGACGTGTATAATATAAGGTATTGCTCACTGTATTCAAAGTATTCTACTGCCTTTCCTCACATTATCTACAAATCCCTCATTCTGAGGACACCAGACGACAGGCCAAGGAGAGCCAACACACAGTTCACCCTAGTGATTCCTCCTACAAACAGGAAAAGCACACACTCGGCTCCAAGCCAGGCATTTTCATTCTACGCCCCAAAGATTTGGAATGCGCTCCCTGATAGCATCTGGTCCATACCCGACCTCGAAGACCTCCGGAGAAGCCTAAAAACACATCTCTTCACTGAACATTGTGATGGACCTGTCACTTAACTATTATACGCACAACCCCATGTCTACAGCTTCCATAGACCACCCTCACCCCCCTTTTATGCCCCCCTCAAGTCACACCATATAAGCCAAGTATACCAGTTGGAAATATGTTGGTTCCTTGTTAACCCTTGTTCAGGGTGGTTTCTCTGTGTTCTATGTACTAATCCTTGTTTGCTTTGTTGATTGTAAACTGCCTTGATATACTGAGAGGTGGTATATAAAACTAGTTCAATAAACAATAATTATTAAACCTCAAACCTTAAATTGTGGGGTCGGTATGATAGGCTTGGGAACACCTGTGGTAAGCCCTTATCTTGAAAGGTTTTCTTCCCATTTTTGATCTATAGAAAATGTCTTTTCAAAATAAGGTCTTCGATGTTTAAACCATTATGTTATCTGCTTTGATAACAGTGGAACAGAAATGTTCATGTAAATGCAGTATTTTGTTGGAACAGAGGCTCTGTCTTTTCTTGAATTTCATCATCTTTGGAAAAAACACAGATCCACAGAGGTCTCCCACTGTAGTTATTTATGTACTTTGGCTTTAAGACATGACCTTTCTGAAATTATAAATGTTAAGTTATTCATTCAATATTGCTTCCTGTGCTGTAAAAATATATTCATTCTAATGCTCCATTTTCGCCTTTAGCCTTTGAAAAGTTCAGTTGGTTCCTATTACTAGAGAAATAATGAATGCTGTTTTGTTTATGGATACGTATTTCAGCTTGTGACGATATTGTGCACCTATGTGGTCTGAGGCATAAAGATGACACCATATACATTTAAAAAACATGACCTCAGAAATTCCAAAGATACAAAACTGTGTAAAATCAATGTGAAAAAAGGACAAAAGAGCAATAACAGAGAAAACCCTTACGTTTCTTTTTCTCTTTGTCATTCCTTCCCTTTTCAGTTTTATTTTCTTTTAGGGTAAACATATATTAGGGAGGAGTACAACATGTCATTTTATACTTTTGGAAATTCTGAGATCACCGAATGTTAGATTTTAGGTTTAGGGATTTTTCTCAGTGTTGAAAGTTTTCCTGAACTAGATACCCTGTTACACCATTTTCCCCCAGTGGCGTAGAATGAGAGCAAAATGTTGACCTAACCAGGCCTGTAGTTAAGAGCCAGAATAATCTGTGCTTCAGTCTACATGCATTATACTCAGTCTACTGATTTGTAATTTCACACCTTCCACCAGCTGTGCTCTGTTTATGATAAAACTATATAAAAACAAAATAAATAGCTCCCAAAAGAACATGAAAATTAAATCTGAACACATAGCCTGGAAATATATTCTTTAAGGGTGTATATGTTTCCAGACCCCACCTCACTTCGGACCGACCAAGCGTGCTAATCCAGTCCTGGTTTTGCTTCATGAATTTCTAGTGTTGATTTTCTTCCCTTCGAAAATCAGCAGTAGAAAACCATGGGGCCAAATTTAGGGCTAGATTGGCTTGTTCACTTAGCCTGGGATGAGGTAACAACTCTAGCCTGACACTGTGCACACAAGAGCACTGTGTTGTCTTTTATTAGCACAAAGTCTACATCGGCTTTGTTCAAACCATATGACAATATGTGGCTTGACCTAAGAATATGCACGCAGCCGTAATGTACATGCTAAGCCCTTTGGCTCCTCTGAAGGAAATCAGCCTGAAGGAATGGAAAAGTATAGGAAAGGAAAGGTATAAAAAAAACGTTCAAATAAATTTAAAAAAAAATTGCTGAGGCGGGACTTACTATTGCTGTTATGGAATCTGCACATGTAAGCATTTATCTGCTGGGAAATTGTCTTAAAACTTGGGTAAAAGGGAGATTGTGGGCTAAACTGGTAAATTCTGTGTTTATTTAAAAGTCAGTTAAGCAGTAGACTATTTAAAAATGTTTCTGTTAATTTATTTTTAAAAAGTAGGTTAAGCAATATGCTAGTTCAAAGCTGTCTGTTAGTATTTGATTCCCCTTTTTAAGCAAAGAAAGAAGACAGGAGGAACATTTTCCACCCAGTGCTTAATTGGGGATTTTCATCAACAACTAGTCCAGAACACAGCTGCCAGAATCTTAACAGGACCTTCAAGAAGGCAACACATCACACCAACTCTAAAGAGCCTTTACTGGCTACTGATTGCCCGAAGGACAAAATACAAGGTTATAACTACCATCTATAAAATCATCCATAACACATCAGCTCCCTGTCTGGAAGACATAAATCAACAGAGCACCCTCAACAAGGCCTAGAAGATCAGCAAATCAGAACCTTCTTGTAATCCCCCCCCCCCCCCCCCCTTTCAAGACCAGGACCATGCAGCAGACAAGCAATAGAACCTTTTTCCTGCTTGCTCCAACAATTTGGAACTCACTTAAGGAAGCTATCAGATCAGCACAGTCGACTTAAGACTTTAAGGGGCTTGTTTACAAAGCCGCGGTAGCGGTTCGTGGTCGTTATCGGAGCCGCAGCCCCATTGAAATCAATGGGGTCGCGGCTCCGATAACGATCACGAACCGCTACCGCAGCTTTGTAAACAAGCCCCTAAGAGACTATTAAAACACGTTTGGTCCAAATGATATTACTTAATTACACACACCATAACCCCAATCACGTTCTGAAAACATCTATAAATACCTGTTTTGTTAACTCCAAGTTTGCTTCCCTTAGTTATATGTAATCACAAATTGTTTGTATTTGTTGTTCTATGTTAACCGCCTTGGCATAATGGCGATATAATAAAAAAACCTGTTAAATAAATAAAACAAACCCTTAGCACACAGAGAAGCAAATGTAAAATAGCAGCATAAAGTACACTTAACAAACTTAAGGGACTTTATATTAGTTTAAATATTCCCACTCTTTTAGCAACTTTAAATAACTAAAAAATTCACCAATACTAAGATGCAGATAGTAGTCCAGCAGCGAGATGGAGGTTATCGAGTCTTTTGAAGAGAGAGTGACACGTGCTGGCGAGATGTCATATGTGCACACCTGAAGGAAAGGCCCCACACTCTCAGAAAGTGAGTTTGATCTCTGGAGGCTAGAGTAGCAGACTTTGTGGAGCTAAGACAGACAGAGAGCTATATAGAGCAAACCTTCAAAGATGTAACCGAGAAGTCCCATCTCCATCCTGGCAGCCTCTGTGTTGCCTCCAAGAAGACGCGTCACCTGGAAGGAAAGCATCATCCTGATATGAAAGAAAGTGATCGGGTAACCAGGGCCTGTCCTATGCATAATGCAATATCTTCTTGCAATGATGGTGTGTCTCCAGGGGTCTGTACCCAGGAGGGAAGGGTTGGGGCAGCCACTGTAGTTTACAATTCAATTATTAGGAATGTAGATAACATCTAGACTTTTAGGTAGAAAGTTGAAATCCAGAACTTCCAGAGAAGCATTCTCAGAAATACTTCCATTCCACAGGCAAGACCCGAAAGGCAGGTAAAACTCCTGAGTCTCAATGCATGAATGAGAAAATGGTTCAGGAAGCAGAGATTTAAATTTGTTAGGATCTCAGCAACAATATGGGTAATGGAGATCCTGTTGCAAAAGGATAGGCTCTACCTTAATAAGAGTGGAATTAGGCTACTGAAGCTAACCTTTGAAAAGGAGACAGAGCTGTTTTTAAACTAGAACAGACACGAGCAGTCACTCGTCAGCACACGGTCCAGAGTCAGGATACTAAAACAGAGAAGTTAGAGCATTCTGATAGAGAGATTGCAATAAAGGCAAAAGTAGCCTAAGTACCCTTAACTAAACACAGATGAAGTTAAAAGATTCCAAAGTATCCCTGTCAACTGCTAGGCAGACTGTCTTTACAAACAAATGCACTTTGCCAGTATAAAAATGCTAGAAGTCGAAAAACTAAGATGGGAGAGTTACAATGTATAGCAAATTATTGAGCAAATACTGTAGCTAGACATGGCTTAATGGAAATACGTCAACATGATTTCAGCAAAGGCAAGTAAATCATGCCTTACCAATTTATTAGATTTTTTTGAAAATGAGTTATTTGATATAGTATATTTGGATTTTCAGAAGATGTTTGACAAAATCCCTTATGAGAGAGACTCCTTAGGAAATTAGGGAGTTATGAGATAGAAGGCAGCGCCCCTTTGTGGATTGCAAACTGGCTAAAAGAGAGGAAACAGGGAATAAGATGAATCGATCTGTTATCCACATGGGAAAAGGTCAATAGTGGAGCATCCCAAGGGGTTGTACCGGTACCTGTGCGGTTTAACATATATTCATGCATGATCTGAAGATAGGCACAACAATTGAGGAGATCTAATTTGTGGATGACACAAAATTATTCAAAGCCATTAAAACAGCAGAGGATTATGAGGATTTAATGAAAGATTTGTGAGACTAGGAAACTGGGCATCTAAATGGCAGATAAAATTTAATGTCGAATATTGCAAAGTGTTGCACACAGGGAAAAATAATCCCAAGTACAGTACAGAAGGCTGGGTTCTGAGTTAGGAGTCTCCACCCAAGTAAAAGATCTTGGAGTCATTGTGGATAAAACATTAAAATCTTCAGCTCAGGGTGCCGTGGCTGCTAAAAAAAACAAAACAAAAAACAAATAGCATATTAAGGCATATTTGAACAGGGATGGTGTACAAAGCAGAGAATATCATTATACCTCTTCTATACAGGTCCTTGGCACATTTGCACCTTGGTGCTTGTTTATTAACGTGCAATAAGCAGTCAGCAATAGCTAGCGCATGGCTGCAGTAATGGTTATTGCAGGCCTCAGCACTTACTTACAGTAGCTACACGCTGCTGCAGGCGATAGGAAAGGGGTTGAGAATGGATGGATCATGGGCATGGACCACACTTGCAGTTAGTGCATGCTAAGTTACCGTGTGCTGTCACCATTGCAGAGGTGCACTTACCAGAACTTCAAGAGGAGGTGGTAGCTTCACCCATGCTATTAATATACTCATACTATGCTAGCTGCAGGGAAAAAAGGGTGGATCTCCTCCGGCCATCAACCCCAATCAATTGCAGCATGACCCCTCCAGGGCCGTACCAAGCCATAAATGCACCCTGTGCAATTTGCACATCTGGTGCGCCCCTTCCCCCATCACAGGTTTGCCATTTGCCAAAAGCTTGGCATCTCCCCATCTTGCTTTACCCCACACCTCCATGTCCAGCTGGCTCCCCACCCCCCCTACCCCAAGCTGCTGCCCTTGCCCCACCGCCATTTCTTTGGCAGCAGTGGTGGCAGCAGCGGAACGGACACAAAATTGAAAAATAAAAGGTGGTCCTTTCCGATTTCCTGCTAGCATGTAGGTCTGATCCCTCCCTCCTCTGACATATGCCCGTGTCAGAGGAGGGAGGGACCAGGTCAGCCATTCAAGCATGTAGGTCTGATCCCTCCCTTATTTGAAGCAAGCATACATCATAGGAGGGAGGGAGCAGACCTGCATGCTAGAAGGAAATCAGAAAGACCTGTGTTTTTGGCGGGGTTTTTTCATTTGCTGTCCGCCCTGCTGCTGCCACCGACGCCAAGGAAACATGAAAAGCTGTAATGGAGCAAGGGCAGCAGCATGGGGGGCGAGCCGAGGCTGACAAATACGCCCCTATTTTTTTGCACCCTGTGCATCCGCACTGTTTGCACAGGGCTAAGTACAGTGCTGGCCCCTCCAACCTCAATCAGTTGTAGCATGACCCCCTCCCCCCAGTTTGCATAAACTGGAAGTCTGCATCGGAGGAGGGGGTGAAAGCAGCAGATAGTAAGAGAAAGAAACCGCAATGCAGCGCCCAAGCATGTAGGTCAGTCCTCCTTCATGCTTTCAGAGCCATTGCCGCCACTGCAGGCCCTGGAAAGGGACAGCAGTGCTTACAGTGTAGGTGAAGGGGGTCACAGGATGGATGGCCTGCCTAGGGGTACCTCCAATCCTTGTACTGGTCCTGGGCGCCAGCCACCTTGTTGTATCAGCTAGTGTGGGGTTGGCTGCATTGGTTCTGCCAGCCCTTTTAGAATAACCCTCTGCCTCCCCTCCAGAATCTCACTGTGAGAGTGTGGCGGTGTGATATACTGTGAGCTCTTGGGCAGTATATCTGTGACCCATCTTTAGAGCCCCTTGATCTTCAGTTCCTGTGTGTGTGAAGTATGTGTACCAGTCAGAGGTTTTAACCACCCCTCTGCTTGTGAGAGGGCCCAAGTTACAAGCCTGATAAAGAAAGAAAGCCACTTTAGAGTTTGAGTGCATGAGAAGGTATTGTTGGAAGAATCCATTCCGTTTGGGAAGGAGGATCCCGTAGAGGAGGGAGAAACCTTGTTAAGCCCTTTTAAGTGAGGGAATGTCTAACCCTAGCGTGAAAACCACTTTCCATCTCAGAACGGACAAGCAGTGAATTAGGATCACAGACACAAATAAAGGAGGTGTATGAGAGGAGGTGATACAAGTGTTACTAATTAACTATACATTCCCCAGAAGGAAGAACTGTTACTGTACTTGAAAAATATTTGAGTTGCATTTTGAACAGTAAAGTTAATTGGAGCATCCCATTTGGTCTCTTGAGTGTTTTTGGACTTTTTTTTGTTTGGATCTAGAAGGGAAATTATTCCCTCCCCATCTTGCCCTTCAGATAAGAGTGTGCATGAACTGAGCAATTGAGAGAGAAGACGGACTGGGAAAAGAAATAGCTGTTTGAGGGGCCTTAGGGTGACAGACAGCCCTGTGATAAATGATCCCTAACATGAGTTTGCAGAATCATTTTGGAAAAAATCTCATAAACCAATACTATGGGGGGGGGGGGGAGGAGAATGCCTCCAGATATGTGATGTAAGGTAACATTTGTTCTAGGACCATTTTGGCATTTTACCGCAGCTGGTGTTGATCGGGCTGGAGTCCAACATGGCAAAATTGGAAGATGTTACAGAGTCTGTTGGTAGAGCTGGTAAACCAGATGGCAAAATCTGCCATTTTTTTTCTAGGGAGTGAACTTTCCCTTCTAGAAGAATGTGGCCAGCACTTTATCTGTGTCTTGGGGGGTAGTTACAGTGATCATGAGACTTCACCGCATTACAGTTTACTCTGGTGATGCCTATAATAAAACCATGGTGTTAGCAAAGATAGATCATCACAATGATTTATGCTGATGCCAGTCATGCTCTTTTGTTCATGCATAAACATAATCTTCCTCCCTGTTTTTTAGACGTTCTCCTAGAATCATCTCCAAACATCAGAGAAGATCCTGTACATTTCTCTGTAGAAGAGGTTGGCTGTTCTATTGGTCATCCCTAGAATGGTGTGGATTAATAAGACTAAAAGAAAGCATACCCCAAAGACCATGCTATTTTTGAAGGTCACCACCTCCAAAAAGTGCGCATGGAATATCAGCCAGTAACATATCAGATACTAATCTACGTAAAGCATGGTTGGCCTCAGAGGTCTGTGTTAAAGGCAGCAAGGCCCTTTGAGATTTGATTTTAGATTTCATTACTCATCTTTCCAAATCCAAGGTCCAGAGCAATTACATTGAGGTAAAGCAGATATTTTCCTACCCCAGACAGCTTACAATCTATAGGCCTCGTTTACTACAGGGCATTAATGCGCATTAACACCTTAACTTGATTTAAATGCATATTAGTTAGTAAATAGGTCCTACAGAAGGACGGGCTTGTGTTATATTAATGTTCATTAAATTGCATGTTACATTAAAGCAGGTTGGTAAATGAGACGGTACAGTAAGCATTGGGGAATGAAGCGACTTATCCAAGGTCACAAGGAGTATTAGTGGGAGAAGCAGTATTGGGTACCTGGTTACCCTCGTTCTCAGCCTAGTGCTGCTACTTCTCCACTCCGTGTGCCTGTACAGTATATATGTTTTTAGGTTGATCTAAGCAAAATGACCAGTAGGCATATAAGGATATCTCTGTCCTACCATGATTGAACTTCCCTTTCTGGCAGTAACCCCTCTAAACAGTCATACCAATACCCAATACCAATCAGCAAAAGATCCCCCCCCCCAATAGTTTTGTTGGCAGTCACTCAAAAAAGGCACCTCTGCCCCTTGCACGTGCCAGTCACCCAAAAAGGACAGCCTTCACTGGAAACCATCCAAAGAAAATCTCTACCCCTGATGGTGATTCAGCCTTAATTCCCCTACCAAATGGGTACCCACTGCACAAGCCCTCATACCGTCCCTCTCCCCAGCCTGTCAATTACATGGTGCTGGCGAAGTGACAGCTCTCGCCACTGCTTCACGCTTTGATCTCATATTGCTGTTTAGGCAGCAGGGATAAAGGTTGACTTGCCCCAGGTGAAGGGGATCTTCTATTGGTGAACTCTTCTTTAGGGAATCATCCCGGGGGAAGTGATCGAAGAGAAGTATTGACTCTAGATCAGGGGTGGGGATTCTTTTAATGGAAAGCAGGACACAGCTGTGCAGTCTGCATGCTCATATTTATCTGCAGCTTAGGTACCAGAAGCACATTTTCCACAGTAAAAGGACCACAATAAAATGAACTTCTGGCATTGCACTTTAAGTAAATAGTATGGTGATGACTAATGAATGGAGATTGCAGGAGGAGGAGGAGGAGGAAGAGACATAGTCATGGTAAAATACAGACACTTGAGCAGTAATGTTTTTTTAATGCAACTTTATCTCTAGGATGTGCAGCATAGTATAACATTCATATTGAATAGAGATAGGTCAAAGCTAAATAGATAAATGTGAACTCAGGGGTCTCAGAATAATACAAGATAAAGCCCCTTTGTTTTAATTTGATGGTCTATTGCCATAAGTCAGGGAAATGGTATGTTTCTAATATACCTACCAATTATGGAATGAGAAGTGACCTTGTCCAATAGAGAGTGTTCTAAGACTTGGGAGAGTTTCCAGAGTGCCATCTCCTTCAGGAGACCTGAAAGAGCTACCAGAGGCAAAGATGCCTAAGGAATAAGGAGGGCGTTCTTTGAGGAAGGACTTTCAAATAGGAACCATAAATAGGAGGCATCTGAGCAGTGCTATGCTGGAGGTGCCAGGACATGTATTCCTGTGGAACAGGGAAGGGTTTTAGCATGGTGACCAGATGGTAACACACTTCTGAATCTATTCATAGTGCTGAGCACAGATGGAGTCTTTTCTACACTATGTCATCTGAGTCTGTTGATGAGGCACTATCTTCCACACTACACTCTTCTCTGCTCTGGATGCTCTTGCTTCTTCCATGCTTGTCCTGTGAGACGTACTGTACCTCAACCCTGGCTGTCCTTGACTACCCACTACCTACGTTCCTGTGCCCACTCCGCTGAGCGCATTTAGCTCAAATCCCGCACCCTTGCAGACTTTCTAAACTTCAAATTCATGCTTGTCTCTAGTCAACCATAGCACTCATCAAAAAAGACTACTATATCCACCTAACTATCTTGCCTCTGACCCTCGCCTTCTCTTTACAATTCTCATCTTTCTCCTCAAGGTGCCTTCACCTCAGACTCCTCCTTCCCTTTCTGCCCCAGACTTTGACTGACTATTTCCATGGCAAACTCCACAAGATTACACTCAAATTCCCCATGAGGTCATGTCCATTCCCTCTTCCTCCTCTTCACTTTCCTCAACTTCTGCCACCCTTTCTTCCTTTTCTAAGATCACTGAGGAGGAAACCACACATCTTCTTACCACCTCCGGACTCACTAACTGCTCCTCTGATCCTATTCCCACCCATCTCCTAAGCCCAATCTCCTCCACTGTAGTCCCTTCCACCTGTCATTTTCTTAACCTATTGCTTTCCACTGCAAAAGGAAGCACAGGAAGTCGGCATCGGATGGCGGAAGCAAACAGCCCCACGGCACCGAAGTTTGAAGGTAAGCGCTGCAAGGCTGTTTGTGACTACTGCTGCTACTGTCAGTCCTGGAGAGGGGCAGTAGTGGTGGCAAGGGTGCCACTGGGAGGGGGCACAAGGGATGAGGTTCACCTAGGGTGCCTCATCTCCTTGTGCCAGCCCTGCCTAAGAGTATACCAGTCATTCCTGAATTAAAATGAAACACTTCGCATTGGGATAGTGATGTACTAACAAAATAAACTTTTCTTACAATTCAACTTCTTCAGTAGGGGCAAGATGGCATAAATGTAACCCTGGTAGTCTGTGAGCCTTCACAGCATCCATCTGCGCCATTCAGCTTACTGGGGGCACAACTTCCAGGATCCAGTTCTTCCCCTGCAGGTCTGACTCCTGGGAATTTTCCGGGTTCTTGCAGTGGGAGCAGCATAAGCTGGGAGGCCCATTGCACTCAGTCTGCACTCACTCGCCCATTGCACTCAGTCTGCACTCACTCGCCCATTGCACTCAGTCTGCACTCACTCGCCCATTGCACTCAGTCTGTACTCACTCGCCCATTGCACTCAGTCTGCACTCACTCGCCCATTGCACTCAGTCTGCACTCACTCGCCCATTGCACTCAGTCTGCACTCACTTGCCCATTGCACTCAGTCTGCACTCACTCGCCCATTGCACTCAGTCTGTACTCACTCGCCCATTGCACTCAGTCTGCACTCACTTGCCCATTGCACTCAGTCTGCACTCACTCGCCCATTGCACTCAGTCTGCACTCACTCGCCCATTGCACTCAGTCTGTACTCACTCGCCCATTGCACTCAGTCTGCACTCACTCGCCCATTGCACTCAGTCTGCACTCACTCGTCCATTGCACTCAGTCTGCACTCACTCGTCCATTGCACTCAGTCTGCACTCACTCGCCCATTGCACTCAGTCTGTACTCACTCGTCCATTGCACTCAGTCTGCACTCACTCGCCCATTGCACTCAGTCTGCACTCACTCGTCCATTGCACTCAGTCTGCACTCACTCGCCCATTGCACTCAGTCTGTACTCACTCGCCCATTGCACTCAGTCTGCACTCACTCGCCCATTGCACTCAGTCTGCACTCACTCGCCCATTGCACTCAGTCTGTACTCACTCGCCCATTGCACTCAGTCTGCACTCACTCGTCCATTGCACTCAGTCTGCACTCACTCGCCCATTGCACTCAGTCTGCACTCACTCGCCCATTGCACTCAGTCTGCACTCACTCGTCCATTGCACTCAGTCTGTACTCACTCGTCCATTGCACTCAGTCTGCACTCACTCGCCCATTGCACTCAGTCTGCACTCACTCGTCCATTGCACTCAGTCTGCACTCACTCGCCCATTGCACTCAGTCTGTACTCACTCGTCCATTGCACTCAGTCTGCACTCACTCGCCCATTGCACTCAGTCTGCACTCACTCGCCCATTGCACTCAGTCTGTACTCACTCGCCCATTGCACTCAGTCTGCACTCACTCGCCCATTGCACTCAGTCTGCACTCACTCGCCCATTGCACTCAGTCTGTACTCACTCGTCCATTGCACTCAGTCTGCACTCACTCGCCCATTGCACTCAGTCTGCACTCACTCGCCCATTGCACTCAGTCTGTACTCACTCGTCCATTGCACTCAGTCTGCACTCACTCGTCCATTGCACTCAGTCTGCACTCACTCGTCCATTGCACTCAGTCTGTACTCACTCGCCCATTGCACTCAGTCTGCACTCACTCGCCCATTGCACTCAGTCTGCACTCACTCGTTCTCTCACAGCCAAGAGAAGGCAGTCCAGGCCCAAATGTTTGTTCTGAACCATAATAAAGATTTACTGAAGTTCAAGTAATGACAAGTATACAGTTACAAAATAACTGAAATTCACAACTTCTTAGATATGGGTAGAGCCCCAAACAAAAATAAGAGTACTCCACTTACAGTCTCTTAATCCTTGCCACAGTCCAAGCCCTTAGGCTCTCCCCTTGGTAAGAAAAGTTTTAGATTCCTTCTCTCTTCTCAAGAAGAAACTGCAGTTCCCCGAAGCTTGAAAAAGCACTGTTCCCCCTCAGCACTTGGCACTTCTCAGGTCGGATCCTTAGGATGCTGTATTTCCCTGCAGCTTCTCTTTCCTCAGGTGCGTGGTCCTGGTTTTTCCCCTCCAGAAACCACTGAGAAGACCCTGTGGTGCTTTGACTTAAGTGTCCTCAGACACCGCTCCGCAGTAGCCTTGGGTTATGGCCAGGGGTTGCTCCAGTCCTTCTCCTTCCCTCCAGCTGCTTGGCCCAGAGGCACCATGTTGTGATGCAGTGGCTATGAAGCCAAAGACCAGGGTTTGAATCTGGGCTTGGCTTTTATACTTCTTGCAGGTTCCCTCCAGTTCTACAACTCCTCTTTCTTCACTTCATTATCTGCTAAGGCAGTGCTTTTCAAACGTTTATCCCATATGACCCCATTTTAATAACTGAAAATTCATGTGACCCCAGATGATGATGAAATCAAGCTGGTAGGGCTCCAGCCTTCTTCCCCTCCCTCCACTCATCTAAAGCAGAAAGGCAGCAGCAATAGTAGTGGCAACAGCAGCAGAGGTCAGCACAGGGTCGCTGGTGTCAGTGTGCAGTATGTGCTTACAGAGCCCAGTACTCAGCATGGGTCCAGCCTAATAAGAAGCTTACAAAGGAAGGCTAGGGTCTATGAATGTTCACTGGCTCATAGGTCACATGCTAACTGGTGAACTGGCATGGGTCGAAGTGAAAAGTCCAGAGAGATGGGTAAATGGCCATGTTTCTGTGACCCCATCCACTGATGGTGTGACCCCATTTGGAGTCACGACCCCAAGTCTAGGAACCACTGTGCTAAGGACTTTCCCAGCATCATTTCACTGGAATAGATGCTTAGATGACTGGCAAAAACACTGGCTAGATGAGTCACAGAGGGGTCCTTGCATAAGTTAATCAATCAAGACCTTAGAGGGTCTCTACATAAAGTACATTTCTTAAAAGATGTGGCATGCGATGGGAATGGATTTTCTTTAAAACACCATACAGCAATTAAGGAAAAACAAAAAAAAACTTATTTTATTGAGACCCAGTTTGTTAAACCTTCACAAAGCTGGTCTCCCGGCCCTTCCTCCAGCCTAGTTAAAGTTCCTATCTTTGCACGCTTGCCTTGCAAGGACTCCTGGTTCCATGGGCCTCTCTCTCTCTCTCTCTCTCCTGCAGCATGCTGGGTTTTTAACCTCTCCTTGTGAGCCACGCCCTCCCAGCCTTGAACTCCGAGCTGCAGGCTCTCTCAAAGGGGCCTGTTGATAATCCCTCTGGAGAGGAATGGGCAACTCTCTATAGACCCCATCACACACCCTCCCCCTCAGCTCAACCATGCCCTGTTAAGCATCTGCCTCACCTGGGACCCCCACCCAGGAAAGGAAGTCCACTTTCAGGTGAATCTGACTAAGCCTATGGAGGACCTGGCATTGGTAGCATTGGAGATTCAAGAAACACCACATAATACAGCTGTTGGACTCTTTATGCCGAGCCAGCCATTTGAGGGGTTGGTGGTCAGTTAGTGTAAATGGACGGCCGAGCATGTAGTACTTGTAGGTTTCAAGTGCTCACATGACAGCGAGGGCCTCCTTCTCAATCACTGCTGTTTCCTGCTGATGAGTGCTATGGGATGTTCTTCACCTCCGACTTCCTGGGCCAAAACAGCTCCTAGGCCCACCTCCAAGGCATTGGTTTGCATAATAAATGATAGAGAGAAATCAGGGCTACTCAGGGCAGATTCGGAGCATACGGCCTTCTTGTAATGGTGGAAGGCCAGGTCCAGGTCCAATGACTACTGGATTCATCTAGGAGCCCTCTTCCAGAGGAGATTGGCTATTACCGACGGTTCATCCTGAATTTTGCAGAGGTGGTGGAGCCTTTGACCAAGCAGACCAAGGAAGGCATGAACCTCTTTCTTCGAGTTCAGGCAGGGATCTGGGCAATGGCATCCACCTTCCACAGTTGAGATTGTATCTGTCCATTCCCGATTAAATACCCCAGGTATTGAATGTCCCAACCTCCCAGAAAACATTTCCTGGGATTGGCCGTCAATCCAGCCTTTCACAGTCTAGTAAACACAGCTTGTACTTTGGTTAGATGGGTGGTCCAGTCTCTGCTGTAGATGATTATGTTGTCAAAGTAAGCAGCATACTTCTTGTGCAGTCGCAGTAGATGGTCAACTAGGCATTGAAATGTGGCAGAAGCCCCGTGTAATCCAAAGAGCAGCACTGTAAACTGGAACAGACCTTGCAGTGTTGAAAAAGAGGTTTTCTCCCTGGCAACCAGAGTCAAGGGTACCTGCCAGTATCCCTTGGTCGAATTCAAGGTTGATATAGAGCATGTTCCACCGAGTCACTCGATTAACTCATCTACTCTTGGCACAGGATATGCTTCCAATTTAGAAGCTGCATTGACCCTCCAGAAGTCAATGCAGAATCTGATGCTTCTGTCTAGTTTAGGAACCAAATGAAGGGTGATGCCAGTCACTCATGGACTCATCTAGAAATCCCAGGTTATGCATCTCTTCCAGCTCCTTGGCAACAGCCTGTCTCCAGGTCTCTGGAGTGCAATAGGTTGTTGCCAGATAGTCACCCCAGGGCCAGTAATAATATCATGGCAAATGAGGTCATTCATCTTGGACGGGTAAAGTACACCTTTAGATTCCTGTGGATCAAACCTTCTAGATCTGTTCTCTGGGCAGCAGAGAACTGTTCGCTAAATCGGACTTGAGCTGGATCTGCCAGGGCTGAAATTTCCTGCCCAAAATCATCTCCGTGTACTATAGCTGTCACTGGTGTTCATTTTTTCAGTAGGTTAATATGGTAAATTTTGGCCGTCTTCTGTTTATCGAGCTGGGCAATCTTGTAGTTAACAGACCCTACTTTCTCTCCAACCTCATAGGGCCCCCACCATTTACAGAGTAACTTGCTCTCGGATGAGGTAGCAAGACTAAATCTGTCTCCTAGTTGGAAGGTGCGGTGCATGGCTGCCCGATTTGTAACCCCTGGCCTGTCCAGCTTGGGCTTTATCCAGACTGAGTTTGGCCACCTCTCCAGTTTTCCTCAGCAAGTCTTGCATTTGTATGTACTCCACCAAATTAAGCCCAGCACAGGGTTCTTCTTCCCAAGTTTCTCTTACCATGTCTAAAAGCCTTTTGGCCGTCTTCTGAAGAGTAACTCAAAGGCAAAAACTCTGTGGAACTCTGTGGCACCTCGTGGATAGCAAACATCAAATAGGGTTGGAGAATGTCCGAATTCTTCCCGTCCTCCTGCACTACTTTTTAAACATCTATTTCTGAGTTTTATTGAAACGCTCAAGGAAGCCATCCATCTATGGGTGATATATTGATGTTCGCAGCATCTTGACCTTCACCAAGGCACACACTTGCTTCATTACCTTGGATACATAGGGTGTTCCTTGATTTGTGAGGATCTCATTGGGTATTCCCACCCACAAAAATACTTCCCAGAGGGCAGTCATGATTGTAGTAATCTACATATTCCTTAGAGCAATGGTCTCCAGGTATCGGGTAGTGGTCTAGTATGACTAAGATATACTTGGAGCCTTGGGTGGTTCGCTCCAAGGGACCTACCAGGTCCATGGTCACTCTTCACATGGGGTTTCAATGACATGCATAGGCACTAGAGGGGCAGGTCGGACTCTGGCGAGGTTATGAAGTTGGCAGATGGGGCATGGCTGGCAATATAACTGCAACTATGGGCCCCAGGCCAGAAAAATCAGGCTAAAACATGCTCTAGTATTTTCTCCACCCTCAGGTGTCCTAATAAATGGCTATGAATCAATGATAACACCTGCTGATGATAAGTCCCCGGCCCTATCAGTTGTTCTACCTCTTCTCCCTCTAAGGTACCCTCAGCTACTCTGTATAATAAATCTCAGTTTAGCACAAAATAAAGGAAGGTTCTTGCAGGAGACTCTGTTACCTACTTGAACCCCATCCATCTCCAAAACCCGCTCTCGGGCATGGTTAAAGGACTCATTCTCTTGCTGGGCCATCCTGAAGCTCCCTGGGTCTTCCCCTAGCCCCCACTCTGGGAAGGGGACAGTTATATTTGGATCACTACCACTGAGCCCTGAGCTATCCTCAGGAGTTTCTTCCCTAGGCACTTCCTCCCCGAATCCCTCTCCCATAGCCGCCCCCAGATTCTGTTGATAGTGTAGCTTTTCCTGGCGACACTGACTCCAGGACTTAGCAGGTTTGGGAGTCTTGACATATAGCTCTGGGTCTTCCAGGGGGATGATCTCTAGGAAATCTTCCCGGTCTGACTTAGCAGAGCCATCAATCAGCTGGCCCATATCGCTCCAAAGTTTGGGTAGTCTCACCCAATCACCACTGGATACGATAGCCAGGGCAGCACCATGACCTTGAACGTGACTTGCCCAGCTGGAATCTTAAGTGAGACCTGTGCCACTAGATACTGCCTCTGGTCTCCATGCACACAGGCCAGTGTTACCGTCTTTGCATAGTCAATTTGAAACCGTGTTACTGTTTCCCGGCGAATAAGGGTTTGCATACTTCTGGAGTCTATCAAGGCATGGAAGTGGGTTCCCTCGAGCTCCACAGGAATCACAATGTTCTGTGCCCCTGGGTAGGGACTGTCCACAAAAGCGCAGGTGTGAGGGGTGGTTAGGCTGACCTCTATGGTTTCTTCCATAACCAGGGGACATTCCCAAGCAAAGCGTCCCCAGTCTCCACACCTAAAACAGGTGGAGGGGTCATGGCTGCTTCTCCGACTAACTTGCTTATGATCTTAAGGCTTCTTACAGGAAGATCCCTGTTCTCACAACAATCCTGCTTTCTTCTTATCTTTGCCAGCAGATTACTTAGCCAAAGAAAACCGCCAAAAAAGGCAAATCACAGAAATATCTATATCAAAAGATTGCCCCACAGTGCAGAAACACCTAGATATTTTTTTTGTTGAGCCAATAATCAGGAGAGGAACCATTCACTCTCAAATGATTACTATACCCATTTTATTCATTTAAAGGTTCTAAAACCTTAAACTGGCAGAAGCCCCATGAAGTTAACACATGGCGTCGAAATCTTGAAGTCCTTCAGGAACACCTCCACACACAACATGCATGTTTTGAGCCCCCCACTGCTCTGCTTCAGGTGCAGGTCAGTAATTCCCCATTAATAACCACATCAGATGCCAAAGGGTCTTCCAAACTACCACAACTCTACTTTTGAATGTCGCTGGACCTGCTATTGACTGGCAGTCCAATTGCATCATTCATTAGAACCACCAATCAGGTAAAAGGGAATTCCCCATAACTTCAGGGATGCCCTTCCCCTACTGATTGAAATCTAAAATAGGCTCGCCCAATCATTCTCCAAGTTCAGTTCGTACAGGCTTACTGTATTTAATAGAGAAATCCAATGCTGTTATAACCACTGTAGTCTCTGCATCCTATTACTTAGAGCAGGGAAAAAGGGAAGGACAAGGTTACAGTAGTAAAAGGGATGGAACAAAACAAAACAGTAGAGGAGAGTAAGAAAGGCAATGTAGGAGGGAATGCGAGATGGAAAAAAAAGACAATGGTAAAGAAAAGCAAAGATAAGAGGAGGAATGCAAACAAACCAGGATAGGTAAGAGGAAGAGTCCAGAAAATAGCAATGAGAGAGATAAAAGCATATATGGAAAAAGATCCTTAAATTCCATTTGCATGAACACAAGCTCCCTTTTCCCAGGAAATGGACCACCAGTGGGAAGAAACCCTGCTTTATAACCAAACTGCATTGCATTGACAGAGCAGGGAGCCTTAAGCCTTCCAATCCAGTACAGGACTGTTGTATGAATGAAGTGACTGCAGAAGGGCAGTGAAAAAAGGTGAGAGGGGCTCCAAGAAACCCCAGAGTAAATACGAAGTTGAGCATTTGCAAAGTGAAGGGTACCACCACCACTCACAGAGGCTGGTTTCTTCTGGTTCCTATCTTAATGCATTTGAGCAACTATGCTTGTTATCCCCAGGGTAGATATCCACGCCTTATAAATTTAAGGTGAGTACTGGAAGACTCAATCATCCAATCTATTGTACAAGCATATCTAGCATAAAAGAAACACATTGATTAAGAAATCCCATGGATTCTTAGAGGAAGATCCCCATTCTTAACTCTTCTGCATTCAAGCTGTGCCTCTTTGCCTGGGGGTTAGGGAGTCTCAGACCTGGAACACATACTGAACTGAGTAGTCACTAAAATTCCACTGTCACTCTCTTTGAGCTTGATTTACTTTACTCCCATTCTATATCTCTGGAAAAAAAAAGCTTCCTTATTTTTCATCTCAGTGCTGCCATAGACCGCATTTAGATCTCAGGTGTTCTGGCCGCATATTTATGTCAAGATCAAATCATTTGATTTTGTCTTGGCTATTTTTCCAGATGATATTCCCAGAAACTTCCCAGTGGGTTCAAAAGGTGCATCAGATGTGGTAAGACCATATTCCTCACAGATACTCATAACTGGTGCTTGCAATGCCTGGGCCTGGACCATGAACCGTCTCATTGTAAATTGTGTTTGCAGATGATAGCGAGAGCCCTCAAGGGTCATGACGAACAGCACATAAAGATTTTTGACACAGATAAGTCCAATCCATCATCATCGGTGACACTGGTCTCCATGGTTCATGAAGCTGCATTGGACACTGGGAATGCATCAATATCGAGAAGACATCAATACCAGAGGGCATTGAGCATCAATAGAGTCCACCAGGAGTGAACATCCTCCAGCTCCTGCCTGAAGAAGAAGAAGGATTTGTCCTTTTCTTCAATATAGAAAGTCCGAGGCATCAAGCAGCTCATCAGAACACAATGTCATGAACACTGAAGTCATGGAGGAACCACCTCTCTCAAAGCAGCTCTGACATGAGGACTACACATCCTGCTCATTCGCCATCCTGCTCATCTGTGTATCTGTGCCAGTCTCCAAGAGACCAAGACCAGCTTGCTAGTACCCTGAACTGGCCCAAATGCCACTGGCCATGCCTGTTGCAGGCTCGGTGCCTTTGTTAATGGGAACCCTCAAGGAATACCTCCTGAAGAAATTCAAGAAGAGGATGGAGACCCTCTTTGCACAGCACGATGCAGCTGCTTTGACTGCATTGGCATTGATGCATCCAGAAATTCAGCAGATCCTAGAGATTTAGTCTGTCTGTGCGAAAGTTGTCACTAAGGCACCAAAGGACGTCTGTTCTGGTCACTGCCCAGATAGTGTCAGTGTCACTCTCCAGTGTTTGGGGAGGGAACCTTCCCAAGACACAGAAGATCATCAGCACATTGACATTCTCCACAAGATCAATATCCTGAGTGAGCAGAGGTTGAGCTAGGCAGTGATCCAGACATCTCTTGAGTATTTTTCTGGGTCAGGATCAGAGCACTCCTGGGAGTCTAAGTATGACTCGAAGGTTTTCTTGTAGGAGAGATCTCCAGGCTTACCTCTAGACCCACCCCTCATCATAAGAGAAGCAGGTTTCCTCCTGAGGAATTGTCCTTCATAGATTCCATCAGGGAAATGGCTAAGTAACTTCCCGACCATTCTTAGCCAAACAAGGGGTACCACAATGTTCAGCCCTCTCTGCACTGTTATTTAACCTTTAAATATATCCCATCTGTGCCGTCATCAGAAAACACAACATTCAATACGCTATCCATGCTGATGACATAATTATATATACCCCGATCAACATTGACAACCCAGACTACTCATAAATAGTGGACTGCCTGCAGCAAAGCTGGCTCCTACAAAACAACTTGACCATAAATTACAACAAGACAGAAGTGCTACTCATAACCAGAAACCCCACCTTCATCTCCCCACCCTCCATTGAACTCAACAACATCACAATACCCATAAAACCGGAAGTAAAATACCTCGGAGTCACCCTCAACAGAGAGCTGAACCTCCAGTCTCACATCAGCAAAACCACCAGGAACGCCTACCTAAAGATGAGAACCATCAGACGCCTCAAGACAATTCTCTCCCAAGACCACTTACGGACTGTTTGTCAAGCCATCATCACACCTGTTTTGGATTACTGTAATCACATCTACCTTGGACTCCCAAAACAAACACTCCGACCCTTGCAGTTGGCACAGAACACCGCTGCCCGCATAATAACTGGTTCAGAAAAGCATGATCATATCATCCACATTATGAACCTCCTACACTGGCTTCCAATCGACTCCCGCATCCAATATAAAACCATACTGAACATTTTCAAAGTCAAACAGGGCCTTTCAGCGAATAGTCTGACATCCATCATCAGTTTCGATGCAAACAACAGACCCAGGAGGAAAGACACCCAGCCTACTCCTCCTCCCAACTGTATATAGCACATTGTAAATAGTTCATGATGTATATATTGCATCTATTATCTAATCTACACATCTGACACCCTCACAATCACGTCCATCCAACCACTGCATGCTATCACCCCCACTCCCAAGGATTAAGGATAGTGCCCATTCACAAAATCCTAAAGGACGTTCAGGTGAAGTGGTAGACACCCCTCTCCCTGTTCAGTCTATAAATAATAAGTTTGACTCCATGTATAGATTTCAAAAGGCTGAAAGATTTGAAAAGCTGCAGCTACACATCATTAAATAGTGGTCAGATCTGCCCTCAAAAGGGCCAAGAGCTCCAAGTCACACTCTGGTGCCCTCAGGGAGAGGGACTCAGATTCTGGATTCTCTTGGGAGAAAGTTTTATCAGGATGCTATCTTCATGTCCCACAGCATCCTACCAGCTCTTCATGGGCATGCATTTGTGAAACATCATACATGACATGCAGGAGTTTGCAGACTCTTGCCTTCCAGAGAAGGCCAAGTAACTCCGTTCACTAGAGGGCAAAGGGAAGGAGTGTGAAAAACACAAGAGTTGTTTGACCTATGATATTTTAGATATAGTATCAAAGGCTTCCTCTACTTATTTAACTGGCAGGTTTTTTTAATACCGCTTTATCATTTCAGTCAAAATGGTTTACATTGTAACTTAAACTTGGTAATGTACATGAAACAGGGACATTGATAATTTGGATTTTTCCTCTATGAGTATTGGCGCACAGAGATTCTCACACGGTAATACCCTTAAGACCCTCTCCAGGCCCACATCCCACCTGACCTCCTCAATAGCCACAATATCCACCCTATACTAAGTTTTTCAACAATAGGGTAGTTCTGTGCACTCATCTTTCCTAAGATGGTGTCGGAATCCTACCTTAATCAGTTCTGCCAACATTTTTTCCCCAAGCCTCATGTCCACAAAGACAAATTCACTTGGATACATTGGACTGCAAATGAGCCTTGGCTTCTATCTGGAAAAGACTAAAGCCCTTAGAAAGTCCATCCAACATTTTATTTCTTTTGACCAAGCAAACTGGGGGCTGTCATCAACAAATGCACCTTGTCTAACTGACTAGCAGATTGCACTTCCTTTGCTTCTGTCCAAGCAGGCGTGACTCGAGGGTCATCTCATATCTCATAATGCCCACACTGCAGGGTACTCCACTTGAGATCAGCCTCCATGGAGAACATTTGTAAGGCTGCAACATGGACTTCTGCCCATACATTCACATCTCATTACTGTCTAGAAAGAGACTCCCGATGTGACTGTAGGTTTGGCCAATCCGTGCTCCAGAGTATTTTAGGGAATAGAATCCAATTCCACACCTCTAGGCCTGTTATTTTCAGTTCCAGGCTGTCTCCAAAAACGAAAAGAAAGGAATTATGCAAAGAGCTAGTTGTACCAAAAACATGTTTCCTAATTCCTACGCTTATGCTTGTTGCTACACCTACAGTTATCACCCCTTTTTGTTTTGAGGCAGCCTATCAAGTTAATCAAGTTACTCTCCCCCTACCTGTTTAATTTATATGCAGAACAAATCATCAGAGAAGCAGGATTGTATGAAGACAAGAGAGGTGTGAAGATTGATGGAAGACTCATCAACAACCTTCGCTATGCTGATGATACCAAATTACTGGCGGAAAGTGAAGATGATCTGAAACATTTGCTTCTCACAGTCAAAGAACATAGTCTCAAAATGGGCCTGCACCTTAATGTAAAGAAGACAAAGATCATGACAACTGGCATAATCAACAGGTTCATCGTCGAAGGAGAAGAAATTGAAATTGTGAATAACTTTAACCTACTTGGATCAACTATCAATAAAGAAGCAACAAGCAGTCAAGAAATTAGATGACGCATTGCTCTTGGCAGAATGGCTATGAAAGACCTAGATAAGATTCTCAAGAGCAGAGATGTCTCTCTCCATACAAAGATTTGACTTGTTCAAGCCATGGTATTTTCAATAACATCATATGGATGTGAAAGCTGGACAGTGAAAAAGATAGACAGGAAGAAAATTGATGCCTTTCAATTATGGTGCTGGCGGCGATTACTGTGTATACCATGGACTGCCCGAAGAACAAACCAGTCTGTATTAGAGGAGATCAAACCTAGGCTTTCTTTAGAAGCTCAGATGACAAGACTTCGACTTTCATACTTTGGACACATCATGCGGAGAGAGAGATCATTAGAGAAAGACATCATGCTTGGCAAGATAGAAGGTCAACGCAAAAGAGGAAGGCCAGCAATGAGATGGATCGATACAATAACAGCAGCTACGGGTACCAGTCTGTCAACAATGAGCCGCCTGACTGAAGACCGAACACAATTTAGGATAGCTATCCAGAGGGTCGCCATGAGTCGACTCCGACTCGACGGCACTTAACAACAACAACATCAAGTTAATAAATCAGAAACATAAAACTTAATGAGGGATTCCCATATGTGAGGGCTCATCTGATTGTCCATGTAAAAAAAGAAGTTACTGAACCTGTAGCAGGTGTTCTCTATGGGTTGCAGGATAAGTCATCACCAAACCTATCCATCACCCTTTGGAGTTAAATTCTATTTTTAGCATTAACATTTGACTAAGGTGGTCCCATGCGGCAGCGACAGGAGAGTGCAGTGCAATGGAGCGCTTCCAAACATTTCTAGCATTTGAAAGCTGGAAAGCTGCTCCCACGCTCAGGCTCCATTGGTAACATGACCCATATATGAGGATTTATCTGGCTATCCGTGGAGGACACCTGCTACATATAAGTAACTGTTTTACTGAGTCCTGCACCTTGAACCTTCATTTACAGCTACCTGCGGAGCTGATTTTAGGAAGTGTTTCCCCTATTTTAATCTCCCCAGCCTTTCAAACTCAGCTCAGCCAAAGGACAGTCCACATCCAGGGGCCACACAACATAGCTCCCTCCAAAACCCAGCTAATGTGGGCCCTTGGTCAATAGCTAGTGTCACTGAGTAATGGCTGAAATTCCTTTTGCCTCTGTAGCTTCCTACAGCACCTACTTCAGGGTCCAGGAATCAAATCCCAGTCCGCTACATGGCAGTACTCAGCACTCACCACTGTGCCACAAGGCCAGCACTGCTCTTCAACTATTACATTCTGCACCAACAAATGGCCATTTCTAAATACTGTATATATCCATAGCTAACCCCTTGGGTACTTGTTTGTAAGGGATGGATCCAAGAACTATAGTGTGTGTAGGGAAGCCACTTTCCTTACCTTCTGGGGGAAAGACAAGCTTCAGAGCGCTATTCTTGCTAGATGCTTTGGGAGTTATTTTATAAAAGATTTTTCATGTAAGAGGTTTATATAAAATTGCCGCAGGTGTTATGCATATACTGTAGAAACCTGTACAATGACAAGAAGATGCATACTTTTATGACCTGCGTAGAGTTATATTCTAGGGCGGAGTTCGGGCGGAGTCTGGATTTACAACCATGAACATGCATAAAACTTATACCTGCTCCTGAGCAGGAGCAAATGTCCCTGGCCTCAATCTAGCCACAATTTCTGCCAGTTTCCCCCTAATATTTTATAAAGTTACATAGATAACCTATGTGTTGTAATAAGGAAGCTTATCAGGACCCAAGAGACAGGGATAAAGAGAAGGAATTTACCCTTATAAAAGGACCTATTTTACCAGGTCAGAGACACAAAACTCCCTTTACACCTAGAAAGCAGGAAATTCCTAGCTACAATAGGTTGCAGAATGTCCCTAGTGGAGAAAAAGAGAGGGAATACCGGCTCAGGGTAAGGAACCCTTACGTCACTGAATTCCCCAATTACTCAGCTGCCACGAGGCAGTTTGATCTCCAACACCTGAGAGGAGAGGGGGTGGAGCAGGCACCTCAGAGGTTTAAGACTAGGTCAGTTTATTCAGAAGGGAGAGACAGGAGAGGAAGAAGAAGAGGAAAAGAGAGAGAACGTGAGAGCAGTAGGAGTGCCTACTGGATGAGGAATGGAACTGGATCAGTGAGAACAGCAGGAACAAGGAACACAGGTTGGAGAACAGGACATGGAAGCACCGGTGAATAGTGGCCAGAGCATGAGAGAGGAGAAGCTGCTACAAGCTTTGACCCAGGTATAAGCATTAGAAGCTTGCCTAATTCTGAGCACTACAGAATTGCCAGAGACAGCCTTAGCCCTAATGGAAGGCAGTCAGCTAAGCCCTCTGAGCTAGAAACAGAGGATGTGCCAATGCAACTGGGTGAACCAGACATAGCTTTAGAAAAAGAAGTCTCATACATGGATTACTCTTTATGCCAGTCTTCCAATACAGAGGTGTTGAAAGGGAGTCAACCGTAAGGAAAACCCCCAGTGTCCGGTAGCTCTAAGAGCCTGTGGTTAACTTGTGAAGGTCCTGAGTTAAAGGCAAAATACCTTTTTTTTACTGTGCAAGCTGAAGCTGCCTAATTAAGTTGGTGAATCAGCTGTGAGCCAGAGCAGTGCTCAGACTGAAGCCGTACTAACGGTGAAAGCAAGGAAAGCTTTTGTTTGGCTGTTCATAAGAAAACCTTGC
Source organism: Ichthyophis bannanicus (assembly GCA_033557465.1). NCBI lineage: Eukaryota > Metazoa > Chordata > Amphibia > Gymnophiona > Ichthyophiidae > Ichthyophis > Ichthyophis bannanicus. The sequence continues at coordinate 785,959,208 of CM066033.1, forward strand.
ATAGAGAATTGCTTGCCTGTAAAGAGTTTAACTGCCTTGTTGAAAGTTTTTCTATAAGACAAACAGTGTTCTGGACTGAGAGGAAAAAGGAAACCTGCTTTAGGAAAAGCTATTTTCTGTTTGTTTGATCAGCACTGCAAGCCATGCCTGATAGCAGGGGCTGTTAAAGTATTTATGTTTATACTGGAGAACATTGCAAGCTGTTTTGTTTGGAATTCATTTAAATCCTGATGTTCGTTTACAAGAATCCTGGAGAAATAATCCAAAGGTGGAATTTGTGAACCTTAGCATGTTTTTTTTTCAGTTAATAAACCGTCATTACCTTACCACTCAAGGCAACTACAAAGGTGTTTTTTTTTACCTGAGGTTGAATACTTTCTGACTGAACTACCATTCCCATAAGGCATTACAAGGCAATCAGTCAATTAAAGACCAAAAGGTGAATCTCTATAATGACAACCACGCCCCTCCATACTGCATGTAAGGGGCTATGGGCGTGACAGTGTCTTTATAAAATAGGCTACAAATAGACACCTACTTACCCTCTCTACTTAGGCAACCTGTTATAAAAGTGCTCTCTTTAAGATAATTGTAGAAAAGGAGGCAGAAGACCATTTTAGGCTCATATACATCATCTAATCTCCTCCCATGCCAAATGGGGAAGCCGTCTGCATATATCTCTCACCTTATGCAGCTGCCAGGGCAAAAACACCATAGACACCAGACATTGAATTAGTACCTAAGGTAACACATTTTCACAAAGGCATTTTATTGACCTGTGTCAAATATTTTATTTATTTACATTCTCTTATATACCATGCTATTCTGCATCAGTGTGGTTTACATTGAACAAACTGAAATTATATTGAACAGGGCATTATAACTTGGAGATAACTATTTTACAGAGAACATGGGCTATGGAGGGTTAAGTGGCTTGCCCAAGACCACAAGGAGCACCTGTGGGACTAGAAACCCCAGTCCTTCCAGCCCAAGGTTGCTGTCCTCTAGTGGGATTTGAACCCCCGACCATCTGGCCTGAAGTACCTTGCCCCAACCACTAGGCCACTCCTCCACCATATCTATGAATATGTGGAAAATGCAGTGGACATATTTTCTAAGGATCTTTCTAAAAGTCGCAAAAGGTTGAGTTAGAGCAAGTTTGAAATTTGTGAACAGAAACACCAGTTATCAAGGCCTGAATCCTAACTACTCTTCATTCGCTTATCTTTCATAAACATTCCTTGTGACCTCAGGCAAGCCACTTAACCTCCACTGCCGCTGGTATCCAATTAGAGTTTAAGCCCTCTGGGCACAAGGAAAACCATAGTGTACCTTGAGCTACTATCAAAAAGGCATGAACTAAGTTCAAATCTTAAATCCTAACTCGATGTCACTCTCTCATTGCCCCCCCCCCCCTGCATCTACCACCCCATCTCTCTCTCTCTCTCTCTCTCTCTCTTTCTCTCTCTCTCTCTCTTTGATTTTCTGCTCTGCAGCCATCACCCCATCTCTCTCTCTCTCTCTCTCTCTCTCTCTCTCCTTGCCCCACCCCATCTCTCTCTTTCTCTCCCCCTCTCCTTCTCCCTCTCTCCCCCTCTCTGTCTCCCTCCTTGCCCTTGCCTCCCCAAGCCATCACCTCTCAGTTCTCGGTGGAGAGGAAATTGAAATAGCATGGGGCTTTGAAGCTCATGCGTGTAGTGCATGTCAGACATGCAACACATGCATTAGCTGCAAAGCCCCATATGAGTCCCCTTCTCCCACCACCAGCCCTCAGTATCTGCCAACATCAGTCCCCTTCTCCCATCCCCTGTGTTATCCCCAAACATCATACACTTCTAACATGCTTCCCTTTTTTCCCAACCTATCATCTGCCAGTACCAACTTTGTTTCCCCCCCTCCAATACCGTATATCCCCAGTTTCCTTTATTCTCCCTCCTCCCCCCTATGTCCAGCACATCCCTCTTTCTTCCTCTACCCCTCCATGATCCAGCATCTCCCCATATCTCTTCTCTACTCCCCATCAAGCATCTCCTCCTCTCTTCCCTACCCCCGCCTGATCCACCAAATCCCCCTCCTCTCTTCCCTACCCCCACACTGATCCACCATATCCCCCTTCTCTCTTCCCTACCCCCACACTGATCCACCATATCCCCCTTCTCTCTTCCCTATCCCTACACCGATCCACCATATCCCCCTTCTCTCTTCCCTATCCCTACACCGATCCACCATATCCCCTCCTCTCTTCCCTGTCCCTACACTGATCCACCATATCCCCCTCCTCTCTTCCCTATCCCTACACTGATCCACCATATCCCCCTCCTCTCTTCCTTACCCCCACACTGATCCACCATATCCCCATCCCCTACCCCGCACTGATCCACCATATCCCCATCCTCTCTTCCCTATCCCTACACTGATCCACCATATCCCCCTCCTCTCTTCCCTATCCCTTCACTGATCCACCATATCCCCATCCTCTCTTCCCTACCCCCACTGATCCACCATATCCCCATCCTCTCTTCCCTACCCCCCACTGATCCACCATATCCCCCACCTCTCTTCCCCATCCCTTCACTGATCCACCATATCCACATCCTCTCTTCCCTACCCCCACTGATCCACCATATCCCCATCCTCTCTTCCCTACCCTCCACTGATCCACCATATCCCCCTCCTCTCTTCCCCATCCCTTCACTGATCCACCATATCCCCATCCTCTCTTCCCTACCCTTCACTGATCCACCATATCCCCATCCTCTCTTCCCTACCCCCCACTGATCCACCATATCCCCAACCTCTCTTCCCTACCCTCCACTGATCCACCATATCCCCAACCTCTCTTCCCTACCCTCCCCTGATCCACCATATCCCCAACCTATCTTCCCTACCCTCCACTGTTCCACCATATCCCCCTCCTCTCTTCCCTACCCCCACTGATCCACCATATCCCCCTCCTCTCTTCCCTACCCCCACTGATCCACCATATCCCCATCCTCTCTTCCCTACCCTTCACTGATCCACCATATCCCCATCCTCTCTTCCCTACCCCCACTGATCCACCATATCCCCATCCTCTCTTCCCTACCCCCCACTGATCCACCATATCCCCCTCCTCTCTTCCCTACCCCCCCCCACTGATCCACAATTTCCCCCTCCTCTCTTCCCTACCTCCACTGATCCACCATATCCCCATCCTCTCTTCCCTATCCCCACTGATCCACCATATCCCCCCTACCCCCACACTGATCCACCATATCCCCCTCCTCTCTTCCCTACCCTTCACTGATCCACCATATCCCCATCCTCTCTTCCCTACCCCCCACTGATCCACCATATCCCTATCCTCTCTTCCCTACCCTTCACTGATCCACCATATCCCCATCCTCTCTTCCCTACCCCCCACTGATCCACCATATCCCCCTCCTCTCTTCCCTACCCTTCACTGATCCACCATGTCCCCCTCCTCTCTTCCTTACCCCCACACTGATCCACCATATCCCCCTCCTCTCTTCCCTACCCCCCCCCCACTGATCCACAATATCCCCCTCCTCCCTTCCCTATCCCCCACTGATCCACTCTATCCCCCTCCTCTCTTCCCTATTTCCCCACTAATCCACCATATCCCCCTCCTCTTTTCCCTATCCCCCCACTGATCCACTCTAACCCCTCCTCTCTTCCCTATCCCCCACTGATCCACCATATCCCCCTCCTCTTTTCCCTATCCCCCCATTTATCAACTCTTACCCCTCCTCTCTTCTCTATCCCCCACTGATCCACCATATCCCCCTCCTCTCTTCCCTATCCCCCCCACTGATCTAGCATTTACAGGGCTGCGACTGCGTTAGAAATAATTAAAAGAAAACAACCTCTCACTCTCTCCTCTGATCCAGTCACAGATCCTGCATCTTAAAGAGCCACGACTGCAGTAGCAATAATAATTTTTATAAAACAAAAGTCAGGTGTGCCGTCATTGTGTACCCTTCTGGCCTGCTGCTGCACCCCACTCTCTCTAGCGTAATCTCCTTTTGGGGGGCAGGATTTAACTGCAGCTGGGCCAGATAGGAGGTGGAAGACCTGCTATGCTGGGAGGGTAGCCTGAGGGAGATGTCAGGTATCCGGTTATATGGAGATTCTCATTGGCAGAGTGAGGGTCAGATAATAGGTGGGAAATGTGCTATGCTGGGTTGGATAGCCTGTGGGAAAGGGCAGGTATCTAGCAGTGTTGTAGTTCTCACTGGGAGAGAGTGAGAGGGAACTGGCAGAGGGACAAGGCCGACTGAGGCCAGGGGAATACATTGGGAACCTGTGGAATTGTGTATTACAGTGAGGTAGAGACCCACTGGTTTATTGTGACAGTGCTGGGAATACTGTTGGAAGCCACTGAGTGGGAAGCAGCTGGCAGGGGTCAGGAGACTGAAAGTAGGTCAGTCTGTTTCAGCAGCAGTGAAAGTGCTTGGCTGGGTTGTTGTTCAGGTGGAAAAAATGTAGTTACTCACCTGTAGCAGATGTTCTCTGTGAACAGCAGTAATAAATCCTCATGTACTACTATTACTACTACTACTGAGCATTTGTATAGTGATTTCGGTGCCATATATGGAACTTGTAATAACCCATAAAGCTGGTGAAGTGATGCTCCGATGAGAGCTGAAGAGCAGCAGCGCATGTTGTAAGGGGCTGAAAGGTGATTTCATTGAAATTTAATTGGCATTTCATAATGATAACATATTCTACAATTTAAAAATTGGTACACATTATTTCAAAATTTTCATGGATCACCTTTTTGTGCTAATCACTGAGTTTTTTGGATCATTGATGCAGCGAGTGTATGTCAAGGGCTTGAAAACTTCATGCCTATGATACACTTAGCTCAACAGATTCTGAGAGCCTTTTTCTCCTATACATACAATGGTGTGGACTTTGAATTCTTTTTTCCTGCCTGTGACGTTTTTGAATGAAGTATTGCTTTCCTTGTAGTATTTCAGCCCACCCAAACATCGAAAGAAAGGCATCCCCCTTGGATCTCAGCATGCCAGCCATCTGCAGGTGTGACTTACACGTATAGCCAATATACACACGCAAATGCCACTCTTTACACGTGTAAATGCTTCTAAAATGACCTGCTAAGTTTTTTTTCTGGATCGGAATTTGTGGCAGAAGGAAGAGGCAATAATATAATCGATTTATAAGGGGAGCAAGAGTCAAGAAAAAGGTATAAAAGAAAACCAAAACCAGTTCTGTAGGAAAGGAGTCATTAGCATCGGCAGATATATTACATGCTCCCACCTCTTAAAATCCTCAAATATGGCTCTTATTGCCCTGAATAAAGACTTTATCTTGCAAGAAAGATGTAAGTTGTTTGGAATTTTAAAAAGAAATTTGTCCCTTCTGCAACAGCTAAGAGACTTAGCAGACGAAATTGAGTATGCTCAGGAACCTGTTTACTAAAGTGTGGTAAAGTGTCGCACTTACCGCACATTAAATGCAAAAATGAATGCATGGTAAGCACAAAACTTGTGCAGTAACTGTTGGAGGCATCCCAGGCATGTTCCCACATACTTAGCAAGTGTATTGATAGTGCAAGTACCCTTATCCTGTGGTAAACGTTCCTTGTGCTAACTGCTGTGTGTAGTCCACGCCCATTTCCCATCGATGACCCGCCCACTTCCCATCCCATAATGAGGTGAGCAGTGAGCATGTGAATAGTCCTTGCTGTCATGCCTGCCTGATAACAGTTATTGTGGGCAGAGTTTGGACGTAGGTGAAATACCATTGGATTTTCAAAAGTATGTGTGCAACGTTTTTCTAAACTTTTGTGCACACCAAATAGGTGGTGTAAATATGTGCACATAGTTTTTGTGGGGTGACTTTCATGCATATTCTTATTGCTCAAGTTAGGCAGCGTGTTATAGAATGACCCTCTAAATCTCCTCATTGAACCTTGAGTTCTATGTGAGTCCATTGTTTTATTGAGGTCTTCTAGATACTAGCCTGGTTGGCTTGTCACTGGGATCTCATAGGAGTAGAACTCAGGCTGGTATGATAGAAAACTGGTATTAAGAGATTCCAACCAAAAGGTGGTATAGGATACAAGTAACGTGGTCAGCTCTTTTTCTGGATGGAGTGGTTACCTAGTGCACCTATCCAGTGTGTTTTTCTATATATTAGGAAAGAAATATCTTTTAGAAAACTTAAGCACCAGTCAAAATTGTTAGGAGCCAGGACAGAAACGCTTTAACTGTTATAAAAAAACATATGGGTTTTGTTGTTTAGTTTTTAAATGTATTTATAATGTTTTCAAATAAAGACAATTAATCTTTTTGCTTATTTTATCTTTGCTCTCCTATTCTCCCACCTGTTTTCCCTTCTATTCTGCTGTTTTCTTTCACTTTGTCTTCAGCAGTCTGGTGACCCCTAACTCATAACCCAGACCCTGACTCTGCTGTGTGATTCCCATATGTGGTCACTGCTCTTTGCAGTTGCTTTGCCCAGCCTCTCCTCCCGGTCTACGGCAGTCACTGCATTTTAGTCTGGAGCTACTGCTGCTGTCCCTCTACTCCCTGACCCCTAGAACACAATAGGCACCAACTATTGGGCACCTCAGGTGACAATTTCTTTCCAGCCCCACTAGAGTATAATAGAGAAGAGATGCCAGTTTGTTCTTATTACTAGGTTATGTTGTTTTATTTAAGGCGATGTGTATTTTTAACTATAGAAGAGAGATTGCTATGTTGATTCTCCTTATTGGTTCCTATAAAGTTGGCCCGTGTAAGCGTTTTGGAACATGTTTAAATGAGGAAATTTGGTAACCAATGTGAGGGTGTTTCTCCAACCAACTGCAGAAGATAGGAGAGTGACTTGTATACAGAGGGTAATTTTATAAGTGACTTGATCAGCATTCTACATATTCAATGAGGTTCTTATACAATGGTCCAGGGTAGGCACTGGGAAAACATAGGCCCTATTTACTAATGCTTTGAGGATAATTTTAGAAGGCATGCCTAAGTTAACTCACATTTTAATGTGCATATTTCACGCCTAATTCATAAGTCAGATATGTGCATACTTTATAAAATAGGTCATAAGTGCAAAGGTGCATGTATTCATTTAATCCACGAGCACTTTGATGTAGATGCCTATGCCTAGTTTTTCAAGAACGCATGTAAATGATAGTATCATATAACTTCCACATGCTACTCTGTACTCAAACCAACTCCACTCCTGTACACACTCACAGTGAAAGTACACATAATCGCTCCAACACATGTACTTTCAGAATAGAGATGGCATCAAATACAAGTGCAAATGCCCATTTATGTGCATCTCTAAGTAAAAGTCCTAGATTTGCATGCTCAAATCCAGGCATGGGTTATAAAATTACCCCCTTAGAGGCCGATTCTGTACTGGCCATCCAGCCCCTGTATGGCCAATCTCAATCAGGGTGTACAGAGGTAGACCCGATTCTGATCTCATGGGGGCTTGACGTGCCCGCGGGATTCGAATCTGGTCTACGGCCTGGATGTGTAGGCCAGGCCCCGATTCTGATCGGCCACACGCCCAACCACATACCCAGCTAACTCAGCCTGACTCCATAATGGAGCCGCAGTGCCATGGCATCTCGTTGCCATGGCACCATGGTTCTATTACGGAGCCGTGATCTCTGCCTGCCGACCCAAAATGCCTTTTTCCCACAGCACGACCCCCAATCCGGCCTCCCAAGGCCAGAGGCAGGCTACAGGGAACCCCCTTTGCCACTCACTTGTCTGTCCCCACTGTCTGTCGTCGTCCCCCGACATCCAGGGGGACTTATTCCACCTCAGAGATGGAATAAGTCCCCCATCTACCAGGCCATCCCCAGACATACAGAGCCAACCTCTGAATTGGCCCTGTACGTCCGAGGTCTCGCACCGCCCTCGCCCTGCCTCCTGAAGGCCCCCTCCCGCCCCCGCCTACGGTCCCCATACAACACAGCTGCACGTACGGGGAGCCTTTGCACCAGGACGGCAGGGGGATGAATAGCGACGATGTACGTCCTGACAAGACATACATCCCCACTGTTCATGGCACAGAATGACCCCCTCAGTGTGCACTTACTGTGTGTTATTTGCTATTGCATAAGATGGACTTGGCCACAGATAATGTGCATTTTAAATCGTCCCATGGTGCAGGCAGAAGAGCCAGAAGTAGAAGAGAGCAGCGGGAATAGAGACAGAAGTTCCTGCCGCTGCAAAGAGACACTGTCAGTCATGGTCCTTCCCAGTGACATCAGGCCGTCATCAGATGCCGGCAGAGGAGGGCACTTCTCAGGTTTTCTTAAGTTATAGCCAAAAATGCCTAGTTCCCCATCAGGGAGGTTTTATTGGGGTTTTCCAGTTATAACTGAAAATCAGACGTCCTAAATATACATGCACCTATTCCCGAAGGTGGTGACTGAGGCATGGGGTAATTAGTGTACAGTGGTGCACCAGCACAACCAATCTTAGCCTGTCAGGTTCTGATGGCCGCACAAACTCAAAAGAACCTCCATTGCTTCAAAACTGTTTCATATTTACCATGTGTAAAAAAAACAACAACTGCACCAGGCACTGCTTTTTGTGATGATTGTGTTTATTTTTATCTTTTAAGTTTATATTTTTATAAAGTCATTTGACTGATTTCTGTCTCCACCTGTGATAAGACCTGGGATTTGGAAGTTTCAGAAGCTCTTCCCTATTCCAAGTGCTTAAGAGTTAGGGAGTGAAGTTAAATTCCCCCTGGAAAGAAGAGGGTAAAAATAGTTATGCCTACGAATTCAAATCCAATTCTGTCATTCTGCTATACGAGTTTCAGTGACTAGACAGGGAAGAATCTCAGAAGCTCATTTTAAGTTGTATTTTATTTATTTCTTTATTTGCATGTGCTTGATACCCCGCTTATGGTCCACAAAGAACCTAGAGTGGCTTACAATAAAATCATTAAAAACAAAACAGATTTCAAACACAAATTCACATATGCAAATGCAGCAAATCCTCCCTCCACCTACCCCACCCCCATACTCCCCCCTCATTTCCCAAATGCTTCCTGATACAACCATGCCTTTACCAGTTTTTTAAAAACACATGAAATTTAATTTAACCTTCCTCCGGCAGTCCACCCCAGAATTCAGGTGCAAAGCAACATTGAGCCATGGTCCAACCTGCTATGGTGCATTTCTAACAGTCCCTTCTATGATGATCACAGACAGCGAGTGGGCATATATGGGCACAATAATTTGGCCAAGGACTCAGGTTTACCCATAAGCAGACACTTAAACTCCAAGCTTAAAACTTTGACCTTTACTTTCTGCATAACTGGCAACCAAAGCAACTCCTTTAACAAAGGATTCACATGTTCATACTTTCCTTTGGCATAAATCATGTTAGCCACAGAGCTCTGCATGTACTTGATCCTCAGTAACTGACATTCGGCAAACCCTGGTGTACCGTGTTGCAGTAAGCAACGTGTGATGTAATCGCGGTGTGCTACTGTCAAGAGGCCCTTCTTACTAATATAAGGACGCAGTGTCCTTACACAATGCAATGTGCAGAAGGCCCCTTTCATGACTCCCACAATCTGGTTGTCCAGTCTTAACTGATTACACAGGTACACTACCAAAAAACTGCCTCCAGTTTTGCAACTGATTCCTATAGATTTTGGGGTGCTGAATCCAGGAAAAATAGCCAAAATGTTCCATCACGTCACGTTTTCTTGCAAAATTAGATTTCTTACCCATATAAGGAATGTTCACATAATTTCTTTTTAGCCGACTGCAGTTTATTTTCTTGGCGCAAAATAGAGGTTGTAATGGTTAACTAACTAGAAACACTCCCTCATGATATTTTAGAGTGTTTTGTATTCATTTTATACATTAACAGGACAATTGGGAGGCGTGGGGCTAAATCCAGTACTCGCGCTGGCGCATGTTCTTTCCTGTTCGCCTCGCCTCGTTCACTCGCTCAAACACGGTGGTTGCGACATGAACGTTCCTGTCAAATTTCAGTTTCTTGCAAGTTCATTATTACCTTTTGTTTGCTCAGTCGTAATCCAGCTTTATTCCGAAGTGGTTCACTACAGTTGTAGTTTGCAGTGCTGTGTATTTGTGATGGCTCACAGAGCCAGAGGTTGCGTCAACTCTCCGGACAGTTTTTGTTTTATTTGTGGGGAATATACCGTGAAAAAGCGGCAGAGGAACATTTCTGCACTTATTAAAGTATATTTCGCCTATTTCGGTTTGAAGTTAGGCGATCAAGACAAACCGTGGGCTCCTCACAAAGTGTGCAAGACATGTGAAGAAGATCTACGCTTATGGATGAAAGGTAAAAAAACAAGCATTTCGTTTCGGAATACCTATGATGTGGCGTGAACAAAGAGACCACAGCAGTGACTGCTATTTTTGCTCTTGCATTGTGAAGGGATACAACTTAAAAAATAAGAACGTAATAAGTTACCCCAACCTTCCCTCAGCAATTAGGCCTATGCCTCATAGCAACGAAGTACCTGTTCCTGAACCACCAAAATCTTTGGATCATATTTGTGTGGACGGTTCTGATCATGATGAGACTCATCAGATGGCTTTTCCCGATGAGTCCAGTACTTCCGAGTTTGAAACTGAACCAGATCCGAAACCTGAACTTTTCTCTCAAGCTGAATTGAATGATTTAGTCCGGGATTTAGGACTCCCAAAAGATGCTGCCCAACTGCTAGGTTCTCGGCTTAAACAGAAAAATCTAATGTCACCAGGAACAACTTTTTATTGGTACCGCAACCGCGAGACACAATTTTTGAAGTATTTCAGCAAAGAGGAAGATTTGGTATTTTGCAACGATATATACGGAGTGATGGAAAAGTTTAAACTCAAGTATGATCCTGCTGAATGGCGGCTGTTCATTGATTCGTCAAAAGACAGCATAAAAGGTGTTCTTCTTCATAATGGCAACACATTCGCTTCAATTCCTATTGTTCACTCTGTTATTCTCCAAGAAAAATACGAGAATTTGGCCCTGATTCTTCAGAAGATTCGTTATGATGAGCATAAGTGGATGATTTGTGGAGACTTTAAAATTCTATCCATGCTATTAGGGCAGCAATCCGGTTTCACCAAATATCCCTGCTTCCTTTGCTTGTGGGATAGCCGGGCCCGCGACCTACACTGGGGGAAAAAAGACTGGCCAATTCGGGAATATTTGAGACCCGGTGAGAAAAATGTTCTTCATGAGAGCTTGGTACCTCATGATAAAATTCTATTACCACCTCTCCACATTAAGTTGGGTCTCATTAAGCAATTCATCAAGTCCCTTCCAAAAGATGGTGAGTGCTTTCGGTACCTTTGCTCAAAGTTCCCCCGACTTTCTGAAGCAAAACTAAAGGAAGGAGTGTTTGTTGGCCCTGATATAAGGAAACTCATTTCAGATGGAGCATTCGCTGAAACGATGTCTGAGAAGGAAAAAGAAGCCTGGGATTCCTTCAAGGATGTTGTTCTCAAATTCTTGGGGAACAGGCGGGATGAGAACTATAAGGATATTGTTGCCAGGATGCTCAATGCCTTCAAAGAACAAGGCTGTAACATGAGCCTGAAAGTCCATTTCTTGCACTCCCATGTGAACTACTTTCCCGAAAACTTGGGGGCGTACAGTGAAGAACAAGGTGAAAGGTTTCACCAGGACATCAAGGACGCAGAGAGAAGGTACCAAGGAAGATGGAACACCACTATGATGGCTGATTTCTGCTGGTTGCTGCTGCGGGAAACCCCAGATGAAAAATACGCCAAGCAGCGCACCAAGAGAAGCATTCGGAGGAAGAAGAAACGGGCCCACCAGGAGATTGATTGACCCAAGAATGACTTTAAAATCTAAACTGTGTTGACAAATATCGTGTTTTTACTAAACTTTGAAATAAAAATTTGCTAGTTATTACCACAGTGTCGGATCTCATTTATTAGAATTTTATTTTCACACCATCGGGTGTTTGTCTTCATGTATTGCAATGGTGCGGTTTGCGTTTTCTATTCTTACATACATACCTGTACAACATTTTTTGCACATTTCTTTGCTTTGCTTTGTGTCTAACCTCGCTCTTATATGCTCAATGTTTGTGCACATGTATGTGGCTGTTTTAAGTGCAGACAATTTTGCTACCATCACAGTGTGTTTTGTTGACATTACTCTATTCTTATGTGCTGCCTTGTTACAATTTTCTTTATTCTTATTTGAATAACTACTAAACAATTAGTATAAAGAATTCATCCAAGAAACTTTTATCTCGATCGCACTCAATCTGAAACGTTCACCTCAAACTGCTAACCCAATGTAGCAAAAAATCTGTACGTGATGGAGCAAATTGGTTACCAGATTTGGATTCAGCGCACCAAAAAACGTAAAAATCAATCGAAACATTAGAGGCAGTTTAAAAAAAAATTTTTTAATGTACCTGTGTTATCTAATTGGGCGCTCAAGATCCTAATCAACTACTTAGGCTCCCATCGCTCACCTTCTACTTCAGGCCTAACATTCAGCCTATGCCCCCTTCTGCTACACATCATTTCACATGCTTTCAAAATCAGTTTTAAACGATGGCTTTGTACCCATCAAGATACCTTACGCAACCCATCATTTTGCACCAAAATCTCCTTTACCCGATTATTGCAGGAATCAACCGGCATCACTAAAGTTACACATCCACATTATGATGACCTAAAATCCCAACCTAATCTAATACTTGGCCCAGCTGACCATAGTTTAAACAAACGTGATGCTAGCATCAAACCTTGCGGAATACCATGGGTCACAGTTCACTAGGCAGCATATTGCCCCTTCCAGAGCACCCTTACCAGCTCTATAAATTATTTTGTTTCTTGAGTCCCTAACAAAGGATGGACTTGTTTTGCGAAGCCTCGGGGACAGAGGCTGCTGCAGAGAGAGTGAGAGAGAGGTAGAGAGGAGGGCTGGGAGATGGCAAAGATAGAAACTAGGGCTGAGCGGCAGATGAGACAAAGGCTGGTAGGTTGAGATGCTTATGGCAGGCAGCTGACAAAGGTGGAAAAACAAACATTTGTTTTGACCATGAAGATTTCCGGGGTACTTTTTAAATGTTGAAGATTTTAGGTACAATAACTAAGACCAGCTGATGCAGTGTTCTAATGATTGTTCCATTTCCTTAAGTATTTAGCAAATGGGGTTTTTTTTAATGATTTTTACCCAGAAGGGGCAATTTTGGAATAGTTTTAGTGGTTAAAGCGGCATGCTGAGAATCAGGGAAGCCAGGATTCAAATCCCACTGACACTCCTTATAACCCTGGGCAAGTCACTTCACCCTCCGCTAAGCTCTCTAGAGAAGGAAGCTAGCTGCTGCACCTGAAATGTAATTTGCCTTGAATGAAGGTTAGGAAGGGTGAGCAATTAAATCCAAATCTGACCCTGTCGCATCTCATCTCAGCGATTCACCTCGCTAAAGTTTGCAATCCAAATATGAGCTGTCTGCAACAAGACCACTCAGATCCCCTCAACCTCTCCAGGGCTAAAGCCTCCCACTTCCTCTGCCTCTTCTCCCTGGCAAGAGAATCATTCTCTATCTCTTGCTGCCCCGTTGCTATCCAAAATGATGCTGGCTAAGTTCTTTTTCACACTTTAACATACCTGTGGTCAGCCAGCATGATTCTGAGTGTGCTGTGCAAGATAGTAGGAACTAGGCATCTCTCTTTCTGCCTGTAGAGGGGTATGAAGGATTGGCGGTGTGGTGGGGTTCTGAAGGATCTGGGCCGCTTTGTTGGAGAGTGGATGGGGTAAGGAGCTTGTTCTGTCATAATGGTGAGAAATCAGCATCTGAGTAGCCTTGTTGTAGTCAAAATAAGGGGAGGGGGGTGTAGGTTGCTAAGAGGCTAGTGCACCAAGGGCTATGATGCAAGGTCAGCATGCTAGCCTTTTTCACTGCTTCTTCCTACCTCCCATCCCCCTCCTGTGTTAATTTTCTCACACTTATCTGACTATGAGGTTAATACACTGCTGGGTATAGGATATATCACTCAAAAAAATCCCTTCACCGGAGATAATTGAAATGCCCTATAAAGAAATCCCCTGTACAACCCCCCGTAGACATTTCTCAACATTTCAAGACACGTTTTCTACATTAAGCTAAGTTTTCATGATATTCACTAAAGAATGGTGTGATTAAAATGGACCTCTTCTGACGGGTGTGGTTTTGCAGTCCATCTTAACCTCCCTCATTGGGGTCTGACAAAAAGAAAAAAGAAAAAATTGGAGTCTACGGGGGGTTGTACAGGGGATTTCTTTATAGGGTATAGGATATAAGCTTAGATGCTTATTCGGCTTACATAAATAATTCTAAGGTTACCCGATTTCCCCAATTTTCAGGGATTGTCCACAATTTTAGTGCTTTGTCACTGACTCCCACCTGTTTGGGAACCTCCTGACCCCATTTCCAGCAATGAGGGCAGAGAGGAAAGAACCAAATTTATCTTCAGTTTAGTGATTTGAATATGTCAGTCTTTAGAATTTAAACCCATTATCTTGATATTTTATGCAGTACAAAAGAGATGCATCGCTGTTTCTGTTTCTTTGTCGATTTGTCTGCTTGGAAGTGATATTCTTGCTGTCATGGGATGGATGGGGCGGGGGGGGGGAAGGATAATAACTCCTCTTCCTTCCTCCATGCACTGTTGCTGAAACTTAGAACTCAGGTATCCCTCACTCCTCCATGCATACACTTTGGATAAGTGTCCCAGATCTGGTAATTTTACTAATTAGCATGCACTTAATTTGTTTTCAAATCTCCTGGCGGCAGCAAATTTTCTGGTGCCCCACCAACTTAGGCAGTCACCCTATGGCCATGGGTGAAGAATGGTTACACCCTGGTTTCTACTGGCACATTGCCACACTCCTGCCTCAGAGTGGCTGTAAATACGGTACCTTTATAAAGGCACTTAGGCACGTATTTTGTCTTTATAAAACGGGCACAGCATATGTACCATTTCTACCCAACCTCCTGCTATAAACTTCCCCTCTGTGTAAAAGGATAAAGGGAGGGGCATGCATATTGCAATAAAGACGATCATAAACTGGTCAAATTCTGGCTGCCAGATTGCATAAAATCTACCTCTGGAGGCGGGCCCGAGTCCAGGAGAAGGAGACATTGTTGGGGAACCAGCCTGAGAAGCCACCACTGTTGACACTAATATTGGGGACCCAACCTGGCCCAAGAAGCCACTGCTGCTGCTTAACCCAGGAAACTACTGCCCCCATTGGTGGGGCTCAGTATGGAAGCAGTACAGCAAACTTTTATAAGACAAAAAATAAAACACATCACAGTCTAGACTGAGCTGCCTGTCAGGAGGAGGAGGTGAGAGAAAGAGGGAGTAGAAAGTACCTGGAAAGAGAGGAGACAAAGAAAAGAAATAAAAGAGACAAAACAGTAAAGAGTAAAAGAAAAGAAAACCCCCAGAATTAAACGCACTGCTAAAACAAAAAGGCAACAAAAAATGGGGGAAATTTTTCCTGATATGGAAGTGCTTTAGATATTGTCCCACCCCAATGTGCCACATGAACCAAAGTGGGAGTCATGCAGAAAATATATGAAAGAGACTTATATGGTCTTTCTGAAATGTGCAGGATTTTAAAGTTGGCAAATACATTTCTGTCTCAATCTTTTCTGAATCCTGAATCTCTAAGTGAATGGAGTGAAAGTTAAGTTTTCAAAATACAATCACCCCCAAGTTAAGAATAACAAACTAGCTCTTTGCCTAACTTTAAAGACAAAGTTAACTTGAGTAACATGCAAATGCTTCTGGTTTCTTATTTTGGGCACCGTGTCTCCAAATGGGTTAGTTTTGCGCACACCATGACAGTCATGAACCTCACTCCTAAGCCAGGATATGTGGAGTATGATCCCAGTCTCTCAAATTTACTGCTAATGCTCAGCGTAGTACCTGCATCATGCCAAAGAGAACCACCTTCTTCTCCAGCTCATAAGATGTAACATGTATAAGCAACTTATCAAGGTGAACTTCGAAATTCAGTTTAATCAAGCCTGGGGCACCCAATATGATGGGAAATATTTCTGTATCTTTCTGCTACTGTACCTTTTCTAAGTCTCTGGCTGCATTTCTTGGTACTGAAGATTTTCGTCCCCACACAATGCACAGGATAATCACTTAGTACTGACGCAGTTGTATTATCAATGCCATTCCCGTGTTTTTCTCCTTTACCAGTACGTCTGGCTTTCTTGCATTTGGCTTTTTGTCAGAATGGGAACGTCTCAGGTAATCACAGCGCCTTCATCCTTCACAGTTCCCTCAGGGTGGTGCTTTTCTGGTACAGCTGTGTTATAGTGTTTACAAACGTTTGCAAAGGATGAGCTAGGTCACCTTACTGTGTCATGCTGCGGGAAAGGTGAGCTGCAGCCGCACTGTCAATAAATGGTGACAAATTGTTGTGGCAGGGCGTTGACAAGCTTCAGGATACTGAGGCACTCTTAGCTTCTTCTGTGAGATGTATCATCACGTCCCTATTATAATCTTACAGCTTCACTATATCAATACAGCACTGAAAGAAAAAGTATCCTTCCATGAGATCATCTGCTCCTGCACTGGAAAAAGCACAAAAACGTGTTCAGATTGTATTTCATAGCAGTGCCGAGAATGCAAGAACACGCTGGTCACATCTGGGGTCGCCTAATCTCGTCTCCTTGTCTTCTCTATTTGCCTCCTCAGTGCCCCCTAATGTCAGTCAAGGTTGCCAGGGAGGATGCGCCACGTGCTCCGATTACAATGGATGCCTGTCTTGCAAGCCCCGACTCTTTTTTGTGCTGGAGAGGATTGGTATGAAACAAATTGGGGTCTGTCTCCCATCATGTCCGAGTGGGTACTATGGGACAAGATCACCAGAAAAAAATTGGTGTACAAGTAAGTGATTCTTGTTTTTCAGTGTTAGAAATGTCACCTGAGAATGGATTTAGCCGGAATGGGAAACTGATGAACCTTCCTCTACTTCTAAGTTGGAAAAACAAAAATTGCTTTGGATTTAATGTTGAGCTCTTTAGCTGTTGGTTATCAATGACAACTAATGAGTCAGTCAACATACAAAGATATTGCTGGGCAATCCGTTTGTAGGAGGGAGATGTTATGGCGTTTTGGCAGCTCTGTGGTATTTGTAGACTTGCTTCTTCCAGTTTTCAGCATGTCTGTAATGGATATGTGTAAAATATGCTTTTGCATAAGTCAAAAATTAGGATTTTAGATTTTCAAAATCCGAGTTCAAGGAGAGTTATGATTGAGTATGGCAGGTGCTTCTCTGCTCTAGAGGGCTTACAATCAAAAGGCCTCATTTACTAACATGCAGTAATGTGAGTTATGCATTTAGCGGGGTAATTTTATAAGTGGTAAAATTTCATGCTTGTTTTGAAAGTATTCTATTCATTTAGGCATATATTTGGCCGCATATGCACATGAATGTCCTTTTATGAAATACCAATTAGCAGAAAAATATGCACATTCGCATGATGGTGCGCACTTTGCTGGAGAGCATACATGTAGGCAGAGCATAGAGAGGGCGCACAAGCGCATGCAAATAGATCATAAAATACTCGAATTTACTCTTGTACTTGCAAAATATAGATTCAGTCATTTACACCAACTGATGTAAATGTCTGTGCTTGTAATGTAGCGGCGTGTTAGGCCACTCTACGCTGGTATTGTTTTAAAGACAACTACAAAACTGTTCGGTCAATTACTGAACGCTTATTTCAGTGACAAAGGGGTATGTTTACTAAACTGCGTTAGTTTGATTCGTGTTAGGAGCCGCGGTAGAGCCAGAAATCCCAAATAAGGACATGGGCGGTACATCGTTACCGATAATGCGCGTTACAGAAATTAACGAGCGTTAGAGGGTGCCGTGGCGTGTTACCGTGCGTTAAACTTAAGAAGGCGCACAGACACAACACACTGAAACAGAGCTATAGCACAATGGTTACTGCACTGACTGATGATACAGGTGTCATGGGTTTGTTTCCCCAGTGTGCCGAATGCATAAGGCTGGCTGAGGCATCACCCTGTACATTTAAGTAGTGAATGAGGAGGCATTTTACATTTATTTTCAGTAGTGTTGCCAGCAAGCACACCCTCACAGTGGCGTAACCTAAGGTGCCGCATAAGGCACTCCATAGGCTTCATTATAAAGTGCACTGTCCGCTGAGGCACTGTAAGGTTACAGTACGCTGAGGGGTTGTCGCTGGCAGCACTAATGTACATTAAAAATAGACAATGCTGCAGACAGCCCTATAAAATAACCCCATGGTGGGTTTGAACCCATGACCACTGGCCCCACAGGGAGTGAAGGAACCACTGGGCTACAGCCCCCTGGCTGCCTACTGAAGGGTGTCAGGCCACCACCCAAACCGCCCGCTGTGTTGGCCAGGATCTGGGTCAACGCACCCATACCCATGGTGCACTGCACATGCAGATCAGCAGTCCAGAGATGAACACAAGATGGGGTATGCACCCCCACAGCACCCTGGCCTGGTAGGACGAGATGACCGTGTGCGTCACTGCCACAGAGTAGCAATAGACAGTCACATTATGCGGGTACTGTGCCCACCCTGAGGTTGAGGTGGGGCGCCCAGCACCAGGTCCACAGCACCTTTCATGGCTGAAATACGCCATGCTGCAGGTCCCCATCAGTGTGTGATAGGTAGTTCCGTTAGACAGACCTAGGATACATGTGTGTCCTGCTGTATGTCTCGGTCATGTCTAGTCCCGGTCGGCGATGATGCACCCAGAATAGTGCATATCCTGTGTTGGTGCCATGGTTACCTGCTGTAGGTGAAGGGGGGGTGTATGGACCCATAGGCAGTTTATGCACCACCACACAACCCACCCTCTGGGGCTCAGGGTGGGAAACAGGAGCACCCAACAATAGATCCACAGTCTACCTCCCTGCAATGGTAGCAGTAGAGGGGACCATCAACCCCAGTCCTGCTGGGGAACAGACAGAGCGCTACACATCCATAACGCAATGGCAGACAGACGGCAGGCCTGGAAATGCTCAGCTGCCCCCCACCATTATCTGACATTCTCCAGCAGCAAGCCTCCAGCCGCTGCACCCTGCAAGGTGTTCCAGCAAGACACATACTAGCTGCAGACAGTCCGCCAGCTAGTCCATAGTGCATGGTCCTGGGGGAGATGCATGCACCCAGAACAGGGATGTCAGCATACACACCAAGCAGATAAGTCAGTGATTGGGCCCCAAAAGAGAACCCATAAATATCACATGAGAGAAATGACATATAGCACTATGGGGGAACCTAGCCATGCAATGGTCACTGCTCAGTCAGGGTGAGAGTGACCTCCCAGCAGGACATGCTATGGCCACCCTGTCCATGCAGGTGGTGGCCAGGCACTATAATGTCTGAGCCATTGCCCTATGCCGTGTGCAGATGCATCCAGGTCAGGCCACCCTATCCATGCTATTCCCACAGTACCTTGCTCCTCATTATGCACATTGGCAGGCCAATACTGGCAACAGTGCTAGCAGTGAGGGCTGTGGAGGGTGTTGGCAGCCACCACACACTGGATAGACAGACACACACTCCCCACACCTATGCCAGTATTGTGCAACTATAGAGGTGTTGGGCAGCCCAGGCCACCACACCAGTCCTGGGCACAGTGCAGGCATGGCTATGGTACGCAATACTGTAGGAGTCACTCCCCAGATTGGTAAACACTGTCAGACACAAGACCTGTAGCACACTCCAGAGACATCAGAAAGGTTGCTATGATGCAGCTCACTCAGAAAATTGTACTTAACCTAGGAATTGCGATCTGCCAGTAATCATAGCAACCTTTTGATAGATGTGTACCATATTCCCCAGTTTAGGGTGGCATTACTAAGGTATGCAAGTGCTAGTATTGGGAGATGCACGCAGAGCCCAAAGTCCTGCCTCTCCAGGAGGCTTTGGATAATGGGACCTGTGGGTGTGTCTGCCCCTGTTGGCTGCTGCTTTACGGCAGAGGTTCCCAACTCCAGTCCTGCGGTGCCAAACACTGTTCGGGTTTTCATGCTGTCCCTCATGAATATGCATGAGGTACATCTGCATACCATGGGGGTGGCACATAGAAATGCAGCACAGGCATCTTTATCAGAGGCAGCATGGATCCGGAATGGTGTTTGGCCCTCCAGGACTGCATTTGGGAGACTCTGCTCTAGGTAATGTGCATGTTTATGGTGTCTGTGCTCTGTAGGGTAGAATGTAGGTGTTTTGGGCATGTTTACGTCATCTGCAATAAAGGTGCTGTCTGTATTAGCAAGTTGTAGTAGTGGGTAAAATATGGGGACTGGGTTGGCAGGAACCACAGCTGGGACTTGAACTGGTCTGAATACACTGGTTTTGTGCACTGCACCACCTTGTTGTCACAGAGTCAGTATATTCCTTGGTGATACCATGACTGTTCATCAGACAGGGCCCGTCTGTTGCAGTACACGGCACCCACCTACACAGGGCTAGGCCACGGTCTGCTCTGGGCAGCTGCCACTGCCCCCTCCACCACCAGTATCCCTCAGCCACCATGCTGACATGCCCTTCTGCTGGTGGTGCTGGTGGTGCGCAGTCTCAGGCCATCCAGTGTGCAGGTAGGAGGCTGCCTATGGTGTGGGTTCTGGGGTAGGGGTGCCTGCATAGACGTCGACGCTTCCCCCAGCCCCGCCTGCCAATGTTCCGTGCCCTTGGGGGTGGCTGTTGGGTACTATCCCCTGTGACACTGTGGGAAACACACTCGTGCCCATGTTGGTCTTCAGCAGTTGCTGTCTGGCTGCTCTGCTGTTTCAGCATTCGTATGGGTCACCTAGGCATCACCCTAGTCCGCACTGTGGCCCAGCTCCACCACAGCATGTGCCGCCTGCGGCCCACTGTATCCCCTTCTCCGGCATCTGTCCAGTTGCCGTTCCGACATGCCCGCCCTGATGTTGCGGGACATGTGCATGCCATAGGAACCCTGTCCGATGGTGGGGAAAACCCTGAGCAGCGCTATTTCACTGTGGGCTCATTCACCTTGTATGGGGACGGAGTATAGACCCTTCCACGATTTATATCTTTTCTATGGAGCTTACTCGGGGGGGAGGGGTTGATGTTTCTCATTGATACCACTATTGGCCAGCTTGGTTATGGTCTTTTTCCAGTTTGTTGGGGTCATTTTCAGTGTTTATGTGCCCTTTTGTTCTGTGCACATGTATCACACTTATCACGTTTTTTAGGTTTCCCTGCCTGGGCTGTACATTGCTGACACTGAAATGGTTTCTCTCCCCTGTAATGTGCATTTAACGGCAGGTTTTCGTTCGCGTTGGAATTGAGCTCTTCAGATCAGCGCGTTAGTGTGAAGGGAGCCTCTCCCCGCCCACTCTCCGCCCACTCTCCGCCCATTGACCCCTTCTCTCCGCCCTCTCTCCATCTTCTGCGGTGTTTTACCGCGCTGCGGGAGTTTACGATCGTTAACTACGGTTAAAGCTGTCACCAGTAACCCTCCCCAGAAGCAAAAGCATGGGGGTAGGTCAGCCTGGGCGTGTCCAAACCTAGCAAACAGGATAGTGCAGTTGGCCCTGCACTGCCTTCTGGGTATTGTAGTCCCTCTTACTAAGCAAGGAATGAGTTGTAGTCGAGTGGAGTTAGGCAAAAGACAGGATTTTATTTCCCCTCCTGGGTGGATTCATTGCAAAAAAAACAAGAACAAAAATGACCATACTTCTGGTACAAAAATGAAACGAAACAGGAACAGAAACAGCTTCTATCTTCAGCTCACATAAATGATTAGTTGAACAAAAACTTAACTGCAGCAGTCCCTTTTCTCAAAGACAAACTCTCTTGCTTTCAGTGCTGTTTCACCAAAACCTTTAAACAGCTATTCTAGCATAGAGACGTGACATGGTCTGCTACAGACAGCGTACAATCCATTTCTTCTTCTGGGGTTTGTTCCATAAGAAATTCTGTTGGCATTTCTTCACACTCACCCCCAGCTAAGTATTCTTGTGGATTATTATACGTCCCTCCAAAGAACAGTCTCTCTTCACTGCCTCGAGACTTCCCTTCCCCTGTTGCTACAGAGCAGGGTGGAAGATTACCACATATACTGGAGCTTGCTATAGGAGAGCCCCACAAACTCTCTGGCAGTTACAGGGAAAACTTTTACATTCAGTTTCTCTTCTATAAGGTTTATACAGCCTACCTTCCGGCTTTCTCACACAGGAACCTCTCAGCACAGCTGGGTCAATAAGGCTTTCACAGCACGGCTGCGTTCTCCTGCCTTTTACCCTTTGCTTTCTCTCTGACATATAAATGTCTTCTGGCCAGGACGTCTCTGCTTCATTGGACCTGCAGCTTTCAACTTGGACACTTTCCTCTGGTCCCTTTCTCCAACTGGTTCCCCAACCAGTCCTCCGACCAAGGCTTCCTTCAGTCTTGCAGCTGGGTCTCTCATCAACTCTCCTGCTGAGACTCCTCCTGGTTCTGAGTCCTCCCCTTGTTCTCTCTGTTCCTGTTCTTGCTCTCCTTGTTCTTCCTCTTGCTGCTCTCTCTTGCTGCTCTCCCACTATCCTCAGGTGAGTAATTTTTATGTGCATGTGTCCTAGGGCTTAACTGCACCCCGCCCTCATCCAGCTGCCTCTCATTACACCCTGAGCTCGGGGCTTGTTTGCAGTTTGGGCATGTTCTCTCCCCTCGTGACATTCTTTGTTTATGTTGCTCATGGCAACCCTGGGCCATGTGCTTTTCTATGCTGTCAGTTTCAGACACACTTTCTTCAGCTTCACCCAGATCCATAGCTTCTGGAAGATCCACTACATTACAACGCGCGTTATGTAACGTTAACGATTGTTCGCACGTCATAACACGCATTATGACGCGCGAACGATCGTTAACGTTACATTACACGCGTTATGTACCGTTACCGCAGTTTAGTAAACATACCCCAAAGTTTCAGATGCGTTCAATCAAAACATATAGGCAAAGTAGAGCTTTTCAATCTAATAGGCAGCGACACTCGTTTTCATTCAGTATGCGAAACAAGGTCTCAGACTTATAATGCACTTTGATCTAGGCTTGCGTCCATTGATGTAGTGCTGTATTTGCATCAATGACCTTCTAATTCAACTTTCGCTACTGTGCAAACTATGCAAACTTGTGTTGGATAAACAATAACTTAGCTGTGTTGCTCCACCGAATCTTCGTTAGCTCACAAAGCTGATCCCGACGCACTACTCAGGCACTGCAAAGGTGTTTCAAAGCTCAATTTCATCAGGAGATCCATTCCCATATTCTAAAATACAAACAACAATCCCAAACTAAAAACCCTAAATAATCTTTCGGTCGCTCTCTACTATGTAAAACATTCTAAAAAACACAATAAGACGCTCGTACTTACACAAAATGATGCTGCCCGCGTCTTCATTCACTCATCGCCCACATGGCTATCAACTTCCGGATATGCTGAAGACGCCGCGCATGCGAGATGGAACTATCCACTAACATTTAAACCCTTACTCAGGGTTCCATAATCACATGCACCTGTCCCTCAAACCTTATACTATAAGCCTTCCATACCTTTCAACTCAACACATACTCTGTATAGTAAGTTTGCCTCTTGTGTCCTGTCTTGTCTCTGTTCTCTGCATTCTTTCTTTCTTTCCTGTTTTATAAATTGTACATTTCTTTTCTCTTTCCCGGCTTCGGCCAAATTTTATGTATTTTATTATTGTACACTGCCTTGATTATTACAGAAAGACGGTTTTTATCAAATGAATAAACCATATTAAATGAATAATAAACCATAAAAATATAAAAATATAGAATAACCCTTAACCATTGATTGATTGAAAACCAACCCCAGCACCAACCTTACTATATACCACTGCAAAAATCTATTATGCAAAAATCCCCTAGAGATGCAAAAATCTCTGGTGCAACGTCCCCTAGTACCATTTACTATTGATCTTAAACCCCATATTATGAGGTCCTTCAAGTACAAACCAACCAATCGATGGTCGTATTCAATCCCTTCGGGGAAACCGTACCCAATCTGTATATCCGTCTCTGCTCTTTCAACAGAAGGGTTTCATCCAGAGTCTTACCCCCCACTGCTTGTGTTACTTGTTCGATAACAAAACTATGTAACTGCTCAAACGTGTGTCCCTGTGATAAGCAATGCGCTAGTATCGGGGCCTCTAATCTACGACACTTTAATCGACTCCTATGCTCCCTTAGTCTCACCTTAAAGGGACGTAATGTTTTGCCCACATACATCAATCCGCACGGACATAAAATACTGTACACAACTGCCTTTGAATCACATGTAGTATGGGACCGGAGATTATAGCTAACTCCTTGATACTTAAACTGGGATATCTCTAACATCACTTCACAAGTATCACAGTCTCCACACTTCTTATGACTACCATCTAATCTTTTCGGTTCTAATGCGGGAAGCACCGTAGGGCTTAAATACTCTTTCATATTCCATCCTCGCTTCCACACGCAATGTATCCTCTTGTTTATTAACCCCAGGACCACTGTGAGAACATTCCTATGTTTATGTAAAAGCCGTTGTATATGATAACTCATTGGAGAAAAAGCTGTTACCAGGTTAACCACATCAGAATCAGTTCGTGCAACCATCGGTGGCGATCTCATTTGCAACAACTCTGATCTATGATTATAAAGCGCTCTCCTGTAGGCTCGTTGCACTATTGGCTTAGGATATCCCCTATCCAAAAAATCTTTTTTAAGATCATTTGCTCGCCGTTTAAAATCCTGAACATTCGAGCAGTTCCGTCTAAATCGCAGAAACTGCGAAAAAGGAAGAGCGTCTTTCAACTGTCTAGGGTGTTTACTAGTATAATGGAGAAAGGTGTTCCTATCTGTAGATTTCTTAAACACTGACGTATGCCACTTATGACTGCCCCTAGTGACCTGCACATCCAAATACATGATGCAGTCCCTATGATATTCATATGTAAATTTTATATCATCATCTCGCTGGTTAATCCATTGAAAAAATTCCAACAGCAACTCTTGGGTCCCTTTCCAAAGTACAAATACATCGTCTATGTACCTCCTCCACACTATCAAATTCTGTGAAAAAGGAGAATTCGACAACCAACGTGCTTCAAACACACTAATATAAAAATTTGCTATCGACGGGGCGCATGTAGCGCCCATCGCAACCCCAGCTATTTGTTGGTACAGGTGTCCCTCAAAGACAAAATAATTCCTGTATATCGCCAGGCGTGCGAAATCCAACAAAAAATCCATGTGCATAGCGGAAAGATCCCCCCCTTGCTGTGGTATATTAGTGTATAGAGATGTTACTCGACCAGAGGGAGTCTATTGGAGCCTTTATCTACCTATTTGGACTCTTTTCTACGTCTGTTATTGTCCACAATACCGTCTTATTTAAAAGACACGACCCATTTTTTGAATATTGTGGAAGGGATGGCAGAATGGTCAGAGCAGTTAGATACTTTGCTAGTTACCATGGATGTAACATCCCTATACACTAATATACCACAGCAAGCAGCACTGACAATAGTCCACCACACACTTTCTTTAAGGGGGGATCTTTCCGCTATGCACATGGATTTTTTGTTGGATTTCGCACGCCTGGAGATATACAGGAATTATTTTGTCTTTGAGGGACACCTGTACCAACAAATAGCTGGGGTTGCGATGGGCGCTACATGCGCCCCGTCGATAGCAAATTTTTATATGAGTGTGTTTGAAGCACGTTGGTTGTCGAATTCTCCTTTTTCACAGAATTTGATAGTGTGGAGGAGGTACATAGACGATGTATTTGTACTTTGGAAAGGGACCCAAGAGTTGCTGTTGGAATTTTTTCAATGGATTAACCAGCGAGATGATGATATAAAATTTACATATGAATATCATAGGGACTGCATCACTTATTTGGATGTGCAGGTCACTAGGGGCAGTCATAAGTGGCATACGTCAGTGTTTAAGAAATCTACAGATAGGAACACCTTTCTCCATTATACTAGTAAACACCCTAGACAGTTGAAAGATGCTCTTCCTTTTTCGCAGTTTCTGCGATTTAGACGGAACTGCTCGAATGTTCAGGATTTTAAATGGCGAGCAAATGATCTTAAAGATTTTTTGGATAGGGGATATCCTAAGACAATAGTGCAACGAGCCTACCGGAGAGCACTTTATAATCATAGATCAGGGTTGTTGCAAATGAGATCGCCACCGATGGTTGCACGAACTGATTCTGATGTGGTTAACCTGGTAACAGCTTTTTCTCCAATGAGTTATCATATACAACGGCTTTACATAAACATAGGAATGTTCTCACAGTGGTCCCGGGGTTAATAAACAAGAGGATACGTTGCGTGTGGAAGCAAGGACGGAATTTGAAGAGTATTTAAGCCCTACGGTGCTTCCCGTGTTAGAACTGAAAAGATTAAATGGTAGTCATAAGAAGTGTGGAGACTGCGATACTTGTGAAGTGATGTTAGAGATATCCCAGTTTAAGTATCAAGGAGTTAGCTATAATCTCCGGTCCCATACTACATGTGATTCAGAGGCAGTTGTGTATAGTATTTTATGTCCGTGCGGATTGATGTATGTGGGCAAAACATTACGTCCCTTTTAGATGAGACTAAGGGAGCATAGGAGTCGATTAAAGTTTCGTAGATTAGAGGCCCCGATAGTAGCGCATTGCTTATCACAGGGACACACGTTTGAGCAGTTACATAGTTTTGTTATCGAACAAGTAACACAAGCAGTGGGGGGTAAGACTCTGGATGAAACCCTTCTGTTGAAAGAGCAGAGATGGATATACAGATTGGGTACGGTTTCCCCGAAGGGATTGAATACGACCATAGATTGGTTGGTTTGTACTTGAAGGACCTCATAATATGGGGTTTAAGATCGATAGTAAATGGCTCTAGGGGACATTGCACCAGAGATTTTTGCAGCTCTAGGGGATTTTTGCATAATAGATTTTTGCAGTGGTATATAGTAAGGTTGGTGCTGGGGTTGGTTTTCAATCAGTGGTTAAGGGTTATTCTATATTTTTATGTGTTGAGTTGAAAGGTATGGAAGGCTTATAGTATAAGGTTTGAGGGACAGGTGCATGTGATTATGGAACCCTGAGAAAGGGTTTAAATGTTAGTGGATAGTTCCATCTCGCATGCGCGGCGTCTTCAGCATATCCGGAAGTTGATAGCCATGTGGGCGATGAGTGAATGAAGACGCGGGCAGCATCGTTTCGTGTAAGTACGAGCATCTTATTGTGTTTTTTAGAATGTTTTACATAGTAGAGAGCGACCCAAAGATTATTTAGGGTTTTTAGTTTGGGATTGTTGTTGTTTGTATTTTAGAATACGGGAACGGATCTCCTGATGAAATTGAGCTTTGAAACGCCTTTGCGGCGCCTGAGTAGTGTGTCGGGATCCACTTTGTGAGCTAATGAAGATTCGGTGGAGCAACACAGCTAAGTTATTGTTTATCCAACACAAGTTTGCATAGTTTGCACAGTAGCGAAAGTTGAATTAGAAGGTCATTGATGCAAATACAGCACTAAATGAATGGACGCAAATCTAGATCAAAGTGCATTATAAGTCTGAGACCTTGTTTCGCATACTGAATGAAAACGAGAGTGTCGCTGCCTATTAGATTGAAAAGCTCTACTTTGCCTATATGTTAAAGACAACTAGGCATCTACTTGTCTTTTATAAAATAGGCTTAATGCATGTCAACTAGGCACCTCTCTATAAGTTACACTCATAGGGAATAACTTTATACTGCATTTTCTGCATGCAAAGTATGTTTTACATGCAGAGGACACATGTAAAAAAAGGTGTGTCAAAAAATAGCATCAGCATTTTTGTGGCCTGCACATAGGTGTTCCCAATAGCGCAGTTTCAATGGAGCAGGAGCAGAGCTGTGATGCATAAACGTGCTTATGAAATACATACACAGATGCATAGCGTACGGGCAGCCATTTATACTTTCTTCAGAACCTAAACATTTAGGGCCCGATATTGAGTTGGGCAGGCTATGTGCCACGGCGGTGCATAGCCTGCCCACCGACCCCTTTAACATGGATTTTCACTTCCACGCAGACGGCTACGTGGGTAGCATCGAATATCACTGCTACCCGTGTGGCCCCTTCCTCCACCCCCGCTCCACCCCTAACATGCCCCAATACCTATATAAGTGCCCTTCGAATATCCCGGATAGGGCCCTTACACGGGTAACCAAGTAAGTTACCCATGTAAGGGCCTTCGAATATCGGGCCCTTAGAAATATAAAACTGAGGCTCCTAGTGAAGCGCAAAGTATTTTTTTGAATTTTAAACCCAATAAACTTCTGGTCTTCTTTCATTCTAACCCCCTCTGAAGGCACTAATCAAAGCAACCTTGGCGGTATAAATATACATGTTGTTTGACAGCACGCATACATGAACCCACTGAGTGAAGAGGTGGGTAAAATGAGGTGGAGTTTTGAAATGTGTGTGGTTTTGTCTAACCAAAGCTACGTGCTTCTTTTCCAAAGTTAAAATTATATACATTATAATCAGGTGAATTCTCTGCATGTCATTTTTCTTGTGGCCCCTAAGGCCACAGGAAAAAGGCCCACGGAGTGTGCACCAACGCAGGGAGTGTTGATCATCGCTGCCTGTGTAAGTGTGGCTGTGAACTTTCTTATTCAGTGGTTCTAGATGCTGTGAGCAATATACTGTGCAATCTGTATATTAAGCTTTGTGACTGCTGTTTAAGCGTACAATGTGCTTCATGTTTGTTCCGTTCTCTGGCTACTTGTGATTTGTAAATTGTTCGTGTCCATTTGAGCCTTCAGTTTTGGATCTTCCACCTATGCTTCTGCCTCTCTTTCTTCTTTTGCGTTCCAGAATGCAGAGCTGAGTGTGAGACCTGTTTCAACAGCAATTTCTGCACAAAGTGTAAAAGTGGGATTTACTTGCAGATTGGAAAGTGCCTTAAAACCTGTCCAGACGGGTTTGAAAATAACAATCACACTATGGAGTGCACCAGCATCGGTAAGTGGAATTTCAAAAAAACTTGTCAAACTAAAGTTCAGCAATGATTCTAGCACCTGATACCAGCCCAGCCTTAAAAAGAGACATCACGGCCAGCCAGAGCCAGGTCCAAGGATAAATAATGCTATTGGCAAGCCTGGGCCCAAGAAGACATGCCAACATTGATCATGACCAAGATCGTGGACAGATGCTGTAGAAGATGCTGTCATGGCTGACCCAAGCCTGAGAAAAGGACACCACAATCAAGGCGCCCTAGGTGAACCTTTAATCTTGCTCCCCCTTCCCTCGCAGTTCAAAATCTCACTGCTGCCTCTCTTCCCCTTAGAGTCAAGCATCCTCCTCCCTGTCTAGTCCAGCATCTTCCTGTCCACCCCCACCATGGACCAGCAATCTCTCCCTCTCTCCCTCCCTGGCAGTCCAGCATACCCCCACCCCCCAGCTGGCTGTCTAGCAGCTCTCCATTCTCCTCCTGCTGTGTCTGTCTTAAAGGAGGTGCCGTCATCCTGCCGCGGCTGGCAGAACACCTAGAGCTGAAGAGGCATTGCAGCAGCTTAAACACAAGGAAGCGTGTGGCCTCTGCATATGCGCATACTGAAGACCTGCAGCGTCCATGTCACCTCTGCAACAGGAAGTAGGCGGGGACTCGGCAGGCTTTCACCATGCGTGTGCTGAGGCCCTGCGCTGCCTTGAAGTTTCTTCTACTGCCAACCCCATACTCTGCTCTTTCCGCCTTGCTGCACTGTATGCCTGGAATACATGTCCTGAGTCAGCACGTCAGGCTCCAACCTGATCTTATTCAAATCCAGGCTAAAAACTCATCTCTTTGAGGCTACGTTTGAATCCTGGCCCCCTTAATCTCCATATGCATAAGCATTTTAATAATTTGTCTTAAGAATTTCCTAGTCCCCTGTTGTTCTGTTTGTCTATTTTAGCAAATTCTAAGCTCTCTGGAGAAGGGAATGTGTTTTATGTGTACAAGTACAGTGCTATGTATGCCTGGTAGCACTATAATAAATGATTACGAGTAGCAATAGTAGTAGTGGTTGGCCTGATGGAAGCACCGGCCCTGGTTCTCTTCTCTTCCACTGGAGAAAGAAACGGAAAGATGAACAGCAGGAAAGAAGCAAATAAAAAAATCACAAGGCAATTAAGCAAAAGAAGAAGCAAAATGGATATTACTGGGCCAATTTTTCAAAGGAGGTCTACATTTACTATCTGCCAGTAAAAGTATAGCCCTTTTGGATGTCCGTATTCAAAGCGCTATGCAGAGCATGCTGGCAGCACTGACGCGGCAGAATGAGGAACCTTCTTTATGCGGTGTCCGCAGCTGTCAGCACAGAATGACCTTCAGCACGGATAGATGCTCAGAGGCCTTACACCAGCATCAACAGCTTTAATATTGCTTGATTGTTCTGCCATGCTGGCCACATCCCTCCCCCCTCCCCCCCCCCCCAAAAAAAAATTCTGCCCCCCTTGGTGGGCACCTAGTCCACCTATTGAAAGGATCAGCTCTGTGTGCGGCCAAAAATTGCTCTAAGTACTCCGATACTATCCTACGAGATGCCTTGGCAGAGTTATGGCATAGAGCAGTGATATCTGCACACCATAGAGGTCTTTTCTAACGGGCGCTAAGGTGTTGCACCTAAATCGTGCACAGCGCAGAAACCGTGGCACGTTACAGGAAACATCCCTGTGTTAGCTGTCAAGGGCGTGGAAAGCATTTCCCTGGCAGTTAACGCGGAGCCCTGTCCCATGGGACGTTAGGTGAACCAGCGCTAATTCAGTTAGCACATGGTGTGAACACAACGCTAACTGCACTGAGCTTGCCATGCTCACTCTCCACACTTACCTTGCCCGCTAGCGCCTCTAACACAGGTTGCACAGTTAGTGTGGGACACATCCTGCGCTGTCATGGTTCTGCGTTGCAAGTCGCGCCTGGATTTACATGTGGGTTTATGCACATAAATCTAGGTATTTTAGTCATATATGCATATAAGTTAACATTTCTGTTAGTATGACGTGGTTACTATGCTGAAAGCACATGCATTGGGAGGATCACATGTATTTTCACTGTAGGCACAAACAGGGGGAGCCTGGATGGAGCATTGGCAGAGCACAAAGTTACACAAGTAAATTATAAAGTACTATAATTTACGCACATTCATAAAATGACTATGCTTGAGCATTTATAGCAGCCGTAGCGCTGGCATAAGTGCTTGCGGCTTAAATTAACACCAGTTTGACAACTTACACCCTATTTTCTAAAGCATTTGTGTATCATATCATATAAAATAGGTATGAAATATGCACGTAAAAACGCATATTAATCTAGGCATGCTTTGTAAAAGTAGACTCTGTAAGGACAGCCTGTACATTTACTCTGGAATTCGTTACCAGAGACTAGTAAAAGTGTGTGGCTGGGATTAAAAAAACATGAGAACATACAAGATGCCATACTGGGTCAGACCAAGGTCCATCAAGCCCAGTATCCTCTTTCCAACAGTGGCCAATCCAGGTCACAACTACCTGGCAGGTTTCCCAAAAGGTACACAGATTCCATGCTGTTTATCCCAGGGGTAAGCAGTGGATTTCCCTGGTCCTCTTAATGGTTTATGGACTTTTCCTCCAGGAATGAATCAAAACCTTTTTTAAAACCCAGCTGCACTAACAGCTTTCACTACATCCTCCGGTTACAAATTCCAAAGTTTGTTCACATGCTGAGTGAAAAAATATGTTCTCCTATTAGACTTTTAAATGGCTATATTGGAGCTTTATTGTGTGTCCACTAGTCTTTGTATTTTATGAAGCAGTAAACAACCGATCTACATTTACACGTTCCATTCATTATTTTATAGCCCTCTATCATATCCCCCTTCAGCTGTCTTTTTGCCAAGTTGAAGAGTCCTATCCTTTTAAGCCTTTCCTCATAGGGGTTTGGACAAGTTCCTGGAGAAAAAGTCCATAAACCATTATTAAAGAGGACCAGGGAAATCCACTGCTTACTCCAGGATAAGCAACATAGAATCTTTTTGGGAACCTGGCAGGTACTTGTGACCTGGATTGGCCGCTGTTGGTAATAGAAGACTACGCATGAAGGCTGGGGAGAGTATGAGAGGCAAAAACTGTTGGGGGACCCAGGCAATGGTGATATGTGAGGCAAAAAGGCAATTGCTTCTTTGCTTCACCTATCAAGTGTGGGGAGGAGTGGCCTATTGGTTGGGGCAAGTTGCCTCAAGCCGGAGAGACTGGGGTTTCTAGTCCCGCAGGCACTCCTTGTGGCCTTGGGCAAGCCACTTAACCCCCCATTACCTCAGGTACAAAACATAGATTGTGAGCCCTTCAGGGACAAGGGAAACATATACCATACCTGAATGTACACCGCTTTGAACCAATGAAAAACAGTATATAAGCACTGCTAAATAAATACATGGCAAAGGGGGACCAGAGAGGCACCTTAAGGGATTGATTTTAAATCTCTTTGCCCCTAGATACAGAATGGGAAAGAGTTTTAGTTAAACAGTTCATAAGAGGGTTGTTGTTGATCTCAGTGGATTCCCTTCCCCCACTCGAACTTTACTGGAGTCAGTCTTGAGAGGAATGGGGAGAGGCAAAGCAAAAGGGGTCTCAGCTGCTGGTTCCTAGATTCCTTGAGAATTTGTTGAGACCTGTAATAAATAAATAAGTGTGTAAAATACATTTTGTACTTTGTTTATCATCTGTTTCTGTTGAGCTGGATCGTTCCTAACAGAATTGTGATAAGCATGCTGCGGTTTCCCTAGTGTGTAGGTGTCTACAAGATCAATGCATCTACACACCTCTCTCGCACATTAACAGCTCCTGTCATTTCTGGAGTGAACGTTCAAATCCAAACTAGTCTATGGCCACTGCATCTGATCTTATACGCTATGGGGGTTATTCCGAACCATGAATAGCAGGGATGGACATCCCCGCTATTCGTGCCGGCTTCAGCTGGTTGTGTGGGGAAGTTAGCCGGGAGTGGAGAAGAGGTGGCCTGGGGGCGGAGAGTGGGCGGGCAGTGGGTGGTCGCCGGCCCTGGACGTACAGGGCCGATTCTAATGTCGGCCCTGGATGTCCAGGGCTGGCAAATTGGCTGGAGAGTTTATAAGCATGCTGCAGTTTCCTGGAGATTTTGTTTTTCAATTTGGGGTGGAAGGGGCTGGGGGGGGGGACAAAGTTAATCCCCTGCAGCCCAACCCTGGCCTTAGAGGCCAGATCGGGGATCAGGCTGCGGGGGAATTAACTTTTTGGGGCAGCGGTCAGCATTGCAGCTTTTAAATGGATCCACGGTGCCATGGCAACAGGACGCCATGGCGCCACGGATCCATTTAAAAGCCCTGGCTGAGTTAGCCGGGCTATACGTATCGCAGTCCCAGCCTACACGTACAGTGCTGTTTGCGATTCTGATCCTGCAGGGCTGGATGTGCACCGTGGGATCAGATTCGTGATTTCCTTTGTATGTCTGGGTCAGCCCGGACGTACAAAAGATATCTGCGTCGTGAATAGAATTGGGCCCCATGCTAATATGCTACTTTTTGTTTTTCCTTGCAGTGCACTGCACAGTCGGTGAGTGGAGCCCCTGGAGCCCTTGTGCGAAAAAGGGGAAAACCTGTGGCTTCAAACAAGGTAATGAAACAAGAATCCGAGAAATCATCCAGGCCCCTTCAGCACATGGCAGCCCGTGCCCACCTCTCAGCGAGACAAGTAAATGTATAGTACAGAAGAAGAAATGTCCAAAGGGAGAAAAAGGTACTGTCAAAGCCATCAGGTTTAAGTTTTCATTGGTTTTGCAGTGGCGAGGTACGGATGAATGTTTTAAGTTGCTGGTTCCAGCACTATGATAACTGGGAAAGAAATAGATCCAGCTCTTGTTCTTAGATGGTATGAAGGGGGAGGGGCTCTTGTTCATAGAGAGAGAAAATACATAGTTCAAGATGGGGAACAGTCTAAGGACAACAAACCTCAAACAGTCAGCACCAGTGCAATGGTATTAGGTGTCCTGAGTGAACCTTCAGCCTTGCATGCCCACCCTCCCCCCCCCCCCTCCATTATCTTTCAGGCCCCTAGGTCCCTCCTGAGATTTTCATAATTAATCATTAGGGCTATACAGGGCCGTACCGAGCGTGAATTGCACCCTGTGCGACTTGCACATTGGGCGTGTGCTCCGCGCCCCCCAACCTCGATCTAGCCACTTTCTGGATGTGGGCGGGAGAGAAGAGGCACACGCCCGATGTGCAAGTCGCCGGCGTGCAAAGCAGATCTGTCCCTCTCTGCTCTGACGCCAGATCTGCTTAGTGTGCCGCGAGAAGGCTTAAGGTTCGCATTTCAGCTGTCTGCCGGTGCCTGCCACCACTGAGAGAAGAAAAAGTGGTGATGACAGGCAACGGCAGACAGCTGAAATGTGAACCTTAAGCCTTTACGCCCTGTGCGGCTGCACCACTCGCACAGGGCTAGGTACAGTCCTAGGGCTATATTTCTTTGGTGGGGGGGGGGGGAATCTGGAACTCATTTCCACAGTTCCACCACTTCTTTACAGAGGCCAGAGGCAGAGCAAAAACAGACATGCCAAGAGTGTGACACATGCATTTGGCCCCTCTTACATGCTCACACACCATTATCCTCCTCTCTCATGCATTTATCTGCCTCTGTTCAGCTCCTTCCCCATCCAGTGTCCATCACTGCCACACTAGTAGCAACAGAACACAATAGGAGAGCCGACCCTGCAAGTTTAGAGTGTCTCTGACCGCTCTGCCATTCCCGCTCCTCAGAAACAGGAAGTTTACATTAGAAGGGGCGGGGCTGGCAGAGCTGTCAGCGGCACTCTAAACTTGCAGGCTCTGCTCTTCTATTGTGTTCTATTACCGCTGCTGCAGGTCCTGGCAAGTGGCAGCAGCAGAGGAGGTTGGGCACTGGGAGGGGTGGGGAAGAGGAGAGGCTACATCAGTGGGGGTGGGGAGCTGAACAGTGGCCTACCGTTGTGTGGGGAAGAGGAGAGGCTCAATCAGGGGAGGGGGGAGAGGAGATGGTGGACATGAGTAGTAATGCTGAACAGAAGGGAAATAGGGTGATATGGGAAATGATGGTCATGGGCATAGAGATACAGGGGAAATGCTAAACATGGGCAGAGAAATAAGGTGACAGGGAGAAGCTGGCATGTGCTGCTGGAGAAGTAGGGACACAGAAGGGAGGTGCTGGACATAGGCAGTTGACAGAGTCACCGAGAGAATGCTAAACACTGGAGGAGAATAGGGTGACAAGGAAGATGCTGGACACAAGGGGGAGTAGGGGCCCCAGAAGGAAGTTGTTGGACATAGAAGGAGGGCTAGGGATACATGGGTGGATGCTGGACGTGGAAGGAGGTAGGAAGATAGATGGGAGCTACTATACAGAGGTGGGGGGGGGAGAGAGAAGTGATGTTTGATTAAAGGTGAGAAAGAGAGAGGAGATGCGTAAGGAATGAGAGTGTGAAATGAAATGCTGGAAGGAGAGAGAGAGAGAGGAGATGCTGGGGTGGGACTTTCAATAAGGGGATGAGGAATGGAAGGGCTAGGGTGAGGAAAAGAGATGTAAAACTGTACATAGATGCAGTAAAAAGAAGGTTGAAATCTGAGTGGCTAGAGAAACAGAAAAATAAATGGAAACAATTTGAAAAGAAAAGATCAATGTCAGAGATGGATATAGAGGAGGAAATGAAGAAGACAGGAGGAAAGAGAAGTGGACAAATGAACTGGAAACCCTAGAGAGAAAGTTAAAAGAAGCCAGAAAGCAAAATCCAGAGCCTGAGACCAACACAATTAGAAAAATAAAATAACCAGAGAACAAAGGTAGAAAAAAAATATTTTTATTTTTAATTTAGTGATTGGAATATGCCAGTTTTTGGAATTTATATCATCAGCTATTTTAATTTTTGGCACAGTACAGCGGGGGAGGGGGGGTGGAATGTACTGTCCTTTCAATTTCTCTGGTGCACTGTGTGCAGAGTCTGGTTTCTTGGGGTTTCAGTCTAATTTTTGTCTACATATTTCTATTGTCAGTTTGTGGTAATTTGTTCTGTATTTGATGAGGGTCTGTCTATGTTTAGAATATGTGACCGAGTCCAGGTATTCCGTTAGCAGTGAGTTTTTGTATGGATCTGTAGCAATCTGGCTTGTTTAATTTTCACGGTACTGATGTATTTACAATGCTGCCCTTTCCTAGGTAGGTCCTCATTGTTGCTGTTATGGAATGATAGATTTGTTCTATCCAGACCAACTTTTGCAGGGTTTTGTCTTACTTCACAATACTCCTGGTACTGGAGAAGGTTTATGTTGTTGTTACTGTCAGACTCTTTTTCTTTGCATGGTGAGTTCTACACGGAAATGTTCTAGTTTTGTTCTGGAGGGAGGGAGTGAAAATTACAAGTTAAAATAAACCTTGGAAAGCTAAGGGGTATGTTTACTAAACCGCGCAATTGTGCGGGGTGCACTTGAGCGTGCGCTAAGGTACCTTAGCGCACGCTAATAGTGCTTTTTTGTGCCCCGCACACGTGCGCACTGCACTAACGGGCCTGCACAAGTGCGCGGTGCGCTGATGTGCGATAGAGGCGTGGAAAGGCATTCTGAGGGCGGAGGAAGGCTCCCAAGGGGCGGAGGGACGGGGTCAATGGGTGGAGAGTGGGAGGGGAGAGGCTCCCCACACAGGAGCGGGGCTGAAATTCAACTAAAAAAATACCGCGAGTGAAATCCTCGCGGTAGAGCCGATTTAAAGGGAAGAGAAACCATTTCTGTCAGCAATGTACAGCAAAACCAGGAAAACCTATAAAACCTGAGCAGTGTGATACATGTGCACAGAATAAAATAGCAAATAAAAATTGAAAATGACCACACCAAAATTATAAAAAATGATAATCCAGCTGGGCAACAGTGATATCAATGGGCAACAATGAAAAACACTCCCAGGAAAGCTCCAAAAAAAGGAAATGATTTTTGGAAGGGTCTACGCTCCGTAGACCCTTTCAAAAAGCTCCTTTTTTTGGAGCTTTCCTGGGAGTGTTTTTTACTGTTGCCCATTTATATCACTATTGCCCAGCTTGGTTATGTTTCTTTCCCCTTTTTCGAGGGCATTTCTAATGTTTAGTTGCCCTTTTGTCTCCATACAAGGTGAATGAGCCCACAGTGAAATTGTGCAGAGCAGGGTTTCTGTTTTCTTTGGCCAGGTTTCCTATCTCCAAGGACTGCACTGTTTCTGTGGCCACAGTGTGGTGCAGTGAACACAGACAGTGTGTTCAGGAGCCAAAGGTCAGCAGTTCAAGTCCCAGCTGGGGCTCCTGCAAACCCAATCCCCATATTTTACCCACCACTAAACCATGATAGTAAAGACCAAACTTTATTGCAGAGAACATAAGCATGGTCCAAACACCTCTATTTTACCCTACAGAGCACAGACACCAGAAACATGCGCATTACCTAGACCACAGTCCCCTAAATGCAGTCCTGGAGGGCCACATATCATTCAGCTGTGATGCTGTCTCCAATATAAGGCCATGTCATCATGGTGGCGGAGGGGTACCATTGGTGGAGGGGGCAGTGGCTGCTGCCCACAGCAGACGGTGGCCTTGCCCCCTTCACGTGGGTGCAGTGCACCCCAACAGACAGGCCCTGTCTGACAAACAGCCATGGACTCCCCAGGGAATGCACTGTTTTTGAGATAAGACGGTGGTACAGCGGACACAGCCAGTGCCTTTAGGACCAGAAGGTCACAGGTTCAAATCCCAGCTGGGGCCCCTGCCAACCCAGTCCCCTTATTTTACCCATGAAGAAAACATGGTAGTAAAGACTGAACCTTTATTGCTGAGAACATAAGCATGGGTCAAACACCTATATTTTACCCCACACAGCACAAACATCATAGAAATGTGCATTACCTAGAGCAGAGTCTCCCAAATGCAGTCCTGGAGGGCCAAACACCATTCAGGTTCCATGCTGCCTCTAATAAAGATGCCTGTGCTGCATATCTATGCACCACCCCCATGGTATGCAGATGTAGCTCATGCATATTCATGAGGGACAGCATGAAAACCCGAACAGTGTTTGGCACACCAGGACTGGAGTTGGGAACCTCTGCCGTAAAGCAGCAGCCAACAGGGCCAGACACACCCACACACACACAGGCCCCATTGGCCAATGTCCTGCCTGGAGAGGCAGGACATTGGGCCCTGCGTGCATCCCCCAATACTAGCACTTGCATACCTTAGCAATGCCACCCTACACCTGGGTATATGGTACACAGCTATCAAACGTTTTTTATGATTACTGCCAGATTGCGATTTCTACGTTAAGCACAGTTTGCTGTTTGAGCTCCATCATAACAATCTTTCGGATGTCTGTGGTGTGTGCTTCAGGTCTGGTCTCTGACAGTGTTTACCACCCTGGGGAGTGCCCCCCAACAGTATTGCGTACCATATCCATGCCTGTACTGTGCCCAGGACTAGTGTGGTGGCCAGGGCTGATAGACTCCTCTATAGTAGCACAATGCTGGCATAGGTGTGGGAGTGTGTGTCTGTCTATACAGTGTGTGGTGGCTGCAAACACCTTCCACAGCCCACACTGCCAACACTGCCAGTATTGGCCTGCCAATGTGCATAATGAGGAGCAAGGTACAATGGGTATAGCCCAGACAGGGTGGCCTGGCCAGGGTGCATCTGCACAGGGCATAGGGCACTGACTGGGACATTTTAGTGCCTGGCCACCACCTACACAGACAGGGTGACCTCAGTATATCCTGCTGGGAGATCACTCTCACCCTGACTGTGCAGTGACGACAGCATGGCTAGGCACCCCCATAGTACTATATGGTATTTTTGTCATGTGATATTTATGGGTTTCCTTTTGGGGGCCAGTCACTGACTTATCTGCTTGTTGTGTGTGCTGCCATCCCAGTTCTGGGTGTATGCATTTCCACCAGGAACATGCACTATGGACTAACTAGCAGACTGTTTGCAGCTGGTATGTGTCTTGATGGAGCGCCTTGTAGGGTGCAGTGGCTGAAGGCTTACTGCAGGAGAATATCAGATAGGGGTGGGGTGCAGCTTAGCATATACAGGCCTAATGTGTGTCTGCTATTGTGTTATGGATATGTACAGAGCTGCATTGACTTCCCTGAAGGATGTCTTTTCCACAGCAGGACCAGGGTTGATGGTCCCCTCTACTGCCACCATTGCAGGGAGGTAGAATGTGGATCTGTTGATGGGAGACCCTGTTTACTACCCTTAGCCCTGGAAAAGGAGAGTGATGGTACATAATCCTCCTGGGGGTCCATGGGGGCTACACCTGACTGAGACAGACAGATATATCCAAGGTGTTTCTGCAGAAACTACCTATCTCACACATTAACACTGCTTTGAACCTGCATCATGGCCTATTTCTGCCATGGAAGGTGCTGTGGACCTGGTGCTGGGCGCCTCACCGCACCATCAGGGTGAGCATAGTACCCGCACAATGTGACGATGTGTAGCTACTCTGTGCCAGTAAAACACATGGTCTGTACCCCCTACAAGGCCGAGGTGTTGTGGGGGTGCATACCCCATCTTGTGTTCATCTGTGGACAGCTGATTTGCATGTGCAGTGCATGATGGGTACGGGTCTGCTAACCCTATCCTGGTGACCACAACAGACTGTCTGTGTGGTGACATGCAGGCTCTCTGCAGCCAGCCAGGGGCTTGCTAGTAGCTGTAGCCCAATGGTTATTTCACTGCCTATGAAGCCAGAAGTCATGGGTTCAAACCCACAGTGGGGTTATTTGATAGGGCTGCCCAAAGCATTAGCTCTTTTTAATGTACATTTTTGCTGCCAGCAAAAACACCCTCAGCGTACTGTACCCATAAGGTGCCTCTGAGGGCACTTTATAGGGCACCTTATGGTTCCCGTCCATATAAGGTGCACTATACATTATCCTGTGACGCAACGTATAGGGTGCCGTGGCGGACAGTGCACTTTATAATGTGCCCTATGGAGTGCCTTATAGGGTGCCTTATACGGCACCTTCAATTACGGCACGTGAGGGCGTGTTTGCTGGCAGCAATTAATAAAATAAAAATAAAGTCCTGCAAGAAACAAAACATGCATTGCAAAGCTGATGCCTCAGCCAGCCTTACATATTAGGCACACTGGGGAGCAAACTCATGACCCCTGTATCAGCAGTCAGTGCCTTAACCATTGTGCTCCACTGCTGCTCCTCCTTGCATGTCAGCGCACCTACTTA
This sequence comes from Ichthyophis bannanicus, assembly GCA_033557465.1. NCBI lineage: Eukaryota > Metazoa > Chordata > Amphibia > Gymnophiona > Ichthyophiidae > Ichthyophis > Ichthyophis bannanicus. Next base: position 785,999,544 of record CM066033.1, read on the forward strand.
TGCTTTTCATTCCTTAAACTGCACAGTGCTGCCATCAAAAACAGTACTCTGACCTTGCGGTACCTCATACGGCACCCTATAAAGCGCCCTATAAGCAACATTCTAGGGTGCCTTGGCGGACAGTGCACTTTAAAATGTGCCTTATGGGGCGCCTTATGTTAACACGCTTCGAGAGTGCGTTTGCTAGTAGTGATAATTAAAATAAAATGCCTCCTAAAGCAATCTTCTCCATAATATGTAATGCCTCAGCCAGCCTTGTTCATTGGGCACTGTGGGGGATTGAACCCCTGATCCCTGCATCATTGGTCACTGTCTTAACCTTTGTGCTGTGGTTCTGTTCTTGTGCTTATACATCAGCGCGCTGCCTTATGCCGCCCAATATTAAAATGCCTCCTAAAGCAATAGCACACTGCCTTATGCCCATCAGCGCGCCGCCTTATGCCGCCCAATATTAAACTGGCTCCTAAAGTAATGCCTCAGCCAGCTTAATTGGGCACTGTGGGGGATTGAACCCCTGATCCCTGCACCATTGGTAAGTGTCTTAACCATTGTGCTGTGGTTCTGCTCTTCTGCTTGTACAACAGCGCGCCACTTATGCCTCCCGCGCAGCTTTCTCATGCGCTAATGTGCGGGGCGCACATGGGCACCGTGCACCTTAGCGCATATTTAAATCCCAGTTTTGCTTTTTCAGAAAGAAACGCCCACTCCTTATATGGCACCCGCACACTAGCGCGGCCCGCACATTACCAGGGTTTTAGTAAACATACCCCTAAATATCATTTTGTGGTGCTCCTTTCATTTGCAAGGAAATACAACATGCAGATCTTTCAAATTTATGCCGCGAATGTGCCGTGAGAAAAACCTCACTCATCGGCGTGGTATATTTCACTCTGGGATGGGCCACCCTTGGCTTCTCTGCAACAGGGGTTTTCACTCCAACCCCATCTTCCAGGCAGTATGTAGGAAAGAGGAGAACATTGAACAAACTTGGAGCGGATAATGGCTCTCTCTCCTCTTGTTCCCCCTGACACAAAGGACAAAGACGTCTGTCTTCCTGTTTAGCTCTCCTCTCTTTTGATTCCGTACTGCCCAGCAAGGTCCTTAGGTCACCAAACACAACCCTTTTGGTTCTCTCCTCAGTCCAACAGGCCAAATATATCATTCTGATTTTTATTTCCTAGCCCCTTACTTCTGGAATGCATTACCTGACTACATCCACTTGGAATCCTCGTTAAAAAGAAATTCAAAGCAGCTCTCCAATAGCATTATTTTGAACAGGCCTTCGGAGAGCGAGAGATAGCATGTTTACTCTGTTTTTCTCCTGTATGTTTTGATCCATCTCTCTGCTTTACATTTGCTTCTATATTCCCCCTACTGTACTAGTATTGAAGTTCCTTTCTTTTCTGTTTCTTATTTTTTTATTATAAATCGCTGAGGTACCTGCCCAGGTGTATGGCAGTATAACAAGATTTTAATAAACATAAACAAAATGGGGGTGAATTAGCACAAGTTCCAGACTCATGAGCAGCAATGCCATTCTTCAAGATCAGCCGTGACCTTGAGCGTGCCCCTTCAGCTCCTTTTTCTCTCATGTACCCAGGCTTTAATTTCTTACGGAAAACCCAGAACACCATTCTGCCACCTTTTCTCCAGGCCCTGAGTAAGCTGATCAGAGCCGACAATGTAAATCAGTGCAGGGTCGGTGGTGCAAATCCTGTGGAAATGGAGCAAAGCCACCCTCTGAAGTAGAAGCAGAACTGAGCTGGAAAGGTTGGAACTGCGGAGAAGCCATGTGACCTTGATTTTTGCATGACTCTTCCGCTTTTGTCCCCATGCAAACTGTGTTGGAGGGGGTGGAAACGTAGCTCCAATAACATCTCCATCTCCCCAACCCTTGCTCCCTCATCCCTCCCATCCCAAAGTTCCACGTCCTCTTTGTCTACAAATTCAGCCCTGGCAATCATGATCTTCTCTAATACCACCTTTTCCAGAAAGACCCTATAGAAGTGCATAATTGGGCATCTTGGGCCCAATATTCAAGGGATTTTGAGACTCCTAAATTGCCCTCTTTGAAAATTTACTAGAGCTGAGAACCTCCATATTTTCTTAAAATTTTAAATAAACTCCTAAATTTAGGAGCATAAAAAGTGGGTAGCAACGGGGCAGATTTAGAACAGTTAGGAGCTTAGCACTTGTTTTCAGCATTAGGTACCTAAAGTAGGCTTATAAATCTAGGCAAATGAATGACAGGCATAACATGTAAGCTCCTAAATTAGGATGAATTTTCAGCTGAAAACTTAGGGGTATGTTTACTAAACCGTCTTCATGTTACTGGCGTTAGTTGCAGTCTTACTGTGACGAATGCCATATAAGGTAGTGGGCGTTCTGGTCTTAAGGTAGCATTTCGGGTTATCGTGCGATAAAGTCCGTTATCATGCGATAGAGGGAGCCGTGGCACGTTAACGCGCATTAGCCTTAATTAGGCGCGCTGACCTGCAATCACAGCAACAGAGGTGTAGCACACTGGTTAATACATTGACTGCTGATACAGTGGTCATGAGTTTGATGGCTCAGTTAAAAGACTGTCTGAGGCAAACCCTTTTCCTGCTTGTAACAGTCAGACACATCCCAACAATTTGCACTGCCAGCCAAAAAAGCCTCACCCCAGTGCCACAACCTAATGCATCTTTTAGGGCGCACCATAAGGCACATCATAAAGCACCACGTCATCCAAGGCAGGTCATAATGTGCCCCAGAGGGCAGCAGGAAAGGTTGGCACCCTCCAAGGCAGCATATAAGGCGCCACATAAGCTGGCCAAACCTAAGGTGCTGCGAAAGATGCCCAGGGATGCCAAGGTGACACAGGAGATGGTGCCCAGGGGCACAAAGGTGCCCCAAAGTCACAAGCATGAAATGTATGGCTCAAACACAGATGTAACCATAACACTGCACAGAGCACCAAGGAAAGGCAATGAACAAGTGCTGGAAGGAAGAAGATGACGGAGCTCATGGACCAGCCAAATCTGCGTGCAGCCCATGTGGCAGCAGGTAAAGTGGACAAACATATCAGGGGCAGCTGTACCAATGTACAGGGTGATGGTAATGTACAGTGCAACAATGACAGTGTGTGGCAGAGGATGGGGATACGTGTCCAGCAGAGGAGGTAGACGTGGCAGGATAAGTGCAATGACAGGAGGACAGAGGAGAGCAGTGCCATGCAGAGCAGACACAGGAGAGGCAAGCATGAAGAGCCTCAATGCAGAAAAGTGTGCCAGTGCAGGATATGGGGTAGCAGCCTGCACATTAGGGCAGGATGCCACACAGCTGGCACACACACATGGACAGAAGGATGGATTGCAACAGTGATGAGGGTATAATGTGGCGGCAGCACAGACCAGCACAGATATGACTGTTACACAAATGAAATGTAGTTGTGTAGGACAGCCATAAAAAAGGGGAACAGAGAGAAATCAAACCCATGACCTCTGTTACTGAAGTCATTGCATTAACCATTGTGCTATATCACTATGGGAGTAATCATACCAATGGCTGGCTACAGAAAGAGTGCACGTCACCATAAAACTGTCTGCTGTGGCTACCAGGATAGGATAGAACCAACAGTACCCATAATGCAATTCACATGCAGAACAGCAGTCTACATCTGCTCACCAGATGGGGTATGCACCTCTACAGCATGTCAGCTTGGTAGGGGGGAATGACCATGCGTGTTACTGGCACAGAGTACCCACAGGCCATGCCAATGTGCGTCTTCTGTGCTCACCCTGAGGGTGAGGTGGAGCGGCCAGCACCAGGTCCACAGTACCCGGATTGGTTGAGGTGGGCTGTGCTGTAGGTCTCCATCAGTGCCAGTGTGTGACAGGTATTTGTTGCAGACACCTTTAGGAGGTCTCTGTGTCCATTTGTAATTGCCAGTTATGTCTGGCCCTTGTGGACCATGATGCACACAACATAGAGTGGAGGAGTGGCCTAGTGGTTGGGGCAAGGTACTTCAGGCTGGAAGGTTGGGGGTTCAAATCCCACTAGAGGACAGCAACCTTGGGCCAGAAGGACTGGGTTTTCTAGTCCCACAGGTGCTCCTTGTGGTCTTGGGCAAGCCACTTAACCCTCCATAGCCCATGTTCCCTGTAAAATAGTTATCTCCAAGTTATAATGCCCTGTTCAATGTAATTTCAGTTTGTTCAATGTAAACTGCACTGATGTAGAATAGCTTGGTATATAAGAGAATGTAAACAAATAGTGCATATCCAATGTGCTTGCTATGGTCACCTGTTTAGGGAGCAGGGGTGTGTTAGGGCTCACATGGCAACAATGTACTTAACAAACCGCTCTCTCTGGGTCAGGATGGGGGACATGATCTTCCCCCCAACAGACCCACACTCTCACCCTTTGCAAGGGGGCAGGGGGCGGCAGCACAGTGGAGGTACATGAGGACAGGCTGGGGGACCAGCAACCCCAGTCCTGGTGGCAAACGGACAGCTGCTGAGGATCTGCACTTGGGACAGGGCCACTGGCAGATAGGTAGTGGGCCCAGTCAGCTCAGCTGCCCACCCACTACAATCTGACATTCACCAGCAGAGGGCAGTCAGTGTGCACCTGCTGCACCCTGCAAGGTGGTGCAGCCATACAGATGCTAACTGCAGACAGTATGCTAGCTAGTACATGTTCCTGGAGAAACTGTGTGCACCCAAAACTGGTATGTCAGCACACACACACACACCATGCAGATATGTCAGTGATTGGGCCTCCGAAAAGAGAACCTATAAATATCACTTGAGAGAAATACTGTAGAGCACTATGGGGGAACCTAGCCATGCCGTGGTCACTGCTCAGTCAGGGTGAAAGCGACCTCCCAGCATGACATGCTGTGGCCACCCTGTCTGTACAGGTGGTGGTCGGGCACTACAATGTCCCAGCCATTGCCTTATACCCTGTGCAAATGCATCCTGCCCATGCCACCCTGTCCGGGCCATACGCACAGTTCCATGCTCCCCATTATGCACATTGGCAGGCTAACACTGGAAGCAGTGCAAGCAATGTGGGCTCAGTAATGTGTAGGCAGCCACAACACACTGGATAGACAGACACACACTCCCACACCTATGCCAGCATTGTGCAAATATAGAGGTTTGTGGCAGCCCTGGCCACCACACCAGTCCTGGGCACAGTGCGGGCATTGCCATGGTACTCAATACTGTTAGGGTCACTCCCCGGGGTGGTAAACACTGTCAGAATCACTAACTGAAACACATTCCACAGATATCAGAAAGGTTGCTATGATGAATCTCTATCAACAAATTGTGTTTAATTTAGAATTTGTTAGTTGACATTAATTTTGATATATGTGGAACGTGTTCCCAAAGTTTAGGACGGCATTGCTAAGGTATGCAGGTCCCAGTATTGGGAGATGCTGCTCTGTGCAGGGCCCAACAGCCTGACTCTCCATGAGGCTTTGGATAGTGGAGCCTGTGGGTGTGGGTGTTTATGCCCCTGTTGACCGCTGCTCTAGGGCAGAGGTTCCCAACTCCAGTCCTGGTGGGCCAAACACTGTTCAGGTTTTCATGCTGTCCCTAATGAATATGCATGAGATACATTTGCATACAATGGGGCGGCGCATACAAATGCAGCACAGGCATATTTATTAGGAACAGCATGAAACCTGAATGGTGTTTGGCCCTCCAGGACTGCAGTTGGGAAACTCTGCTCTAGGGATTGCACATGTTTATGGTGTCTGTGCTCTGTAGGGTAAAATATAGGCGTTTCAGGCATGTTTATTTTATCTGCAATAAAGGTTCCGTCTTTATTACCACAGTTTAGTACTGGGTAAAATATGGGGACAGGGTTGGCAGGAGCCACAGCTGGGACTTGAACTTGTGACCTTCTGCTCCTGAACACACTGGCTGTGTGTACTGCACCACACTGTTGTCATGGGGACATATCATTCTCTGGGGATACCATGACTGTTCATCAGACAGACCCTGTCTGTTGCAGTGCACGGCACCCACCTAAACGGGGTTTGGCCATGGTCTGCTGTGGGCAGATGCACTGCCCCCTCCGCCACCATGCCATTATGCCGGTAGTGCTGGTGGTGCGCAGTCCCAGGCCATCCAGTGTGCCAGTAGGCAGCTGCCTATGGTGTGGGTTCTCGGGTAGGTGTGCCTATATGGACATGCGCGCTTTTCCCCGGCACTGCCTACCAATGTTATGTGCCCTTGGGGGTACCTGCAGGGTAGTATCCCCTATGACACTGTGGGACACACACTTGTGCCCATGTTGGACCCTCGTCAGTTGCTGTCTTGCTGCTTTACAGTTTCGGCATTCCTATGTGCCACCTAGGCATCTGCCTAGTCCGCACTGTGCCCCAGCTGGACCACAGCATGTGCCGCCTGCAGCCCCCTGTATCTCATTTACAGCATCAGTACAGTTGCCCTTTCCTACGTGCCCACTCTGCTGTTGCTGCACATGTGCACGCCATAACAAACCTGCCCAATCTAAACGACAGAAACCCTGATCAGCGCTATTTCAATGTGGGATCATTCACTTTGTAGGGGGACAGAGCATAGGCCCTTCAAACATGATATCTTCCTTTTTACGCTTTGTCAGTAGTGTTGCTTTATGTTTATCATTAATATCACTACTGGCCAGCTTGGTTATTGGGATTTTAAATGTGGTTCTGGTCATTTTATGTTTATTTGCCTTTTTGGTTCCTGCACATGTATCACAACTATCACTTTTCTGGGTTTCCCTGCCTTTGCTGCACATTGCTGACTTAAATGTTTTCTCTTTCCTGCAAATGTGCCTAACGCGAGGGTTTCACTGGCGATAGTGTTCAGACCCGGATTTCACTGCATTAGTGTGCCTGGAACCTCTCCCAACCCACTCTCCGCCCATTGACCCCTTCTCTCCGCCCTCTGGGAAGCCTTACTCCACCCATCAGACCCGGATTTCACAGCGTTAGTGTGCCTTAACGCCGCCGCCGCGTTATCGCACAATAAGTGATGTTATCGCGCGATAATATCGCACAATAATGTCACTTATTGCGCGATAATACCACCGCTGCGACGTTAAGACGGTTTAGTAAACATACCCCTAAGGTTTCTAAGTATGACTGAAGACAGGGCACAAATTTAGGAGCTCAGCTTTTTTTGAATATCGACCCCCATATTTTTTTTTATGTATTTATAGTTTTTTTTATTTTGAAAAAAGAAGATAATAAGCATACACTCATAACAAGAAATATGAATACTAGTGGACTGTCAAATCATTCAAAAGAAATTACAAAAATACATCAAAATAGCCAAAATCTCACATAGAGATCTGACAACTCAAACCACCAGTACTCCATTAGCCCACAAAAAAGCTGGGGTGAGACAAATACAGTGCAACAAGTAAAGACACAAAATAACACAGAAACAAGGCCATAAGTGAGTATCCATTGACCAACCTATTAGAACTAGAAGTTTCTAGAATCGCAGAAACATCCATAGATTGTTGTACATCAATAATTGCGCTAGCTTTACTTAGCGGCAAAAAGTATACCTTATTTAAAAGAGGAATAGCTGCCTCCGAGATCTTCAAGACATCTAACAAATATTTTTTAAACACATCTATTGGTAACATATAATCTACATGAGGAAAATTCAAAATCCAAAGGTTTAAATGTCTCATCCAATTCTCGTACACTTCCAATTTTCTATGAATTATAGCCCTATCCTTAACCAATGAGTCAATCATTTGGTCAGTTGCTGTAACCCTCTTATCCAGTTCAGAAACATTTGTGGAAATTTCCTGGTGTAAAGATTCTTGCTTCTGAGCAACTAAACCCACAGTTTGAACCAATACCTTCAGTTCAGCCGCACTCTTAGACACAGTTTCCTGAAGTTGCAGCAACAAGTTCCAAATCAAAGTCAGCGAAACCTCCGAAGGTGAAGTAGGCCCAATCACTTGAGAGAAAGAACTTTGAACCCTATGTGACCCAAGCTGCAAAACCACAACCTGAGGTGATGTAGAATTTGACGGCTTCCCACCAACAGGACTTCCATTCACTAGCAACACCTCTTCCTGGCCAGAGTACTGCACAGAACCATCCACTGTATCCTTTGGGCTCCCCTCTACAGAGGAAAGAGGGGGCAATAGGACCTCCAACGCAGCAGATGTCACTACCGGGGAACATGGGGCCAGCGGAGACGAGTCTAGCTGCGGAACCGAGCTGGTAGTGCCTCCAAGCAACGAACGTATACCACCATCCGAACCTGCAGCAGAGGCTTCACTCGCAGCTTTCTGGTCAACAGAGGTCTTCTGGAGCTGAGCAAGAATCAACAGCAACTTGGGGACCTCCGGGGTAGCTTTGCCATCCTTGGCCGCCCCCTTCTCCTTCTTTTAGGTGCCATTGAAAGGTAAAAAGATAAGAAAAGGTAAAAGCCACCAAACTGTGCTCAGTCTCACGCCACCATCTTGGTCACGCCCCAGTCATTCGAACCCCATATTTTTAACAATATCAAACTTTGTTTTGTAACTATATACTTAATCATTGCAATTTCCAAAAGCCATTTGCCCCGATAAAGGGGTTATTTGAAAACTGTGCACCCTCCTTGTGGGTAAAGGTAAGCAACGATTGTTCTTTGAAGTTGTGTGGCTGTAACGTCCTATCGTCTTAACTGTTTAGCTCTCCTCTCACACACACACCCCAACATACATATGCTCTCCTGCTCTCTGCTCTTTCTGCCAATGTCTCCTCGTACACATTCACACACTCTTGATCTCCCTCTCATTTACAGCTACATACTGTACAATCGTCTATTGTTTTATCTGTGCCTTCGCCCTTACTCTTTCACTCTATCGCTCTCTCCTCTCTTTGCTCCCCCCACCTCCCACGATCCCCCCAGGCCTCTGTATTCTTAACCTAGTCCTCAGGACACACACACCATGCTGCCAGCTCTGCAACACTCCAACCTATGAACAATATTTCAACAGCTGCTATAACATTAAGACACCTCCTACTGGAAAACAGAAAAAGATAGATTGCTGGAGATCCTTATGTGGAAACTACACATAGTGGAATCCCTCAAACTCCAAAATAAAATACAAATACAGAGCCAATGCTGTTCACCGAATGCAGAATAAGTGTCTACAAAGATGCTAGTTATTCCAGTTCCACCCTCTTCAGGCCTACGCTTCCTGTTGTTGAGAGGGCGGAACCGGCACAGCTAGCAGCGGCAGCACACATGAAGCCGTGTGCACAGCCCCCACCTGTTTTATGTTTTTCCAACACTGCCACAGCCTACAGATAGCAGGTCTTGCTGGGAGAGGGGGAGAGGAGGATTTTGAAAGAGCACGCTTGGCTAGGTGGGGTGAAGGAAGATCCTGGGTGGGTGGGGGAAGAGATGATGCTGGTTTGGGGATGGGGAAAGAAAGGGGACATAGTGACTTGGGGTGCATGTAGGGGTGAACACAGGAGGGAGTGTATGGTGACAGAGGGAATAAGCTGGGATGTAGAAAGGAAGGGTAAGGGCACAAAGGATGGTTTCTGGGGAGAAAGGGTGTGAAATGGGTGATGGGGAGATGGGGAGATGGCACAGGGGAGTAAGGAGACTGAGAGGAGATGCTGGGCATGGGGAGAGCAGAGGGACAGACGAGATGTTGGACATAGGGCTTGAGGTAGGAAGACATCGCAATGCTTTACAGAGATGGGGGGAGGGGCATATTTAACAATTGCAGAAGATTTAGAATCCATTACGGTGGAAACAAGATAAGTTCTGTTTCTCACATATTTTCAAATACAATGAATTTTAAAATATAAAAAGTTTAAAAAAAGCTAAACACATTAATAAATATTCAAGCAAGCAAGCAAAATGTGTAAAGAGCGATGAAGAATATTAACGTTATACAGACTATATATTACATCGTGAAATTATTTCTGGACACTAGTTCACCATTGTCAGAAACAGTAGCATGGTGTGATCATATTAACATATTAGTCTTGCATTTCTTTTTTTTATTATTTTTTTAACATTTATCTTTGCTGGAAAGAATTGGGAATTTTTATTGAAGAACTATTCTGACTACAAAAGAGAGGGGAGACAGAGAAGAGATGCTGGATGGAAAGGGGGTGGAGAGAGAGGAGAACAGGAGAGACTGGATAGAAGGGGTAGAGAGAGGAGAGAGAAGGGAGGGTTAGTGAAAGGGAACTATATGCAAATGTAAATACATCTGTTATGTATGTTTGAGTACCTGGGTTCAGTGTAAGAGTACCCACTGCGCTCAGGAGTTGCAGTTTGCTTCAATATGTTAAAAAAAGACTGGGGAATAAAAAGAAGGGGAAGGGGAGAGTCGGGAAGGGAAAGAGATGGAAAGCTGTAGGGAGATATAGGTACAAAAGGAAAATTGAGGACTGGATAGTAAGAATGAGTGAAATCTGAGTGGATAGAGAGAGAGAGAGAAATAAATGGAAGCAAGCTGTAAGTAGATGGGATGTGTGGAGGAAGTCAATAAATCAGGAGGAGAGAGACAGAAGCCCCTGGAAAGAGACTTAAGACAAGGCAGAGAAAATCAGAACCCAAAGACTGGGACAAACATGGGCACCAGGCAACAATTTTATATTTAATTTAGTGATTGGAATATGTCAGTTTTTAAATTCACATGGGGGGGATGCATCACTGTCTATTTCTCTAGTGCTGCACAGCATGAAGAGTCTGGTTTCTTGAATTTTTATCTTCATTTTTCTGTTTTCAGTTTGCAGTTACTTATTCTGCACTTGATGAGGGTTTATCTGGGATCTGCGTGTGTGAAAGAGGCCAGGCGTTCTGTTAGCACGGAATGTCTGTGTAGGATCAGTCTGTACTAATCTGACTTGCTTCATTTTCCCACTTGGTATATTAATGTTCTAGTGGCCACTACAGTGTTTGCAGAGCTCTCTTTTCCTATGTAGGGTCTTTACTGGGTGACTCCTGGAAGTTAGTGATTTTATGGTATGGTACAATTGCTCTATAGGTCCTGCGTAATTTCTGTAGGGCATTGTATTATTTCACAATATGGCTGGTACTGGATTTTGGATTTGGATTTAGCGTACACCTTTCTCAATAGTAGCTTAAGGCAGGTAAAGTAGCTATTTTGCTATCCCTGAGGGCCTACAATCTAAGTTTGTATGTGAGGCAATGGAGGGTTAAGTGACTTGTCCAAGCTCACAAGAAGTGTGGTGGAATTTGAACCCTGGCTTTCCTGGTTCTCAGCATTAGTGACTACTCATATAGATAGTACATATACTAAACATATTTAATTTATTGTTGAATTACCAAAACACAGCAGATCTGAAGCCTAGTGACCATTTGGCAACCTACCAAAATAACGTATAGGTTGTCAGTAACCACAGGACGTCTGTTACAATGCTGCTGAACACCAGGATTCACATTGCTGTCATGAAGATGGTTATGGCTATGGTTATATTTTATTTGATATACCACAGCATTGCATAGCAGTCTGTGCAGTGTACAATAATTAAAAAAGAAAAGAAGTGAAAGGAACTCCATAGTGTAGCCAGGACAGTATAGGAGAGACAGGAACAGCATAGAAAAGAAAGGTGAACAGAATAAGACATAAAGATAAATACACACAATTCCCTTAGACTATAGGGCTGTCCTTACTATGGCAAAGGGTGTCATCGTACCAGAATTGCTACTCAGGTAAATTAAGAGCAGTCCTAAAATGGAAGGTTTTCAGAGATTTTTTGAAGCACTTGAAATTTAATTCGTGCAGAGGTGGCCCGGCAAGCTATTTCAATGTACCAGAGCCGCAGCTGAAAAAGCTAATTTTCTTGTAGATTCATACTTTATTTCCCCCGAGGAGGGGAGGTGTAAAATCATGGAGTGAGTGAAGAAATCCTGCTGGGGCATATAGGGAGACAATAGTAGACAAGTAATCCGGAACTGTGTCATGAATAATTTTGTGTGTCAAGGTAAGAAGCTTGAAAATGATCTGAGAATTTATAGGTAACCAAAGATATTTGACAAATAGTGGTGTAATATGATCAAATTTGCGTGCATGAGCTAGTACGTGAAGAGCCATATTTTGGATGGTGTGGCAGTGGCGAAGATGGATCTGTGGAAGACCAAAATAAACAATATTGCAATAGTCAAGTCTCTGTATCACAGTGTGTAAAAGCACTGTTATCTGGACTGGGTGATCCAAAAAGGAATAAATGCTACAAAAATGCCGTAAGGCCAGGAAAACTGATTTAGTTATCTGGGCCAGTTGAGGGGAGAAAGTAAGAGCAAATCTAACACAACTCCAAGATATCTAAGGGAGGTATGCAATACTAAAGGCTGACCATCTATCGTAGAGACAAGTGTAGGCTGAAAATCCGAACCGGTAAACCAGATGGCTGTCGACTAAATAGGATTCAGTTTAAGAGAGTGTTCAAATAACCAGGAGGATATTGTTGTTAAACAGTTGTTTAGAGGGACCAAATCTATTACCGAATCATCAGTAGAGTATAACAGTAAGATGTCATCTGCATAAACGTAACAGGAAACGCCTAATCCCTGTATTTGAGTAATTAGTGGGCTGAGGAAAATGTTAAATAATAAAGGCGATAAAATAGAACCCTGGGGGATGCCGTACAAAAGAGGGTAGAGGCCTCTCTTTGAATATGAACCTGGAAAGATCTATGATTTAGGAGGGAACGAAATCGGTCAAGAGCCTTGATAAAGCACTGTACCTTGGATTCCTGCCTCATATAGACGGGCCAAAAGTAGCTTGTGATCCACTAGATCAAAGGCCACAGATAAGTCCAGCGAAACTGCAAGAATATAATTCCCACGATCAAGTGACCTATAAATATCATTAGGGACTGCTGCCAGGACGGTTTCCGTACTGTGGTATGGGCGAAACCCTGATTGACGAGGATGGAGAAAATGAATGTGGAGGAGTGACCATCATTTATAAATCCACCTTGGCATTGTCTGAACTGTCTATACTGTTACCTTTGACAGCTGAGCCTTTATTGGTGAAATTCGGCTCCACTGTAGAAGTTTCCTTAGTACTCCTGTATTGCTCGCCCTCCCTATTGCAAGCTGATTGAAGACGTTCAACAGCTAATACTTGCTTTGTTTGTGTCTTGCCCAGATCTTATTATATTAGGAGATTTTAATATCCATTATGAAGACCCACCACGATCACGGGATAAAGTCTGGGCTGGGGGGCTAGTGTTGACTGGTAGCAGAGATTTCCAGAATGCTGCAAATACTTTTCTGTTTAATATGCTGTATTATTTTGGTGCATTGCTTTGGCGCATAGTTCCTTGAGGGTATTTGGGTTGTATCTTACCATCAGTACCAGAGGTGGTAGGAAGGAGGCAGCTGCTCCAGAGCCACACCGTGTTGGGGATATTCCCTGCTGTGTTCAAAAGTCCCCCATTGTTCCTTTTGCTGTCGACATAGGTGTTATCCCTCCTCAACCCCACTCTAACCCCACCCCACTTTAGCCCAGCCGTAACACTGACCCTTTTTAGCCTCCCCAAATAGCTGGATCACCGACTGCCTATGATACACCCCACCCCACCAAAAATAAATATCTGAGCAGAGGAGGGAGGTAACATGCGCCGTGTGCCTCTGACGCTGACATCACCTCACGCTGTCAGGCCTAGCTTACACCTGCATCTATGAGCTCTTTGTGCTGCCTGCCTGGTCTCTTCAATTCAGACGTGCAGCGCTAGGCGGTGTGGCTTAGCAGAGTACTGCGCAGCCGCACACCCTGCCTGGCTCTGTCTAGAATAGAAGTGGAGCAGAGGCAGAATGATTGAACGGCAAGTCACTTGACTGCCGGCTTTTTCTTTTTTTTAAGGTTATCTGAATAGTTGTTCTAACTTTAACCAATCTTCACTATCCAGTCAGTGGCTGAATATCGCCACCTGCTGGACAGCGATGCTGCTGCTGTCTGGTATACCCAGATATTCAGCGCTGGAAACCGGATAAGTTCCGCTGCTGAATATCCAAGTTTCATTAAAATAATGGCAGCAAGGTGTTTTAAATAGTCTATCTGCTGTCTCTGAATATCCCCCCCACCACCCATGCATTTTAAATATTAAATTTGCTTTATATGCCTATGTGTGCAAGTAAACAAATGTGCCAATTGCTCTTGGAGTTTGTTAGCCTGTCAGGATCTCTTGTTTTGTTTTGACTGTTGCTGCTCCTTGCTGTCCTTCAGAAGCTGCTGCAAGACTAGGCAACCACCTAGTCCTGCCTTTTGGTCGAGCCAGCCCTGCAAAAATGCTTATATAAAATTCCCAAAGCTACATATCAGGATTAGGGAAGATGTTACTCTAGAGCCTTTAGTTCCAAGAGGATTAATATTAAGTGCTAAAATCCATTCGCATCTAGCTGCTCACACTCCCCCTGTTGATATAACACAAAGGCCTGCAGATTAAAGTAAAGCACTGATTCCAATGGAAGGATTGCTCTGCTGATACATGGTTGCCTCAACGTTTGCTAGAAAGGAACGTAGTCTAAAAATAAAATAATAATAATATTTATTGAGTTCTGTCAGTGTACATGTTACAGTAATATGGCCCCATCTGAAAGTTTACACAATTTAAGTGCATGAATTTTGCCAGCATCATTAGCCAATTACTGTTGTTCAGACTGGAATACCAGTAGATAAAACTGTGGATGCAGAGAGGAAATTAACAGAGCCAGACTGACAATCAATGGTTTCTGAAATGATTTGGGGGCCCCATCTAATTCCACAGCCAGTTAGGTTTTCAGGCTTTCCACAATGGGAATCATTTTAAAAGTCTTAGACATCTCCGAGGCCATTTTACAAATGATGTTTGGAGATGACAGGTAGAGGGTGTAGTGAAGGCACAATAAACTTAGACGTCACTATTCGATTTCAGAAACGGTGGGGACATCTGCAGGCACGTTTATCTTAACCTGCTCGAGGCATGAACAGGCATCAGGAAAGTGCTTCTTGTGGCCTAAAATATCCAAAGGGTATAGAGAACATGGAGAATTAAGTGACTAACCTAAGATCACAAAGGCCCACAATCCTGGCTACCCAACGCCTAACCCGCTTCTTTAACCAGTAGGCCATTAGATGTCCTTGTTCTGAATTGCTATTCTGAGGATGTCCATGTAGACATCTCCATAGACATCTCTATTGGGTATGTCCACGTTTCTGAAATTGTGCCTGAACTTTCACGTGCCTGCTTGTTTTCTCAGAGGTTCTGGCTTTGATGTCCCAGATTGCACTTGGAAGTCCTTTCTAAAATGTACCTTAAAGAGCATGCATGAAAGTAATTTGCATACATTAAAGAGTCAGTATATGCAAATGCACCCAGGGTTGGCATAACCATTAGGTAGATTAGGTGGTCACTAAGATAGCAGCTTCTAGGGAGAGACAAAGAGCAGCTGTAGTCGAAGTAAAACAATAGGTCAAGACCATGGGCAGATTGGCTAGGCCTTATGGTCTTTATCTGTCATCATTTTCTATGTCTCTCTAATAACTGCACAAACTGAAAGACACAACAGAACATACTTTTACCTAAAGGGAGGGGGTAGGCAATTTTCAAATAGTCCATTTACCCACCTAAGTTGGGAGACAGAATAGACAACAATGATAAGCCTATTTAATGAAGATGCATAGGCACCTACATGACTTTCTAAAATTGCCCCTAAAACCTCAGACATCATGGTTAAAATGCAGCTGCATACGTTAAAGCGCTCAGGACAACTATAAAAGTATGCAGCTGAAATATATGCATAGATGCGTAGTTGAAAACACACATGCATCCTTTGTGACCCCGCCTGAAATCCACCCAGCCATGCCCCTGAACACGCTTACACCCAAGTCGTAAAAAAGCCTTCTAGCCACTGCACATACTTTTACACGCAGGGTGATTTTAGAAGAAACATGTTACACAAAGAGGCATGAAAATTACCTTCATTATAGACACAAAACAAAGCACAATTTTTAAAGTATGGGAGTCAAGTTTCAAAGAAAGTTATATGTTTACTGGTAGCTAGTGAACTTATAATTTCCTTATCTGTAGATTTTAAAACATTTTACAGATAGCGCCAGAAAAGTACATCTAACTGTTTCAGTCCGATGCCAGTCAAGGGACCAATTCCATGTGCAAGATGCCTGCAAGCTGAAACCCTCATGAAACAAGGGGAGGAGCTCAGAGAATAAATTGGAAGGCGGGTAGATACGTGGAATAGGCTCCCAGTGGAGGTAGTAGAGACGAGGACAGTATCTGAACTCAAAAAAGCATGGGACAAACCAGAGGATCTCTAAAGGAAAAAAGGAGACTGTAGTAGTTGATACGGAAGGGCAGACTTGATAGGCCCTATGGTCTTTTTCTGCCATCATGTTTCTGTGTTTCAGCAATTTTCATATAGCAATGGAGCAGAGCAAGTATGACAGTCTAGGTTTATCTGTATAACGCCAATATTAAGCCTACTCTAAATGGATAACAGCGGTAGTAGACACTGGACTACACATTTTATTTATTTATTTATTGAAGCCGTTTTTCTATACTGCCGTTTCCAGAGATCGGGGCGATTTACATTAAACAAACCATTTTACAGAGAACATGAGATAACTTTATACAGTTACAGAAAGAAACATTCAACTATATACAATGTATTGTCTTGTCTCCGGACATTTGGGAGGATATCAACAACTATATACATGTGGGTAAGGGTTGCATCTAGACAAGGTGAACAATTGTGCATCAGTCGTCGTTGCTAAAGTATTCCGCAAAGAGAAGAGTTTTTAGCTCTTTCCGGAATGTCTGGAGGTCTTTTATTGATCTGATGGTGTCTGGCAGAGAGTTTCATAGGGTCGGAGCTGTGTAAGTAAAGGCTCTGCTACTGGTTATTTGCTTTGTTTTACGGATTGTGGACAGAATGGCAAGTATGCTCTGGTTGTTCTTTCTTCTGTTCCTAGAATTTGTTTGTGTGTTAATTCTAGATGAAAGGGAGGAGGGTGAGATGTTATTGAGTAGTTTGAACATAGTGATTATTGTTTTATATTTTATTCTGCTCATTGATTCATTACCAGTGCTTAATATATGTGCAGTGACCCCCAAGACTCTGCAGGGGGTGCCTACAGAGACCTCCAGTGGCACTATCAAAATAGTGTGTCTTGACCTCTTATGCTACCCAGTGTTTCCAGAAAATGAGAGGGCTCTCATGACCAGCAGGGTAATGGTAGGAGGAGACCACTGTAGGACTGGTATAAAGACAAAGCCTAAAGGCAGTTTCCTGTCACTGGCTGGCTAAGCCACTGTACTACTAGGCTGGGTGCTGTTGGCTCTAGCAGCCATTACACTAGAAAGGAGGAGTGTGGTTCTTTGGCTAACTCAGCCATTGAGCCAGAATAAAGGGCAGCTTAGACTACTGCACTACATCTTGCTTAAGGGACTTCAAGAAGCTGATTGATAAGAGGAAGCCTCTGAATATCCAGAAGGAAAGAGGTGCTACTGATCTACTGTTGTTTTTATGCTACAAACCCTGTATTTAAATCTAGAGGGTATACAAAGAGAATCCACCAAAAGCTAGAAAAAAGGAAAATTGCCCCAAGAAAAACTGCAAAAGGCACTGGATGCAAATTTAAGATCTTTAATTTTGCAGATCAAAGCAAAGAAGTATGTGAATGATAACATCTTGAAGCAACTAAGGGCTTTCATGGAAAAAGGAATACAGGGAGGGGGAGGAGACCTGGGTGAGAATACCAGAAGAAAGGAATACACAGAAACAGAAGTCAAGGGGGAGATGGAGCTTGGAGATCTGGAACTGCAGGAGAGTGAGGTAACTACAGAACAGGTCAACCAATTAACTGAAAGGGAGGAGAAAGGCCCAGAGGTGGAGGAACTGAAGGTTGAACTCCTAGTCCACATGGAAAGAGATGAATATGCTGGGTTCCAAGAAAGGGAAAGATTACCCAAGTTAAATTTAACACCTAAGGTTAAAAGTATGATTATAAAGATGAACAAGGCCATAACCAGTATAAAGGAACCATCTATTGACATCACCAAAATAAATATAATACAATATTGTGCAGCTAAAATTTATTACTGCAAGAATACTGCCAGCTAAAGTGCAGATCCAGAAGAAAAAAAGAACAATAACAGTTCCTCCTTGAAAAAAGGACATCAAAGGCAAGTTAGGAGTAGCCTAGTGGTTAGAGCAGTGGCTTGGGAACCAAGAGGCCAGGGTTTGATTCCCACTAGCACTCCTTGTCACTTATTCCTCCATTGCCTCAGGAAATTCCAAGTTATCAATGTTTACTACCAAGTTTAAGTTACAATGTAAACTGTTTTGACTGAAGTGATATAAAAAAAACTGTTAAATAAAATTAATCATTGTGTGCCAGAGGTATCCCTGATAGATGGGTATCTAAAAGGATTACGATCATCAAGGATATTAAAGAAGATTCAAGATATCAAGCTGAAACATGCTGCATTAACGGAAGAAGACCTGAAATTTATATGTTATAATAATAAGTTGAAAGTAGCGGCAGAAGCACAAAAACTGCAGATATCAAAACAAACTACCTAGAGAGAACCCAGAACAATTCTACAGGGCTTGGGAAAAAGCATTAATATGGTAAAAACACCACCAACTGAAACAGAAACCCTCTGGAGAAAACTATATGAAGACCCTATAAAGCACAATCAAGAAGCAGGAGCATTTAGAAAAAGCACATATCAAACCTATGAAATGGCCCGCAGTAACAATTAAAAAGCTGAAAAGCAGGTTAAAATGATCCCACAACTTTAAGAGCACTGGTCTAGATGGAATAACCAACTTTTGGCTCAAGCAGTTAATATCATTCCACCAAAATCTGGTGAACTGCAAAAATCAATTGTTCAAGCAGCCAGACTTAGCTCCACAATGGCTTACTAAGGAAGAACATTTTTCCTTCCAAAGGGGGACCCGAGTAACATTCCCAAAAATTATAGACCAATGTCTAACTACAATCTATAAGCTATTCACTGCAATAGATGCAGACAGAACATATGATCATATTGAGTCCAATAACATCATGGCAATAGGGCAAATGGGCAACAAGAGAGGGACATATGGAACCAAAGACCAGTTATTGTTGAATAAGGCCATCATGGCCAGCGCTGGGAAAAGCAGAAATCGCAGTATAGCATGGATTGATTATAAGAAAGCCTTTGACGCTGTCCCACACTCTTGGATAATAAATTGTTTTGAAATGTATAAAAAATTATGGTTTGATAGAAAACATTAAGTTCACCATGACAGTGTGGCAAACCTCACTCTCTTTGAAATATGAAGATGGTCAGTACATCATACCTAATATTAATATCCAGCAAAGAATATTTCAGGGAGATTCTCTGTTGCCCCTTCTATTCTGTGTGGCGCTTAATCCAGAGTGCTCTTATCAATTCTTTGGGATATGGATTTAGCCTGACTCCTAAAGAAGGTAACAACTCAGAAGCAACTTCCCATTTATTATTTGTAGATGATCTGAAGCTCTGCAGTTCCAGCAATCAACAATTAGCAGAGCAACTCCGTGTAGTGCAAAGCTTTTCTGATGACATCAAGATGACCTTTCGCCTTGACAAATGTGATAAGACAAAAGTTTTTTAAAGGAAAATTGAGCAAAATAGAAAACATCTCACTGGCTGAAGGCTGTGATATCAATGACCTTGAACAGGAAGGTATACATAAGTATCTTGGAGTAGAGGAAGAAACGACACTCAAGCAGAAATTACTGAGAAAAGATCAGTAAAGAATACTACAGGAGATTAAAATCATTATTAAAAAGTGCTTTAATATCACGGAATAACATAGAAGTCATCAATCAGCTAACAATTCCTGTAATCTCATACAGCTTTGGGGTTGTGAACTGGCCTCTTAAAGATCTTGAAAAGCTGGATGTGCAAACCATAAAAATCCTCCATGCCCTTGAGGTAATTTATAAGAATCAGTGTATGCCAAGACTGTAAGTCCCTAGAGCTGAAGGAGGGCTAGGCCTCATAAAGATTGATTACACATACAGAGCTACTATCAAAGGCCTCCAGGCCTACCTAACTGTATCATCAGATCCAAATACACAAAAAGTGCTTAAATATGAAAGTAAACATCCAGAATCAGTCTCCATCATCAAACTTGGACAGGCGTTCCGACAACTAGAAGGAATGAGTGAGAATCCACAGTCATATACAGGGAAGAAAGTAATAGAATTTTCAAAACAAGAGAAAAAACTCTTCAAAGAATTAGATCAACAAACAAGGAAAAACAAGTGGCAAATGCATAAATACAGTGGGAAATACAGAGTGTTACTTCAGGAACTCTTTGTCGATCAAGAACGGACACATGAATGATTAAGGAGAGGTGAAATGAACCGAAGGATGAAAGGTTGATAGTTGTGGCCCAGAACAGCGATTTATGGATGAGATGGTTTACAGTGAGTACTGAAAAAACTGGCAAACAGATATATTCTCTGGGAAAGACCTGGAAAAAGTGACTCATCTCATAGCTGGCTAAGAAGTTCTGATGGCAGAATATTTCTATATAGAAATAAAGTAGCACATCTTATCCATTGGAAACTCTGTAAGCACTACATTTCCATGCCTGAAAAGTATTGGGATCATGACCCTAAAAGAATTACAGAGAATGAAGAGGTTATGATCACCTGGGATACTCCCATTCAAACCAATAAAAAGCTGGATCTGAGGAATCCGGATATAGTGGTAAAGGAAAAAAACACCAGAACGGCATTGATTATAGAGGTGTCAGTCCTAAGCAACTACTCTGTGAATTGTGTTGAAAGAGAGAAAATCTTCAAGTACTAAGAAATGCAGTTGGAGACTAAGAAAATGTGGCAGAAAGATACCGAGCTATTTCCGATCATATTGGGTGCCACCAGCTTAATTAAGAGGAATTTCCAAGCACACCTTGATAAATTACTCATCCATGTAATATCTTCCGAACTCCATTGGAAACTCTGTAAATCTAGCCCCAGGATCAGAATCATGATCAGTCCTGTACATGCAGGCCGGGACTGCAATTTAGCCCAGCCGGCAGGTACAAGACAAGCCCGACTAACTCAGTCAGGGCTTTTAAATGGAGTCGCAGCACCATGACGTCTGGTTGCCATGGCACTGCGGCTCCCTTTTAAAAGCTGTGATACCGGCCACTGGAACAAACTGTTTATTCCACACAGTCTGACCCCCAATTTGGTCTCTCAGAGCCAGGGTCGGGCTGTGGGGAATGCTCTCTGCCCCCTTACGCCCTTTCCCTGCCCTGGGCCTGCCGATCCCTGAAGTCCAGGGAAGTTATTCCATCTCCGAGGTGGAATAACTTCCCCGTTCAAATCGCTGACCCCGGACGTACAGAGCTGACATTAGAATCAGCCCTGTACGTCCGGGACCAGCGACCGCCCACTGCCCGCCCTAATGCTGCCCCCGATCCTCCCCTTTCCCGTCTCCGTCTAGCTTCCCCATACAACCAGCGGGGAAGCTAGACATCCGTGGGAGGAGGCACGAATAGCGGGGATGGACAGAATTGGGGCCTTTGTGGGTGACCATTTTTGCAATTGGCTCAATGATTAAGGCAGGAGGGTTGCAATTGTTTAAATCTATTTGTTGCATTCCTATTCAGGATCGCTACCCTCCTTTTTTATTCCTTGGAACACTGCTTTCTTTTCTCAACTTCTTCAGATAACATTAATATCCACTTATCTGAAGGTAGCCGGGGTCCAGTAGCATCTGATGGAATCGACGCAGAGAGGAACAGCAGACTTTTGTCATCTGTTATGCTTCATACATAGGCAGCTGCCCATCCTTCTAACAGCTCTCTTTTCACACAATCATCACATCATCAAAAATTCTTTCTGCGATGAGCTTTCATCTATGGTTATAGGTGTGTACACCGCTGACCTCTTTCATTGGCCGCACCATATTGAATCCACTCTATGGATCTCAAACTTTACAAATAAACATCACAAATCTCAGGGGTGGCCTAAAATGAATGTGAGAGAGAAGCATAAAACTAGGTTTGTCTAGGGGGCCTAATATCCTTTCAACTGCCCTGAATGCACCGAAAGTGTTTTAGTGATTTCAGCACTTATAAAAGATAAGTACATTGAAGCTTTTTGCTCTTATTTTATACTTTCTACATTGAAATTACAAAATGATATTATTATGGCTTTCATTAGGGGCCGATATCAGTGTCTTGATGCTAGATTATTGCCCTATACTGAGGTCTTCATATATATATTTTCATAAATTATTATTTTCTTTCTCTTGCTTGTGTTCTAGGTGTACTTTATAAGTACTTTTTATTGCCTACGTGATATGGTTTTAGGGGTCAGTGTGTATTTTGTAGTTTAATCTTGATAATGGGAATTCCTTTTTGGTACTGATTGTACCTCATGCATCTTCACTGTGAATAACCTGAAAGGCAAACAGGTTGTAGGGATACCAGGACAGGTCTGAGAAGCCTTTACTAAATCATGCCACATCCCCAAAATTAAAACCTAAAACAACTGCCTAGAGTCCTCATATTATTACCATACCATGTTTTGTTTCTAATATGCAACGATAAGCTAGACATAGCTGCACAGAAGAAAACTGCGTTCAGTGTTTAACACCCCCTTTACTAATGCAAACAGGAAAGTGCTTTCTTCATACAGAAATCCACATGGCCTCATTAATTTCACCATCTGAAAACAGGATCAGGCATCCTAGTAGACCAATGCTCCGGTACAGTCTTCAGGTCATGTGTTTTGTGTGAAAGACACCAGTGTGGTTAATGACCTTTCTGCACGATCATTCACCAGCCTTGCAGGACTTCAAAAATGAACTCACAGACTGCAAAAGCTTCAAAAAATTAACTTGAAACTAATTACTGTATCCAGTTGTTTACATTTTACATACGCTACTGGGTCATAGCTTGACCTCTACTTGTCCAGCCCGACATGATTTCAGAAATCTGCCTTGTTAAGAGTTATACTGTTTATGTGGCGTCCATGTCTTGCCAAGAGTCATTGTTTCTTTACTTGTATGGTGGAGCTTTTTTCATTCATTGCGTGCTAGCAAGGAAGGTCCTGTCAGGAAGGAACGTGGTTTTATCTTTTGCCTAAAAAGCCCATGCTTGTTGAATAAGTGGAATAGCTAGATTTATTGGCACAAGTATTAACCAAATTCAAAGTGGAGATACACATGTTTATCTTGAAGAACAATATCTTGATATTCCCTGAAATAAAAGTTAATATCACTCCCTGTTTCCATATATTGTAACGGTAGCAAATAAAGACCAGAAGGCTAATATAGTCTGTCAATAATCCTTTCCTGTTCAATGTTCTGATCTTCTTGAATTATGGGTTCACCTCCGCTTTTCTGCAGTTAAGACTTTGTTGCGCCTATTACACATGCTTAAATGTTGATATTGATTTTGCTTCCACTGAAAGGTTGTTCCATGCATCAGTCACACTTTCAGCACCCTCGGATTTTCTTGTTACTTCTGAGTCTATCCTCTCTTAGCCCCATGCCATGACCTTGTCTTGTAGAACTTCCTTTCTACAAAACAGCCGGCTACTTATTATGGCATTTATTCAATGCCTTTATCCAAGTCATCTTATAACCCTAGTGTCTACATGAAAGACCTTGATATACTGTTTATGTAGATGGGGATTAAGAGGGCTATAGTTTAATTAAAGGCGAAATCACAGAAAAGACTTTTAAGTTTGCACTTCAAAAAACTGAAAAGAGGAATTCTGGCTATCAGCGGAGAGGATTCCAAATATGGGGAGTCAGAAGGGGGAAATGCTTAAACATAGAAAGAAGCCTGCTTGACATAAGGTGGCTGATATTCTAAAAGGAGAAAAACATCACAAAAATGGCTTCATATGCTAAAACAGGAAATGGTGCACATTATTCATGAGAGTGTGCAAAACCGTTCTGGGGAAACCTTTTCTCCTTTTGCAAAAAGTAAAATGTTGTGCATAATTGCACACTGCAAAAATGTATTTAAATTAATAGTTAAAGAAATGCAGTGATGCAATAACAGGCAAATCAACTCATTAACCTTTACACATAGTAAAGCATTCATTAAAGTTATTTCACAAAGCACTTTTGCCAAATAAATGACTACACCTCAACAAGGTGTGATTATTTTATCTTGCAAAATTCTGCCTGGCAAATCTTCATGTGCTCAGTTTCTAATGGGCTCATTTGCATACATACAAAAACAGCGTGCGAAGAATGCAATAGTGTACAGACCTTCAAATATTAAGCAGCAACATATTAGAAGAGCAGAGGGTACAGGCCGAGGAAATAGTAAATATTGGTCAGATGGGTCATTTAAATTAGGGGTGGGCATTTATCATGCTATTAACATGATTCATTTTGGCAACTTTTAATGCATCTTAACAGGATCCAATTTTTTTAACTGCACGAAATTTTAATGCACTAGTCCAGCAGCTCTTCCTCTCCTCCTGCAGTGCTTTCGCTCGCGTGCCTTACAATGACATTTCTCCGACAGCTGCAGCAATTCACTAATGCTGCCTCTCGCTGGCCCTGAAGCCTTGCCTCTGCCACACCACGCCACTCCATGCCCTTCTAAGATAACTTCCTGTTATCAGTGGAGGCCCGGCGTATGGAAGAAGGAAGGCTTCAAGGCCAGAGAGAGGCTGCATTACGGAATTGCTGTTGCTGCTGCCGGAGAAACGGCATTATAAAGCAAGTGCGCAAAAGCACCGAGGAAGAGAGGGAAGAAGAGATGCTGGAGACCTGAGGGAAGAGGCAGGAGAGGAAGAGATGCTGGACTCATGGGGGAAGAAGGAGGGAGAAAGAAAGAGATGCTGGACTCATGGGGAAGAGGGGGAGAAAGAAAGAGATGCTGGACTCATGGGGGAAGAAGGAGGGAGAAAGAAAGAGATGCTGGACTCATGGGGGAAGAAGGAGGGAGAAAGAAAGAGATGCTGGACTCATGGGGGAAGAAGGAGGGAGAAAGAAAGAGATGCTGGATTCATGGGGAAGAAGGAGGGAGAAAGAAAGAGATGCTGGACTCATGGGGGAAGAAGGAGGGAGAAAGAAAGAGATGCTGGACTGATGGGGGAAGAGGGGGAGAGGGAGGGATGCTGGACTGTGAGGAAGATGGGTTGAGAATGGGTATGGGGGTTTTTAAACCACTGCAATTAATCACACAATTAACATTTTCAATTGCATGGTCAATCATGATTAAACTTGGTAATCGTTGTCCGTCTCTAATCTAAATACTTGAAAGGTATTAATGAACACACAAACCTTTTCCAAAGAGAGGGAAGCTATAGAAGTAGAGAACATGAAATGAAACTGCAAAGAAGTAAATTGAAAGCGACATCAGGAAATACTTTTTCACGGAAAGTGTAGTGGATACCTGGAATGTCCTCCTGATGGAGGTGATGGGGACAAAAACAATGACAGAACTCAAAAAGACATGAGATAAACACAGAGGATTCCTAAATAGTAAGAGAATGGAATCAAAGTATAGAGCATTTCCACGCAAAAAGAAAAACGTACATGACTTTCACACTGTAAAAAGGCATAGAGGAGGGTAACCAGCATGTTCGGCATTTATAGCCCTAAAGCTCTGTGCTATCCTGGTTCTCTTCTTATCTCTTTCATCACTCTTTCAGTATCTGTTCTGGTGTTTCCTCTATTGCTATCCTTCTCTCAGTTGGTGTACCCCAAGAGTCTATTCTTGACCCTCTCCTTTTCTCTCTCTCTCCCATGATCTCATCGCCTCCCACGGCTTTCAGTATCATTTTTATGGTAATGACTCTCAGAGCTATCTCTCTATACCTGATTTATTTATTTATTTGCACAGTTTTTATATACCGCTGCTTCCAAGGATCAGCAGCGGTTTACATTACAACAAAAATCAAACAAAT
This sequence comes from Ichthyophis bannanicus, assembly GCA_033557465.1. NCBI lineage: Eukaryota > Metazoa > Chordata > Amphibia > Gymnophiona > Ichthyophiidae > Ichthyophis > Ichthyophis bannanicus. The sequence goes on from CM066033.1 coordinate 786,025,467, forward strand.
ACATATAACTTTATGGAACTATATTACAATATTGCATTATAACAAGAATTATATAGTACTAGAATTACAAATTAGAATATAACAAGAACATTATTGAACTATATTACATTAAAAGTGTATAACAAGTATAAGAGTGAACATAAACCTAATAGGAGATTACACTGATTTTTATATATGTGTGATGAATCATTATAATGTTGGTTAGCACTTACAGTAGCATTGTTTCCGTTGCATATATACATTTGGATGGGGTAAGTATATTCAATTTATGGTGGTTGGGAATCTATATTTGTTTCTCCATTGGTGTAGTGTTGTCTGAATAGATGGGTTTTTAGTTCTTTTTTAAATGTTTGCAGTTCTTTCCTTTCTCTTAATTGATCCGGGAGATTGTTCCACAGTATTGGAGCTATTAGCGAAAAGGCACTGTTACTTGTTGAATGTTACCTGATATCTTTCTTACACGCCAAGCCCATATCTCTGCCTGTCTATCTGACACTGCTGCCTGGATGTCTCACTGCCAGGCCCATACTTAGCTCTGTGCGAGCGGTGCGGCCACACAGGATGCAAAGGTTTAAGGGGCGCATTTTAGCTGTCTTCTGTTGCCTGCCGCCGCCACTTTTTCTTCTCTCAGTGGTGGCAGGCAATGGCAGGACAGCTAAAATGCGCCTCTTAAACCTTCTCACTGGCATGCTAAGCAGATCTTTCCCTCCCTGCAAGAGCAGGGTGGGACAGATCTCCTTAGCATGCCAGCGATTTGCACACTGGGTGCGCCTCTTCTCTCCCACCTCGGGGGGGCGAACCAGATATGCAAGTCGCACAGGGTGCGATCTTCCCTCGTTACGGCCCTGCTCACCGCCTTCTGAAATTATACATGGCCAAAACCAAACTTCTTATTTTTTCCCCCTAAACCCTCCTCCCCCATCCTCCTTTCTCTGTCTCTGTTGATAACACTCTTCTACTTCCTGTTTCCTCAGACCGCAATCTTGGGGTCATCTTTGACTCCTCCTTCTCTACACATATCCAACATATCTCTTTCACATTAACATTATTTGCCTCTTCTTTTCTGAACACACCACTAAAACACTTATCCACTCTTTAGTCACCTTCCTTCTAGACTATTGCCACCATCTCCTTGCAGGTCTCCCTCTGAGTCATCTCTCTCCCCTTCAATCTATCCAGAACTCTGCTGCACATCTATTCTTTCGCCAGCCCCAATATATTCATATAACCCTTCTTCTCAAATCACTTCATTGTCTCCCCTTTCATTTTCGTATCCAATTCAAACTTCTCTTCCTAACCTATAAATGCATTCATTCTCCTGCTCCTCACTACCTTTCTTCTCTCCTCTTTCCCTACACGCCTCCTCGTGAACTCCGCTCTTCCTCTGACTGACTTCTCTCTATGCCCTTTTCTTCCACTGCCAACTCCAGGCTTTGATCCTTTCACCTTGCTTCTCCCTATGCCTGGAACAAACTCCCCATATCTATATGTCAGAGTTCTTCTGTCCCCCTTTTTAGATCCATGTTACAGGCTCACCTCTTTGAGGCTGCTTTTGGATCCTGATCCCTTGCTCTCCTTACCGTTCCCTATTTGTACTCTTGTTCTCATCTATTGTACTGTCTATCTTGATTAGATTGTAAGCTCTGATGAGCATGAGCCATCTTTTATATGCATCGATATGGTGCTGCATATGCCTTGTAGCGCTATATGTTTAATAGTAGTAGTAGTAATAGTAGTAACCTGCATGAAGCGACAGTTAGAATCCTGGCCACCTTACTGAGCAGACTATATGATCCATATTAGTATTTATCTGCCTTAGTAACACAGTAAATGACGGAAGATAAAGATCAGCATGGTCCATCCAATCTGCCCAGCAAGGCGGCCAGAGCTGCACCTGCCTCTCCATGCAGGCCACTCCCCCCTCTCCCTAATGCAATTGTCTAGGGTTGCACCTGCCACTCTGTGCAGGCTGCCCCTCTCTATGCCTTTGTTTAGAGTTATACCTGCCACTCTGTGCAGGTTACACCCCCCTCCCCCTCTATTCATGAAACTAAGTTTGTTTCGATACATACTCCTGCCATACAAGAAACCTCTGTGCCTGTCCCATGCACTCCCGAACTCCAGCACCACCATTGCCCCCACCTCCATTGAGAGGACATCCCAGGTAGCCATCATCATCCCTGCCATTATTTATTATGCATATTTGTGACTACTTTGGTTTTCTGAAGTGGCATCTGGAAGCTAATGAAATGTTTTCCCAGAAGCAAAAAATTATGTGACCGGCGAGCTAGACAAAGAATAAAGTAGTGGAGTTCCTTTGCCATGTTAGTCCATTTGAATGCACAGAAATAAAGATAACAGCTCTGACACAAATAAAGAAGGTGATACCATTTTATAAAATGCTATCATCTTATACTTTTATGTTTTAATTGTAGTCAAAGAAATAATCTACCAGTCAAGGTCTGAAAAAATTGAAATAGATGCTAAGATAAGTTGGGAAGGCCAGCAAGTAGACTGTGCAGTAGTTAAGTCTGGGACTGTAATGGACTTGAAGAAGATGAAGGTACAAGTCAGCAAAGAGCCTTCTGATTTTTAAGATAATGTAGAACTGACCCCCAAGTTAGGAACAAAAGAGAGTTATTTTCAGCAGGGCTTATGTGGTAAGCATCACATGTTAACTGCATGAGCCCCATTGACTGTGGATAGTGCTGCTGAATATCTCCTCTGATCACTGTAGCGCTATATAATTAGTTCCACGGCATTCTGGGATAAAACGGTCCTCGAGGTTGTTGGGACAATATTCATTCTGCTAACCAGATAAAAAAAACTGCATAAAATTATGTAGTTGGCTATCTGGAGAGCAGTTGATGTAGCGTGCTGCACTGTATGTACAATATATCGCCACTATCAGGACAGTATCGGTGATCAATGCTGAAATCAGACATTCAGCACCGGTCGTTATCTGGCATTGAATATCCTGTTTCAGTTTAAACTCCACAGCCTGCATGTCCAGGATCATAGCCTCACCTTCCCCTTCCCTTTCCCCTGATGCTACCCTACCTCTGTTCTTGGGAACTGCAGTAGTAAGCAAGACCTGCCGCATTGGCCTCCTCCGACGCAAACATCCTGTCGGAGGGGGTAGGGCAGAGTAGACCTAAAGCGCACTCAAGCATTTGAAGGCCTGCTGCTAAGTACAACTAGCTTACTGCTGGGGTTTCCAAGAACAGAAGAAGGGCAGCAGCAGGAAAAGGGACAGGAGACCCGTGATCCTGGCAAGGGGAGGTAGCAAAGGAGAAATGCTGGACTATTAGGAGGGCTCAGGGAAGGGAAGATGTTAAGATGTTGTACACTGGGAGAGGAGGGGGGTAAAGAATAGAAGAAATGATGGATATGTGAGGAGGGAAAGAGAAGGGAGGATGCTGGACATGGTGATGGTGGGGAACACCACAGCCCCTCCAGATTCCGCAAGATAGCGGCAGAGCAAGCTTCTCTCAGTGCAATGGCAGCTCTTTAAGCCCATGCAAGCATCAGTCCTACCTCCTCTTCTAAAGCAAACTTTCTGATGAAGGGGGCAAGAGCAACAGCTCAAGAGCATGTGCACACACCTTCTTCAAGGCCTGACACCAAGATGTCTTGCAGAGTTGGAGAGGCCACGGTGCTGTCCCTCTCCCATCTCTCCTCCTGTCCTGGATATTTGGGCAAGGAGGAAAGGAAGGAGAGATACTGGGCACCTGGGGCAGGGGGAGAAAAGAGGGGAAGGTTGGGAAGCGAAGAGGAGATATTGGACATCTGGGAGGAACCGAAGGGGAGACGTTGAACTATGGGGGTAGGGCAGGAAAAAGAAGGGGAGGTGCTACACTATGGGAATGTAGGATCCTGGGCCGTCCCGAGGGAGGAGAGGCGCATGACTGAATATTTGCCTAGGGCAGTAGATACCCTTCAGCTAACACTGACTGGAGTAGGTGGGACATGGCAGCCTTCAGCGCACATGTGCTGATTCCCTCCTCTTCCTTATTGTTTAGCTGCCGGCCTGAGAGGTGGAAATTGAAGCTACCCGCCTGCAGCATTTTTTCACCCCTGGAATCTCAGCACTGCGACCACCTAGTTTGCCTGACGGAAGCGCCAGCCCTGCAGAGTTAGATTAGTGGGCAGAGTCCAGCTGAAAGTAAGGACTGTTCTATCCAATTAGGCGAATCGGCAGGAAAATCTTGCCTTGGAAATGATCTATAAAAGAAGAACAGAAGAAGGGATGGGTGGGAGCAAGATAAGGTAGGGTAGGAAGATTACCTAAAAATACATATCATTAGCACTTTTAAGTTTCTGCTTTCTCTGAAACCAAACATTAGAATTAAAGCAACAATAATGCAAGAATCAAGTTTAAAGTGCTTATCTGTTGCAGCCATCTCAGCAGATGTGCCTGTCTGAAGGAAAGACTTGTCAAATCATTCAGGCTACAGTTCCTGGTTGTTCTTTACTCTTTCATCCATAGCAGTTCTACATCAGATGCTGACTCAAAGGAAAACAACAGCCACCCCTAATGATCGTTTACCTTCCCATTTTATTGAAGACCCTTCGGACTCATACTTAGCACATATATACTCTACAGTGACTCAAATTAATAATCACACGCTTTTGAAGGATCATAAATTGGATCCTGCATTTACTGCTAATTACTGTCTTATCTGCAATTTGATATTTATTACCAAAATATTTGAGAAAACCATTTCACTGCATCACTGTTTTTCTAGAGAAATCTAATATTCTGTAGCCAAGGTAAACTAGATTTCAAGCTCTCCACAGCACCAAATTGATACTTTTGTAGGTGCAGTGCAGTGTGTGCCTTTGAGGCAGTCCTGACTCCTGGCGACCCAGAAGCTCCTGCGTTTTCTTGGCAGTGTCACTGGAAGTAGGTATTACAGAATTTATCCATTCAAATTTTGACACAGGTCATATGGTTCTTCTAATGTCTCTTGGATGTCATCTTCCTTTGACCTGGTAGACCACCATCATCTTCTGGGTAGGCTACAGGAGATTGGTTCAGCTGTTAATGGAGCAATAGAACCTTTAAGGGTACCGGAAAGATTTCTTCTCAGCCCTTTCTGATATCCACTATGGTATTCCTTGAGGCTTCACACTGACACTCATTTTCTTTATTATTTTAAGTAATCTTGTAAAAATGACAGACTGGATTGAAACAATAAATTAAAATTCAGCTCTTTAACAAGTCAGAGGCTATTTTCTTTTAGAAGAAACCTAATGCTGCCCCTCAAGTGTCCTATATCTTCTTGGTCATCCAATTACATTAAAGGATTCCATTAAAATCCTAGGCATTTATCTGGATAGTCAGCTAACCTCTGGCCAACAGATTTCTTATTGGGTTAGGAAATCTTTTCTTACCTTACAAATCTGGCAATCGCTCTAGAATATTTTTGGCTTAGTCTCTTCACTCTTTGACTCTTGCATTTCTTATTTCCCAGCTAGATTACGGCAATGTGCCGTATCAAAGTCTGAAGGTTTCCCATATCAGACAGATACAACTGATACAGAATACAGCAGTGGGCAAGCCAAAGGGAACATTCAGGAGGGGGTGGGGGGATATTCTGGAGGGAGGTAGTGCCAACCTTTCTCTCTCATGAATAGCACAGAGATAGGGGGTAGTTTTATAAAGTCAATTTTTAGTGTATGTACATAAATTGCCTCTTAAAAAATACTGATTAGTGTAAAAGTACATGCATTGACATGAAAGTGCGTACTTTGCTGGTAGGCGTAGCCAGAAGCACAGTCTGAAAAGAGCAGAGGCAAAGTTTGCAAGTACATGCATTGATTATAAATTTAATAAATTTAAAAAATACCTTAATCTGTGCATGTATTTACTAACTTTATGCGTGTTCATTTACTCCTGCTAAAGAGCAGGTGCAAATATCCACGGCTGAATTTGAGGCATGATCTCTGCCCCTTATGCTAGTATTTTATAAATATAAGCTTAAAATAAGTGCATTTTAAAACAGGGTTCCTAGGTTAAGACAGCCAATAGGTGTTTTTTTAAGCTTTACAAAGACAAGTGGGAGTCTACTTATCTTTATAAAACGTTAGCCTAAGAGGCAGAAATTGTGCCTCAAATTTGGGTGTGGGTATTTGTACCTGCCCTATGCAAATGCAATGTGTGCCTTCCAGTCAGTGCTGATTCCTGGTGACCCAGCAGCTCTTGGGTTTTCTCAGTAGTGTGACTAGAAGTAGATCACCAGGCCTTTCTTCTGTGGCAATGGAGGGGGATGGGGCGGCGGGCTGGTGGGGGCATCTAGGTTTGCATGGGGTTGTTACTAGATCCTGCTGGCCCTACTGTTACCACAGGGAGTAGCTCTGGAGCACCTCATGTCCCAACCACCCAGGTCTAACACTCACCCACAGAAAGCAGAATCAGACTGCACCTGCTGCCCACCACTGGGTTTTCCAGACATACAAATACTAACTGCAGACAGTCTGCTGGTCAGTACACATTGCATGTGCACAGAGCAACCACATGAACCCAGCCTTGGGATAAATGGCATGGACACTCAGCATTTGGTTCAGTGATCAGGCCCCCAGGACAGGAAGTGCATCCACATCACTGGAATCAGACACTATATAGCACTATGTGGATAAATAGCCATGCTATGGTCACTGCTCGGTCAGAGTAAGACTGCCCTTCCAGCAGGACATGCAGTGGCCACATAGTCCATGCACATCGCAGACAGGCACTATGACGTCTCAGCCATTGACCCTACCTTCAATCCAGACACATCCTGGCCATACCCACAATACTTTGCTCTCATCATGCACATTTACAGACTAATGCAGGAAACAGCTTAGGCACTGCGAGGCTCAGTGAGGTCTAGAAAGCACAAAACAATGTATAGACATACGCACACACTGATATCGCTGCATTGTGAAAAAATGGGGATGTTGGTATTCCTGCTTGCCACCTTGGTCCAATATAAGTTTGAGCATTGTTAAGGTGTACTCATTGCGCAGGAGCTAGTAGCGTGCTCTTATGTGAACACCCACTCAGTGTGCCATTGCTATTAGCCTGAATCTCCATCCATCTGTGGATAGTGGAGCCTGTCTGTGTGGCTGATGGGTGCTGTGCCCTTACTGGCCAATTCATTGGGAGTTGCAAATGCTGGTGTTGTACCTTCACTGTGGGCTGACGTTTAGCCACAGGGACATGCAATGCATGATCTACAGCCCAGACCCAAATCTGTGACCCTCTGCTCATATACTGTACACACCAACTGTGTGCATTGAGCCACAGTGCTGCCATAAGGTTAGAACACTCCCTGGGGCTGATATGCTTTGCATCAGACTGACCGTGGCATATGTTGTGATGCACATGACGCACAAGACCATGGCATGGCTTTGGTCTGCTGCAGGTGAGTGCCGCTGCCCCCTCTGCCAACACCCCCACACCATGCTGACATGCCGGTGTGCTTTCTTTGTTGGTGGTGCACAGTCCCAGCCCATCCAACATGCAGGTTGGCAGGTGCCTAGGGTGCAAGGTCCAGATGGGGTGGCAAAGGCATACATGGATGGCCACACAGCCCTCCTCCCCAACCATCTGCCTCTGCAGGGACCCCATCACCGCCTGCCAATGATACGTCTTGGGAGCAGGATGATAGCCACTGCTGTGGTAGTCCCCTGGGCACTGTCATGATCCCACTGTCACTGCATAAAGGGCGCAAGGGTGCCAATAACACGCGTTAACAGCACACTGGCTACCTTAATGTCCTTTAGTAAACATACCCCTAAGTCACATACCATACCTATTGGTATCTCTTGCCCTTGTTTCAGATAAAGACTGGTTACTTAGGGTTTGTTTCAAGAAGAGAAGGGTATCCTTTTGTGGTTTAAATGTTCTGATGTTTCCTGATCTCCCGAGAGAAACTCAGAAACGGTGTAAACAATTTATGCTGTTAAAACCTGGTGTCCTCCAAATTGGAGCAACGTATTATTGGAAATTTCCTTGTAAGTGTTGGATAACTTATAGAGCAACTCATTATGTCTTTTTTTCAGCCTTCAGAAATGTTAACTTTTTTTAAATGCAAAACTGTTAGAAACATCTGCCACCGTCAATTTGGTGGAGAACGTATGAATGTGATTGTATGTGCCCAATGCAGTGGCTAACATCTTTCATTTTTCTGTAACGTTATTATATTTCTTTTCTGATCCTCCTTAAAATTTACCTGCTCCCTTGCTATTGTGGACTAGTGGGTGACCCATGTATGGTTGGTTAAACCTTTTTCTTAGTTTTCCTGGGTTTATTATGCTATTGGGGAATCGTTTTTCTGTACAAGTTGTAATTACTTTCTTATCTTTGAAAATTTAAATAAATATGCAATTAAAAATAAAAGTTTGTCCTGAGGTAATGGAGGGTTAAGAGACTTGCCCAAGACCAGAAGGAGAAGCAGTGAGACTGGAACACTAGTTTCATGGTCCGCAGCCTAAAGCTCTAACCAATAGGCTACTTCCCTACTCCTAATAGGAGCACCAGAAAGATATTGTTTTAAAATTGTTGTTTCAAGCATGGTATGGTACCAGTCTCTTGATTAAGGTTAAACAGCCACAAAAATCATCAGAAAAGAGAATGGTCACTAGCTCAGCCACACACATGCATATAAACCAGAAATTCCGATACCAAATGGGTAGGAAAGCAGATTGCATAATTTACCCACACTATGCTCAGGTAAATTGTCTGGTTAGCCCATTTGAAAGTATAGAAATAAATGCTGATAAAACAAAAAATAATAATATAAGGTGATACATTTTTAATGGATTAACTTAAAACATTTTGGACTAGCTTTCAGGAAATGAAAACCTCTTCTTATCTTTTCTGACCTGAGGAAAAGGGTTTTAGCCAAGTACTTCATAAGGATCAGGCTGCAGAGGAATTTAAAACCCTCTGCTTCAGGTCAGGATAGATAGGAAAAGGGTTTAGTTAACAAAAAATGCTATTTAGTCCACTAAAACTCATTGTTGTTTTGTTTTTCTTTATTAACCTTTAATACTATACCTTCATATACTAAAATCCCTGCTTTTACATCCTTTATGCCATCATCTCTAACTGTGGATTTAAAGGTCGAGAGCCCCCATACTCCTCTGGTAGGGAAGTACTCATGTAATATCTCTGACATGATTCTCCTCATAGCCCCCTTTCAGTGAAGGCTAGAATCGGACTTATCATCCTGATCTTCTGGCTCTTCCTGTCTATTTCAACGTGCAGGGCCCTGTGTAAAAAGCATATTCCGATAGACTCAGTCTTAATCCTGGTTTATAGTAATGCTGGTATCTATATATGGTGGATATGTCCTACTTACACATGCATCTGTTCAGGACATTTATTAGGCAAAACACCACCACAGGCAAGGACTGCTTGCAGCATCCCCAACCCTTTCGGACTCACCTGCTCGCCAACTTGCTGACTCGCAGATGGACTCGAAAGGGTCATTTGGTAGCCCCTAGCATGGTACGCAGCTCAGTCACTCTTCTTGTCCACTCTTTGCAACAGCTCCACTTCTGTTGATGATCAAGAATTTCAGGGTGTAAACTGGGGGCTCCACAGGAGTGTTACCCTACTTTGCCTTGATGTTACGAGTGTCACAATAGGCTGAGTTACCTTAGGTAAGCCACCTATGGAAACTCCCAGCTTATAGAGAAAATATTTTTTATTTTTTTCTACAATGCGCTTTAGCGTTTCAGGAACCTCACATTTCAAAATCAGGACTTACTAAGGGACAAAAGCTCTCCCACAGTGGACCACTTGAACAATTTACCTTTTTTTTTTTTTTTAAATGTTCGAATTTTAATTTGAAAAAGAAAGTATAAATACAGGGATTCGACTGCGAGACGCTGGAGGTGTATTGGGCAGAACATCAGCTCTGGGACTGCTGTTGAAGCGGACGCTGTGCTCTGCGTTGCTGTGTGCAGTGGACTATTGGGCAGGCGCGCCCGGGGCACCCCCCTATCCAGTGGGGCCTTTTTTTTTTTGTTCTTTGTTATATTACGGTCCTCCATGACCACGGAGTGTGTCTGCAGGGCGTGGTTTGAAGGGGCGTGTCCAAAAGGGCAGGATCTGCCCCTTTGGCGCCCCTTCGGCGTCACTGCGGCGCTAGTGTGGTGTAGTCTTCTTCCCCTGATTGTTTATTATTATGAGGAAGAGAAAGGCTAAAGCTGCAAGTAAGGTTCTGGGAGCCGTTGCCAGAATTAAACCGGCCGGCCCCTTGGACAAACACTTCGCACCTGTTCCGCTTGCACAGTCCTCTCCGGATGGAACCTCCCTGAGCTCTGGTGGGAGGTCTCCTCCTCCTGTGCCTGTGCCCTCTTTTTTTCCTGTATTATCCGGAGAGTCCTCTGAGTCGGTAAGCAATATTAAAATTTCTGTTACTTTGCCTTCTCCAGTTCAGTTTGCTGTTTCGGGCAGTATTACTGAACTTCCGGTTAAGCTCCCAGATACGGAGATTACGTTAAAGGATGTTTGGGGGGTTTTACTTTCTATTGATAAAAAAATGTCCTCTACGTTAAATTCCTTATGTACCTTCTCTCAAGAAGCTGCTGTTTCTTTGCAGCAACTTGATGAGAAGATTACTGTAGTTGATATGGCTGTCACTAAAATGGGATCTCAAGTGCGTCCGCTTTGTGCTGCTAATGTTGCCAGGATGAAAAATTCTTTGATTCTTCATTCTAAGCTGGAGGCCCTTGAGAATTCCATTCGTTCTTGCAATTTACGTTTTTTGAATTTTCCTCAGTCTTCGTTATCATCTCCTAAAATTCTTTTGGATAAAGATTTTAAGGAAATATTAGCCATTCAGGAATTTATTGAAGTTTCTCAAATTTATCTCCCGTCAAGCATTAAGAATACTAGTCCCGCTGAGGGAGGGCTGGATGAGATTGTTCCTCTTATTTCTAATTTGACTGCCTTTTTAGAGGACTCTTCAGATACTATTAGTCTGCGTTCCGCATTACTGGCTACCTTTCCATCTATTGAAGTGAAGCAGCGTATTTTACGTGCTTTCTTTAAGGTTAAGTCAGCTAAATTCTGTGGTCAAACTGTAAAGCACAGTTACTTACCTGTAACAGGTGATCTCTGGGAACAGCAGGAATAAGTCTTCACATATGGGTACGTCGGTACCGATGGAGCCCGCGCGGGAACGCTCCCCAGCTTCCCAAAAAGGAAAGCCTTTGGGAGCATCCCACAGCGCCTGCGTGCTGCCTTCCTGCCTTTCCTAACCGCCTCTCCCCAGTTCGAGTTTTAAAGCTGAGACAAAGAGAGAGAGGAAAGGAAAAAAATAGATAGAGAGATACAACTCCTAGGGGAGGTGGGTGGGTTGTGAAGACTTATTCCTGCTGTTCCCAGAGATCACCTGTTACAGGTAAGTAACTGTGCTATCTCCAGGAACAAGCAGGAATGAGTCTTCACATATGGGGACTCCCTAGCTAGAGATGCCTGGGAGATCCCCAAGGTTATGAGACTCTGTGAAGGGCTCTATCTCCTCCTATGGATCTCAGGCATCCATTCAGGGAAGGAGGGCAGGAGTTGATTAAGCATGGAACAGGTGTTTGAGAACAGCCTGACCAAACAAGGCATCCCGGCGGGAGTCCTTGTCCAAACAGTAATGGCCTGTGAAGGTATGAACCGAGGCCCAGGTGGCCGCTCGACAGATCTGGTCGATGGACACAGAATTTAGATGAGCCATAGAAGTGGCCAAGGCCCTCACATTATGAGCTGTGACATGGCCTTCCAGAGAAAGGTTCTTACTCTGGCAGGCGAAAGAAATACACTGAGCAATCCAATTGGACAGTGTCCTCTTAGAGACTGGAAGTCCCAGATGAGAGGGATCAAAGGCAACAAAGAGTTGAGAAGACTTTCTATGTTGCTGTGTCCTTTGTAAGTAAAAGGCAAGAGCTCTCTTACAATCCAGGGTATGAAGATTCCTCTCTGCACTTGATGCATGAGGACCTGGAAAAAAGACAGGTAAATACACCTCTTGATTAAGATGAAAAGGTGAAACCACTTTAGGCATAAAGTGTGGACTGGTCCTAAGGACTACCTTATCATGATGGAACCTTGTATAAGGTGGATTAGCCACTAAGGCCTGCAGTTCACTGATGCGGCGAGTTGAGGTGACTGCAATGAGGAAAATAACCTTCCAGGAAAGAAATTTCAAGGTGGTGGTGGCTAAGGGTTCAAAAGGTGGCTTCATAAACTGACCAAGAACCAGATTTAAGTCCCATGCCACCGGAGGAGGCCTAATGGGAGGTTTAGTTAAAGTTAGGCCTCTCATGAATCTTGCAATAAGAGGATGAGAGGAAATAGGCTGTCCATTAATAGGCTTAAGGGATGCTGCAATAGCACTCAAATGGACCCTTACTGAATTTGTCTTAAGGCCTGCATTGGAGAGATGCAGGAGATATTCCAATAGAGAATTCAAAGGTAGTGCTAGAGGGTCAAGACCCTTCTCAGCACACCAAATGGAAAACCTTTTCCATTTAAAAGCATAGGAACGTCTAGTAGAAGGTTTTCTGGAAGCATGGAGGATATCCTTCACCTGCTGAGAAAGATTCCAATCTTGAAGGTCTAGGCCTTCAGCAACCAAGCTCTGAGGTGAAGGGACTTGGGGTTTGGGTGCCACAAAGTCCCCTCCTCCTGGGACAGAAGGTCTGGAGCAGCTCCCAAGTCTAGGGAGGGAGCTTGAGAGAGATGCAGAAGTAGAGAGTACCACACTTGGCGTGGCCAGCGTGGAGCTATTAGGATCATGGATCCTTGATCCCTCTGGAGCTTGAACAGAGTCTTGGGAATTAAAGGAATGGGTGGAAAGGCATACAGGAAGTCTTGACCCCAGTGAAGGAGGAAGGCATCCTTGGCGTGAACTCCCTGACACGGAATTCTGGAACAGAACCGGGGAAGTTTGGCATTCCACGGACTTGCAAAGAGGTCTATGTCCAGGGTTCCCCACTCTTGAAAGATTCTGAGTACTTGGTCCATGTGCAGGGACCATTCGTGTTGAAGCAGAACTCGACTGAGTCTGTCTGCCCAAGAGTTTTGGATTACTGGGAGGTATACGGCCAGGAGATGGATTTGATGCTCTCTGGTGAAGGCCCACAATCTTAAAGCTTCGTTGCAAAGCGACAGAGAGCCAGTTCCTCCTTGCTTGTTTATGTAAAACATGGCTACCTGATTGTCCGTATGAATGAGGACTGTCTTGTAGCTGAGCAGGGTATGAAAGACCTTGAGAGCTAGAAAAACTGCTCAGAGCTCCAAGTGGTTGATATGTAGAGAGGTCTCCTGTGGAGACCAAGTGCCCTGAGTGGAGAGGTTTTGTAGATGAGCTCCCCAACCTGTTTGGGAGGCATCTGTTGTGAGGGTTGCCTGGGGCAACAACTGTTGGAAGGGGGACCCCAGCAACAGATTATGGGTGGACATCCCCCATTGGAGAGACCAAAAGAGGCGTTTGGAGGTTGCTATTTGGTCTGAGAGAGCTCCTGATGCTTGAGTCCACTGGGTGGACAAAGTCCATTGAGCTGCTCTCATGTGAAGGCGAGCATAGGGTACCACATGCACTGTGGATGCCATGTGGCCTAGCAGTTGTAGCATCTCCCGGGCAGTTAAATGGCTCTTTGACTGAATCTGGGAGGCTAACTGCACTAGGCGTAGGCAACGGGCCTGAGGAAGATAGGCCCTTGCAGTGGTAGTATCCAGCCAGGCCCCTATGAACTCTAGGGACTGAGTAGGGGTGAGCTAGGACTTTGGGAGGTTTACCACAAGTCCCAGATACTGCAGAATGTGCCTTGTGCAGTCCAGGGAAGTCTGGGCCTCTGACTGAGATGGAGCTCGGATGAGCCAGTCATCCAGGTATGGGAATACAAATATTCCCAGAGTGCGTAGAAATGCAGCTACTACTGCCATGCATTTGGTGAACACTCTTGGAGCAGAGGCCAGACCGAAAGGAAGCACCCTGTAGTGGTAATGCTTTCCTTGGAAAAGAAAACGGAGGAACCTTCTGTGAGATGGATGGATGAGGACATGTGTGTACGCATCCTTGAGATCTAGAGAACAAAGCCAATCCTGACTCTGAAGGTATGGAAGGAGAGTGCCCAGAGAAAGCATCTTGAATTTCTCCTTGCATAGAAATTTGTTCAATTCTCTGAGATCTAATATGGGTCTGTAGCCCCCTGTTTTCTTTGGGATCAGAAAGTAGGGGGAGTAAAACCCTGACCCTTGTTGAAGAAGAGGTACTTCTTCTATTGCCCCTTGGGCAAGAAGGGCAGCCACCTCCTGACCTAGAAGGTCGAGGAGAGATGTTGGAGAATTGAAATGCCTCACCATGGTGTGAGGAGGAAGGTTTGAGAAATGAAGCTTGTAGCCCTCCCTTATGATGGAGAGGGTCCACTGCTCTGTTGTAATTTGCTCCCATCTGGGAGCAAAATGAGCTAACCTTCCTGGAATGGTGAGAGGCTCTGGCTGTTTCAGAGCCAGAAAGGCTACGTTCTCTAGCATCAAGTCAAAAACCCTGAGGAGGCTGGGTCTGCTGAGTTGCAGCAGCCCCTGTAGGCTTAGGCCTGGCCTGTTTAGGTTGCTGACGCTTAGCAGCAAAACGACGATTGCTGGCCAGAGGCAGGATGGAATCTGCCTTTCTTGAAAAAAGATTTTTGAAAGGTTTTTTCTTGGCAGGAATGGAGGTTGACTTTGAAAGTCTATCCAAAGCAGAATTTTCTGCATCCATTTGAGTGGCTTTTATTTGCCAATCTTTGCCAAACAAGTTTTCTCCTGTACAGGGAAGATTTCCCAAGCCATCCTGGACCAAAGATTCTAGATCAGAAGCTTGGAGCCAAGCAATTCTGCGTGCAGCTATGGCAATGGCCGAAGCCCTGCTGGCACCCTCAAAGGAGTCAAAAGCTGCACGGTTGGAAAACTTTGAAATATCTTGAGTATGCTTAATCCAAATAAGAAAGTCTTCCCTTTTATCCTCTGGAAGAAAAGGGAGGAAAGTGTGCAGCTTATCTGCAACGTCTTTCAGAAACATACCCATATAAAGACTATAGGAGTTGATTCTGGCAATGAGCATACTGGCTTGGAAGATTTTCCTACCAAAAGCATCCAAGGTCCTGCATTCTCTTCCTGGAGGAGCAGAGGAGTGTCTTTTTGCACTCTTTATCTTTTTCATAGCTGACTCCACCACAATAGAATGGTGAGGAAACTGTGTTTTATGAAACCCAGGACAAGGAGGGACACGGTACATAGTGTCCAATCTACGAGAATGAGGAGAGATAGTGAGAGGAGTCTCCCATAAGTCAGTCATGTGATCATAAAGAATCTCATGAATTGGCAAGGTGACTGCCTCCTTAGGAGCCTTAGAATAACCTAAAATATCCAATTTTTTAGCTCTAGGCTCTGATTCAGAGGTTACTGAAATAGAAAGTCCTTTAGACACTTCTCTTATGAAGTCTTGAAAGGACAAGTCCTCTGGAGGAGACATTCTTCTTTTTGGAGAAGAAGGCTCTTCAGGAAGAGCTATAGATACTTCAGCAGACTCCTCCGATGCATCAGAGTCTTCGGAGGAATCAAAGTATCGACTGTCAGGGTGCTCTCCCAAAGCTCGGTACGCGTATCGAGCGGTATCGACATCGGGCGTCATCGGGACCGGTTCGGTACCGATGGGCATCCCTGGACAGGGAACCGCTGCAGTCGGCATCCTGGTCGATGTCGATGAAGTCGGTACCGGTACCGACACTGGTGCCGGTACCGGAGCCAATACCGACAACGGAGTTTGTTGTGGTATCAGCGGCGTCGCAGCTTGAATGAAGGCCGTGATAGCCTGCTGCATGGATAGAACATTCTGATCCATCGACACCACGAATGCCTGGAATTCGGTACCGGAAGGTTGCTCCGGTACCCCAGAGCATTCTAACAGGTGATCGGTCGAGGCCGTGCCATCGATGTCATAGGAGGAGCTTTGGAAGCCGGAGCTTCCCGCCGGGGTTGTTTTGCCGGTGCGGAATCCTCGAGGGCAAGCCCGGAGGCATCTTGATGCTTGGAGGGAGATCTACTCTTCGAGGACCGGCTGGATTTATGTTTGGTTACCTGAGATCCATGGGAGGAAGTAGAGGCCCTGGAAGACGTCGATGCCACTGAAGCTGCATCAGAGGGAAACAGCACATGGAGCTTAGCTGCTCGGTTCTGTAAACCTCGTTTAGACATCAAGGAGCAGGACGGACAATCCAAAATGGAGTGGTCAGGACCCAAACATTTAAGACACCATTCATGGGTGTCGGTGACAGAAATAGTACCGCTGCACTTAGTGCATTTTTTAAACCCGGAGGCTGGTTTTTCCATGAGGGGAAAGCAGACGCGCGACCAAAGAAATAAAATAAAACAAAGAACTTCTTCAGCGGTGACAGGAACACGACCTGCTGGCTCCGCGGAAAAGAAGAACTGGGGAGAGGCGGTTAGGAAAGGCGGGAAGGCAGCGCGCAGGCTCTGTGGGATGCTCTGGGTTTAAAAAATGCACTAAGTGCAGCGGTACCATCTCTGTTACCGACACCCATGACTGGTGTCTTAAATGTTTGGGTCCTGACCATTCCATCACGGATTGTCCGTCCTGCTCCATGATGTCTAAAAGAGGTTTACAGAACCGAGCAGCCAAGCTCAGTACACTGTTTCCCTCTGATGCAGCTTCGGTGGCATCGACGTCTTCCAGGGCTTCTTCTTCCTCCTTGGATCTCAGGTAACCAAACATAAGTCCAGCCGGTCCTCGAAGGGTAGATCTCCCTCTGAGCATCGAGATGCCTCCAGGCTTGCCCTCGAGGATCCTGCACCGGCAAAAGTACCCCGGCGGGAAGCTCCGGCTTCCAAAGCTCCTCCTATGGGGTCACAGGTTGACATCGATGGCACGGCCTCGACCGATCACCTGTTGCAATGTTCTGGGGTACCGGTGGAATCCGCCGGTACCGACCTCCAGACATTCATGGCGTCGATGGATCAGAATGTTCTAACCATGCAGCGTGCCATAACGGCATTCATACAAGCTGCGACGCCGCTGGTACCGCAACAAGCTCCGTTGTCGGTACCGGCTCCGACATCGGTTCCGGTGCCGGTACCGGTTGGATCGACATCGGCTTCGGTGTCGACTGCAGCGGTACCCTGTTCGATGATGCCTATCGGTACCGAGCCAGTACCGATGACTCCCGATGTCGATACCACTCGGTATGCGTATCGAGCTTTACAAGAGCATCCAGACAGGCGATACTTCGATTCCTCCGAAGACTCTGATGCATCGGAGGCCTCTGTCGAAGCATCGGTACTTCTTCCTCAGGAGCCTTCTTCTCCAAAAAGAAGAATGTCCCCTCCAGAAGACTTGTATTTTCAAGACTTCATAAGGGAAGTGGCCAAGGGACTTTCTATCTCAGTAGCCCCTGAGACAGAGCCTAGAGCCAAAAAATTGGATATTTTGCAATATCCCAAGGCTCCTAAAGAAGCAGCCACTTTGCCAGTTCATGAGATCCTTTATGACCACATGATAGGCATATGGGAGACTCCTCTCACCATCTCTTCTCATTCTCGTAGGTTGGATACCATGTATCGTGTCCCTCCTTGTCCTGGATTTCATAAAACTCAGCTTCCTCACCATTCTATTGTGGTGGAGTCTGCTATGAAAAAGTTAGAGTGCAAAGAGGCACTCATCTGCTCCTCCAGGAAGAGAATGTAGAACCTTAGATGCATTTGGCAGGAAAAGTTTTCAAGCCAGTATGCTTGTTGCCAGAATCAACTCCTATAGTCTCTATATGGGGATGTTTCTGAAGGAAGTTACAGATCATCTGCAAACTGTCCTCCCTTTTCTTCCAGAAGATAAAAGGGAAGACTTTCTTACCTGGCTTAAGCATGCCCAGGATGTTTCCAAATTTTTGAACCATGCAGCCTTTGACTCTTTTGAGGGAGCCAGCAGAGCCTCGGCCATTGCCATAGGTGCACGCAGAATTGCTTGGTTACAAGCTTCTGATTTGGAACCCTGGGTCCAAGATGGATTAGGAAATCTTCCTTGTACAGGTGAGAACCTGTTTGGCAAAGATTGGCAAGCAAAGGCCACTCAGATGGATGCAGAAAATTCTGCTTTGGATAGGCTTTCAAAGTCTACCTCTAATCCTGTCCAGAAGAAGTTGTACAAAAAGACATATTTTCCCAAGAAGGGAAGATATTATCCTGCTTATGGTCAGCAGACATCTTCTGCAGGTCGTTTTGCTGCAAAGCGTCAACAACCTAAACAGGCCAAGTCTAAGGCTGCAAGGCCTACTGTAGCCCAACAGCCTCAGCCTCCTCAGGGCCTTTGACTTGCACCTAGAGAACTTAGCCTTTCTGGCTCTAAAAGAACCAGAGCCTCTCACCATTCCAGGAAGGTTAGCTCACTTTGCTCCCAGATGGGAGCAAATCACAGCAGAGCAGTGGACCCTTTCCATCATAAGGGAAGGGTACAAACTTCATTTCTTAAACCTTCCTCCCCACACCAAGGCTGTCTTTAGCATGAGCTGCTGTAAAATCTGCAAACTTACTAACTTGAGGCTCCATTTTCGCCAGCGCAGAGCCACAGGCTCCAATCTGGGAATCTAGAGACTGAAACTTTTGAACAGAATCCCTTGTAAATTGACAAAGTTTTGGAACAGTCTCTAAAAGCATATGTTCCGTACGTGAAACTACAGTCCAAACATCCGAAAGAGAAACTGTGGAAGCAGACGGTTTGGCCGACAAAAAGGGGAGGACGACTCCATGAAACCTCTTTAGGAAGCACATTTAATGAGGGCATAACAAAGGAGACTTCCCCAGACAATTCAAGAAAGCCAGGGGGGAGCGGGGGGGTACGCTCAATTGAGCTTAAATTCGCACCATCAGTGACAGGATCAAGAGGCTCAGTACCTGGAATGACGGTTCGCGGCATAGAAACTAAATGTTTTTCAATTGCCCCTGCTTGAGGCTCATCAGCAGGGGGTTTCTTCTTGCGCTTGCCACCTGGCATACCTCCTCAGCTCACACTATATAGCTCCAAAATGGCTCCAAAGGGGCTCACAAGGGGCAAACAACCCCCTTTGAAAACGCGCCCCTTAGAAGACGCGCCGACGGCTATGCGCCATACAAGATCAAAGTTATAGTAGGACCTGGAGATGACGTCAGCGGGCTGCCCGCAGAGCCGCCAGCCACGGAACCAGCCTCCTCTCCTCCACTGCATCCGGACGGCAGATGAAGACGCTCCCGAAGAGGACAGCAAGGCAAAAGCTTTAAGCCAGGACCTGGGGATGACGTCAGCCGGCTGCCCGCAGAGCCGCCAGCCGCGGAACCAGCCTCCTCTCCTCCACTGGATACGGACGGCAGATGAAGACGCTCCCGAAGAGGACAGTAAGGCAAAAGCTTTAAGCCAGGACCTGGGGATGACGTCAGCCGGCTGCCCGCAGAGCCGCCAGCCGCGGAACCAGCCTCCTCTCCTCCACTGGATCCGGACGGCAGATGAAGATGCTCCCGAAGAGGACAGCAAGGCAAAAGCTTTAAGCCAGGACCTGGGGATGACGTCAGCCGGCGGCCCACAGAGCCGCCAGCCACGGAACCAGCCTCCTCTCCTCCACTGGATCCGGACAGCAGATGAAGATGCTCTCTCACATTTACATTTAAGATTTCTCTGCAGCTTTCATTCAAGCTTCATACGCACGTCTCTAATAAATCCTTAATTTCTTACAATTCTGGTATCAAACTATAATATCAATCTTTCACACAGACATTCACTCTGGCATGTCTTACCCCATCAGATTTCTTACACCACACCCAGGGCCGGCCCAAAGGTTTCTGCTGCCCTAGGCGGAAGCTCCCGCTGGGCCCCCCCCCCCCCCCCGTGTGCTGAGCCGAGCCCCCCTCCCCCCTCAGTGCTGAGCTGCACCATACCGCACCGCTGCCCCCTGGTGCCGCTGATTCTGGCGTCGGAGTTGGGGGGTGGCAGCTCGGCTTGGCAATAGGACTAATGCTTTGGCACACATAGCCTGCCATTTCTGACCTCCCTCCAACACAACTTCAGGGGGTCAGAAGCGACAGGCCATGTGTGCCGAAGCACATGGCCTGCCACAGGCCACTGCCGCCAAGCTTAGCTGCCCCCCCCATCCCACCACCAGAAACAACGGCAGCGGAGAGGGAGAGGCAGCATGGCTCAGCGCATTGGCTGCGTACCGAGGTCACCTGCTGTGATACAAAGGGCTTTGCTGTTTGTAGCTGCATACCTGTATAATAGCCTGTGATAGCGCAACACTAACTGCCTACTCACCTGCCAACCCACAAGATTTCCTTGTCCACATACAGCAGGGTAGATACCGAGAATGGCTCCCACCCTCATTGCCATAATTAGATGTTACCTCCTCTCGGGATGGCTCGATAACACAATAGCCTTAGCCCCTACCCACAACCACATACCAATCCTGCAAATACATTGGAGGAGATGGGCGAGTGCCCCCCATCACAAGACAATGGGAGCTGCTCTTACACCCCACCCCCACTTACTACACATCGCACTTCAACACACCAAGAAAGCCAAACAGGAGGAAAGACCTCGTCTCCAAGATCTAAAATGTGCCCTCATAAATCCGCGCTCAATACGCAAGAAATGGCCGGTTATCGCGGACGTGATATCCCTCCACGACCTCGACATACTCTGTATCACTGAGACATGGCTATCCAGTGATGACTCTGTCCTCCTCAATCAACTCTTACCCACCGGCTTCTCAATACACACCTGCCATAGAGATAGCAAAAAAGGGGTGGCAGAGTACTCATCCTTATTAAAACAGATCTCCAATTCCATCTGAGCAGCACCACTAGCACAACCCACCTCGATACAGTCACCATAGCCAACAAGCACTGCTCCATCAACCTACTGTACAGAGCCCCATCAACCTCCCCTGAGGACCTATCATCAATAATTGACATTGCCTGCAACGCCCCAAACCCACGCACCCCAAGCTGGTTACTAGGTGACTTCAACCTACCAGCCTTGCAGGACACTCAAGCCGCAGCCTTCCTCGAAGCCCTAAAGGAACTTGGATACAAGCAACTAGTAAATGAGCCCACTCACGTGAAGGGAAACATATTGGACCTGGTATTCACCCCACCAACAGCATTTGACGCCGCCTACATCCCTATGCTGTCCACCATCGCAGTACCATGGTCCGACCACAAACTAATCAAATTCCAAATTCCCGTGTCCGATTGATGCCGGAGGAGCCCCGGAAGCTTGAGCAGCACCACCAGGACACCCCCACGAAGTTTCCGACCTTTCGATAAAGAAATTATCCTGAGTAAAACCCGACCGCTCCTCGCCTTAACATCACCCAGCATCGACAAGCTGATCACCAGCTGGAATAACAGCCTTAGTACCATTGCACAATGCCCACCACCAAACAAACCACCAAGGAAAAGAGCCACCGCATCCTGGTACTCTACTGAGCTGCATACATCTCCCCTCTACCTAAGGAAGCTGGAAAGACGATGGCGGCGATCATGATCTTCGGAAGACCAGAGAGCATATAACCTTCACCTGACAAAACACCTCAAAGCAATAACAGAGAAAATGAGGCAATCCCACACTGATACCCTAAAACAATCGCTAAGCAAACCACATGACTTGTTCAATCTCGTCAAGAACCTAACAAAAGAACCGGGTCCCGAGCAAACAAATGGGATCCACCCTTAAGAATTCGCAGACTTCCTGTAATCAAAACTATGCCAGACCAATAAGTCCACAGCACCCACCACCGCGCAGGAGCCAACCTACCCAACACTATTAACCACCTTCTCTACCCCGTCCAAGAAGCACATTGAAGACACCATTGCCACGATCATCACCTCCATGGCACAAACCAACCCCTGTCCTGCCTTCTGGATAAAGGAACTAAGTACCGAATTTAGTCCATTCATAGCCAGACTCATGGACCTATCTTTCGCAACAGGCTCATTCCCTCAAAGCCTCAAACAGACGTCCATCAGATCTCTGCTGAAAAACAACAAGCTCGACCCCCAGAAGATTGACTCATACAGACCCATATCTAGCATACCTCTACTAGCCAAGATAATTGAAAATGAAGTCCAACGCCAAATACAACTCCACATCAATGACACTGCCCCGATAGACCCCTCCCAACATGGATTCAGGGAATCCCATGGTGTGGAAACACTCCTCACCACCCTCTTCAACAACATAATTGCTGGAATCAAAAACACCCATTGTGGGTTTGTCCTCATCTTCATGGATATAGCCGCTGCATTTGACTCAGTAAGCCATGAACTTCTCCTGAGGCGACTTGAAGAGAAGGGTATTTGTGACACAGCACTAAACCGGTGCAAATCATACCTGTCCGACAGATGGCAGCACGTACGAGCTGGGTCCGCAACATCGGAACCGTTCCACCAGAAACAGGGCGTACCGCAGGGTTCCTCCCTCTCCGCCCTGATGTTCAACATATACATGCAGCCCATCTATAACCTCATCCGTTCATTCAATGTTGACTGCTTGATATATGCTGACGACGTGCTACTCTATATGCCTTTCTCAACCAACCAGCTTGACCTCTCTCCACTGACAGACTGCTTTGACGCAGTGGCCAATTGGCTCCAGACCCAAAACCTCTGAATACAGCACAAGAAAACAGAAGTTCTCTTCATCACGAGGAACCAGAACTTCTCCCCTCCAACCTACCTAAAGGTCAAGGAAGCGGAGTTGCAAACCAAGTCCACAATCCGATACCTTGGAGTCACATTAGACCAACGCCTGGACATGAGGGTGCACATAAGCAACACAGTAAGAGTAGTCTACCATAAGATCCAGACACTTACGCTCCCTGCTAGAACCAGACGACTTCCGGACAATCTTTCAAGCGCTGGTTATCCCAAATTTTGATTACGCCAATGCAATTCTGCAAGGGCTCTCACATTCCTCCCTGGGTCCGCTCCAGCTCGCAATGAATACCACTGCTAGAGTTCTATATGGTGCCTCCAGGTGTGACCATGTGACACCCATCCTGAAACAGCTCCACTGGCTCCCTTTTCACAGTAGAATTTTCTTCAAGATCCTACTGCTGACCTTCAAGGCCATCAACGAGCTCTCCTCCGCCTCACTCTCAGAGCTTATCCACACTACTCCCCCTAAAAGAGTCAGAAGATCTGCAGCAATCAACACACTAGTAACACCGAATGCAGTAACACAATGCATCCAGGCAAGAGCAAGCAGGGCATTTAGGTTCTGCGCACCCAGATGCTGGAACGCCCTTCCACCTAGCATCTGGGCAATCCCTGACCTAACACAATTTAGGAAGGCTTTGAAGCACCACATCTTCCTCAAACACTACCTGGACTATTGCGCACCATTAACCGCTCCCCTTTCTAGTTCCAATGCACTATGAATATTCTTTGATTCTGCTTGATGTGATGCCTATATGTAAATAGTTTCCCCGGTTTTACCCAAGTTTAAGCACCTGTTCTTTGTAAATGCGGAGCAGATTCCAGCACCGTATAAGCTTTCTGTTGTCATGTAAACCGCACTGATGTTGAATAGCGCAGTATAAAAGAGACTGTAAATAAATAAAATAAATACATTGGGGGGAGCGGCAGACCATGTGTGCCAAACATGCCTGCCGCCCAGAAATCTGCCACCCTAGGCAGCCGCCTTGCCCGCCTAGTGGATGGGCTGGCCCTGATAACACCCACTGAAGTTCCTGCACAAGGATTCTATCCTCTCTGTGTTCTGACACCCAGCTCCATCTAGAAATAGTTGCTTTCTAAGTTCATTCCAAGTCACACAGCACACTTTCATAGTTCTAAAGCCCCTAGTAGATCTTTGCATGCATAAAAGTAATGTTGTAAGTCATTTTCTTTAAAGTTTGCTTAGGATCTCTATTATCTTTTTTAACTACATCATGCTTTTTGTTATCTCCTGTGAGCTCTCACCCTGCTTGCCACAGGCTCAGCAGCTTCCTGCATCAGCTCTGCTGTGTTCATTAATTCCTTCAATACTGTATTGAAACTGCAGTCTGATTCCCCATACATTCATACACACACATGCACACACATATTCCTTCAAAATCAGTCAAGATTTATTTATTTGACGTGTCCTTATTTGACACTTCATTTAAACTAGCCAACCTTTCATTTTAAATGTTTATTTCCTTATTTGAGACTTTACTGACCCTTTTCATTTATTTTTAATATAGCTATTATTCTGTTTCTTTATTTTCATTTTCATCCTCTTTCCTTTTAATTTGGCTCCCAGCACTACTTTGCTACCATGGCAAGCTTGAGCAGCCAGAAATCATGCTCCCCCTGCCTCCCTACAACACAAATTCAGGCCAGACCTGCCCTGTTTTTAAAAACATGGCCTAGCATTTTAAAACTTTTTGTCTCTACCATTACAAGGTTAAAATTCTATATGTGGGTTCCTTAAGTTTCATTTATTTTTTTATTATTTTTTTTAATGTTATATTTATTGAATCTACAAATATATTGCAAGCATTAATACTTATAAATGAAAAAAGGCAGGGCATTGCAATAAACAATTCAGGAAAAAAGGCTACAATTTCCAATAAGAAGAAACAAAAAGGTCCAACACCCTGACCCCACGAGCCCAACAACATGGAGGATTCAAAAAAGGAAAGCATGATGCAAAGGAAAACATAACAGAACTGCCTAATCTGCAAACCCTTATTCAAATACTGCGCATTTTACTCATAAAGCGACCCTGTCCTAAGAAGAGGCTGGCAAATGAGAACTAATGAAGGCTGCCAGCTTGGGGGGATCGAAGAAAACAAAACTTGCAGACTGTAGCCTAATAAGGCAATTATCTGGAAATTTAAAAAAAACAATCCCCCCCCCCCTCCCGCAACTGAACCACCACTGGGTTGGGTAGGAGGAATTTCCTCCATCTTCTCTGTGTCTCACGGGCTATATCCGGAAAGATGCGAACCAATAACCCTTTAAAGGGAATAGAGTGCTTATGAAAATACAATTTAAAAAGCCATCCTCGATCAGACGGCGATGCTAATGATATTAACATGGAGCCCAATTCTATAGTACTCTTCTTCCCAGAGGAAACATAATACACCTTAGATAATGGTGACTGGGATTTGGGTCAGATACCCAAAATCTCAGCCAAGTATTGCCTAACATATCTCTTGCAGAGACCAAAGGAAAACGTGGAAAATTAATTAAGCGTAAATTCATAGATCAAACTTGATTCTCCACAAGTTCAGTTTTGAATTTCATAGCCAATAAGTCCTTTGAAACCAAAGAGTAATAGTTCTCATGCTTTTGAATATCCAACTGCAAGGACTTAATAGTTTCTTTAATCGTAACCAAATCATTAGCATTAGCTTGAGATAATAATAAATTAGATTGAACCTGTAAAGCAATTTTCTTAGCCTGCTGAACCAGTACTTCACCCAAAGATGAAATTGCAGTCCAGATTGATTCCAGGGAAAAAGTTGATGGGCACGCCAAAGAGAAAGAAAAAGGAAAGTCAGGTCTTGTCTGCAGCTGCCAGAGCAGCTGGGGGGGACTTCCCATCCCATCAGATTGTGTCACCTCTTCCACCTCGCTCTCCGTGCCTCCTTGGCTCTAGTCCCTTCCTGAGGCCGTAGCAGAGATCTCAGACACCAGATTAAACGTCAAACCTGACCTGGCTGTACTACCTCCTGCCGGAAGAACAATGTTCCCCAACATAGGGCCAGTGTCTCCGGAGACACCCAGGCAGGATGAAATGGCAGACAACAGGAGGGGGCCGCAGCACTGGCGACAGATCACAATTGGAGGAAGACGTCGGTTTGCTCTTGAATACTCACTAGATGAGTGAGAAAGGCATTCATAGGACCAGGAGTAGAGGTAAGGGAAAAGGAGGGGGATCTCCTCAGACTTAGGAGGCGCCTTGAGACTTTTCCCCTTCCTTTTCGGCATTGTGAGAAAAACGTGTCTGGAGACAGCAGCCTAAGCAGCCATCTTGGATCCTCCTTAAGTTTCTTAATTGACTGCCTCTTTTGTTTGCTTTTGTTTTTTTGGACTAATGCTAGAGGGACTTCAGCCTTCTTCTTGGAGTGTAACAAGATGCTCTGGTGACCACAGGAGAAGCCAAGGGGGTTATTTGCCATCTGAGGAGCTGCCCTAGCAAGTGATATAGAGCCAGGCAATGGTTGTGCTTGTTTCCTGCATGTATGTAGCTGCAAGTATCCTGTTTGTGGTGCAAGATCACTGCTTTGCCTGTTTCGTACAAGTGTTCTAAAGATGTAAACTTGGTGTACACTGCGTGAGCACTAAACAGCTACAATGTTTTCTCTACCATGCACTCCAGTTCACTCCAGCATGAGCCTCATCCATCTAAAGTATATATTTTAGAAGTCTCATAAGCCTTCAACTCTTGCTCCTCTTACTTTAATAACCTCAGACAAAAAGCAGCTTGATATTATCATGCAACTGTCATCAAAATGTGGCTGTTCTCTTTACTGCAGCTGTAGCTTTCTCTGCAACCATCTGGCACGTTCGTGCATAGAGGGTATTATCACATCAGAGTCTGTGCTTCAGGGCCCTAGAAGACTCACTCAGCTGCTTGCTGCTGGCATCTGCCGCACTGCTTATGCAGGAAAAGCAATAATAGTAAGATACAGCCGTGGCAGCAAACAGTAGCCCTGACAAAGATTTACAGCCGTGCTTACATTTCCGCTTTGTTCTCGGGCTTCTATGTACTTTGCCACTTTGCTTCTTAAAATACTCTCGGCCCGTTTGTCATTAGAAAAACGCCATTAAAAGGAAAAGAGGGTTTACTCATGAAACAGCGCAGCATTCTTATTCCATGAGATGCACAATCTTTAAGATACCTTGTCTTTCATTTTATAGTCACCTTTAACGGATGGAACTTTGTTACGCTGGACCATCCCCCCCCCCTCCACCCCACCTCCTCCTCGTAGCAGCATTAGCCTTCCCTACTTAAGTAATTACAGAATTAGCTAAAATCTAATATATTGTTCTTCTCTCTCTTTCTTGCTCTTTTGACCCTTCTGGGTCTTAATTGCTTTCAGTAAAAGTACCTGCTCTAAACTTTGGGTTCTGCAACTTCTACTTATGGTTAACTTAAAAGCAGACGCCAACACACTTTTTTACACAAGCTATAAAGGGTCAGATTTGGAAATATCCCATCTGCTAAACTTGGAACTGGCAGGGCAATGGCTATTTATAATTTATATTAATGAATGCCAGATGACATGTGTTTATAGCCTAACTGCAACCATACGTTGCTTCAACCAGAAGTGGTTCTTTTTAAAACTCAAAGGGTCCTATTTATGAAAGTGTGGTCAGGTTTTGCACTTCTCACGCATTCATTTCCAAAAGTAATACACAGCAACTGCAAACCCTCTGTGTTAACTGTTGGGGTATTACCAGTATCTTCCCAATGCGCTGTATCGGTAGTGCAGGCAACATGCAGTGCAGGTAATTCCACCTATTGAGGCAGCATCATCTGCCATGTTAACAGTTAACATGCAGTAACTACCTTGGCATTCACTGTGAGGTGCAGTGTTCACTCATTCCCCACCCTGTTCCTCTTTAAGTAGCTAACACAGGAATTAGCATGCTGCCAGGCCAACTTACGCTTACTGCACTTTACTAACTTGGGTCGAAAGGACTTTATTTGTTTTGAAGGATGAACAAACCTACCAGATACCTCTAAGCATTCATACATAAAGATTCAGTAGAGTTCTCATATTATCCCTCACTATCTAGAATAAAACTCCGCGTCAGTCAGGTTTCCGCCCTTTCCACAATGTATAAAAACAGTTTACATTCAATAAAATGAATAATAAAGCAATAAAATAGGAAGACATTGGAAAAAGTAATAAGATGAAAAATAATATAATAAGAAATTAAGGTTGAGAAAAGGAATGAAAGGTATGTTATCTAGGAAATATTGCAGGATCAATTCTCAGATAGATTTCCTATGGCCTGATAAAAGAAACAAGTCTTGGGGCCCAATATAAAATGGCAGGGGCTAGAGCTCCGACAGCAGCTAGCCGCCACCACTGAATCTTAGTCCTGGATATTCAATGCCGGAGCCTTATCTGGTCACCGGCATTGAATATGCGGGTCAGCCACAGAACCCGGAAGCTAACTAGGCAGCAGCAATTCAACTGCTACCTGCTTAGCTTCCACAGTGAAAGTCTGGCCAGCCTTTATTGCGCCTTATTTTGGCCGCATAGCCATAACCAGGCAGTGGCTCAATATCGCCACTGTCCGGTTATGGCTGGGTACCAGCCCCGATCATGAGGAAGAAGGAATTAAGTATGAGTGAAGATAAAGGGGAAGACTGGTGTAGAAAACTTTATAGGTGATGAGTAGGAGCTGAAATGTTATTCTGAAAGTTACCAGAAGCCAGTGGTGGTGAATATAAAGTGGGATGAGGTGACCTGATTTCCGAAAACTATGAATGAGCTTAATTTGAATAGTCTGTAGATTTGGGAGACATTTGAATTTAGAGACAGGGAGCCTGAGATAGGAGAAGTTAACGTAGTCAAGCCTTGAAAGATTAAGGGCATGAGTGGCAGTAACCAATGCATCTTTAGTGAGAAAGGAATGGATAGAGTGAAACTGGTGAAGGTAGAAGTAACAGAACTTAATAGAAGAGGAAATCTGCAAGTTCAAGGATATAGTAGAGTCAAAAGTACATCCAAGAATCTTGATGGAGTCTGTGAGAGGAAGAGTATATCCAGCAAGGAAGGGGGCAAGAGTAGGATAAGCATCAAGAACAGTTAACTATATTGCTTGACTTAGATCATTGAGTTTGAGTTTGTTGAGTCAGTTTAGAGAGTTTATGGCATGAAGGCAACTGTTTAGAAGAGTGAGCACGATTGTGTGTGAGGGTAGAATAAATCAGCTGAATGAATCTGCATATAGGCAGGTGTTCACATCAAACACAGAAATATGATGGCAGAAAAAGACCACATGGCCTATCTAGTCTGCCCTTCCATATCAACTACAATAGTCCCCTTTTTACCTTTAGAGATCCTCGGTGTTTGTCCCATACTTTCTTGAATTCAGATACTGTCCTCATCTCCACTACCTCTACTATTCCACACATCTACCACTCTTTCTGTAAAGAAATATTTCTGCATATTATTCCTGAGTCTATGCCCTTTCACCTTCATCCTATGGTGCCTCATAGCAGAGCTTGCTTTCAAATGAAAGAGGCTCTCCTCTTGTGCATTTATGCCACGGAGGTATTTAAACATCTGTCATATCTCCTCTATCCCGCCTTTCCTCTAACGTATACATATTAAGATCTTTAAGTCTGTCCCCATATACTTTATAACCAGGGCTAGCTCAAGGGTTTCTGTCACCCTAAGCAGGAGCCCTGGTGTGCCTCTCCACCCCCTACACGCTTCCTCCCCCCTTCCCTGTGCTAAGGCACTCTGCCACTGATTCTAGTGGCAGGGTTGGGGGATGCTCGGCGGCAGACCATGTGCTTCAGCACACATGGCCTGTCACTTCTGACCCCTCCAACACAACTTCAGAGGGTCAGAAGTGGCAGGCCATGTGTGCCAAAGCACATCACTTACCACTGCCACCTAGCCAACCCTGCCGCCGGAATCAGTGACAGCGGGGTAGGGGGGGGCAGTGCAGCTCAGTTCAGCATGAGGGGGTGGCAGACCATGTGTGCCATGCCACCCTTGAAGGTCTACCACCCTAGGAGACCGCCTAGTGGATGGGCCAACCTGTTTTGTAACAAAGACCACTAACCATTTTAGTAGCCACCCTCTGACCTGATGACATCCTGTTTATATCCCTTTGAAGGTGCGGTCTCCAGAATTGCACAGAATACTCCAAATGAGGTTGCACCACAGACTTATACAGAAGCACTATCACCTCCTTTTCTCTGCTGGCCATGCCTTTCCCTGTGCACCCAAGCATCCCTCTGGCTTTTGCCGTTGCCTTTTCTACCTATTTAGCCACTTTAAGTTCATCAAAAACAAACATGCCCAGATCCCCTTCTTCTTTCATGCCCCCTACACTGTATTGCTCCCTTGGATTTTTGCAGCCTGAATGCATGACTCTGCATTTTTTAGCATTAAATCTCAGCTGCCAAATTCTCGACCATTCTTCAAGCTTAGCTAGATACCTCCTCATGTTATTTACTCCTTCCTGGGTGTCAACTCTATTGAAGATATTGGTATAATTTGCAAAGAGGCAAACTTTACCCGACAGCCCTTCCGCAATATTACTAACCACAATATTACTAACCAAGATGTTAAAAAGAATTGGATCAAGGACAGATCCCTGTGGCACACCACTGATAACATCCTTCTCCTCAGAGTGAGCTTCATATACCTGTACACTTTGTCGCTTCCCACTCAACCAATTTCTAACCCAGTCAGTCACTTTAGAGTCCATCCTTAGGGTGCTCAATTGGTTTATAAGTTGCCTGTGCGGAATGGTGTCAAAGGCTTTACTGAAATTTAAGTTCACCACATTTAGGGCTCTCCCTCAGTCCAACTCTCTGGTCACCCATTCAAAGAAATCAATCAGATTTGTCTGACAAGACCTGCCTCTGGTAAACCTATGCTGCCTCTGATCCTGCAATCCATTGGACTCCAGAAACCTCACTATTCTCTGTTTCAGCAGCATTTCCAATAATATACTCACCACAAAAGTTTAGACTAACCGGCCTGTAGTTTTCAACTTCATCCTTACTGCCGCTTTTCTGTAAAGGGACCACATGTGCCTCTCTCCAGTCCTCTGGCACCACTCTCGACTCCAAAGAGGCACTGAGAAGGTCAGTCAGTGGAGCTGCTAGAATGTCCCCAAGTTCCTTCAATATTCTTGGATGTATCCCATCCAGTCCCATCGCTTTGTCTACTTTTAGTTTAGCTAGTTCCTCCCAGACCCAGTCTTCTGAAAATCATTCAAAATTCCCATCGCTTCTGTTCCTCTTTGTGGGTGTTTTCTGAGGTCCTGCTCCTGGCCCTTCATCTATGAACACAGAACAGAAATATTTGTTAAGCAATTCTGCTTTATCCTCATCAGCTTCTGCATATTTCTCCCCTGCATCCTTGAGTCTGACAATAGCACTTTTGCCCTTCCTCCTCTTTATTTATTTATTTAGTGTTTCTTCTATAACGCTTTTCATGATATCAAAGTGCTTTACAATGAACATTATTGAAGTGCATACATCAGGGTAAGGGGAGTGGGTGATACAGGATAACTTATGAGTCATGAAAGGCCTAGAAGTAACAGATCTATGGTGGGAGCCAGAGCATACTCGGGGTAAGATGGGTTAAGGCGTTGCTGGGGATGGGACAATAGTGGTAACACAAGGGGGGGGGTCTTCATTAGGAGTCAGATCCAAAGAATTCCTGGAAGAGATGAGTTTTTAGTTTCTTGAAGAATTCTGTTATGTTGTCAATAGCTCTTAGGTTACTTGGTAATGTGTTCCAGAGTGTTGGTCCGTATATGGAGAAGGTTAGGTTGCATACGGTCTGTGAACCTTTGGCTTTGAGGTATGGAATAATGAAGATGTTTGGTTTGGTTGTCTTTTCTTGTTCTGTTGTAGGAGGTCATCTGTATTAGAGTTTGTAGGCAGGCTGCTGATTGGTTATGTATAATCTTGAAAGTGATCATTAATGCTTTATATTTGATGCATGCAGTTATATCTGAAAAATGTCGTCTTCCCCCATTTTATTGCATTGGATATATTGTCTTCTTTTTCTATTGTCGCTTTCATGACTACTTTCCTAGCTTCTCTGTTTTTCCAAATATAGATGCTTGTCTTCCTCTCTCTGTGATCTATTGTATTTAATGAAGGCCACCTTCTTTTTCTTCACCTTTTCAGCTACTTCTTTTGAGAACCATAGTGGCCTCTTTTTCCTTTTCCATTTATTTACCTTTCTAACAAAAAGGTTTGTTGCCCTTAAAATATCCTCTTTCAGTTCTGCCCATTGCTTTTCTACATTCCCCAGCTATTCCCATCCCGCTAATGATTCCTTGATGTATTATCCTATCTCGGCAAAGTTAGTTTTCCAAAAATGTCTAAGACTCTCGCTTTTGAATGGATTTTATCAGATCTAGTCCTAATACTGAACCACACCATCTGGTGATCACTGGATGTGAGATCATCTCCCACTATGACATCAGAAATACTTTCCCCATTGGTAAGCACCAAGTTCTGTATGTATATGTGGGTTCTGTTACCAGTTGCCAGAATAATTCTCCTTGTAGAGAATCTAGAATCTCATTACTTCTAGATGACATTGCAGCAGGGATGTGCCAATCAACATCCGGCATATTGAAATCACCTATCAGTAGCACTTCTCCTTTCATGGCAATACTGCATATGTCTTCTATTAAATCTTTTTCCATTTCTTCTCCCTGTGAGGGAGATCTGTACATCACAGCGATGCAAATGGATTCCCCCTTCCCTCTTTCTAGTTTAACCTACAGTGCCTCCTTGCTCCCATTTAAGCCCCATAATTCTATAGCTTTAATATTATTATTTTTACATATAGTGCCACTCCTCCTCCCCTTTTTCCTACCTGTCTTTCCTGAATAAAATATAGCCTAGTATAATTACACTCCAGTCATGTCTCTGTAACCGCCACTAAATCCAAGTCAGCCTCTTCCATTAAAGTCTTAACATCTGGGATCTTATTTCCTATGCTAGAGGCATTTATGTACATCGCTTTCCAGATGTTGCCTCTTTTACCATTTTCAGGGCACAAAGCAGGCGCATGGTGTACCAGAAACAACGAAAGCTGTTTATTAAAAACACTTAACTAAAGGAAGACCCGACACAGCCGTGTTTCGTCAATGCCTTCGGAAGGGGTCATGCCTATTGCGACACCCACCGGCTGGGCCAAGAGGCTGACAGCTGATAGGCGGCTTTACTGTCCTTTAGAATAAAAGTTCTTTACTCTGTAGGAATGAATTGTAGTTGAGGCAGGTGGTAAGGCTTTGCAAGATTTTTATTATTTATACAATGGGGATTTTCAAAGGCATGCGGAGGTTCAAAACACAACAAATGCACTAGGATAACTTCTCCAAATGAAAGGATGAACACAGGAAAAACCAGGAGAAATGAAAAACAAAACATTTCTTCTCTGCTGTTCTCTGCACTGCTCCGTGTGGTCACACACTATACTGCAGCAGAACTAAACACAGCTCGTTTCACTTTCACCAAACAACGTCTTCACAAACTCCGTTACTCTCAACACTGAATACAGCACAGCACTGCTTTCTTCTGAGTCACAGGTAAAAGCTACCTTATTAAAAGGCTTTTAAAACTCTCTCCTGTTTCACTTTCTTACTGTGGTATTCTTGTGAGTTAAACAACAGTCCATTGGTATAGGAAAATCATCACATTCAGGCACAGTGGTTTCTATCTGCATTTCCTCAATGCCATTAGAATTACCAAAGTCTTTCTCATATGTGGGGACTTCTTTTAGCTTCTCTCTCTTTAGAAACTGGTGGAAGTGATCCCAGAGCAAGTCAGCCTTTTCAGGTGTTTTGGTACTAGGGGTTTGAATCCTCTCACTAGAGAATAGTCTCTGCAGTGCCCCTAAGTTAGGAGCTTCACAAACGTCAGAATTATCTGGTCTGGAGTTTGCAGCAAGTACTAGGCTTTCAATCCAACGTTTCACAGTAGAGGGGGAGGGTTCCAGCTCCTGCTCATTAAAACTAGCCTTTATCTCTTTTGCCAATTTATCAGATATAAAATGGTCAGTTTTACCTTGAGGCTGTTTCTCTGTGTCAGCACTGGTGCTCTTTCCACCTCTCCAATCCTCCCAGCTGTAGCAATTGTTTGACTGGCCTGCACGGCTTCTCCAATTGTCTGTGCTTTTACCTTTGAATGCTGGCTTTGTCTGAGTGCGTGCCTTTCCCTTGGCACCTTCTCTCATACAGGCTGTTCTGCCTGGACTCTCTGGTCTCAGACTCTGGTCTTGGCTTTCTCTTGCCTTCCAACTGGTTCTCTGGATATTTTCCTGACCAGCTTCCTTGTTGGTTCTCCAATCGGGTCTCCCTTCGGGTCTGTCTTCGGGT
The DNA here is from genome assembly GCA_033557465.1 of Ichthyophis bannanicus. Classification (NCBI taxonomy): domain Eukaryota; kingdom Metazoa; phylum Chordata; class Amphibia; order Gymnophiona; family Ichthyophiidae; genus Ichthyophis; species Ichthyophis bannanicus. The sequence continues at coordinate 786,059,575 of CM066033.1, forward strand.
CTGTCTTCCTTCCCTCTGCACGTGGTTTTTAACCCTGGCTTCCTGCTTCCTTGTGACCAATCAGAAAGGGGGTTAGTCTTCACCCTTGCACTAGGGCGTGGTTTGCTTCCTACAGGGAACTGCCTTTTTCTCTGACGTAGGCTGAGTTTTCCTTGTAGCAGTGCATTATCATTGCCTTCAATGGGGATTTCAGGATTTTCATCCCCTTTCAGGCTTTTCATAGGGCTTTCACCACCACACTATGAAAACAATATAAATAAATAAAAAATATAGTATAAAAAAAAATTTCACACGTTAAAACATTTTTGAAGCACGAAATTAAATAATATAATAATATAAATAATAACGAGCAGAAAACAAACATTCTTAAAAAATAAGCATAAATGAATATGTATAAATAAATGTAAACAAACATATTACTTTAAAACAACAATAAAGGGACTTTAAGAGCAAGAATACCTGTAACTAATCAAAACAAATGAATGTGTGATTAGGAAATCATATATAAACAAAACATCTATACATGACCATTTATATAAAGCATAATTGGCCCGATATTCAAGTGGGATGTCTATGTGCCGCTACAGCACATAGCTGTCGCTGCCAACCTCTAATCACGATATTCAAAGCACAGGTCATATGTGGCCCCTGCATTGAATAGACCCAACAAAATGAGCACGATTCCACGTGCGCCAAGGACCCAGTAAGAAACGTGGAAAACAACGAAAAGACGTGAAGTAAAGGACCTTTTATTTCTTTATTCCACTCCAGCCACCGGCTGGCTGGAGTGTAATAAAGAAATGAAAGGTCCTTTACTTCACGTCTTTTCGTTGTTTTCCACGTTTCTTACTGGGCCCTGCATTGAATATTCAGGGTCATTGCACAGCCTCCAACACTGCAGAAACTAACTGGTAGTGGCAATATTGCACCGCTACCCAGTTAGCTCCCGCAAGTAAAACTAGGCCAGCTTTTGCAGGGCCTAGTTTTACCTGCAGGACACTAATTGGGTAGCAGTGCAATATCGCTGCTACCCAGTTAGTGACTGTCGCCACCCACGACTTGCCCCGATGCTAAATGGTTATCATTGGGACTTATAGCGGCGCTATTTGTGGATATTCAACTGAGCCACACCGCACTGCCGTCCCCGCTACTGCTGATACCGGCAGCAGGTAGGGACGGCTAGGATCAGTGACAGGCTATGTTCTTCGTCACACATGGCCCACCGCTTCTGAAACCCCGAAGTTATGTCGGAGGAGGGTCAGAAGCAGCAGACCATGTGTGCCGAAGCACAAGGCCTGAAACCAAGCTGAGCCACGCCCTCCCCCTCAACCACATCGACGGTAGTATGGCTCATCCTGAGGCAACAGAAACCCTGCCAATGAATACAATAAAACATAAAACCCCAGGGTTCGGTCCTGGGACTGCCACTGTTCAATGTATTTGTGAGTGATATTGCTGAAGGACTGAATGGAAAAGTCTGTCTTTGTGCAGATGACATGAAAATTTGCAACAGAGTGGACTTCTCTGAGAGAGTGGATAACATGAGGAAAGATCTACAAAAGCTGGAAGAATGGTCTAATGCTTGGCAGTTAAGATTTAATGCGAAGAAGTGCAGTGTCATGCACTTGGGAAGCAGAAATCCAAGGAAAATGTATGCGATAGGGGGCGAGAGGTTGGTGTGCACGGACCAGGAGAAGGACCTTGGTTTGATTATTTCTGAGGATCCCAAAGTGGCAAAACAGTGCGACAAGGCAGTGGCAAAAGCCAGGAGGATGTTGGGTTGCATACAAAAAGCAATTACCAGCAGAAAAGAAGAGGTACTAATGCCACTGTATAAGTCACTGGTGAGGCCTCACTTGGAATATTGTGTTCAGTTTTGGAGACCATATCTCACAAAGGATGTAAAAGAATGGAAACTGTTCAGAGGAAGGCGACCAAAATGATTTGGAGCCTGCGTCAGAAGCGTTATGAGAAGAGACTTGAAGACCTAAATATGTACACTCTGGAGGAGAGGAGGGACAGGGGAGATATAATTCAGACCTTTAAATACTTAAAGAGAATTAATGAACAAACAAGCAAGCCTCTTCCAAAGACAGGGGAAGCTGTAAAACTAGAGGGCATAGCATGAAGCTGCAAGGGGGTAAATTAAAAGGCAATGTCAGGAAATACCTTTTCACTGAAAGGGTCGAGGATGCTTGGAATGCCCTCCCGATGGAAGTGGTGGGGGCAAATACAGTGACAGAATTCAAAATGGCATGGGACAGACAAGTGGATCCCTTTAGAGCAACAGGTTAAAATCAAAATAAACTTAACTATCTAATTTCTGAACAAACAGGGGTGTCCTACACAGAGCGGTGGATTCACCCCTAAACAAAGACATGGGGAGGTGTGACCTGCACAGAACGGCAGATGCACCTACTCTTGCCATCTTACTGGGCAGACTAGATGGAACATACTGGTCTTTATCTGCCGTCATTTACTATGTTACTATATATGCTAAATAAAAAATAATAATAATAAAAAAATATATATATATGCATCTTGGAAGTAAAATAACACATGGAACAACTAACATAGATAACTTCCAATACTGGTGAAAGATAAATATATCAAATAAAGTTCCATAAAATTAAATAGACAAAGGAGACACATGTGGCAACAATGTTAAAACACAAAGCTAAGGGTAAACTACTCACCCAAACTCCTTTATTTTTTAGACCAAAGGGGGAATAGGAAAGTGAATAATACTCTAAACACGTGAGCATGCCAATGGACGATACTCTGGATGTCAGTAAATACCCCAAAGGAGCTCTAAGAGAGCTACAAATAAAGTAAAAGTAAACCATGAAACAGAGACAGTTTAAATTCCAGCAAGACACGAGGACAGCAGCAAAATCTCAAATCAGCAAAGTTTCAGTATTTTGAGGCACCAACAATCAAGCATAAAAGTTAAATGATGGCACCAGGGTACAAGACGGTTAAAATATATAGTATTTATTTATTTATTTAGCTGCATTTATATCCCGCTTTTCACCGGGTCAAGGTGGTTGGGGGATACATTTAACACAAGGGGATATGAGACACATACACTAATACTTACAGGGAACATGGGCAGTGGAGGGTTAAGTGGCTTGCCAAGACCACAAGGAGCACCTGTGGGACTAGAAACCCCAGTCCTTCCGGCCCAAGGTTGCTATCCTCGAGTGGGATTTGAACCACCGACCTTCTGGCCTGTAGTACCTTGCCCCAACCACTAGGCCACTCCTCCCCCGGCAACAGTCTCAAAACAATAAATGTGCTGCAACAGAATGGCTAGGCTGAAGGCAGGTAGAGCAGAGTGGATCAAGGATGGACAGAGAATGGAAGAGAAAACAATATACAGATGAAAAGAACATTTTAAACTGTAATGCAATGAGAGTGGACAGAATTATAGGAATACTTGACCCACCTCTGTTTAGAGCATTCCGTTAACACTTCTGAAAGCCGCACAGTATGACACCCAAGTGATCCATCCTAAAGTACAAACCCGCAGAAAAGAGGGGGCATTTAAAACAATTTTGGCACCAAATTGTTAGGATACATGTAACCATGGAAACCATATAAACAATCGGCCATCCCAAGAAAAAAATGACGATTTCATATGTGCTCAAAAAAGAAGGGGCCAATATCATAAGAACATAAGATATGCCATACTGGGTCAGACCAAGGTCCATCAAGCCCATTATCCTGTTTCTAACAGTGGCCAATCTAGGTCATACGTACCTAGCAGTTTCCCCAAAAGATATAGGTTCCTCAATGCTTGTATTGGGTCAAGCATTGATATCCTGGGTCCCTTTGAAAAATGGTTTATGGACCTTTCCTGCAGGAACTTGTCCAAACCTTTTTTAAACCCATCTACACTAACAGCTTTTACTACATCCTCCGGTAACAAATTTCAGAGTTTGATTACACGTTGAGTGAAAAAATATTTTCTCTTATTAGTCTTTAAATAAGTTACCCTGTAGCTTCATTGCATGTCCCCTAGTCTTTCTATATTCTGATGACGTACACAATCGATCTACGTTTACCCGTTCCATTCGATTCATTAATTTATAGACCTCTATCATATCTCCCCTCGGCCATCTCTTTTCCAGGTTCCTAATCTTTTTAGCCTCTCTTCATACGGGTATCCTTCCATCCCCTTTACCATTTTGGTGGCTCTTCTCTGTACCTTTTCTAATAATGCTATATCCTTTTTAAGATACGGTGACCAGAACTGCACACAATATTCAAGGTGTGGAACAATACAGAGGCATTATAATATCCTTTGTTTTATTCTTTTCTTCTAATACCTAGCATTCTATTTGCTCTCTTGGCTGCTGCTGCACACTGGGCGGAGAGTTTCAACATGTTATTCACGATGACGCCTAAATCTTTTTCCTGGGTGGTAGTTCCTACTGTGGAACCTTGTATTGTGTAACCATAGTTTGGGTTGTTCTTTCCTAGGTGCATAACTTTGCACTTGTCCACATTAAATTACATTAAAGTAGCCTAATGGTTAGAGCACTGGTTTGGGAACCCAGAGACCAGGGTTCAATTCCCACTGGCACTCCTTGTGGCCTTGGGCAAGTCACTTAACCCTCCATTGCCTCAGAAAAATCCAAGTTATCAATATCCCTGTTTAATACACATTACCAAGTTTAAGTTACAATGTAAACTGCTTTGATTGAAACGATAAAGCGGTATATAAAACCTGTTAAATAAATAAATTTCATCTGCCATTTGGATGCCCAGTCTTCCAATTTATCAAGATCCTCTTGCAATTTTCCACAATCTTCATGGGTTTTAACAACTTTCAATAGTTTTGTGTCATCTGCAAATTTGATAACCTCACTCATTATTCCCTTTTCCCGACATTCAGTGAAAGCAGCTAGTGCTTGTAAAGCTCATAGCCATCGTCACTGAATACTAACCCTGGCTATTTACTTACTTACATTCTCTTATATACCGCGCTATTCTGCATCAGTGCGGTTTACATTGAACTGAAATTACATTGAACAGGGCATTATAACTTGGAGATAACTATTTTACAGGGAACATGGGCAATGGAGGGTTAAGTGGCTTGCCCAAGACCACAAGGAGCACCTGTGGGACTAGAAACCCCAGTCCTTCCGGCCCAAGGTTGCTATCCTCTGGTGGGATTTGAACTCCCGACCTTCCGGCCTGAAGTACCTTGCCCCAACCACTAGGCCACTCCTCCACTCCAATGCTATTCACTATTCAATGCCAGGGCCATATCCGGGTCGCTGCACAACCCGGAAGCTAACCGGGCAGCGGCAATATTGAGCTGCTGCCCAGTTAGCTCCTACGGGTAAAGATAGGCACAACAAAGGCTAGCCTATCTTTACCCACAGGAGCTTACTGGGCAGCAGCTCGATATTACCACTGCCTGATTAGTGATGCGTGCTGCCTCCGCTCCTCCCCGAGACATCCATGACACACTCCAATGCTAACCCTTCCTCTCTCCCTATACCTCTCCTCGTGAGCTTCATGCTTTCTCTGGCCTACTTCTCTCCATGCTCTTTTCTTCCACTGCCAACTCCAGACTTCAATCCTTTCATCTTGCTGCTCCCTATGTCTGGAACAAACTACTCGAGTCTGTACGTCAGGCTTCATCTCTGCCCCTTTTCAAATCCATGCTAAAGGCTCACCTCTTTGAGGCTGCTTTTGGATCCTGATCCCTTGTTTTTCTTGTATCTCCTTACCTTTCCCTATTTGTACACTTCTTCTCATCTACTGTATTGTATGTTTTGATTAGATTGTAAACTCTGACAAACTCTTCTATATGTATCTGTACAACGCTGCCCACACCTTGTAGTGCTATATAAATGATTAGTAGTAGTAGTATGATATTTTGTAATTAAGAACATAAGAAATGCCATACTGGGTCACACCAAGATACATCAAGCCCAGTATCCTGTTTCTAACAGTGGCCAATTCAGGTCACAAGTACTTGGCAGGTTCCGAAAAGGCACACAGGATCCACAATGCTCATCCCGGGATAAGCAGTGGATTTCCTGGATCCTCTTTAATAAAGGGTTATGGACCTTTCTTCCAGGAACTTCTCCAACCCTTTTTAAACCCAGCTACACTAAGCTTTTACTAAATTCTCCAGTAACAAATTACAGAGTGTGATTACATGCTGAGTAAAAAAATATTTTCTCTTATTGGTCTTAAGTCGGTTAAATTGTAGCTTCATTGCATGTCCTCTAGTCTTTCTACTTTTTGATGGTGTAAACAACCGATCTACATTTACCCATTCTACTCAATTCATAAATTTATAGACCTCCATCATATCTGCCCTCAGCTGTCTCTTTTCCAAGAGCCCCGACCTTTTAAGCCTCTCCTCACAAGGGTATCCTTCCATCCCCTTTACCATTTTGGTGGCTCTTGTCTGTACTTTTTCTAATTCTGCTATATCTTTTTTACGATATGGTGACCAGAATTGCACACAGTTTTCAAGGTGCAGTTGCACCATGGAAAAATACAGAGGCATTATAATAAATTTGGTTTTATTCTACATTCCTTTCCTTATGATTCCTAGCATTCTATGTGCTTTCTTGGCTGTCGATGCACACTGGATGGAGGGTTGCAATGTATTATCTACGATGATGCCTAAATCTTTTTCCTTCATAGTGGTTTCTAAGGTGGTACCTTGCATTGTGTAATCATAGTTTGAGTTATTCTTTCCTAGATGCATAACTTTGCACTTGTCCACATTAAATTTTATCTGTCATTTGGACATCTAGTCTTTGAATTTATCAAGGTCCTCTTGCTATTTTTCACACACCTCTTGCATTTTAACAGCTTTGAATAATTTTGTCATCTGCAAATTTGATCCTCACTCGTGATTCCTATTTTCAGGTCCTTTATGAATATGTCAAAAAGGCAGTGGACCCAGCACATATCTCTGGAGTACTCCACTATTCACCTTTCTCTACTGAGAAAATTGGCCATTTAGCCCTACTCTCTTATTTCTTTTAACCACTTCCTGATCCACAATGCTGCACTGCCTCCAATCACATGATATTTTAATTTTGTCAATAGTCAATTATGAGGGACCTTGTCAAAGTCTTTCTGAAAATCCAGATATACTATAGGCCCGATGCAGAGATGTGGGTTCACCTTTGTCTACCTGTTTATTCCCACCTTCAAAAAAAATAACAGATTAGTAAAACAAGACTTTCCTTGGCTAAATCCATGTTGGCTATCTACATGGTCAGTAATTTTATTCTTTATAATGGTTTCTACCATTTTGCCCGGTACTGACGTCAGGCTCACTGGTCTGTAGTTTCCTGGATCACCAATAGAACCCTTTTAAAAAATTGGCATTACATTGCCCATTCACCAATCTTCCAGTACTACAGATAACTTTAATGATAGTTCACAGATTATTAATAGTAGATCTTCAATCTCATATATCAGATCTTTCAACACATTTGGATGTATACCCTCCGGTCCAGGTGATTTGCTGCTCTTCAGTTTATCAAATAGTTGTAATACATCTTCCCAGTTTATCGATATTTCTTTCAATTCTCCTGATACATCACCTTTATATACCATTTCAGGCATGGGTTACTTCTCTACATCTTCTTCAGTAAAAATTGAAGGAAAGAATTCATTCAGTCTCTCTGCTATGGCCTTGTCCTCACTTAGCGCCTCTTTTACTTCTCTATCATCTAATGATCCAACTGACTCTCTCACAGACTTTTTCCTACATATGTACTGAAACGTTTTTGTGTTTTTGGTTCCACAGCAAGCTTCTTTTCAAATTCTCTTTTTGCCAGCCTCATCAATGCTTGCATCTAGCTTGCCAATGGTTATGTTGTTTCCAGTGTTTGTCATTTGGCTCTTTTTTCCATTTCCTGAAAGATGAGTTTTTGGCAACAAGAGGCTTTCTGACCTCATTTTTAAAACATGCTGACAGTTTTTTGGCCTTCCTTCCTACTTTTCTTAAAGCGTGGAATACATCTGGTCTGGGCTTCCAAGATAGTACTTTTAAACAATGCCCATGCTTGATGTAAATGTTTAACCTTTGCAGCTGCTCCTATTTTCCTCATTGTATCATAGTCTACCTTTGGAAATTTAAAAGGTAGTACTGTGGATTTCCTTGGCATCCTTATTCCATTTATTAAATCAAATGCGATCATGCTATGATCACTATTGCCTAGTGGCCCCAAAACCCTTATGTCTTGCACCAGATCCTACATTCCACTAAGGACTAGGTCCAAAATAGCTTCCCCTCTTGTTGGTTCATGAGCCAGCTACTCCAAGAAGCAGTCATTTATTTCATCTACCACTACTACTACTATTGAACAACATTTGTATAGCGCTACAAGGCGTACACAGTACTGGACAGACACAAAATCTTTATCTAGAAACTTTATCTCTCTAGCATGTTCTGCTGTGACACTGACCCAGTTGATACCAGCGTAACTGAACTCACCTATTTTTACTGTGCTGTAACTTTTGTTAGCTTCCCTGATTTCTTTCAGCATTTCATCATCCATCTGTTCATTTTGGCCAGGCAGATGGACTTAATGCTGTTGGTCATTGACACGGCCCATACGAAGAATGTTGTTCTTAAAAAAGAATTGGAGGAAGAATTGAAGGATTTGAAGGAAGCACCAGATTTTGAAAGTCGTTATACTGAGTTGATGAGTACATAAGATAAATATCGTTCAGAGTTAAAAAATGTAAAGATCAAGACATTTCTTAAAGACGAGCGCCGTACGAAAGAAGGTCCAATTTACAATTGGACTTCACGACATACTCGACAGTCCAATGCTGTATGGAAGAAGTCAGGTGACGATTCTTCTACTTATTCCTCGGATTCTAGTTTGGATAGCCGTAGTTCAGATCATCGCGTGAGGTTTAGAGAATCAGAAGGTGCATTAAGAGATTCCTCTAAAAACCAACATGAGAAATCACAAAATTTTCCCGGGCTTACGACGAGATCTCGACGCAAGAAAGATGGGATACCCCTCTTGACTAGCAACAGTAGTGATTTGTCAACAGTTACTTTAACTTTGGCTCAAATGTCAGTATTGGCTAGGGGCCTTTCTTTTGTTTATGGCCCTAGCTATGATCGGTTCTCTAATAGAGTAGCTGTTGAACGTGTGATTCGTTCTTTACAGTTGAAGCTATTTTTTGCAGACTCTCCAATGGAATTAGATCCTTCTGTTGTACATTTGAAGTCCTCTTGGATGCCACCTGGACCTTTGGATCCACTACTTTACACTTTTCGTCAGTTGGTTTTAGCTGATTTGACTTCTTTGGAGAAGAAATATCATAATAAACCGAAGAATTTGTCCTCTGGAGACTATGCAGCATTACAAGAACTGGCGCACATGTCCCATATTGTGATTAAACGTGCGGACAAAGGTGGTGCGGTGGTGGTAATGAATACCGTAGACTATGATAGAGAAATTTGGCGACAGTTAAATAACGTTAGTCACTATAAGCCTTTACTGTCTGATCCTACTGAAGTTTTACAAGCTCGTATTCAGGCAGAAGTTATTAATGCTTATGAGAATAATTACTTGACGAATAAAGAAAAATCTTATCTTTTGTTACAGTATCCTAAGATACCGGCATTTTACATCTTGCCTAAGATCCATAAGAGTATGATATCTCCTCCAGGACGTCCCATTTTATCTAGTAATGATTCTTTATTGGAACGAGTGGGAGTGTTTCTTGATTCTTTTTTAAAGGATGAAGTCCCAAAAATTCGTTCATATGTGAGAGATACAACCCATTTTCTGCAACTCCTTGAAAATGAGTGTCAGATAGAAGAAGTAGTGTTTATGGCGAGTTTGGATGTGGCAGCCCTTTATACCTCTATTCCTCAAGATGAGGCTTTGCGGGTCTTACGACAAGTTTGGGATTCTCGGGAGCAGCCAGTTTGGGTGCCTACTTCTTTACTGATGACTTTTGCAGATTTAGCGTTGAAAGAAAATTACTTTTTATATGGGAATAACTTTTTTCAGCAAATATCTGGAACAGCAATAGGTGCTACATTTGCGCCCTCCCTGGCTAATCTATTTATGAGTGATTATGAAGAACGTTTTGTTTACCCATCACGTTATGCTCAGTTTATTATACATTGGTATAGGTACATTGATGATATTTTTCTCTTATGGAGAGGGACTAAGGCCGCTTTAGAAGAATTTTTTCTATACTTGAATGATTGTCATTCTTCTATCCAATTTGATATTGACATTCAAGAGAGTGAAATACATTTTTTGGATGTAAGGGTTTTTAAACAACACTGTTTTGTAACTACTCTCTATTCAAAACCGACAGATAAAAATACTCTGTTGCATTTCTCAAGTTTTCATCCCCCACATTTAAAGCGGAGCCTCCCATATTCGCAATTGTTGAGATGTCATCGGATATGTTCAACTACTGAAGAGTTTAAATATCAGGCTAAGCGTATGATGGGTAAATTTTTAGATCGGGGATATCCTCCTGCAGTTGTACATCAGGCCTATAGAAGAGCGAAATGTAATCATCGTGAGTGGCTGCTCTGTCCTGTTAAGAAAGCATCTTATGGAGATTCATCACCTATGGTTACTTGTGTCTTACCTTTTTCTACTTTGTCTTCTCGAATAGCTACTATGATGCGGAAGCATTGGTATCTTATTAATCGGTATCCACAGCTTTCCACATGTGCTTTGAGGATGGCATATAGTCGTGGACGTAATCTTCGGGATCGATTATGTCCTGCCGTAGTACGGCGTGATGCAGTACTTCCTATATCTACATTTGGCCATTTTGCATGTCAAAAGTGTTCATACTGTGGGATTATGAGTACATCTATTTGTACGAAGTACCAACGGTTGGTGAAACAATTGGCTATTACTACTTGTAATACGGACTATGTCATCTATGCAATATGGTGCGAATGTCAGTTGCTCTATGTAGGGAAAACTACAAGACCTTTGAGAACGAGATTGGCAGAACATAAATATAGCCTTAAGAAGGTACGGATCGATACCCCTTTGGTTCAACATTGTGTGGATCATGGTCATCAGTTCCAGGATCTTCGTTGTACTGTTTTGGAGGTTGTGCCATTTAATCCTCGGCGAGGGGATCGCAAGAAGTTGCTTTTGCAGACAGAACAACGTTGGATTTTTAAATTAAATACGTTGCATCCTGGCGGTCTAAATGATCGCCTTGAATGGACTTTATTTTTCTGAGTTTTGTTTTGATTTTTTGATTTTTGATTTTTTGATTTATTGCTTTTTTGCTGGCACTTTGCGATTGGTATTCAGCAAGGGGTGTATTACTGTGCAGTTCAAAGGGTTTTAAAATAGGGAGTGTCGCTTTTAAATGATGTCATAGTTTGGTAGGTTTTGATTGGTGAGAATGGGGTTATTAGACGCGTCACACGCCGATTTGATATAGCGGGCGGTTGTAGAGAGCTACTGCAAAGTGTTTATTCTGTACGGCGAAGCTCCTGATGAAGCCGGTTTTTATGGCGAAACGAAGGCTTTCGTAGAGCAGAGGTCGTTTGGGGATTACTGTGATTGAGAAGTTTGCTTTGGAATTGGTTTCCCACGTCGGAAGCGGCGTTTATGCTGACCCGTTTGTTATCGTGCGTCTGCTTGGGAGGCATAGAACACAGTCGGTGGCAAGACTTCAGTCAGAAGCTAAGTTATTTGCATATTATGATGGTGTTATTTATTACACTTTTATAATTTTGATAATTATTTATCTTTGTAGGTTACATCTGGGTTGCCCAGGCTGCGTTCAGCCATATTTGTACTTTGTGTGCAAATTATTATAGACGCTTTTACATTTTGGTAGTATGTATGTGAAAGGATGTATGTAGAGAATGTATGGTAAGTGATGATAGAGTATTACTTCAGATAGGTTTTGACAAGACTTTTCCTGTTGAAAATTGGGTGGTTAAGTGTAATGGTGATATTTAATAAAGTTAGGGATATAGAGGAGGCTTGACCAGTGATGCGAGCGTTTATCAACACCCTATGGTGAAATTCGCCACATGAGGGGTTGTGCCTATCTGAGGTCATTATGCCTGGTATTGGTAATTGAAGTAGTTTTGTGTATTAAATTGATTTAGTTTATAATAGATAGTATGAGAGCAATTGGGGGGTGTTTGGAGTACTCCTTCACTGCCATCGCCTTCCTCTTTTTACATGGAATTTCTATTCATAGAGTTTTACAGTGTATTTTGTTTCCTGAAAAACTTTAATCCTATGTGACTCAAGCCCTCTCTAACATAGAGCACATCCCCTCCACCAATTTGATCTACTCTATTATTGCGATTTAGTTTGTTCCCAGGTATCACAGTGTCCCATTGGTTGTCCTCATTCTACCAGGTCTCTGAGTTGCCAATCATATATAACCTTTCATTTAGTGCTATATAGTCTAACTCTCTCATCTTATTTTTTAGACTTCTAGCATTTGCATACAGCATTTTAGAAGTTGTATTTTATTCATATTTATCTGGTTATCAGTTGATGGGGTAATTTGGAATGATTCAGCTCCTTACTTAAGGACATCTGGGTTGTTTTTATCTTTATTGGAACCTCTCTGTCGACATGCCCTAACTTTCCTCTTTTGCTAGTATCCTTCAAGGCACCATGTGCTCTTGGGCAACTGTCAGCTTTCCCTTATTATATAGTTTAAAAACTGCTCGATCTCCTTTTTAAAAGATAATGCCAGCAGCCTAGTTCCATCCCGGTTAAGGTGAAGCCCATCCCTTTGGAAAAGCCCCTCCCTTCCCCAGAATGTTGCCCAGTTCCTAATGAATCCAAAACCCTCTTCTTTGCACCATCGCCTCACCAATGCATTTTGACTCTGAAGCTCTGCCTGCCTTTTGGGTCCGGCACATGGAACAGGAAGCATTTCAGAGAATGCTAACCTGGAGGTTCTGGATTTCAACTTCCTACCTAAAAGCCTAAATTTGGCCTCCAGAGCCTCCCTCCCACGCTTTTCTATGTCATTGGTGCCAATATGTACTAAGACAGCAAACTTCTCTCCATTACTGTCTATGTCATAGGTGTCAAACTCTGGCCCGCGGGCCAAATTTGGCCCGTAGTGTAATTATATTTGGCCCGCGAGGCTATACCAAATGACTACTAGAGCTAGCCCGCCGGTATTATACAGCGCATTCATTCATCGCTAATACTACAAATCCCATAATGCCTTGCTGTTGTTTTGGCGCGTCAATCAGGACAGGTCCCAGAAACGCCCTCTCCTGTGTGACAGAAGTCATAGCGATCTCAAGCTACAACTGTCACTGTGGAACCCCTTCCCAAAAATGGCAAAAAGAAAGGCAGACAACAGGAACTTTCTGGACAGGTGGGAGACAGAATATTTGTTTACATATGTAAAAGACAGACCTGTTTGTCTGATTTGTGGAGTCAACGTGGCTATAACTAAGGAGTATAACATTCGACGACACTATGAAACAAAACACCATGACAAGTACAAGGACCTGGACATGACTCAAAGGAGCCAGAAAGTGGAGGAGATGAAAAGAAGTTTGGTTTCACAACAGAATATGTTCAAAAAAGCCACATCACAAAGTGAGGCTGCTGTAAAGGCTAGTTATATTGTGGCAGCAGAGATCGCAAAATCAGCCCGGCCCTTTAATGAGGGAGAGTTTGTGAAAAAGTGCATGTTGAAAGTTTGTGACATCGTGTGCCCAGAGAAAAAGCAAGCCTTTTCAAACGTGAGCCTGAGCAGAAACACAGTAGCTGATCGCACATGTGATCTTGCCACCAATCTGTATGACCAGCTTTTGGAAAAGGGAAAAGATTTCGTTGCATTCTCCCTTGCTGTGGATGAGAGCAGCGACGCATCTGATACTGCTCAGCTGTCAGTCTTCATCCGTGGAGTGGACTCAAATATGTGTGTTACGGAGGAGCTATTGGGATTCAAATCAATGCATGGCACAACCACAGGAAAGGAAATTTTTGAGGAGGTTTCCAAATGCGTAACTGAAATAAAGCTGCCGTGGGATAAACTCGTGGGATTAACGACAGATGGTGCGCCAGCGATGTGCGGTAAAACAAGTGGACTGGTGGGCAGGGTCCGGGAGAAGATGCAGGAAGAGAACTGTGCAGGTGAACTAACTGTTTATCACTGCATCATACATCAGGAATCATTGTGTGGCAAAGCCCTAAAGATGGAACATTATTTATTTATTTATTTATTTAACATTCATTTTTATACCGCATCTTCCAGAGATCAGTTGCGGTGTACAAATAACAACTATTAACAAATCGAAATTTGTTTTACATAGAACATCTTAGATATACATAGAACATCTTAAAGTATCATAAATTAAACAAATTTAACTGGAACTGAGTTAAAACAATTAACTAACAGAAAATGGTGTTAACGTACATAATATAGTACATAACAGATACAACTATATACAAGATGAAGGTATTAGGGCATAAGAGATTGGAAAGTCTTTTCATTTGCGCTATGTGTGAGGTCTATTTATGTGGAAGGGTTGTGCTTTATGTTGTCAGTTACTTGTTTAGCCTTTATGTTATGTTATGTTATGACCACAGTAAAACAAGTAGTTAACTTTATAAGAGCCAAAGGTCTGAATCACCGCCAGTTTAAGTCTTTTCTGGAGGAGTGTGGTTCGGAATACGCAGACGTGCCGTATCACACAGAGGTGAGATGGTTAAGCCGAGGAAAAGTACTGAATAGATGTTTTGAGCTGCATGAGGAAATATGTCAGTTTCTGGAAAGCAAAGGGAAGGACACAGCAGAGCTTCGGGAGAAAAAGTTTCTGTGTGAGCTGGCCTTTCTGTGTGACATCTCGAGCCATCTCGATGCGCTGAACCTGCAGCTTCAGGGGCGGGGGCGCATCATCACAGACATGTACGCTGCAGTGAGGGCTTTTAAAACTAAACTGTGCCTGTGGGAGAATCAGATGCTGCAAGGAAACCTTGGCCATTTTCCCTGCTGCCAAACCATGAAAACGCAGTTCTTTACCAACTTGTTCCCATGCGCACAGTTTGCTGAAAAGCTCAGTGTACTCGGCGCTGAGTTTAGCCGGCGATTTGCCGACTTTGATGTCCAGAAATGTAGGTTTGAACTGCTCAGTAATCCCTTTGCAGTTAATGTGGAAAACGCACCAACCAACCTCCAAATGGAGCTAATTGAACTCCAGTGTAATGACACGCTGAAGTCAAAGTATGATGCTGTGGGCGCCGCCCAGTTTCCACAGTTCATCCCTGACACAATGCCTCAGCTCCGCACCCAAGCTGCTCAGATGCTCTCCATGTTCGGCAGCACTTATCTATGTGAGCAACTTTTCTCCTCGATGAAGATGACCAAAACATCTCACAGGAGACGTCTGACTGATGAACACCTTCGCTCGATACTGAGGATTTCCTCAGCTCAAAGCCTGAGCCCAGACATTGATGAACTATCATCCAAGAAGAGATGCCAGGTATCTGGCTTGGGCACATCAGATTAGATCAGTGTGCAGCAAACTGAGCAATAATTAACGTTTTCTTTATGCACTTTTTCTTGCTACTCCAAGACATGGGCTTGAATGGTTGATTAATTTTATTATTGTTATTTTATTTTAAAAATTATTATTTATTATTATTTAAATCTTATTTAATAAATGAATGTCATTGATTTTTCTTTTTATTTGAAATTGGTTTTTGCATATCTGAACTATTAAGTTATAAATTGTATAGTAATAAGTGTTGCTTCATATTCAATGTTAAAGCAAATCTTGTTTGGGTCCATATTAAAAGGTTCATTTGTTCAATGCTGGCCCGCGACTTTGTTCAAGTTTTACATTTTGGCCCACTGTGTATTTGAGTTTGACACCCCTGGTCTATGTGATGCACCCCTCCCTTTCTTAATGAGAGTGGGGGATGGGTAGGTCTACATTAGAAATCACTAAGCCATTAAACTGGGGCTCTCACTCCTTTCCTGTCAAACGATAAATAAAAGCCACTTCAACGATATCTTGACTCCATGTAACATCTACTCACTACTCCCACACTATTTGGTTCTTAGAAGAACTTTTGGGGTCTCTCCAGGAAACCTCTCTCTGCTGGTCCTGTTGCTTCTTGCGCAGTCTAGATGTAAGGTCCTATTTCAAGGAATACATTATAGGTTCTTTCTGAATCCTAAAACTCCCTCCAAATATTTATTTATTTATTTAGCTGTTTTTTACATACCGCTTTATCAGCATGTCAAAGTGGTTTACATGATAACAAGTAAAGAACTCAAGTTACACGGAATGTGTCAAATGAATAAGAAGCAATGGTATATAACAGATTAACTAACTGTGGAGACAATAAATACAGGGTGGAATGGGCAAAGAATAACCAGATAAACTATGTACAATTCGTGGGCCAAGGTAAGGCAGGATCATAATAAGAGGGAAAAGGTTGGCTATAAAGGTTGAATTGTGCTGGAGGCTGGCGCATGGTGCTCTGGTTTAGTGTTAGGTGATGTTTACCCCAAAGGAGTCAATGAATAGATGTGTTTTCAGCTTCCTATGGAATTCCTCTAGGTCATGCGTGGCTCGGATGGTATTTAGTGGTGCATTCCATAGGCTTGGGACATAGTAGGAGAATGCTGTTAGCTGCGGAGTGGGCGCTCTTCATGTTAAATGGTAGTATTGTTAGAGTGAATTGTGTATTGGTTCTTCATGGGCTGTCATTTGCTATTTTCTGGAGCAGCGACTCTATGTATTCCAATGAGAAGTTGTGGTATGCCTTAAAAGTGATAAGCAGAGCCTTATATTTGATACGAGTGACATAACATAACATAGTAACATAGTATATGACTTGTCAGACGGCTGCCTGGGTGAGAATCTTCACACTCTTGGCAAGTGCATATTTCTATATGATTTGCAAGGTATTGTGGGCAATGTAGTTCATTCACACCAGACACAGCTGCTGACAATAATTTAGTTGTGCTCTTGGGTAAAGCCAATAAGATATTTATTTATGGGGTTATTTCTCCCAAACCAGATATGCTTGGTAGCACATAAATTAGGTTACTTGCTTTCAGTGTTAACTTGGAAAAACAAAGTCAAAATCAGGAAAACAACAAATGAAAAGCCACAAAGCAAGAAACAAACTGTTCTTTTCAGGTTAACTTCTGATTACTTCCCACATAGATACAGAAGTGATTCTCTCCTAGCTCACAAGCAATTAGGTAAGGCTTAATTGCTAGCAGTTACCAGCTGAAACCCCTTAGCTGGCTTGCCTTCCACTGTGTGGGTCAAATCCTGCTTCAGGAGCTTTTCTGAGTAGATTAAAGAACAAATTTGTATTTCTTTGTGATGGTTGCTGTACTTTATAACAGAAAGTTACCAACGGAGTTTAGATAGAGAGCAGTCCATATAAACAGGATCCTCATCTGCTATTATTCCCCCTTGTTCAACAAGCATGGGTTCAATATCATGGATTGGCACAGATGAATCTCTCAATGGAGCATTTTCAGGAGAATACTTGTTTCCCTGCTGTCTTTCAAGGTTATAGCTAGGACATAGATCAGTGTTCATACCTGAGCTTCCATTGCTGCTAGAGTTCCTCTCTATATAGCCTGGCCAGTATGTAGTCCAGTTCTTATGTCCAGCCTTCCAATCCAGATCCCTGGACACTGGATCTCTCTTCACATACCTTCTGGCACAGGTCTTAGGGTCCCTTCCACGTGCAGCCGTCTCCCTCACAGGTAGCCTCTGGTGATTCCTAGCTCTGCAGCACCATTCCTCTGGCTTTCCCCAGTCCAATGGTGTATGCTGGCCCTTGGAATACCTCCCAGTATACGTACTGCTTTGGACTCTTCTAGACCTCTCAAAGGCTTTTCTCTTCCTTCTTCCAAAGGGTCTCTTTCCCTCTCTGTTCATCCGGTTTGGCTTCTGCTTCTGATGATCCTTCAGATGAAACTGATGATCAAACTCAAGCTGATTCTCAGGATACTGAGGACAATTCTCTGGATATCCAAGGTGATCATGAAGATGGTCATCTGTAGAATAAACTCTACTCTTACTCTGCTTAGATGAGTGCTCCTCCCTAACACAGCGCAGCTGTGCTGAATCAGGCCTTGCCCTTTGAGATGAGTGTTCCATCCTAGCACAGCGCAGCTGTGCTGAATCAAGCCCTGCCCTTTGCAATGAGTGCTTGGGGATTACCTCATAGCCCTTTTGATTGAACACACGTTTTCTCACTTCAGCTCCTCTCATGGCTGTTGGAAACCTGGTGCATTCTGGGACTGGTAGTCTTTTATGGCAAAATTCTGTTTTCTCATTTCTACCAGCACTGACAGGTTGCTTGTTCAGAGACACTTCACCTTTTCTATAGCCCCTTCCTGAGCTATGATAAGCTTCCTTATCACATACCCCCCTGCTTAAGTTATTACGGACTGGTTTAACTGGTGAAACTTCTTTCCTACAGTCTGTAATACCTACAAGAGTGTTATCTTTTTGAAGCTCACTTACTTCCTGACTGGCTTCAGGGTCATTATTATTTACAGGCCTCTCCTTCCAAGACTTAAGTACATTAATATGGTAGGTCTGCCTACGCCCTCTTGCATTTTCTACCACATAAGATACTGGGCTCACTTGTTTAACAACCTTCCATGGCCCTTTCCACTGTACTTCAAACTTTGGAGCTGTACCTGCTACTTGAACCAAAACCTTTTCACCAATGCTTAATTGGCGGCTTTTGGCCTTCCTATCATACCACCCTTTCTGGCGCACTTGACTGTCCTGCAGGTTCCTCTCAGCAACCTGCAACGTCCTTTTCAAAGTGCTCTCAAGTCACGTAGAAACAGTGGCACCTCCTGACTTCCTGGTTCAGGATCAATCCATTGTTCCCTCAAAATGTCTAACAAACCCCGTGGAGCCCTACCATACATCAATTCATATGGGGTTACACCTAGGGACACCTGAATTTTTTCCCTGCAGGCATACAAGGCAAAAGGCAATAACATATCCCATTCTTTTACCTCTCCTGCTAACCCCCTTCTCAACATTTGTTTGAGAGTTTGGTTGAATCTCTCCACCAAACCGTTTGATTGTGGATGGTAGGCTGAGGTTTTTACGTGATGAATGCCAAAGGCATCCCAGACCTGGGCCAAAGATTTGGATACAAAATTTGACTCTCGGTCAGTCAACACCTCTCTTGGGAATCCCACTTCACAAAACAATTTTACTAGCTCTAAAGCTATTGTTTTTGCAGACACATTCCTCAATGGTATGGCCCAGGGAAACCTTGTTGCCTGATCTACCATAACTAGGATGTATTGGAAACCTCGGGGCGTTTTGACTAATGGGCCTACAATATCCATGGCAATGCGACCAATTGGGTCTGTGATAATTGGCATGGGGATCAATGGCACCACCGGTGGGTGAGCCGCTGTAACTCGCTGACACGCTGGACATGCAGTACAAAACTGGGCAGTTTCTTTGAAAATACCTGGCCAGTAAAAACGCTTAAGTATTTGATCCAGCGTTCCTTGCATCCCTTTATGACCTCCAACTGGATGATCATGTGCTAATCTAAGTACTAGCCCTTTGAAAGTTGTGGGTACCACCAATTGTTTACGTATGGTCCCATTTCTGGAGTCCTGACTCTCTCTATATAATATATCATTATCTAGTCTGAATCTGGGCAACTCCTCCCTGACCTCATGAGCATACTTAAAAGCTCGGGTGAGAGCTTGATCAGCTCGCTGCTCTTGTGGAAAGTTAGGAAACTTTGCCACTAACTTAGCTGGAACCCAGGGTAAACTTTGACCCGCTAACATCTCAGCCCTACCCTGTGCTCTGCAAAGTCTCTCACGCCGCTTTTGTGCTTTCAACTTTCTTACTTTACCAGATGATGGGGTTATTAAATCATCATGAGAGGGTAAGTCTCCTGATAACTCTGCCTGCTCCCCCTCCTCCTGCTGGCTCTCTATCTTAGCCTGCGAGCGGGTGGATACAAGGCCCCTCTTATTACCCATAGTTTGGCCTTCTGGAAGCTGAACCATCTTTTTAGCTAGGGACTGAGGACTTCCAAAGAAAGGCCCAGGAGCTATTTCCATTATTAAACCTTCTCCCTCCTTCTTTCCTAGCCCTTCCACTAGACCCTGCTTAAATCTTGGCCAGTCCTTTCCTAGAACCAAATCAAAGGGTAGCCTAGGCACCACTGCTACCAGGACTTCCTCTTGTTCCCCCAGGCACTTAACCTTTAGCCTATAGGTGGGATGTGATGTTGCAGCACCATGAATGCATCCGATGTGAACTTGGCTTTCAGGGGTTCTAGGCACAAATCCTTCTTGGGCCTCTATTCTCTTCCAAAGCCTTTCTGACATCATACTCTGGTCTGCCCCAGAGTCTAACAAAGCATTTATGGTAATTCCTTGCACATCAGCCATCAAAAGAAATCCTTCTTTGGGCTGTTTTAAATCCAGACCCATTAAGCTAGTGTGTGACTGGCATCCCTTCTCTAAATGTCCCATGCTTCCACACTTGAAACATTTCTTTTCACTCCCCTGTGTCATCTGGTTTGGCACAGTACATTTATTTTCAGAAATATTTTTAACTATTTTCTTTTCTGATACAGCACAACTTGCCTCAGCACCTATCTTCAGAGGGCCACCCATTCTATGGCAAGCCTGCGTGGCTCCCAAGAATCTCTCTGCTAGCATGGTTGCCTCTCCAAGATTTTGGCAATTTTGCTGTATAAGGAAAGTGTGCAAATCTTTAGGCACCCCAGACATAAATTGTTCAAGCATTATAATATCTAATAACATTTCTACCGTCTTTTGCTCAGGCTCCAACCATTTTACAGCTAAACCTCTGATTCTCTGACTCAGAGCCCTGGGTGTTTCACCCACTCTCAATGTAATAGCTCTAAACATTCGCCTATACTCTGAAATAGACAACCCTAGGCGATCTCTAATAGCAGCCTTTACATCCTTATAATTCAAAGCCTGGGCTGCTGGCATTGCTCTATAAGCTGCAAGCGCCTCTCCAGTTAATGAGGCTGCCAGCCTTACTGCCCACTGGGTCTCTGGCCATGCTAATGCTTGTGCCACTCTTTCAAAAGACTCTAGAAAATCATCAACATTATCATCTGGAGTTAGCTTCCCAAAACTAAATGCCCCAATCCCTTGATTGAGTCCCACACTGTCCACATGTGGTGTACCAGTATTTACTGCTGGTCTTGCATCTGTTCCACTTTGGTTCTGCAGCTGAACTAGGGCTTGCACCAGATCAAGCACTGGCTTCTGCTGGTCCATTAAGGCTCTCATAGCAGTGTCCTGAGCCTGCTGTGCTAGCTCCTGCTGCCTGCTGAACTGGGCTGCCATCCAATCAGCTAGTTCCCTTGGATCCATCTTGATCTCTGCAAGAAACAAAGAAAAAACCCCAAAGTGCACCACCTTCTAAACAGGTGTGTTTTTTTCTACTTTTTTTTTTTTTTTCAATTACCCCTGTGCCTTACTCCCATCCACCACTAGACATGCCCAGGTACTTATTACCTTGTGCTAGTGATGAATCCAGCTCTGCACAGGGTCCTTTCCTCCTGGGACATCCACTTCTCCTCCAAAGTGCAGTTGAGGGAAAATCTTTTTTTCCAGCTTTAAACTTGAACTGTAGTTGTAATCCTCAGCAAGTAAATCCCCTTTGTGCAAAAGCAATCCGAAAAAAACTACGCCATTTGTCAGACGGCTGCCTGGGTGAGAATCTTCACACTCTTGGCAAGTGCATATTTCTATATGATTTGCAAGGTATTGTGGGCAATGTAGTTCATTCACACCAGACACAGCTGCTGACAATAATTTAGTTGTGCTCTTGGGTAAAGCCAATAAGATATTTATTTATGGGGTTATTTCTCCCAAACCAGATATGCTTGGTAGCACATAAATTAGGTTACTTGCTTTCAGTGTTAACTTGGAAAAACAAAGTCAAAATCAGGAAAACAACAAATGAAAAGCCACAAAGCAAGAAACAAACTGTTCTTTTCAGGTTAACTTCTGATTACTTCCCACATAGATACAGAAGTGATTCTCTCCTAGCTCACAAGCAATTAGGTAAGGCTTAATTGCTAGCAGTTACCAGCTGAAACCCCTTAGCTGGCTTGCCTTCCACTGTGTGGGTCAAATCCTGCTTCAGGAGCTTTTCTGAGTAGATTAAAGAACAAATTTGTATTTCTTTGTGATGGTTGCTGTACTTTATAACAGAAAGTTACCAACGGAGTTTAGATAGAGAGCAGTCCATATAAACAGGATCCTCATCTGCTATTATTCCCCCTTGTTCAACAAGCATGGGTTCAATATCATGGATTGGCACAGATGAATCTCTCAATGGAGCATTTTCAGGAGAATACTTGTTTCCCTGCTGTCTTTCAAGGTTATAGCTAGGACATAGATCAGTGTTCATACCTGAGCTTCCATTGCTGCTAGAGTTCCTCTCTATATAGCCTGGCCAGTATGTAGTCCAGTTCTTATGTCCAGCCTTCCAATCCAGATCCCTGGACACTGGATCTCTCTTCACATACCTTCTGGCACAGGTCTTAGGGTCCCTTCCACGTGCAGCCGTCTCCCTCACGGGTAGCCTCTGGTGATTCCTAGCTCTGCAGCACCATTCCTCTGGCTTTCCCCAGTCCAATGGTGTATGCTGGCCCTTGGAATACCTCCCAGTATACGTACTGCTTTGGACTCTTCTAGACCTCTCAAAGGCTTTTCTCTTCCTTCTTCCAAAGGGTCTCTTTCCCTCTCTGTCCGTCCAGTTTGGCTTCTGCTTCTGATGATCCTTCAGATGAAACTGATGATCAAACTCAAGCTGATTCTTAGGATACTGAGGACAATTCTCTGGATATCCAAGTTGATCATGAAGATGGTCATCTGTAGAATAAACTCTACTCTTATTCTGCTTAGATGAGTGCTCCTCCCTAACACAGCGCAGCTGTGCTGAATCAGGCCTTGCCCTTTGAGATGAGTGTTCCATCCTAGCACAGCGCAGCTGTGCTGAATCAAGCCCTGCCCTTTGCAATGAGTGCTTGGGGATTACCTCATAGCCCTTTTGATTGAACACACGTTTTCTCACTTCAGCTCCTCTCATGGCTGTTGGAAACCTGGTGCATTCTGGGACTGGTAGTCTTTTATGGCAAAATTCTGTTTTCTCATTTCTACCAGCACTGACAGGTTGCTTGTTCAGAGACACTTCACCTTTTCTATAGCCCCTTCCTGAGCTATGATAAGCTTCCTTATCACAGACTGCAGATAAAGACCAGTATGGTCCATCTAGTCTGCCCAGCAAGGCGGCAAGAGTAGGTGCACTTGCTGCTCCATGCAGGTCACCCCTCCCCATGCCTTTGTTTAGGGCTATACCCACCGCTCTGTGTAGGTCACCCCTATTTGTTCAGCTATAAGAGGTAGTTATGTTTATTTTGATTTTATCCTGTTGCTATAAAGGGATCCACTGTGTCTGTCCTATGCCATTTTGAATTCTGACACTATGTTTGCCCCCACCACTTCCATCGGGAGGGCATTCCAAGCATCCACCACCCTTTCCGTGAAAAAGTATTTCCTGACATTGTCTTTCAGTTTACCCCCTTGCAGCTTCATGTTATGCCCTCTAGTTTTACAGCTTCCCCATCTTTGGAAAAGGTTTGTTTGTCCATTAATTAAGTATTTAAAGGTCTGAATCATATCTCCCCTGTCCCTCCTCTCCTCCAGAGTGTACATATTTAGGTCTTCAAGTCTCTTCTCATAAGTCTTCTGATGCAGGCTCCAATCATTTTGGTCGCCTTCCTCTGAACAGCTTCCAACCTTTTTATATGCTTTGCGAGATATAGTCTCCAAAACTGAACACAATATTCCAAGTGAGGACTCACCAGCAACTCGTACAGTGGCATTAGTACCTCTGCCTTTCTACTAGTAATTCCTCTCTGTATGAAACCCAGCATCCTTCTGGTTTTTGCTACCACCTTGTCGCACTGTTTCGCCACCTTGAGATCGTCAGAAACAATCACTCCGAGGTCCTGTTCCTGGTCCATGCACACCAATCTCTCACCCCCATCACATACAATTCTCTTGGATTTCTGCTTCCCAAGTTCATGACGCTGCACTTCTTCACATTAAATCTTAACTGCTATGCATTAGACCATTCTTCCAACTTTTGTAGATTTTTCCTCACATTATCCACTCCCTCAGGGGGGTCGACTCTGTTGCAAATTTTGGTGTCATCTGCAAAAAGACAGACTTTTCCTTTCAGCCCTTTGGCAATACCACTCAAAAATATATTCCCAGGACCGAACACTGGGGCACATCACTAATCACCTTCCTTTCATCCGAGTAAGTTCCGTTTACTATCACCGTCTGTCATCTATCAGTCAACCAATTTATGATCCAGTTCACCATCTTGGGACCCATCCCCAAGCTGTTGAGTTTATTAATAAGCCTCCTATAATGAACAGTATCAAAGACTTTACTGAAATCTAGATAGATCACATACATTGCATGCCCTTGATCTAGTTCTCTGGTCACCCAGTCAAAGAACTTAATCAGATTTTTTTGGCAAGATCGTCCTTTGGTAAAACCATGTTGCCTCGGATCATGCAAACCTGTTGGTTTCGAGGAAGTCAACTATTCGCTCTTTCAGGAGTGCCTCCATTGCTTTTCCCGCCACCGAAGTAAGGCTTACTGGCCTGTAGTTTCACTTCTTCCCTATTACCACTTTTGTGGAGAGGTACCACATCAGCCATTCTCCAGTCCTGTGGAACTTCTCCTGTCTCCAAGGATCTATTAAAAGCATACTTTAACGGCCCTGCAAGAACCTCTCTGAGCTCTTTCAGTATCCTGGGGTGTTTCCCATCTAGTCCCATAGACTTGTCCACCTTCAGTTTTGCAAGCTGTTCTAACACATCATCTTTTGTGAATGGCTTGTTATCTACTCCATTCCCATTTGTATGTCAATCACAGGTGGTCCTTCTCCAGGATTTTCTCTAGTGAAAATAGAGCAGCAGTATTTGTTTAGCATTTTTGCTTTTTTAATATCACTTTCCACGAATCCGTTTCCAGTACTTTTCGTCCTGCAATTCCACCTCTGAATTTCCTCCTCTCCCGAATATATCTGGAAAACGTTTTGCCGCCACACTTCACATCTTTAGCCATCTTTTCTTCTGCCTTTGATTTTGCTAGCCTTATTTCTCCTTTTGTCTCTTTTAGTTTGATCTTGCATTCTTTTCTGTGTTCCTTTGTTTGCGAGCTTCTGAATTTTGCAAAAACTGTGTTTTTTTGCCTTTATTTGTGCAGCCACTTCTTTGGAGAACCAAATACGTTTCCTTTTCCTCATGCTTTTATTTACTTTCCTTACATATGTATCTGTTGCACCTTTTATTGCCTCCTTTAGTTTAGCCCATTGCAATTCCACTTCCCTTATCCCCTCCCACCCTGTACCTTTGGGTACTTGGCCGTTTTACTGAAGTCAGCGTTTTTGAAGTCTAGGACTTTGAGCTTGCTGTGATTGGATTCCACCTTGGCTTTTATCTCAAACTACACCGTGTGATGATTGCTGCTGCTCACATGGGCACCATCCTGGATATTTGACACACTATCTGGCATTCAATTGTTCTGGCACCAATTTGAGTTTAATCTTTGGCCTGAAGCAGAGCCCTCATGTGAACATTGAGCTCGAAACACAGTCTGTCTTGGACCTTCGGGTGTTATAGTAGCTGCCTTCTGTGAAGAATTTGCATACTTCTACTGCCGTGAAGCCCAAGTATTGGGAGCTTCTGAGCTACGTGATTTACAGATTTATACATTTTACCAAGTTTATCTTGACAATTTTCTGTCGCGGCTCACTAAGTGGTGTTTCATGTTTTTGGCGCTTTGTAGTGTCATCACTGAGAATAGAAACAAAGTTGTTTCATGAGAAGCTTGACTTCTCTATACAACACTTCCAATAAAAAGTAGTGAAATTATTTATATTACACTCTTTAGGCTCTAGTTTTTCCTGGCTGTATATTTTTGGATTATTATGTAGCTGGGCTACTGGTGATTTTTGTTTTCAGATTTAGAATTTAAGCACCCATAGGAAGAGCAGGGAACTCTTCCATCAAACAAATTCCCAAAGGTGTCTGCTGGAAGAGAGGAAGGCGTTATAGAAAGGAAGTACTCCTCCATTTACAGAAATCATAGGTACTAGGACGACCCCCACCACCAGTACTGAGGCCCCCTTATTTCTGGGACTGGTGTTGAAAACCTATGATGGGCTTTTGCAGAATCTGTGACTGCACACTGGCTTTCTGCACATTATTATTTGCTGGTGAAAAAAGAAAACAGCTTGGCACACTCATGCAAATCAAAGTTTGTGCCAGAAGTTGTTGCCCACATTGCCTATGCCTAAATCTGGACCTGTGTACAAACCCCTGTGATATGCCAAACTCGTCTCCTGTTCATCATCACTCTTCTTAGCTTTCTTGAATGCTCCAGAATCCTCTTAGAGCTCTCAGTAGATGCCCTTCTGGACTGGCACTTTCAACCTGACTATAGGGGTGGAAAAGGACCAGTTCATTCCCTCTACTAGAAGATTGACTTCTCATTTCAAAGTAAAGGGAGCCTTGCATCCAAACATCATAGCAACCACTGTACTTTACAGATTTAAGAAACACTGATAAGTTGTAAGATTTTGTAAAGCATTTCTGGCACATGGAGTAGATATAGATTTATTTATTTATTTAAAGGGTATTTCTATCCCGCCTTATCCTTCAATCAAGGCGGTGTATACAGCAAACAATCAAAGTCAGTGGAGTTTATGATGGATCAGTCTATGTACAGTGTGGGTGCAGGTGTGCTAATTAGTGTGAGCTATTTACAATGAGGGCTCTTTACAGCTATATACAAGATTTGCTGGATCCACAGCATGCTGTGATTTGTCTTCATGGAGTCTGAGGTTGGCACAAGTTTGCGATATAGATGTCCAAAGGGAAGACAGGAAAGCAACAGCATTATTATTACTATCCTAATTTTTAACTGCATGATGGAGCAACTGGTCTTAGGCCCAATGAGAGGAGGAGCCATTCTAGAAAGAGCTCTTAGTGAAATGCAGGATCTGGTACAAAGAGTGACGGTGGCGGAGTCTCTGGGTGATACTCGCAGCACTCATAATGCAATCAAATTTGAAATAATCACTAGCAGAAGAAAATTTAACTAGTGCAGGAACATATTACTTCAAAAGGGAGAGAATGGTAAAGTGAGGAAACTACTTAGAAAGAAATTAAAAGGAGTGGTTAAAAGTTTGCATGAGACAGGAAGATTTTATTTGGGTTTCCAAGATGGTATTTTTAAACAATATATTTCACTGCTTAAAAGGTGGTGGACGAAAGGCCAAGGACCTGCCAGATGGAACAATGCTGTGAAAGAGGCTATTAAAGCCAAAAGGCTTCCTGTTTAAAAAAACTGGAAAGCAGAACCTAAAGTTTTTCTTATGGGACCACATTAATGGGATTGGCTACCCCCTGTTTCCAAGCCTGTTCACTTGCTTTCTGGAACTAGATTGTCTTCAAACCTAAACCATCTTTCTTCCCTTCCTCAGTATGGGGCCTTTACTTGGAAGGTCCTGCTAGATGAACTACTAGCATTTATCTTGATTGGGGAAAGAGTAGCAGCCTAATGGCTAGAGCAATAGGCTGAGACCTAGGGAAGCCAGTAGGGTTGCCAACCGGCCGGTTTTCAGCCGGCCTGGCCGGTTTTTCGATGGCCAGGCCGGCTGCCGGCACAGATGTAAAACCGTCTTTTGTGCCGAAGTCCGCGGCACAAACGCGATTCCCCATAGCAGTGCAGCTGCTGCTTCTGCTTTGTACAGAGCAGTGGCTGCAATACACTTACATTGAAAACTAAAGATAAACTGTGTAAGGAGCCCTCCAGTCATCGCAGAGCCCGAGGAAGTGATGTCATGGGGGCGGGCTCCTCACAGGTTGTCTTTAGCTGCAATAAAGTTAATTTGAAAAGGAAAGACAACCTGTGAGGAGCCCGCCCCCATGACATCACTTCCTCGGGCTCTGCGATGACCGGAGGGCTCCTAACACAGTTTGTCTTTACTTTTCAATGTAAGTGTATTGCAGCCACTGCTCTGTACAAAGCAGAAGCAGCGGCTTGGGCAGAGGGGGGTGGTTGATGGTGTGAGTGAACCAGCAAGGGGGGGGTGTGAGTGAACCAGCAGGGGGGGGGTAGTGGTGTGAGTGAAACAGCAGGGGGGGGGGTGATAGTGCGAGTGAACCAGCAAGGGGGGATGGTGGTGGTGGTGTGAGTGAACCAGCAGTGGAGGGGGGGGGGGTTGGTGTGAGTGAACCAGCAGGGGAGGGGGTTAAGTGAGTGACCCAGCAGGAGGGGTGAGTAAGTGACAGGGGGGTGGGTGAGTGATCCAGCAGTGGAGGGGGGGTGTGAGTGAACCAGCAGGGGAGGGGGGTTGGTGTGAACCAGCAGGGGAGGGGGGTTGGTGTGAGTGAACCAGTAGGGGAGGGGGTGAGTGAGTGACAGGGGGGTGGGTGAGTGAACCAGCAGGGGAGGGGGTGAGTGAGTCTGCAGGGGGGGGTAAGTGAGTGAACCAGCACTGAGGGGAGGGGGGGTGTGAGAACCAACACTGAGGGGGGTGTGACTGAATCCTTGGTAATTTTTGTGGGTGGGGCTGGGGGCGGGGCTGGGGTGGGACTAGGGGCGGAGAATGGGTGGAGCATGGCGAGCCACAGGTATCGGGTTTTTCTCGGTGAAAAAGTTGGCAACCCTAGAAGCCAGGCTGAAATCTTCTAATGATCCTGGGCAAGTCACTTGACCCTCCACTGCCTCTGGTACAAATTTAAAATTGTAAGCCCTCTGGGAAAGGAATATACCTACTCTACTTGAATGTAGCTTGCCTTGAATGTCTGAGAAAGACATGAGCTAACTGCCCTTCCCTTGATCTGGGTACTTGCAGTGGCAATTATTTCATTTTTATGTATGATAATTGATTATTTATGATAGTTAGCTTTATTAGGCTCCGGCTATTTCAAGTGCTCAGTTTGTTTAAAGGCATATTTTAGACAGAACAAGAAGATCAGAATTGAGACATTGAGGTCACCAATTGTGCCAATATTTTAGAAATGGCTCTGCTAAAAGTGGAGACGTTTTCTAAAATATGAAGTGCAGGGATGCACAAGGATGTACATCCATGAGCAGCAGGAGGAGCCATTTCATAAATGTATATGTTGGAAAAATCAACAGGGAAAATTTGACAAATTATATGTGGACCTAAGCCATTGCGCAACACATCTGGCAGCCACTCTAAATCACTTACAAAGGCCTCTATTTTTACCTCATTTCAGTTCACAGGGGGAATAATCATTGGGGGATTAAGAGGGACACTTAATCCCTTCTGTAAAAGATTGGCCAAAACAAGCATTTTTTATATCCGTATTCATGTCAGGGACCAGGTGTAAATCCAGACGTGGATAATTTTGATCTTACACGTGCATTCCCTATATGAAATGAGGAATTCACATGTAAATTTTTCTCACACTCAGGTCATGCCCCTGAAACATCCCCATGCACTTTGGACATAGTATGGACAGCCATCTGTAAACTGACTGTCGTAGTGTGGCAAGTGGTGGGAAGGGGTTTTCTGTTAAAGCATCAAACAGACAGCAGTTCAGGGGAAACAATATGTGTTTTTATTCAGACCTAGTTTGTTAAACCTTCACATAACTGGTCACCCGACCAGGGCCGGCCCGTCTATTGAGCAAGAATGTTTTTTGCACAGGGCCCCGCGCAAAAAACATTCTTCATCATCCCAAGTTAAAAAAAAAACAACAAACCGGCTGCTTCTGCCGCGGCAGCATCAAGAGTTCTGCCGCGGCAACATCAAGAGTTCTGCCGCGGGGCCCCCCCCTGCCCGGCAGAGCCTCCCTGCATCATCAGCTACCTTCAAGTCCCAAAACGCGGGCTTCTTTCAGAGCCGCGAGAGTTTCCTTTCTCGCGGCTCTGTTAATCCCGCCGGGGCTGATGGGATTTCCCATCACCCTCGGCGGGATTAACAGCGCCGCGAGAAAGGGAAACTCTCGCGGCTCTGAAAGAAGCCCGCGTTTTGGGATTCGAAGCTAGCTGATGATGCAGGGAGGCTCTGCCGGGCAGGGGGGGCCCCGCGGCAGAACTCTTGATGCTGCCGCGGCAGAAGCAGCTGTTTTTTTTTTTGTTTTTTTTTAATTTGGGATAATAGGGGGGAAGGGGTTTAGGACTGGTAGTGGGCTATGGGGGGGAGGCTAAGACTGGAAGTGGGCTGATAGGGGAGGGTTAGGACTAGTAATGGGCCATGGGGGGTTGCTAAGACTGGAAGTGGGCTGATGGGGGGGTAGGGTTAGGATTGGTAATGGGCCATGGGGGGGCTAAGACTGGAAGTGGGCTGATGGGGGGGGGCTAAGACTGGAAATGGGCTGAGGGGGGGGTTAGGACTGGTAATTGGCCATGGGGGGGCAAAGACTTGAAATGGGCTGATGGGGGGGTTAGGACTGGTAATGGGCTATGGGCTAATTGGGATGATAGGGGAAGGGGGTTTAGGACTGGTAATGGGCTATGGGGGGCGGCTAAGACTGGAAGTGGGCTGATGGGGGAGGTTTACCACTAGTACTGGGCCATGTGGGGTGCTAAGGCTGGAAGTGGGCTGGTGGTGGTGGTGGTGGTGGGTTAGGACTGGTAATGGGCTATGGGGGGGTGCTAAGACTGGAAATGGGCTGATGGGGAGGTTTAGGACTGGTAATGGGTTATGGGGGGGGCTAAGACTGGAAATGGGCTGATGGGGGGGTTAGGACTGGTAATGGGCTATGGGGGGGGCTAAGACTGGAAATGGGCTGATGGGGGGGTTAGGACTGGTAATTGGCTATGGGGGGCTAAGACTGGAAATAGGCTGATGGGGGAGCTAGGACTGGAAATAGGGTGATGGGGGGTTAGGACGTAATTGGCTGATGGGGGGTTAGGACTAGTAATGGGCTATGAGGAGGCTAGGACTGGAAATGGGCTGAGTGGAAGGAGGGATTGAACTGCAAATAGCTGATGGGGATGGGGGCTTGGAATGGAAATGGGTTGTGAGGGGGAGGGAGCTAGGACTGGAAATGGGTGAGTGGGGGGGCTAGGACAGGAAATGGGCTGATGGAGGGGCTAGAATAGGACTGGAAATTGGCTGTTGGGGGGTGCTAAGCTTGGAAATGGGCTGTGGTGGGGGTTTGGATTGAAATGGACTCATGAAGGGGCTAGAACTGGAAGTAGGCTCATGGGGGGCTTGGATTGGAAATGGGCTGAGTGGAGGGGAGCTAGGATTTGACAAGGGCTGATGGTGGGGCTAGGAAAGGACTAGAAATGGGCTCATGGGGGGCTGGGATTGGAAATGAGCTGATGGAGGGACTCGGATGGGACTGCAAATAGATGGGGGAGCTAGGACTGGAAATAGGCTGATGGTGGGGCTAGGATAGGACTGGAAATGGGCTGATGCGGGGACTAGAAGGGAGCAGATGCTGGGTGGGACTGGAACTAGAATGGAGCTGATGTTGGGGGAGGATTAGAATGGGATGGAGCTGGGAGAGTGAAATGGAGAGGGAAAAAATATTTTGTGTGGGAGGGAAGACAAATCTACAATTGTCCGGATATTGGGAGAGTAAGTGGGGATTGAGGATGGAGGGGTAAAATTTGAGTTAATGAAATAGGAATGAGGAAAGAGCAAAAGGAGAAAGATTAGTATGTTAAAGCAGATGTAGAGAGAGAATGGAAAAAAACTAGAAGAGAGAAGAAAAGACAAATGGACAGCAGACGATGAAGAGTTAGCGGAAGACACGAAGAAACCAAAAGAAAGTGGCTGGAGCAATTGCAGCTGGAAAAAAAATGCACAAAAGGTAGAAAAATATCTCTTTATTTTGAATTTATTAATTGGAATATGTCAGCTCTGGGAAATGTGCATCATTAACGTCTGCGCTTTGTTTAGTACAAGAGCAAATTAATGTATAGTTTTATTTCTACAGTGTTGTACATTCCAAGTTTGGCTTTTGGGATTCCCAGTTTAATTATTGTCTTCCTGTTTCTAAATTGTGATTCCTTGTTTGGTGTCGGTCTATGTTCTGCATGTGTAACTGAGCTGAGGTATTCTGTTTATGTAATTCCTATTTGACATTGCCACTTGTTCTCTTTCCCCAGTAGGTCATGTATTGTTGTTCTCTGAAATGTATTGGTTTAATATTTGCAGCGTTTCCTTTTGATAGTTAGGGTATGGTGCTTTGTGAATCCCGGTAGTGCTGTCAGGATATGGCGGGTTTGCTATGGGTTCTAAATGGGCAGTGTTTGTAGTAGTTCCTAATGTGTCTGGCAGTTGGCACTGGATTATAGTAATGTAGAAGTCTTTTAGTCTTTCTTTATCCATACACT
Source organism: Ichthyophis bannanicus (assembly GCA_033557465.1). NCBI lineage: Eukaryota > Metazoa > Chordata > Amphibia > Gymnophiona > Ichthyophiidae > Ichthyophis > Ichthyophis bannanicus. Next base: position 786,092,014 of record CM066033.1, read on the forward strand.
CATTAAGAGGCATGTTTACTAAAAGTTAGTGTATGGTAAAATTATGCAAATATTTATGCAAATGAGGCCCCTTATGCAAATGAGGCCCCGCACCGAGTCTCCGCACATGGCCCCGCACCCCCCTTGGGCCGCCCCTGCACCCGACCATTCCTCCAGCACAGTCAAAGTTCCTACCTTTGTAAGGCCTGCCTTGAAAGAATTGCTGGCTCCTTGGGCCTTTCTCCCTCCTGCAGTCTGCTGGGTTTTTAACCTCTTCCTGTGAGCCACACCCTCCCAGCCCTGAACTCTGGGCTGCAGGCTTTCTTAAAGGGGCCTGTTGAAATACCTCTGGAGAGGGATGGGCAACACTTTATAGACCCCATCACTTTCTAAAATGGTTATTTTCACATGGATGCAATTTACACATAGGAGAGTCAAGTTAGGCACAACCACCCTCAGGCGAAACACTGCAAGTGTAGGGCTTAATAAAGCTGTGTGAGGTTATCAAATTTGCAGATGACACAAAACTATTTAAAGTTGTTAAAACCCAAGAGGATTGTGAAAAATTGCAAGAGGATCTTGATAAATTGGAAGACTGGGCATCAAAATGGCAGATGAAATTTAATGTGGACAAGTGCAAGGTTATGGACCTAGGGTAGAACAACCCAAACTATGGTTACACGATGCAAGGTTCCACATTAGGAACCACCACCCAGGAAAAAGATTTAGGCGTCATTGTGGATACCATGTTAAAACCCTCGGCCCAGTGTGCAGCGGCGGCCAAGAGAGCAAACAGAATGCTAGGTATGATAAGGAAAGGAATGGAAAATAAAACAAAAGATATTATAATGCCTCTATATCGTTCCATGGTGAGACCACACCTTGAATATTGTATGCAATTCTGGTCGCCGTATCTTAAAAAGGATATAGCGATTTTAGAAAAGGTACAGAGAAGAGCCACCAAAATGGTAAAGGGGATGGAAGGATACTCCTATGAAGAAAGGCTAAAAAAGTTAGGGCTCTTTAACCTGAAAAGAGACGGCTGAGGGGAGATATGATAGAAGTCTATAAATTAATGAACGGAGTGAAACGGGTAAACATAGATCGATTGTTTACCTTATCAGAATATAGAAAGACTAGGGGACATGCAATGAAGCTACAGGGTAAACTATTTAAGACTAATAAAATAAAATATTTTTTCACTCAACGTGTAATCAAACTCTGGAATTTGTTACTGGAGGATGTAGTAAAGGCTGTTAGTGTAGCTGGGTTTAAAAAAGGTTTGGACAAGTTCCTGGAGGAAAGGTCCATAAACCATTATTAAGAAGTGACCGAAGATATCAATGCTTGACCCAATACAAGCATTGTGGAACTTGTGTCTCTTGGGGAAACTGCTAGGTACATGTGACCTAGATTGGCCACTGTTGGAAACAGAATACTGGGCTTGATGGACCTTGGTCTGACCCAGTATGGCATATCTTATGTTCTTATGTTTGGACTTCAAGAGGTGGTTTGTTTCTGCTCCGCTCTTTGCTGTGTCCTGCAATTTACACATATACATGCCTGATTATTGTCACCAGCTCTCCTTAAACCCCCGAGTAGAGGTTAAGGGTGTGGGATTTTCCCTATTGAAACAGCTATTTCACAGATCCTGGAGCAATGCCCCTTGGGAAATGTAGTCTTTTCACTAAATCAATAAGGAGCAGTTGTGGAAAAAGTGGTTAAGCAACCAAAGGATTTTATTTCCCCTCCCGGGGTGGATTTTACCATGAACAGAAAACACAATCCGGGTATTTACTGGTATTTGGACAAACAAAAGTTCCTTAACAGAAAAAGGCTTTCTTCAGCATTAACCAAGGTGAAAACAAACATTCAAACAAAACCACGCTGTTTCCTCACAGCTCTCTGTTTCCACGTGCTATCTGTGCTGTACTTTCTTTTCAAGCAGGCTTTCACCGTAATGAAACTATTCCATTGGCCAGAGATAATGTACAGTCCATTATATCTATATCTTCTCCAGTATCAATACACTCTGGTTCACAGTCCATCAATTCCTCCTGCTCATAAGGAAATGTTTGAACCGGCACTGCTGGTGCCACGCCCTTTCTTACTGCTCCAGGCTTTACACGATATGCTTGGGTCAAATACTGGCTTTCACACAGACTATCAGGCCCAGTATTCTTTTCCCAGCACCACCCTTCTGGGTACAAACAGTCACTGTAATTAAGTATATTCAAGCCTTTTGGCTTACCTTTCAGCCTTACTGGTGGAGGTTTTCTCTGGTGCTTTTGAACCGCTGTAGGCTCCCAACCTAAGCCCTGCTCATAGCATTTCACTTGCCTCCTAGGCTTTCTGTCTCTCCCGTGCTCCCCAGGATATTGCAGACAGTCTCCTTTGCCCTTGTTATATCCTGTCCTCGGGGTTTCTTTCTTTCTCCTCAAGAAGGAATCTGTCTCTCCTTTCCATAGAGACTCTGGCTTACTCTGGGCATAGCTGTTCTCAGTGTAGCTCTCAATAGCTTCTCTCTCCAGCTCATATGCCTCACTTCCTGCTTCTTCAGCCAACTCTTCATTACTTCCTTCTCTGCCTACCTCCATAAGCTCCACTGAAGTTTCTTTAATAGGGTGAATTCTGGGGCAGTGCTCAACTCCACCCCCTGACAGGTGTCCTGCATTACCTTGTGATTCACCCCTTGAATGATAGCACCGGCGTTTCTCTTGCCTCTGTGCCTGGTTCCCACGGTAACCAGGAGCCATGTGCCTCTGTTTACAGCTCAGCTCTACTTTTGTTCCTGGCTTTTTAACTTCATTACACGGGCTAGAAGGACCCACTATGTCACATTATACAAATATAAATCACAAATAAGGTTTCAAAAATAACCCCCATAATTAAGATTTATTTTCTTTTTATTGAGTAGTACAATGTAATTTTTGTTTATTCCTCTTGTTCATTGCCTCGGGTTTCATGGTTATGTAGGTGATAAATAAATATGATAAATAGTAAGTGCTGGCAAATTAGGTGTAAAATATTATTAAAGGAGGCCAAGAGAGTATTTTAGGAGATTCTTGCCAAATAGGCCAAGCTAATAATAAAAACCTTTTCAAGAACATTACAAACACGAAACCTGCGAGTAAATCAGTTGAGCCATTCGATGGCAGTGTGGGTTACTGTGTACACAATATTGGGTTCCATGCTAGGAAAAGGACCTTGAAGTCATGATAGACTATATATGGAAATCCTTAACTTAGTGCGTGATAACAACCCAAACAGAATATTATGAATTATTCAGAAAGGTATGAAGATTAAAACAGAATTTCTTATAATGCCTCTATAGATCATAATGCCTTGAGTATTGAGTGCAGTTCTGGTTGCTCCATTTGAAAAAGATAGACCAGAACTAGAAAAGGTACATAGAAGGGTAACACAAATGAAAAAAAAGATGGAATGGCTCCCTTGCAAAGAAAGGCTAAATGCTAAACAAGTTACCATTGTTCTTCTTGGAAAAGAGATAAATGAGAGGGAATATGATAAAGATGTATAAAATTATGAGTAGGATGGAGCAGGTAAATAGGAAACTAACAGGTTGTTGTTGTTAAGTGCCATCAAGTCAATGTCAACTCATAGCAACCTTTTTATTTATTTATTTATTTTATTTAACATTTCTTCTATACCGCGCTATTATAATCAGTGCGGTGTACATCAAACAGAAACATACTACAATGCATACAGGCAACATTGAGCTTACAGTGAAACAGGAAATTAAACATGGGATAAACCGGGAAAACTATGTACAGGTTAACTTTATACTATATACCTTGTAGATAGTTGTCTTAAACTGTACTCAGTCTTCACTCAGGAAGCTAATTCTTGATAGAGTGGCATCCATAGTTGCTGTTATTGTGTTGATCCATTTTACGTCATCAGAATATAGAAAGACTAGGGGATATGCAATGAAGCTACAGGGTAACCTATTTAAGACTAATAAGAGAAAATATTTTTTCACTCAACATGTAATCAAACTCTGGAATTTGTTACCGGAGGATGTAGTAAAAATATAGCTGGGTTTAAAAAAGGTCTGGAGGAAAGGTCCATAAACCATTATTAAAAGGGACCCATAATATCACTGCTTGACCCAATACAAGCATTGAGGAACCTGTGTCTTTTGGGGAAACTGCTAGGTACTTATGACCTAGATTGGTCACTGTTGGAAACAGGATACTGGGCTTGATGGACCTTGGTCTGACCCATTATGGCATATCTTATTTTCTTATGTTCATTGCATTATTAGTTTTCCTCTTTTGCATTGATCTTCAATCTCGCCAACCATGATGTCTTTCTCTAATGATCTTTCTTTTTGCATGATGTGTAGAAAGTAGGAAAGTTGAAGTCTTGTCATTTGAGCTTCTAAGGAAAACTTAGTTTTGATATTCTCTGGTACCAATTGATTTTGTCCATGGTATACACAGTATTCTTTACTAGCACTATAATTCAAAGCATCAATTTTCTTCCTGTCTTTTTTCACTGTCTAACTTTCTCATTCATATGATTTTATTAAAAATACAATGGCATGGACATGTCAAATCGTTATAGGCAGAAATACATCTCTACACTTGAAAATCTTGTCTAGGTCCTTCATAGTCATTCTGCCAAGAACAATGAGTCATCGGGTTTCTTGACTGCTTGTCGTTTCATTAATGATTATTGATCCAAGCAGATTAAAGTTGGTTTTATTTCTAAAAATGGAACTGATTTTACTAGTTGTCAAGATCTTTGTCGTCTTCATGTTAAGGTACAGGCCCATTTTAAAACTATGTTCCTTGGTCTTAATTAACTGATATATTATTGAATCAGCTCCATTCTTCACCTTAGAAATTATAACTATTTAAATCAAACTCATATCCCTATTGAGGAGCTCAATTTATGAGTTTGATTCAAATAGTTATAATTTCTAAGGTGAAGAATGGAGCTGATTCAATAATATAACTGTGAAGTTTAAGAAGCTCTGAAAAGTGACAAGAGATAAGATTTGTGAACACACTTAATTAACAGCAAATTTTAAACAAATTCATTAAAGTACTCTTTCAGTCAATGCACAATTAAGCTGCAGAATTTGTTGTCGGAGGATGTGGTCAATATTAATAGCATACTAGGGTTTATAACAAATTTGAACAAGTCTCTGGAGGCAAGGTCATTAGCACTTATTCTCTATTCAGGCATTGAGATCTGGAACGGAACAGCAGAAATGTGGTCTTCCAGATACTTCCACGTGATTGAGATTGGCCTTTGTTGGAGACGAGATGCTGGGCTTAATGGAGCTTTTGTCTGACCCAGAGGGGTACTTCTTAGGTCCAAGTCAGCTGGATAAAGACTTAGGGATGGCCTTCTCAAATCACATGCAAAGTTTATGGCACAGAAAAGACTTCAATACGGTCTCAGTAGTTCTTTAGCATTCAATGTCTATTTTGTTTTTCACTTTCTAAGAGAAATTTTGCACTCCAATCTTGTTTTCTTTTTAAACTAAATTGCTTAGGATTTAATAACCATCTTTGCTCTACGTAATGCCAAAGAGAGAATATTCTTTGGTCCATAAAAGGATGAGATAAATACCTTCTATAGATATTTATGGGAGAGAGAAAAAAAAGCAGTTGAGAAGTGTTTAAAGGGAGCCAGAACACTGCTGAAGGCAGAAATTAAGTTAGGAATAGTTGCAATAGAAAGCAGTAGATTAAGGATGTAACAAATGGATGGGATGGCAGCAGGAGAGATAGCGATGAGTTGCTGGTTGGGGCTGGTTTCAGAAGAACAGGTGGTGAGTATGGAGGAGGAGAGTAGATGTGCAATTTTCTCCTCTGTGTTTTAGAAAGGGTGTAGGGTATGAAGGGGGAGTGTGAGGATGAAGCGGGGAAAGGGGAAATGGAGGTGACTTGGTGAGAACACAAGTCTAATCTTGTTAACCTTATCATGAAAACAATCAGCCATAGTCTGAGCAGAAAATGAAGGAGGAATTGGAGGCAGAGATACTTTGAGGAGAGAGCTGAGTGTAGCAGAGATGGCAAGGGTTGAAGGCAAGAGATTTTGTTAGATGGACATAGTACTCTTGCTTGGCATGTGTATTAGCAGACTGGAAGGGAGATTAACAAGAATTTGAATGTATGAAGTCAGTGTGAGCATGGGATTTTAGCCAAAGGTGCTCAGCAGAGTAGGCTCAAGTATGCAGGTAGTGGATTCTGGAGGCCAACCAAGGCTGAGGTATGGTGCACCTTACAGGATGTGGCATGGGAGAAGCGAGAATATCCAAAGCAAAGGAGAGTATAACGTTATTGGAAGAGACTGCCTCATCGACAGACTCATAACATAGTGAATGAGAGAGGAGATGAGACAATAGTGAAGAATTACGAAGGGTCAATAGTCTGAAGATTCCTAAATATGGTGATTGGACCAGACTGTAAAAGGGGGTGATAAAATATGAAAGTTAACAAATGATGGTCAGACAGAGGAAAAAGCGTAATTACTCACCTGTAACAGGTGTTTTCCTGGGACAGCAGGAATCAGCCCTCAAATATGGGTGACAATGACACTAACAGAGCCCTGCGCGGAAGCTTCTGCCCAGCTTTCAAAGAAAGCCTTGGGAAGATGCACCACACATGTGTAATCTTCTTCCTGCTCAAGGGTGCCATCTTGCCTCAGTCAAACGACATAGCTAAAGATGGCAAAAATGATAGAAAAGCAACTCCACGGAGAGGAGGGAGGGTTGTGAGGACCGATTCCTGCTGTCTCTGGAGAACCTGTTACAAGTGAGTAACTACGCTTTCTCCAGGAACAAGCAGGAAGTCAGTCTTCACATATGGGGCTCCCCAGCTCCAAGCTACTGAAAACCTGTAGAAATGCCATGGGTGAGCCGTAAGCAGCAGCAAGTGAGTCTTAAGGAAACAGACTGACAAGAGACCCAAGTGTCCAGTGAGAACCAGTACTCCGGTAGCCTGAACACAGAAGGGTTGGAGGGCAGGAGTTGCTTACATCCTGATCAGATGATGGAGTATGGAATGGAAAATAAAACAAAAGATATTATAATGCCTCTATATCGTTCCATGGTGAGACCGCACCTTGAATATTGTGTGCAATTCTGGTCGCCGTATCTTAAAAAGGATATAGCGTTATCAGAAAAGGTTCAGAGAAGAGCCACCAAAATGGTAAAGGGGATGGAAAGATACTCCTATGAAGAAAGGCTAAAAAGGTTAGGGCTCTTTAACCTGGAAAAGAGACGGCTGAGGGGAGATATGATAGAAGCCTATAAATTAATGAACGGAGTGGAACGGGTAAACGTAGAGCGATTGTTTACATTATCAGAATATAGAAAGACTAGGGGACATGCAATGAAGCTACAGGGTAAACTATTTAAGACTAATAAAAGAAAATATTTTTTCACTCAACGTGTAATCAAACTCTGGAATTTGTTACCGGAGGATGTAGTAAAGGCTGTTAGTGTAGCTGGATTTAAAAAAAAGTTTGGACAAGTTCCTGGAGGAATGGTCCATTATTAAGAAGGGACCCAGGATATCAATGCTTGACCCAGTACAAGCATTGTGGAACCTGTGTCTTTTGGGGAAACTGCTAGGTATGTATGACCTAGATTGGCCACTGTTGGAAACAGGATACTGGGCTTGATGGACCTTGGTCTGACCCAGTATGGCATATCTTATGTTCTTATGTTCTTATGGCCTGGCCAAAGGTGCTGTCCCATCGGGGCTCCCTCTCCAAGCAGTAATGAGCTGCAAAGGTGTGGATGAAGACCAGGTGTCAGCCTGGCAGATGTCCAGCAGAGGGACAGAACGCAGGTTTGTAACAGCTACTGCCATGGCTCTGATGCTGTGCGCAGTGACCCGGCACTCCAGCGAAAGCCCAACCTGCACATAGGCTAAGGCAATGCAGTCTGCAACCCAAGTGGACAGAGTTAGCTTGGTCACCGCCTCCCCTAGCCAACTGGGGTCATAGGAAATGAAAAGCTGGGAGGCTTTGTGGTGGCCCTGGGTACATTGAAGGTAGAAGGACAGGGCCCTCTTACAGTCCAGGGTATGCAGTACGGCCTCCGCCTGCCTGTCGTGAGGCTGTGGAAAGAAGGTGGGGAGCATCACCTCCTGATTGAGGTTGAAGGGGGATACCAACTTAGGGAGAAACTTGGGGTGCGTGTAAAGCACCACCCTGCTTTTATAAAACCTAGTGTATGGCAGGTCCGCCACTAATGCCCAGAGCTCACTGACCCTGCAAGCAGACATGAGCACCACTAGGAAGACAACCTTCCATGAGAGGTACCGCAGGTGGCAGGTAGCCAGGGGCTCGAACAGCAGCCCGGTGAACATAGATAGCGCCACATCAAGGTCCCACTCTGCCACTGGAGGGCGGACGGGGGGTTCGGATAACCTGAGGCCCATCAAGAAGCGGGTCACAAGATGATGAGCAGTGAGGGTCTTGCCCTCGATGAGATGGTGGTGCACTGCTAGAGCACTCAGGTGTACCCTGACTGAGTTGGACTTCAGCCCTGTCTGCGACAGGTGGAGTAGATACTGCAACACGAGTTATACTGAGCATGAGAATGGATTAATTTGCCATTCTGCGCACCACACTGAGAATCTGCACCATTTGAAAGCATAGGCCCATCTTGTAGAAACCTTATGGGAGGCCAGTAGGACCCCCGCTACCTCTCCCGAGAGGTTGAATGGGACCAAGGCTATCCTTTCAGCAGCCAAGCAGTTAGTGACAGGGACCCCAGGTTGGGGTGTAGGAGGGAGCCCTCCTCCTGCGACAATAACCCCAGAGCATTCCCCAGAAGGACCGGGTGCACTGAGGACACGTGGATGAGCAGCGGAAACCACAGTTGCCTGGGCCACCGGGGGGCAACTAGTATCAGTGATGCCCCATCATGTTGAGCCTTGAAGAGAGTCTTGGTGATCAGCAGCATGGGTGGGAAGGCATAGAGAAGGCCCTCCATCCACGGAATGAGAAACACATCTGCTGCCACCCGAGAGGATTGCAGTTGGCGGGAGCAGTAGCAGTGCAGCTGAGTGTTGGTCGGACTCGTGAAGAGGTCTAGCAGTAGAATTCCTCAGAGCTGTAAGAGCCGAGAGGCCACTCTGGGATCCAACTGCCACTCGTGTGGCTGGAGGACCCTCCTCAGCCTGTCCACCAGGGCATTGTCCTGGCCCGGCAGATACACCACCCGCAGGAGAATCCCCTTGCAGAGCACAAAGGAGCAGAGAGCTACTGCCTCTTGGTAGATGGGGTAGGACCCTGTACCTCCTTGTTTGTTCATGTAGAACATTGCCTCCTGGATGTCCGTCTGGACCAGCACTGACTGGTGTTGTAGGTGGTGGTGGAAGGCTCTGAGAGCCAGGAATATGACCCAAAGCTCCAGCAGGTTGATCTGCAGTTGGATCTCTATCTGCGACCAGCTGCCCTGGGTGCAGAGGTCTTTCCAATGAGCCCTCCAACCCAGCAGGGAGGCAGCTGTAGTGAGGATCCTCTGGGGATCGGGGGCCTGGAAGGGCATCCCTGCCTGGAGGCACTGCAGGGCCTACCACCAGCCAAAGGAGTCCGCCAGTTGGCGGGTTACTGTCACCTGGCCTGCAGCTGCCCCAGGACAGGGCTGACTACCTCTAGCTGGGCTCCTATGAACTCCAGACACTGTGTCAGGAGGAAGTGGGACTTGGGGTAGTTTATGATGAACTCCAGTTGTTGCAGGATGCTGATGGTGCGGGCCATGGCCCGCTGCACCTCGGCGGCCGAGCCTCCTCTAATGAGCCAGTCGTCCAGGTAGGGGAAGACAAAGGCCCTTTGTAGGCAAAGGTGGGCTGCAATCACTGCTAGGCACTTGTTGAAGACTCTTGGGGCAGAGGCCAGGCCAAAGGGTAGGACCCTGTATTGGTAGTGGCTGCCCCCCACCATGAACCTGAGGTACTGCCTGTGGCTTGGGTGAATGAGGATGTGTGTATATGCATTCTTTAGGTCCAAAGAGCATAGCCAGTCTTCCTGCTGGAGGTATGGCAGCAGTGTTCCAAGGGAAAGTATCTTGAACTTCTCCCGCACCAGGAACCTGTTCAGGTCTCACAGGTCTAGGATGGGCCTTAGGCTCCCTGTTCTTTTTGGTTCGAGGAAGTACTTGGAGTAGAACCCTCTGCCCCAAAGGTATGGGGGTACATGTTGTACTGCCTTGTCCTCAAGAAAGCCTGTAAGCTCCTGCAGTAGCAAGGTCTGGTGAAGGGGAGTCCTGGTGGGCTCTCCCAGGAAGAAAAGAGGGGGTGTCTGCTCCAGGTGGAGGAGGTAGCCCTCCTTGACCACCTGGAGGGCCCAGGTCTCACTGGCGGTGGTTAACAACCTGTGGGCAAACAGGATCAGACATCCTCCTGTAGGCTGCTGGGGTGGGCCTCCTGGGGGTGGAGAGGCTATGCCCAAGGAGTCAAAAACGTCCCCCAAGCTATGCCAGAGCCGGTGCCTGAGTCTTGGGAGGCTTCTGCTTATGAGGGCCATGCCCTTGTCCCTTGGCCTGCTGACCTTGGCCTGGGGAACTGGGGAGGCCTGATATTGAGCGTAGTTTCCGTAAGGTCTTCCCTTCCTTAAGTAAGGGGGCTTTTTACAAGAGGTCTTCCATTGGGGAAGGGTAGTGGTCTTCTTGGAGAGACTAGTCCTTGTCAGGAATTCAGACTCCAGCTCTACAGCCTTATCCATCATGGGTTTGCCAAAAAGGTTCTCTCCTTGGCAGGGGACATTGACCAATTTGTCCTGAACCCATTGCTCCAGGTCAGAAGACTGCAGCCAAGCCTGGCGTTGGGCACCAATACCTGCCATGGTTACTCTAGCCACCAACTCGAAACCATCATAGGCTGCTTGAGTCATAAAATTTGGAGCACTCTCTGATAGCAGAAACATAGAAACATGATGACAGAAAAAGACCACATGGCCTATCTAGTCTGTCCTTCCATATCAACAACTATAACAGTCCCCTTTTTACCTTTAGAGATCCTCTGTGTTTGTCCCATGCTTTTTTGGAGACAGGCCCCAGAACTGCTGGAGGGGTTCATTGGAAAAACCAGCCAAGAACCTAGCGAGTTCCTTTGCCAGATCCCTCAAGTACATGCCCATCTACAGCTGGTATTTATTTATTTAACAGGGGTTTTTTTATATAACATTTTTCTGCAATTCAAAATGGTTTACAAATAATAATATGTAACAGTGTATTTAAGCTGTTTTACATGGAACAAAAACAAAACAATTTGAACAATGATTGAACAGTGGTATGCCTGGATCCAGCCGATGAGCATCGAGCTCTGGTAGCACTTTCTGCCCAGGGCATACAAGGTGCGGGCCACCCTGCCGGGGGCACCAAGGAGTGCATCTTCTTGCTTTTGAGCTGACGCATGGCCGACTCCACCACCATGGAGTTGTAAGACAGTTGTGCTCTCTGGAAACCCAGGCTTGAGTCCAGCCATATGCTCATGATGGGCATTGATGTCAGTGCTTCCCACATACGGAGGAGCAACCATTCCAGGATTGGGGGGGACAGGCATCATAAGTGCCTCCTTTGGAGGTGCCTCATACTGGAGGATCTCGAGCCCCTCAGTGCGAGGGTCCTCTTCCGACTCAGCACTTTTGCCATGTCCCACATGAAGTTGAGGAAGGTCACATCCTCGGGTGGGAACCGGCGTTGGGTTTCAGATAGAGACAGGTCCGAGGACATGTCACCATCTGGCGATTCCTCATCCTCGATCTCCTAGTCGGACTTGTAGGCAGTGGACGAGTCGAGGCGGGCCAAGTTAGGAAGTTGGGCCCTGAGCCTAACCGTTCATGCCCCTTGGAGGCTCTGTGTTGGAGGACCTCGGTCCCAAGGCGATGTTGCGAATCAACTCGAGGGTGATGATGCTCGATGATCAGCTTGACATCTGGGGAGGTCCTTAAGGTTGAAATCCCAGTGGTCTGGGCAGATGACCTGGCGGAACCAGGCATCAAAGCTTGCTGCAAGGCCATGAAGGTAGACAGGCTGTGCTCCAAGGCCGCCATTCTGGTCTCCAGTCCAGATGGGTCCACAGCCTTCAGCACAGACACTGAGGGTCTCAGGCCTGGCGCCTGCTCTGAAGAGGGGGAGTCCTCAACCAGGATGGCCTCAGAGTTCTGAGGCCAGTCATCCAGAGGTTGGTTCTTCTTTTTGGATGACCTCAATAGGCCGCTCCCGCTCTGATCCCTCAGACTTGCTGTGTGGACTGCAGGACCTGACACGGGACTTATCCACCTTCCCCGACTCATCCATGGACACTGCCCTCGAGGATTTCTTCTTCTTTTTGTGCTCCACCTCTGGGGTGCTCCACTCAGAGGACCCGCATCCTTGATCAGAGGTGGCGGGGTCACCTCGAGGCTCCGGGGTCCCAGAAGGGGCCTTAGAGCCTGGCATCATTGGAGACTCTGGGGCAGAATCTGATTTCTGGAAGAACTTGTCATACTGCTGCAGACAGTTTGTTATGGTTATTTTGTTGTATGTAAACCGCGCTGACAATAGTGCGGTATATAAGAAATTGTAATAAATAAATAAAATAAATAAAATTAATGGCCTTGGAGAACTTCTTTTTACAGAGGCCACAGTCCAAGGGGTCATGGTCTCCCCTGAGGCAGTGACGGCAGCAGTCATGTATATCAGTGAAGGATATGATCTGCGAAAACCAGTCACACTTCTTGAAGCTGCTGGCAGAGGCCATGGGGGAAAAAGGGCCCCAGTGAGGTGGAAGACCTGGGGCTTTGTCAATGAAAAAAAACGCTAATTCTTGCCGGTCAAAAAACAATGAAAGAGAGAAAAAAACACAGACCCAAGATGTGATGCCAAGGCAAGCGAGCTTGGGGGCGGGAAAGGGAACCGGTACAACCAGGAAAGAAAAACTGACTCTCTTTTTCCGGAGGAATAAGACACACATCTGGTGGACTCCACGGAAAAAAAAAAGGAGACTGAGGCAAGATGGCACCCTTAGACAAGAAGGGGACCACACATGCATGGTGCATCTCCCAAAGACTTTCTTTGAAAGTTGGGAAGAAGCTTCTATGCAGGGCTCCATCGGCATTGACATCACCCTTATGTGAGGACTGACTTCCTGCTTGTTCCTGGAGAAACTGAGATGGGGAAAGTTTGAGAGTGAGCAATTGGCAAAAATGTGAAAAAGAAAGAATTAGACTTCTCAGAAGGTTGATTAAATAACAGCTACCCAGAGAGATAGTGGAGTAAATAGGGGATGGAGTGAACTTAAAGAAGAAAAGAAGTGAGACTGGGGTGGGAGAAAGGGTTGAAACCTAAAGGAAGGAGAGAGTAGCAGCCTGACACCACCACCATAGCCAGCTAGGCAAGTGTATGAGAGTAAAATTAACTTCCATGGCAGAGGGCAATAACTGCAGCAGAGCCCTCAGGGAAAAGGAAAGTCTCAGAGCAGTGCCAATGCAAGGCTAAGAGTCATCCCTAGGTGCCTCCCCCCATACCTAGCCCTGTGTGAGTGGTGCAGCCACACAGGGTGCAAAGCAATGGAGGTATATTTGGGGCTGCTGACCTTGGCTGCCTGCCCTTGCACCACTGCTTTTATTTATTTATTTATTTAACATTTGTAATATACCACCTTTCATGATATCAAAGTGGTTTTACATTGAACAAACTGAAATTACATTGAACAGGGCATTACAACTTGGAGATAACTATTTTGTTGCATGGGGAACATGGGCAATGGAGGGTTAAGTGGCTTGCCCAAGACCACAAGGAGCACCTGTGGGACTAGAAACCCCAGTCCTTCTGGCTCAAGGTTGCTGTCCTCTAGTGGGATTTGAACACCCAACACTTCTGGCCTGAGGTAACTTGCCCCAACCACTAGGCCACTCCTCCCTCAAGAGTTGCCCTTGGCAGTGGTGATGAGGTGGCAGCAGTATTATTCAATTGAAAAAAGAAAAAACACAGGTCCTCCAAACTCCACACTTGCATGTTGGCCTGATCCCTCCTTCCTCAAAGGCCAAGTAAGAAAAAAATTCAGTTCTCTGAGCCTTTTTTACATGTTTAGCTGTAAATGATATTTTCAATCGGTACTCTTTAAGAATTGCATTTTTAAGACAAATTTGAAAACATTAATGGAATAGCTTAATAATATGAGAACATATAGATTTAAAAAAATATTTTTTCTTGGTTGTTAATTCAAGTGAAAGAGAAACTACTGTGAATACTATTGATGCCAAGGGAGTACCATCTGTCTCCTATCACTTATAACTATTCTTGATTATTTTGGAAGAGACAGACTAAACACGAAGCTCTGACATAACGCAGAATCACATTTTATTTCTGGCTGGCTCAGACGCTTGCATCATCTGAGCACAGATTTTGGCAGTGGCAGCTACTCTGACCTCAGAGGAGGTTAATACCATGGATTGGATTATATGAGCCTTGAAGCATGGTGTATGTGAATATTAAATTTCTGTCATGCTCAAAAACTGTATTAGCACACTCATCTCTCCCCCTCTCTCTATGCAAAATAAGGATCATCCCTGCACTATTTTTAAGAACATAAGATCAGGGCCAGCCCCAGAGTTGGTTCAAGGTATTGGCACCCAAGGCAGACCTTAAGCCTCATGCCCTCTAGCTGTCAGAATTTATTGTTTAGCTTTGAATGACCTGCTCTTTGGCACTCCCCAGAAGCTGCCTCCCTAAGCGAACACCTGGTATACCTCTATGTAGTGCACCAATAGCACACAGCTTCAGTTCCAGCAATCAGAAAGAGGCGCATATCCAAATTAGCCACATGTTAAATTGTGAGGCAAAGCCAAACACATGAGAACAGAAGTCAGCGCAAGTTTGGCATGCTCTTTCAGAGAAACACGGTCATCTGAGAGGAAGTTTGACATATCACCTCAGATGATCCAGGCATTGCGGAAAGCCCCCAATGCCATCAAAACACTGTTGAAGAGCCAGTGCCCCTGACAGTATTTTGATGGCATCATGGGCTTTCCGTGATGCCTGGATCATCAAACTTCCCCTCAGATGATCCTGGCATGGGGGAAAACCCCCGATACCGACCCACCAACAGAAACTAAATCCCTGGTAGACCAGTGGCCCCGATTCCCCCCCACTGACCTAATATAAAAAAATCCTGGTGGCCCAGTGGCCCTGATCCCCCACCCACCTAATGAAAAAAGGCCTGGTAGCTCGATTGCCCCATCCCCCTCCCCGTACCTTTACGATGGAGCGAGAGCAATGCCCACATGCTCCTGCCCCTGCTCCACCATCTTGAAAAATGGCGGCGACTGGCCCCGTGTGGTGCCAGACTGCCACATAAGGCATTTTCTACCTTATATGGCAGTCTGACCCTGCCCAGTACATCCCAGGATGCACCACATGGGGCCAGGTTCCACCATTTTTCAAGATGGCGGCATAGGAGCATATGGGCAACGCTCCCCCTCATCGTAAAGGTACCCAGGAGGGCGGTGGGGGGGGGGGATTGGGGGCCACCTGACCTTTTTTATTGGATGGGTGGGAACATCAGGGCTGCTGGGCCACCAGTATATTTCTTTTTTATTGGGTGGGTGAAGGGATCAGGGCCACTGGGCCACCAGGGTATTTTTTTCTATTGGGTGGGTGGAGGAGGATTGGGGCCACTAGATCACCAGGGATTTGGTTTCTGTGTGGGGGGGGGAGGGTCAGGGGGTACCAGCCTCCCGACAGTATTTTGATGGCATCGGGGGCTTTCCCTGATGCCTGGCTCATCTGAGGGAAAACCCTCTGATGCTATCAAAATACTGTTGGGGGCATGCACAAGACATTTAACCCACCTCATACGAGGCACAGAGATATTGGCACTTTGGCTGGTTATGCAATCTCTACACATTTCTCTACATCAGGCGCAGACAATATTAGCATTCCATTTTAATACGTGTAACTCATTTGCATATAATTTAAATACACTAGGTGTTACTGTGTGTACTTGCTTTTGCTTTGCTGTTTACGCTCGAGTCAATCTCTTTCTGCATTTGGCGTGTCGGAACGTTTGCATATAAGTTACGTTATCTGCATGTAATGGGTGCATTAGTCTTTCTGCATTGGCCTGTTAGATTGTCAGCCCTCCAGCGACAGGGAAATGCCTACTGTACCTGAATGTAACTCACCTTAAACTACCCCTGGAAAGGTATGAGCTAAACAATAAATATATAGAATTACACAATTTGCCCCCTTTTTTTATCACTGCATTCTTGGCCCTTGATGAGATGCTGCAGAACTGGTGGATTCTGCTATTTCCTGCTAGTTGTGTGGAAATTCTTCCATTTCAAAGCATTTGGTGAATGGCTTGCCCAATGCAGCAGAACGTTCTCAAATATCTGCCAACTACAAATTATACTTTTCATGCATACTTTCAGGAACATCCTTGCTTGGCCAGCCAAACCTAAGATGTGCATCATGTATCGACAACTTTCATTATTTTGCAACCAATAAAATTAAAGGAAATATTTGCATCTGACTGGGCTGCATATAGCGCTGTGCCCACTGTATAAGGTCCTACAGCCCAGATGGAAAATAAGAGAAGTTTAAAAGCATATGCCCTAACTGAAACTGCCAGAGATCCTCATGACTTGGCTGCAAAGCTGGAAAGGAAGGAAACTGGTGCTTTTAGAAAATCTGACATTTCTATAAACAAAACATAAATACATATATGCCATCTGCACTCAATGCATTTTTCCTAGGGAAAAAAGTGCCGGTACTCATATGCAAGGGTCTTTCATTAACACATCAGGACTATGGGTCAGTTTTAGTAGGCAATGAAAAGGGTGCTGGTACTGCAGCGGGTCGCAACCAGGGGGTCGCCACAGGATTCAGCAGGGGTCACCTCACTCCGCTGTTAAAAAAAAAAAACGCACAAGTTGCTGCCACTGCCGAGTCCGCTTCTCGGCAGCGGCAAACTCACAGACTTCAATCTTCTGCAGCCACGGCTCCCTGTCTTTTAGGGAACCATGGCTATGCCTGTGAAGTCGTTGCAGAGCCTTTCTGTCTCTCGATGGGCTCCATGCAGCATTGTCCCGCCTCCAAAGGAAGTTGTTTACCACTTCCTTTGGAGGCAGGACAATGGCATGCTGTACAGAGCCCATCGAGAGACAGGAAGGCTCCACAACGGCTTCACAGCACAGCCGGGGTTCCCTAAGAGACAGGGAGCTGCGGCTGCAGAAGAACAGGGCAGTAGCAGGCAGACAGGGAGAGGGAAGGAGGGGGTAGGGAACCTACAACGGGGCTGACATGAGGGAGGGAGGGAGGGGGCTGACATGGAGGGATGGATGGAGGGAGGGAAGGGGGCCAACATGGACAGGGGGGCTGACATAGAGGGAGGGGAGAGCTAATGGATGGATGGAGGGAGGGAGGGGGGCTGACATGGAGGGATGGATGGAGGGGGCTGACATGGAGGGAGGGAGGGAGGGAGGGAGTGGGGCTGACATGGAGGGATGGATGGAGGGAGGGAGGGCTGACATGGACAAAGGGGGGACTGACATGGAGGGATGGATGGATGGAGGGAGGGAGGGGGCTGACAAGGACTGGGGAGCTGACATGGAGGGACGGAGGGAGGGCTGACATGGACAGAGGGGTGGCTGACATGGAGAGAGGAAGGGCTGACATGGAGGGAGGGAGGGAGGCAGGGGTGGCTGACATTGATGGATGGATAGAGAAAGGGAGGGAGGGGGCTGACATAGACAAAGGGAAGAGACAGGGGGACATACTGGACAGACGGGGGATAAATGCTGGACAGAGGGGAGAGACAGTGCGGGTTAGAATTATAATGGGCAGATGGGGGGCTAGGCCTGGTAATGGGTTGATTAGGGAAGGCTAGGACTGGGAATGGACTGATCAAGGGAGGGTTGGGACTGGTCATGTGCTGATAGGGGAGTAGGACTGGTAATGGACTGGTGGGGGGCTAGCATTGGAAATGAGCTGATCGGGGGGTAGGACTGATATTGGGCTGATTAGGGGAGGCTAGCACTGGTAATGGGATTGAGGGAGGACAAGCACTGGAAGCGAGCTGATTGGGGGACTTCGACTGGGAATGGGCTGATTGTGTGGAGGGGAGGATAGAGCTGCTGGCCCTGTAAGAAAACTGGGGGCTAAGGCTACAAATGGGCTGATACGAGGGGATGGGAGAATGGAACTGGAAAGGAGTGGATCTGAGAGGGGCTGCCATGGTATTTGTACTAGAAGGGACTGGTCAGTGGGGAAGAAGGGGGACTGAAAGGGAATGGACACCAGTGGCAGTCATGGGAATGCAAGTTGACATTGGAAGGTACTGGGAGGGGAGGACTGGAAAGGGGCTGATACTGGGGAGGGTTATTGGGACTGGAAATAGGCTGATGGAAAGAAGTGAAGAAAACGAAAGAAGAGATAAGAAATGGCAGATGGACCATAGACCACAGAAAGAGAGCTAAGAGAAGACAGGAAAGCAGAAGACTCAGATCGGGACCAGCATGATCAGAGAATAAATTGGTCAGACAACAAAGGTAGAAAAAATAATTTTATTTCATATTAGTGATTTGACTACAAAATCATCATAATTTTGAAATCAAATATTGTTACTTGTTATTGTGGTTTAAATAAGTAAATTTTATAAATAAAAACATATTGCAAAGGCCTATTCATCAAATGATTACAGCGACAATGCGTTAACGATAAAGGAAGAGAGACGCATTTGATTTTATCATTGGGGGTCACCACAAGTTGACCAATGGTAAAACGGGTCACGGTACAAAAAAGGTTGAGAACCACTGTGGTACTGCACTGAGTACCCTCTCAAAAAGAAAAGCCCTGCCTTTTCTTTATTACTTATAGATAGGTTAGTTGACTACTTGTTGCATGGCTGAAAGCGGATTCTAACTGGCAGTGTGCAGCTAATAGCTCTCTGGCACTAGTCTGGGTACCAGAAGACACCAGTGTGCCTCACTACTCTCTAGGAGAGTTTCCCTCTCCTCCTTTCTATCCCTCTGATCTGCTTCTGCTCGCAGTCAACCTTTCTCTACAAAGAGCCCTGTATCCCTCTTCCCTCCCTCCCTCCCTATGCCTGGTGATTCATCTTTTATCTCTGAGACCAAACACAGTTTAGGACAACTATACAGAGGGTCACTATGTCGACATCAGCTCCATGGCACTTAACAACAACGACCTGCAGCCTCTTGCCTCTCTCCCTGCCCTCACTAAGCCTTACAAGAAAAGCCAGCAAGCAGCAGGGCAAATAAAGCAGTATGTTGTTGAAGCCTTATCATCTCTGCTACTGCTGGGCTTGCAGGGTTGGGAGAGGGGCAAAAGTGTATATGAGGAGAAAGAGATCTTTTTCTCCAATAACTGATTAGAAGCAGCGCTGGATTGCCACATTTTTTGAAGGGATGTTTTCTTATCACAGAGAACCTGGGAACTCCCCAGAGAGGCTGAAACTGCAGCCCAAACAGAGAGCATTCACAGGTATGCTTGCAATTGCACTAAAAGAGAAGGGCCCTCATCCCGCATTGTGTAAGCAGCTGAAGTAAAATAAGATAAGATGTGTTTGAAGGCCTGAGGAGATGTGGTCTTTGTTAGTCTGCACATTACAGTAAACGGCTCTGCACTCTGGGATCCAGGGGCCTTAAGAAAGGGTTATGTGAAATCCTTTGTCTTCTTGACAGGCATTTCACAAGTTCAATCTGAGCACATTTTGGCTTTTACTCTGTTCCCAGAACGAGGCCAAGTTTCTTAGAAACGGAGCAAGAATCTCAGAATTTTCATAACCTTGCAGTGGACAAGGTGGCTTGAAAGTAACCCAACAAGGAGCATAAATTGTCAGCATTGACTTCCAAGGAGTCATCTGCTCATGTCCTCGGTTATTCCACTAGGACTTGCCAAGGCTTGTACTGCACATTTTTCTCCTGCATGCTGACGTTTATGCTGAGTGGTCAGTGTTATTACAGCGCCTGGCCGTCACAGCTGAAACTAAAGCCTGCTGTTTAGTGCCAGAATCTGTCCAGTGTCCAGCACTGAATATCTGGTTTATTACTCAGAGCTTTTACTATTCGGTAAGCAGCAATACTCAACCACTAACCGGATAGCAAAAACTGCATTAAGTTAGGACCTGCCCTAACATTATATGATTAGCAGCTGATGTGCCTGTACAGCGATGTGTGTGCCTTGTAGCACTATGCAAATGATCAGAATAAGCTGGGACCATCCCAGTTCTGCGCACAGACTGTCCCAAAACAAACCACCCATTTTTAAGGCGGCCTATAGTGATATTCAGTGACACTAACCAATTAATGCTGCTGAATATCGGGTAGAGCAAGGTTTAACCACTTAGCAGGTCTTGTTAACTTTTGAATATCAACCCCTGTTGTGTTTATCTCAGGATTTCTTGAATTCTGTTACTGCTTTGGCTTCCATCTCCCCATCAGGAGGCTACTTCATGCATCCACAACCCTCTCTCCGAACAGATTTCATAACATTACTCCTGAGCCTACCCCTTTCCCCAGTCTCATATCATAGTTTGCTGTTCTCAAACTTCTTTTCCATTGTTGTCTCTACTGTGCATTATCTATATCCCCTCTCTCCACTAGGGAATCCATAGTAAGTTCTGTAAGTCTCACTTCCTAGGACTTATGGTGCAGACTCTGACAAAACCTCTTCCACTCACCATTCCAGCTGTATTCATACTAGCGAGGCATCAGCACGGGTTTGATAATGACAAGCAAACATGCCTGAGGTCAACCCTGGGATGTAACTAAGGTTAAATATTTTCTGATGCCATGACTTTGCATGTGTGTCTTGCAGTTGTTCTGGGAATTGTTCCAGGGTCAAGGCTGTACTTAACATTTTGGTGCCCATAGGCAGGTCCGGACATTGAGGGCATGGATCTTCTCTTGGGGTTCAGAGAAACAAGGGGGAGCCCTTGGAGTCCGGAAAGCATGTTGACAGAGAAAATCCACTTTTATTCTAAACAGGCCAATCGTTTCTCAGGATCTCCAGCATACCTATCCTGGATGCCATCAATGACTAGCCAGCATAAATGTTCCCACTCATGTTTGTAATCTAAACAGTGTTGTACCATCAGTGCCATGACAACAGTGTTAATCAGACAAGACCAGGGTGCAACAGGTGTGTCCAATGTACATTTTTGAACATGGGCATGTAATGGAAAATATAACCCATGCAGACTTGACAGGTCATTGCTAGTTTGAGAGGATACATCCTGCCTCTATTGGGAATCTGTAAACATTTGGGCAGTATATGTGGTTTATTTATTAAACTAGGCTTATATACCACTTTTCTACAAGTCAAAGCAGTGTACATTTGGATATTGTATGTATGTATATGTGTGTATATATATATATATATATATATATATATACACACACATACATATTTCCCTTGTCCCTGAAGGTCTCACAATCTGTTTTTGTACCTAAGGCAATAGAGAGCTAAGTAGCTTGCCCAAAGCCACAAGGAGCACCCATGGGACTAGAAACCCCTGTCCTTCTAGCCCAATGTTGCTGTCCTCTAGCAGGATTTGAACCCCTGGCCCTCCAACCTGAGGTAACTTGCCCCAACCACTAGGCCACTCCTCCCTTTCACACATTATGCAATGTCCGCAGGGAATGTATTGTCCCATTGCAACCCCTGGAGTGTGTTGTAAAGAAAAATCAGAGTGAACCAAGGCATCTCTCAAATTACACGCTCTGGTAAAAGCAATACACGGGTCACTTTGGAACCCTGCATACATCGATAATACATGCCAGTGTTGGCAAGTGCTTTGAGCTATAGACTGTGCTTTGTCAAAATATCACAAAACACATACATATTTCTCCATTTCCTCAGTGCATTTCTTCTGGAGTAATAAGGAGCGATTAGCAAACTCGGTGCACAGATAAGCTTTGCAGATAACATTTGTTGGATAGTCATGTCGCTGTAATCTTTCTGTCAATATCCTAGCTTGACAATGAAAATCCTGATCCACTGAGCAAATGCACCACAGTCACAAGAACTGTCCTTTTAGTAAGGCCCATTTCAGCTTCATGGGATGGTGTGAACCAAAATGTAGCAAATTATTGCAGTCCAGACATTTTC
Organism: Ichthyophis bannanicus; assembly: GCA_033557465.1. Taxonomy (NCBI): domain Eukaryota; kingdom Metazoa; phylum Chordata; class Amphibia; order Gymnophiona; family Ichthyophiidae; genus Ichthyophis; species Ichthyophis bannanicus. Next base: position 786,114,104 of record CM066033.1, read on the forward strand.
GATATAGAGTCGTATTTAAAGAGCCATTCTCACAAGTGACTCCAACATCTAGAAACGATTTTTGAGTAATAGAATATGTTATCGGAAATTGGAAACAATGGGACGACCTGGAGGAGCCTGTAAAGTCTTGTGTACCTTGGGTACACAGTTCTACAACATAAGGAGCAGCATCAACAAGAAATTTATCAACAACTGGGTGATCGTAAATATTATTTGCCCCTGGACACTGACCCTACTGTGCAATTACAAAGTGAGATATTGCAGGAAGTGAAACATGAGGCTGTGATCACCTCTCAAGAATACCAGTTACAGTCTTTTATACGGTACACAAGACTTTACAGGCCCCTCCAGGCCATCCCATTGTATCCAGTAAGGCTTCTCTATTGGAATTGTTATCAATTTATCTGGATCATTTTTTTACAACCGTGGGTAAAGAAAGCTAGATCATATATACAAGATACGTCAGACTTTTTGAGTAGATTAGAAGGACTTCCATCATGGTCTGATATCATCATCATGGTCACATTTGACGTAGCAGCTCTATATACCGCCACCTCAATGGATGGCATTAAGTGCACCCACGGTAATAGTGGCAAACCATTTAGCATGGGGTGGCACAGAACACACATTAACTACACGGAGACATGCCAGGCTCTCCTCCATTTGTTACTGCAGGTCTGGTGCTGTCCCTGTGCTAAGTTTCAGGGTGCACTGCCACATTTTAGCAAACATGCCCTGCAGTGCTTGTAGGTCTTCACAACCTTTTACATTATTCATATTCTGCTCTCTAAAATACACACATAAATAGAAGAATGGTTCATTGATCTACACAACCTACTCTACATTTTCAATGTGAAAGAGCAATTATACAAATCTTCAAACAGTAATTAAGCAGCCCTTTTACTAAAGGCTGCTAACTGGTTAATGTGCACTTTAGCATGTGGTAACTGGAGTAGCCTAGTGGTTAGAGCAGCAGTCTTAGTGACCAAGAGACCGGGATTTGAATCCCACTAGCACTCCTTGTGGCCTTGGGCAAGTCACTTAACCTTCCTTTGCCTCTGAAGGAAAGCCTGGCAATCTGCTTCCAGTCACACCTTGCCACAAAAACCCAGATGCTGCTGGATCACCAGGAGTCAGCATTGACTCAAGGGCATGCATTGCATTGCAACTGGCCACTGAGAATACCGGCCACTAAAACACAGGGGAAGTGGTCATAGTGTGCTAGTGAGAAAAGTGGGTGGGTGTGGAGAGCCCATTGTTGTTAATGCGAGGGCACTTGCTGCATCCTCAGTGGCATGTTAGCATGAGTGTTAGGTGTGCATCTATGTCAAGCACATTGTGTCTTCTGGTGCTCAATCATGTGTTAACTGTTGGGAACACCTGCAATAGGCAGTGCATGACAATTGCACTTACTGTATACTAGTTTTGCTGCTAATCGCACAATAAGTTCAAACCTTTAGTAAAAGGGCCACCAAGAATAGGAAACCAGAATATCTTGCTTGCATAAGTTGTCACACCCCTTCATGCAATAGTTGATGCAAGACCCCTGTTGCAGCAGTAACAGCCGTAAGTCATTTAGGATAAGTATCTACTGACTTTGCACAAAAGGAAAAGGAAAATAGGCAGACTAGTCCACTCTTGGTAGAATAGCTCAAGCGCTTTTAAGTTGGCTGGAGATCATTTGTGACTGCAGTGTTCAAGTTTTGCTACTGATTTTCAATGGGATTCAGGTCTGGACTTTGACTAGGCCACTCAGGATGTTCACTTTCCTCCTGCCAAGCTACTCAATTGTTGCTATTCCTTGGCGCTTAAGATCATTGTTCTGCTGAAAGATGAATCTTCTCCCCAGTCCCAAGAATGTGACAGACTGAACAAGTTTTCCTCTAGGATTTGCATGTATTTTATACCGTCCTTCCCTTGATCTTCACAAGTCTCCCTGTCCTCCCTGTGGCAATGGATCCCCAAAATATAATAATGCTACTGCTGCCTGGCGGCCGGGCCAGCCCTCTCTTACTCCTGGAGTTCTTTCAGCAGCTCTGTGTTCGGTATGTTTAAACCTTTGCTTCAGATTCACTTCATACAGCAGAAAGAGCTTGATTGAAATTAGCTCAACTACTGTAGTGTGATTGCCCACAGGTGGGCTCTCTAACTTATTGACCTTCCTAAAGCAATTTTTGGAACTGGAGCTAATTTGGATTTGCTATAATAAAGGGTATGAAGACTTTTTGGTTTTTTAAATTACTTTTGGAATATTTCTATAATTTTTCTTTCACGTTCAGATCAGTCAAAGAAAATTCTAATGCATTTTGAATTGTATTTTTTAACTGCAAAATGTGAAAAGCATACAAGGGGATACAGACTTTTACAAGGCATTGTATTTGCTGAGCTTGGTGGGCTAAAAAAACATAATGTGAAAGAACCATGGAGGGCCCGTGACTCTCGGAAATCATGTGCAATTTTAGGCTAGCCATTACTCTAACCAATAGAGCACATTATCAGTTTCCTCTAATTGCATCAGCCTCATCTGTCGTCCCATAAATGTACTACACAGACACGCACACACTCGCTCCTGCTCAGTCCCACACCGAACCAAGAGCCGTGAAGGCCTTTTTGACATGACACATTGAGCTGGGAATTGACTTGCCCAGGTCAGGATGTGCACAGTTCTCCTCATACACACAGCCTTTTGCAAAATGCCTACAAAGACATGCAGGAGCACATGCGGAGCTGCTGGCACATCTAGCAGGAACGGTGATTTTAAAAATCTGCAGATGGGGAAAAAGAGCATTCCGTTCCCATCCCCCCTCACCTCCCAACATCATTAGGACTCCTCAACACCACCCCAAAAATCAAAAGCACCTCCACATACCCCAACATCAATAGTACTCCCACTAACCCCCATACTCCCTTTCTTCTTCATCCGTACCTCCCTGCCACCCTCTGACAAAAACGCCCCCAACCTCCAACCCTCCTCCAGATCTCACCAGAGGTATTCCTGGTATCTGTTGGGGATAGAAGCAAGGGTTAAAAATGGCACTGGTTGACTCCCAATAGTAGTCTCATGGTACTACCACTAGGGGTCAAGCTGACAAATAAGGTCACATATGATAATAACTACTTGGTAATATATTAGCTCATCTTTACCAGCTTGGTTCTTCTCTATTCTCGCTATTCATATCAAACTCATATTGGTCTTCTCCTCCTCCCTCCCTCCATTGTGTAGTGAATGAGCGAGAAACTTCTTTCTTGTGGGTGGGGGGGAGAGAAGAGAGAGAGAGAGACTCTAGCGGTCACTATATATCAAGAAAAGCTCCCTCAAACAGACTTTTACTAACCTTGCCTTTTGGGGAAAAAAAGTATGCATTTCAAAATCAAAGCCACCTAAAAATACGCTTAGAATTTCATTTTGCAATGCAAAATCTGCAATAAACATGTATTTTTCTTATCCTCCCAAAGCACCTAATTGCATGAAAAACAGACAGCTATAATTTGATGTGAGATGGATTCTTGAAAAGACAAAAACAATACCAAAAGGATGTCTATGTGTTTTATTGACTACAGCAAGACGTTTTACTGTGTAAACTAGAACACCTGATAGTTTTCTTGCACAACCTTTACATTGATCAAGAAGCAACAATTCAAACAGAACTAGAAGAAACAGAATGGTTTAAAATCAGCAAAGGTGTATGACAAGGCTACATACTTCCCCCCTACCTCTTTAATTTATATGCAGAACAAATCAAAGAAGAAGGACTGTATGAAGACAACCGAGAAGATTGGTGGAAGACTCCTCAACAACCTTCGTTATGCTGATGATACCACAATACTGGCTGAACTGGCAAAATCAATAAGTTCCTTGTTGATGGAGAAGAAATTAAAATACTGGACAACTTTAGTCTGCTTGGATCAATATAAAGAAATGATAAGCAGTCAAGAAATCCAACAATGTATTGCTCTTGGCAGAATGGCTATGAAGGACCTAGACAAGATTCTCAAGAGCAGAGATATCTCTCTCCATACAAAGATTTGACTTGTTCAAGCCATGGCATTTTCAATAACATCATATGGATGTGAAAGTTGGACAATGAAAAAGATAGTCAGGAAGAAAATTGATGCCTTTGAATTATGGTGCTGGTGATGAATACTGTGTATACCATGAACCAGTACCATACCTAGCCCTGTGCAAGCGGTGCAGCCTCACAGGGTGCAAAGGTTTAGGAGGCACATTTTGACTGCCTACTCTTGTCGTGCTGCTGCCACTCTTTGTTTTCTTAGCGGCAGCAGGGCAACAGCAGGTAGACGAAATACGCCCCCTAAGCCTTTGCGTGGGTCTTTCTGCAGGTCTGATCCCTCCCTCCCTCCTCTGACGAGACATCAGAGCAGGGAAGGATCAGATCTGCTTAAAGTTAGGTCTGCTCTGCTCTCCTGCTGCCGGCAAGTTGCACATCAGGTGCGCCCTCCCCCATACTTCCATCCAGCTGCTGCCTGCTCTTTCCCTGCTGCCGGCACTGCCATGGAGAAAACAGATGGCGGCGGCGGCGGCGGCAGCAGCAGGGAAAGGGCAGGCAGTGGCTGGACAGAGGTAAGGGGGGGGGGGGCACGCGTCCGATGTGCAAGTTGCACAGGGCACGATTCTGGCTCGGTATGGCCCTGCCATGGACTGCCCAAAAATCAAACCAGTCAGTACTAGAGGAGATCAAACCTAAGCTTTCTTTAGAAGCTCAGATGACAAGACTTTGATTTTCATACTTTGGACACATCATGCGAAGAGAGAGATCATTAGAGAAAGACATCATGCTTGGTAAGATAGAAGGTCAACGCAAAAGAGGAAGGCCAGCAATGAGATGGAGCGATACAACAACAACAGCTATGGATATCACTCTATCAACAAAGAGCCGCCTGACTGAAGACCGAACACAGTTTAGGACAACTATCCAGAGGGTCACCATGAGTCAATGTCGACTCGATGGAATTTAACAACAATTCCCTTCAACAAACACTGACGATCAGAAGCCCTCCTTATATGGTAGGTGGCTTCCTGGGATTTAAAAGTCACTAAGAGGTAAGTTTACTAAACTGGGCTAACAATTAATCTGGGCTATCTGCAAATAGGTCCCATATTATTCAATGGGACCTCGTTGCAGATAGCCTGGGTTAACTGTTAACCCAATTTAGTAAACATACCCCTAAGTCACTTGGCTTATCTCGGTACATGCAGGAGAATATTGTATGAGATCCCAGTTGGGAGTGAGCATATCACCATGATCATGGCAAAGAGTATCACTCCTCTTCAGAGTACTTTCCTAAGAAAATTAGTTTATCAATGAAGTGGGAAGCATCATGTATATTTCCAGATTATGAAGAAATTGCAAAACTGCAGCATTTTCAGCTCACAGAAATTGCATTCCAAAATGATGCTTATTTTTTCAGTGCCTCCCACACATACCCTAAAATCCTTCATTTATGCATTATGTTTTAGAAAGTTTTTTTTCAACAGAGGTTGTCTTCTCTCGCTCTCTTTTATCAATGGCAACAAAATACTGGTAAGCTGTTAAACAGCTTGAAATATAGCTTTCTAAACAGCTATTTGTCTATACAGTTCATACTCACCCCTATAAATCCCACTTATTGACTACATGGCCTGGAGAACAAAGAATTACTTCTAACACCCACATTTGAAATCTCGTCATTGATCCATAGTCAGTCCCATCCCAAACACAACCTAAATGCTGATAAAAATGTCACATTTCTATTGGTGTTATTTCTGATTAGAAAGATAACCCCACCCTGACGTCCATGTAAAAGCAATAGTGGCAGTTTTCTAAATTACAGACAGATGCATGGTTTGTGCATACTTTAGGCATTGATTCAAAGATTTTGCACCAGTTCTTAAAGGGAAAGTACAAGAGTAATCTTTTTTTGAAATGTGCCAAAGGAAAAAATACCTGTGCAGGTTTGCATCTGTTTTTCCTATGGGTACTTGTTCCAGCAAAATCAATGCACTCAGATATGATTTCACAAATGTGGATGTACCAGACAGAGACGTCTGCAGAGGTGTCTACATAGATGTCCCCAGAATAGTATTTCAGAACCAGGCATCTAGGCATAGTCTAATGGTTATAGTAGTTGGCTAGGAACAGGGCAGCCAGAGTTCAAATCCCACTGCTGCTATCATTGACATTGTATTGGGGATGATGGAGTGCCTTCTTCTCTACACCCTCTGGATGTTTTTCAGCCAAAACAAGCATTTTTCAGGTGCCTGGAGCAGGTCTAAACTTAGATGCAAGGCTGGATGTCTGGGACGTTTCTGAGATCAGATGGGGATTCTAGGTTCCTGGGAACACCCCAGCCATGCCTCCACTACACCCCCTTTCAGACAGGGACATCCTCATGCTGGGGACATCCAGAGACCCAGCTTCTAAAATGGTTTTGGACGTCTCTATGCCTGTTTTTTGACACCCAAAGCATGAATAGGGCTTCCAAAATGACCCTCCCATAGGTACCTATGTATCTTTATAAATAGCCCTAAGTGGGTGCCTAAGTGCTCTCTCAGCCCTCACTTGGTTTGCAGCTTGTCGTGCTGTGAGGGCTTGTGTGCATCAGTGATGCTGAGAGCTAAACTATTGGTAGCTTAACTACTGGCAGGGTCTCCCAAGATGGACAGGTCTCAGCTGAGGTGCCAGACCAAGACAAACTACCCATCTGGGCAGCAGAAGAATGGGACGCTGTTGGCGGCGGAGGATCACATTTCTGTGACAATGGCAACAACACTAAACTTAAACTGCACGGAGGAAAGGCCCAGCAATCTACTTCTGTATCTTGCCATGAAAACCCAATGCATAGTCACAACAAAACAAATTGCGCTATAGTGCTGGAAGATGAGACCCCCAAGTCAGAAGGCACTCAACTAGCTACTGGGGAAGAGCTGATGACTTTTCAGAGTAAAGGCAGCATTTATGATATGGTTGGATCAAAGCCCTTGGGATGTCGGACTACTGATGTAGCTTCGCATGAAATGAGAGTCAGAAGCTGTAAAGATGTCTTACATATTGGAACATGGAACGTACGAAGCATGAACCAAGGGAAGTTGAAGGTGGTCAAGAATGAAATGGAACATGTACAACTTGATCTGTTGGGTGTCAGCGAACCGAAATGGACTGGCATCGGACACTTTGCATCAGATGATTACATGGCCTACTATGCTGGAAATGAAAGACAAAGAAGAAATGGTGTTGCATTTATAATAAAGAAGAAACTTGCAAGAACTGTAATGAAATACAATGCAGTCAGTGAACATTTAATCTCTATTCGTCTACAAGGAATGCCTATCAGCACAGCTATAATTCAAGTATATGCCCCAAAAACTGCTGCAGAAGAGGATGAAATTGAAGAGTTCTATAAACAAGTTCAAGCTGAAATTGAGAGAACATGCAAACAGGATATCCTGATAGTCATGGGTGACTGGAACGCAAAAGCTAGCAACAAAGAAGAAGGCACAGTGGTTGGAAAATATGGACTTGGCAACAGAAATGAAGCTGGAGAAAGACTGATAGAATTCTGCAAGACCAACGATCTATTAATCTCAAACACCTTCTTCCAGCAACACAAGCGGTGACTGCACAAATGGATTTCACCCAATGGATTGTATAAAAATCAAATTGACAAAATCTATGGAAGTCAACGATGGAAAAGCTCTATAAACATCAAACAAAGACAAAACATGGAGCTGACTGTGGTACAGATCATCAACTACTAGCATGCAAACTCAAGCTAAAGTTAAAAAAGAGCAAACCACTCATGAATGCAGCAAAATATGATTTTGAGAATATACCACTGGAATTTAAAGACTGCCTGCAAAATTGATTTTCTGTTTTAGATACAAATGACAGAGCTCCAGAAGAGTTATGGAATGACATCAAGAAGGTTGTGTTGGAAGAAAGCGAGAAGTCTCTACAAAAGGTGAAAAAGCAAAAACGGCCAAAATGGATGACTGAAGAAACTCTGAAAATTGCCCAGAAATGCAGAGAAGCAAAGCTAGGAGAAAGAAAGAAAATTGCAGAACTCAGATTTCCAACATGCAGCAAGCAGGACAAGGAAAAGTACTACAATGACACATGCATGGAAATAGAAGCAGAAACTATTAGAGGAAGAACAAGATCGGCTTTCCTAAAGCTACGAGAGTTAAAGAAAAAATTCCAGCCTTGAATTGGAATGTTACAAGATGCTCTAGGTTCTATGTTGAATGATTCTGAGAAGATCAAGAAAATGTGAAAGAATATACAGTTTTTATATGATAAAGATCAAGTGGACCAACAGCCATTTCAACCTGTACCTTATGATCCGGAACCATTGGTGATGAAAGAAGAAGTTGAAGCAGTATTGAAAGCCTTATCAAAGAACAAAGCATCAGGCATTGATGTCATTCCCATAGAAGTATTACAGCAATCTGATCCAGCTGTAACCGTACTTACAAGGCTCTGCCAAGAATGGAAGACATCATGGCCAACTGACTGGAAAAGATCTGTGTTTATACCAATACTAAAGAAAGGTGATCCAACTGACTGTGGAAATTATCCCACAATTGCTCTGATCCTACATGCCAGCAAGATTCTACTGCAGATTATTCAAAAGAGACTACAACCATACCTGGAACAAGAACTACCTGAAGTGGAAGCAGGGTTCAGGAATGGGTGAGGAATGAGAGACATCATCGAGGATGTGAGATGGATCCTTGAAAAGACTAAATAATACCAAAAGGATATCTATTTGTATTTTAATCGACTAAAGCAAGGCTTTTGACTGTGTAAATCATGAGAAACTCTGGGCCACATTAAGAAGCATGGGTATACCAGAACACCTGATCGTTCTCTTGCACAATCTGTACATTGATCAAGAAGCAACAGTTCGGACTTCCGGTGACATCACCCACCTGAATGGCGGCGTAGCGCGGGAGCTCCGCCACCAGCAAGCTTTTAAATGATAAATTAGCCCCTCCGGGCATTGAAGGGGCAGCTCGGAGAGTGGACGCGATCGAGGGGGGCACCAACTTACCCCAACGGAGGTCAGAGAAAGTGGAGAGGCGAAGCGGAGAGGCGAGAGCCGACCGAGAGCAGCAGCCCAGTCACCCGCGGGCTTCTTAGCCAGAGGCGGCGGGAAGAAGGAGGCGAGAGAGCGGTGCTTGCAGGGCTGCAAACGGCCTGTGAGAGGGCAGACGGATCGTGCACACAAGCGGCGAGGGCCAGCACAGCCAGGCTACAAACAAAGCGCCGCTGCACGAAGAGGCGAACCGCTGCACGCTGTGCCCAGACGGAGCGTGGGCCGTGAAAGGCCTAACACGTGGCTGATGCAGCACAGAGGCAGACATACCAGCGACCCGCACCTACAACAAAGAGCGGGAAAAGTGAGAGAACGGACAGCAACAGTGAGTCTCCAAAGCCCCAGAAATATCAAGGGCTGGGATAGAGGCTGAGTGAGCCTGCGTGTGAGGCCTACTTGCTGCAAAGGCCGCAGAGAGGAGAGAGGGCGGTGAGCCCGGAGCGCAGGCCGTGAAGACAGCAGAGGGAAGTGTGAGCCGGCCTGCAATGGAGAAAGTCAGTAAAAAAGAGAGCCTGATGAAAAAAAAATTTGGCCGAGTTCCGCTCCCCGTATGCAGCCTCCAAAGGCGGGAAGGAGGGGGAGAAAGCAGGAAAACCAGCGATAGAGGCCCCGCAGAGTCCGGGGGGGAGTGACGGTGGAGAAGAGTGCCTGACTGCTGCAGAGCAGATTAAACAATGGCTCCTCGAGCTGAAGGAGGAATTGAAGGTGGAGATGTGTGGGGTGAAGAATGAGATTAAGGAGGTTGTGCAGACCATGCGCCAAGATATACTAGAGCTGGGAGAACGAGTTGAAGAGGCGGAAGCCAAGCTGGAGAGTCAAGGGGAGACTCTGACGCAGGTCCAGAGAAGCTGGGAAGAGCTACAGTTGGCGCAGGAGGTACTTAAAGCCAAAACTGAAGACCTGGAAGATCGCTCACGAAGATGCAACCTCCGGGTGTGAGGTGTGCCGGAAGAGCCTAAGTATAAGAACTGTGAGGAGGTGGTCCAGCGGATCTTCCGGGATCTCCTAGTGGCAGCTGGACAAGAGGTGGCCGAGGAAGATACTCGCCCTGGAATAGAAAGAGCGCACAGAGGTCTGGGGCCCATTCGAGAAAATAGGCCGAGAGACATAGTCGTATGCCTGAGATCCTTTAAGAGCAAGGAATTCCTGCTGGGTGCCAACCGCAAAATGAAAAGCTTCCACTGGGAGGGACATAAGGTGGAGTTGTACCAAGACCTGTCCCAGGGAACGCTGCAGCGAAGGAGAGAGATCAGAGAAGTCACAGCGTATCTTAGACGAGCTGAACTGAGATACAAGTGGCTTTTCCCATTTGGATTACTTATCACGGTGAAAGGGCGATCGAGGACGGTGAGATCCAGTGTGGAGGCTTGGAAGGCTTTGCGGGAGCTTGGAGCAGAGCAATTACCGGAGATGGCGGACGGTCCGGCTACTCCACCGAGAAAGGAATCCAGGCCCGGACGAGCGGAGAATTTGAAATGGCAGAGGGCGAGTGGTCGGAGATTGGCCAGGACGGCCAAGGACGACCACCAGAGTCGGGAGTCAGAGCAAGAGACTGGATGAGCTGTGGCAACTCATTAAAGGACTGGTATTCTTGAATGAGTATTGTTAGCGGGCGTGGGGGAGGAGCTGGGCTGAATAGCAGGCTAGGAGGGGATAGGGGGGGAAGAGGTTGGGGCAGAGCTGAGAGGGAGGAGGTATAATGAGGGGAGAGGAGAGGAGGAGGTAAGGGGTGTAGGGGGTAGTGGGGGGCCCTGGGTTAGGTTGGGGAGAGGAGGGGCTGAGGGGCTGCTGGGGTAGAATAGGTGGGGAGGTGGAGAGGGTCACTGAAATGGAAGTTGAATCTCTGCAGAGGAGAGCCATGATGGGGGGAGTGGGGGGAGGGGAGGGAGGGGGGAGGAAGGAAGGGGGAAGGGGGGGACAGGGAGGGAGGGGAGGGCGGCTGGGTTTACGAGTGAGAGGAGGGGGAATGGGGGAAGGAAGGGTGTTGAAAATTCTAACGTTGAATGTTAAAGGATTAAACTCACCAATGAAAAGACAGAAACTGTACAAGGAATTAGCAAGGCATAAAGCGGATATAGTAATGTTGCAGGAGACATATCTACAGAAAAAGCATGAGGCATTGGTACAACCCCGGGGGTATAAGCATCGAGTGTTTGCCTCTAATCTTAAAGAGAAAAAGAAAGGAGGGGTGGTGGTCTTCATTAGCGGGGAAGCTCCAACAGAGGTTCAGGTGATATCCCGAGATAAGGGGGGAAGATATCTCTTGCTGAGGGTAAAGCTGGGGGAGGAATGGTTTTGTGTGGTGAATGTGTATGTGCCTACGGGTACCCAAACTGAGTTCTGGAAAGAACTGGGCAAGCAGGTGGCGGTAATGGGGGATGGAGTGCTGATTTGTGGAGGGGATTTCAATGTGGCCTGGGAGGTTGGGAGAGACACGACAGGGCAGAGGGAAGGGAGAGGAAAGGATAGGAAGCGCTATCACAGATTTGTGCAGGAGAATGGCCTGATTGATCCGTGGCGGATATTAAATCCAGGACGGAGGCAATTTTCCTTTTATTCGGCAGCCCATGGAACCTACTCCCGTTTAGATGCCATATGGGTGGGGAAGGAGCTAGCAGGGAGGCTTCAGGGGGGCGATATAGAACCAATCACATGGTCCGACCATGCTCCGGTGATGGTGCGAGTGCGTGTGGCAGGGGAGGATAAGGGACGTCAATTTTGGAAATTGAATGAGGGTCTGCTGGAGGATGCTAGGGTGGTGAAAGAGATTGAAAGCTTAATCCCGGTGTATTTTGAGCAGAATGGCGGCGGGGAGGTAAAAGAAGGAGTAGTCTGGGATACCTTTAAGGCTGTCGTAAGGGGGGTGCTTATTAAGTGGGGTGCATGTATAAAGCGTGAACGGGCAGAGCGTGAGGAGCAGTTGCGCCGGCAACTGCGGGAGATGGAGGAGAGGGATGGGCAGGGAGGAAGTGGACAGCTTCGGGGTGCGGTCTTGGAACTACGGGCCAAAGTGAATGCACTTGAGGCGGAGAAGATACAGTTCCGCCTGCAGCTGTTGAAACAGAGGTTCTTTGAAGGGGGGAACAAAGCCGGAAAATTCCTCGCGAGACAGTTGAAAAAGCGGAAGGAGTGGAATAGGATTTCACAGATTAAGAGTAAGGGGGTGGTGGTGCGGGAGGATCAGCGTATCAGGGAAGAATTTGTGTCCTTTTATAGTAACTTGTATGCGATACAAGAGGCAGGGTCGGGGGAGGATATTCGGGAGTATGTGAGGGGAGCAAGGCTCCCGGCCTTGACGGGAGACGAGCAGGAGGGGCTGGATAGGGAAATACAAACCGAAGAGGTCTTACAGGCCATTAAGGCTTTAAAGACCGGCAAAGCCCCAGGGCTCGATGGCTTGACGGCAAGGTTTTATAAACAGTTTGGGAGTCTTCTGTTGAACCCGCTGACCAGGGTCTTTAATGGGCCGCGAAAGGGGGAGACCTTGCCAGATACAATGGGTTGGGCAGGTATCACTCTTATCCACAAGGAAGGGAAGGACCCTCAAGATTGTGCGTCCTATCGCCCAATCTCGTTGTTGAATATTGATGCGAAATTACTGGCAAAAGTGTTAGCGATGAGACTTAATAGATTGCTAGGGAAATTGGTGCATGAAGACCAAGCTGGGTTTGTGCCGGGCCGGCAAGTGGCAGACCACATCCGGAAAGTGTTAAATGTGATGTGGTCGGCACAAAAGAAGGGGACGGAGGCTCTGTTGGTATCATTGGATGCCGAGAAGGCCTTCGATCAAGTGTCCTGGAAATTTCTGTATTCGGTATTGGAACTCCAAGGGTTTGGGCCTGGTTTCGTGCAGTGGATAAGGGCTCTATATGCTAGGCCGACAGCATGTGTCCGAGTGAATGGGGGATACTCTGAGTTTTTTCCGTTAGAACGAGGGACTAGGCAGGGATGTCCCCTGTCCCCTTTATTGTTTGCGCTCTCCCTCGAACCTTTAGCGGCAAGGTTGAGGAGTAGCTTAGACGTCGCAGGGGTTAGAGTGGGACGTCAGGAATGTAAAGTGTCCCTCTTCGCGGACGACATACTCTTGACCATCACGAAACCTAGAGAATCATTGAAGGCAGTGATGAGGGAGATTCAAGAATATGGCGAGAGGGCGGGCTTTCGGATTAATTGGGGGAAATCAGAGATCTTGAATATAGTGGGGGAGAAGGATGAGCAACCGGACTGGCAACAGAGTTTTCCATTTAAATGGGCAAAGACATCGATCCGTTATCTAGGGGTACAGCTGGGGAGAACTTTGGAGGACTTGTACGCTTTAAATTATAAGAAATTGGTGGGGCAGGTAGAGGGGCGCCTACAGGGCTGGAGTAGGGGGTATTACTCGTGGTTCGGGCGCATGGCGTCGGTGAAAATGATGCTACTTCCCCAGTTTCTGTTCCTTTTTCAAGTCTTACCTGTTCAGATACCCCGGAGAGTGCTGAGGAGGATACAGCAGCAGGTGGAGCGATTCATCTGGGGGGGGGGGGGGAAGCGGCCACGGGTGGCGGCAAGAACGATGCAAGTGTCGGTAGGGGAGGGGGGGATGGGGGTCCCAAACTTTAGCCTATATTATGCGGCAGCGCAGGTACGAGCAGTTTATGTGTGGCTGCGGGAGCCACATAAGCAGTGGGTACAGATGGAGATGGATGAATATAGGCCGGGAGAATTAGAACGTATAGTATGGGAGGGGAGGGGGGAGAAGGGGAGGAATCCCATAGTGGGGCATACATTGCAGGTGTGGCAACAGTATAGGAAGCGGTTGGTGGGAGATAAAAGGTGGTCGACTACCATGTCACTACAAGCCTGTTGTGCGGAGAGTACGGGGCCAAGTGCAACAGTGCTTCGTAAGTGGGCGGAGCTAGGCTTGACCCAGGTGTCCCAGATAGTGGTAGGGACACAGTGTAGAGGTTTTGAGGGAGTGCGAGATCTCTATCGACTGGGGGAGGCGGACAGGTTTGCGTATACGCAGATATGCTCGGTGGTGCGCCAAAAGGGGAGGGAGCAGGGGGGAAGGGGGGGAGGGGAGTGGTTTGAAGGAGCATATTTGGGTTCCATGGGACGGCAGGGGATGCTCTCTAGGATCTATAGAGGTCTGATTGCAAGGGGGGAAGGTAAGTTGAAGTACATGGAAGCGTGGGAAAATGATTTAGGGGTAAAGTGGGGGGTGGAAGAGTGGGAGGCCGTTGCAATGGGCATAGCTAGATTCTCCATTGCCACGTCATTGCGAGAGAATGGCTTTAAGGTGCTGAGTCAATGGTATCTCACACCGGAGAGATTGTGTAAGGCGGGGGTGTTGCAGACGGATGAATGTTGGCGAAAGTGTGGGGAAAGAGGTTCCTGGCTGCATATGTGGTGGACGTGTCCAGTTGTTGGAGAGTATTGGAGCAAAATAGGGGAGAATATTAACAAAATTGTGGGTGCGAATATTGCGCTTGGACCTGAGATGTGTCTCCTGCATAGATCAGATGGGAGATGGGATGGGGACTGGAGAATCATTTGGTATTGTGTAACAGCGGCACAGTGCGAAATAGCATGGTATTGGAATAGGCCGATTTTGCCCCCCATAGCGAGTTTTGCAAGTAGAGTGTCGCATCTTTATGCCATGTATAAACTGACGGGGGAGAGGGTGGGGAGAGGGGAGCAAATGGGGAAGCGGTGGGCGGGGGTGTGGAAGTGGTTGCGAGAAGAGGGGTGGAAGTAAGGGGGAGACGTAGGGGTAGAAGTAGGGGGGAGGGGGGGCTTAATTTTGGGGGCTAGGAAGCAGGAGGGGGGGGTTTGACTGGCTTAAGAGACATTGGGGGAAGGTAGGAAAAAAAAATGATTTGTTCATGTTAATTATTGCTAATGTTATGCTGGTTATATTGGTGGTTCGCTGTATGGCATTTCCATCCTTATTTATAAAGTATTGCTTGAGCATAAGGGCAGGGGATGGGAGGTTGGGTGGAGGGGATAACCAATGCTGGTTCTGTATATCTGATATTGTGTACAAGATGTTCGTTTTCTCTTGTGTTGCCTGCGGAAAGCTTGGTGTACTGTAGCTGTTGTTCAGATGGCAATGTAAATGATACCGATGATAATAAAAATTTAAATTTAAAAAAAAAAAAAAAGAAGCAACAGTTCGGACTTCTGGTGATGTCATGGAGCTAATGCCAGCCTAGTTGCCTAGCTCCTGTCCGAACCCCGAGTTGGATTGGTTCGGACAGGAGCTAGGCAACTAGGCTGGATAAAAAGTGGAAGGGAGGCGAGCATCTACCTCTGCGATGGCAGCGTGGAAGAAGCTGGCGAGTTTCCAATCCCCGTATGTGCGGTGGGAACTGATGATGGTGGCGGCGGAGTTGGTGGGCTCTGAAGAGGGGGCCGAGGTGGGGAGCTCAGAAGACGAAGAGGTAGTGAACATTGAGGGGCCGGAGGAGCTACCGCTGAAAGCTTGGCTGAAAGCCTTTAAAGTGGAAATGCAAGGAGAGATCAAGGCGATGAGAAAGGATCTGAAAGAGACTTTGGTGGCGATACAGAAGGTGGTGGGCTGTCTGGGGCAGCGGGTTAAAGACCTGGAAAGCCACGAGGAGCAGTATGAAGAAGAGATAAGAGAAATGGCGTCGGTGCAGGCTAAAATCAAGGCCCAGCAGGAGGAGATGCAGGAGAAACTTGAGGAGATAGAGGACAGAGCGTGCCAGAATAACCTGCGGATATGTGGGGTGCCAGAAGTGGAGGCGTCTAAAGACTGTGTGCAGATAGTGCAACGCCTATGCAACCATATAATGAGATTGGGGAAGGAAGGAAGCGCACAAACAGAATCAATTGGTGTGGAAAGGGCGCATAGGAGCTTGGGCCCGAGGCGGGAGAAGCAGGCGAGAGATATTATTGCCTGCATGAGAAGTTTCCCCATTAAAGAACAAGTATTACAGACGGCTTGGAAGTATGGCAGGATCGCATGGGAAGGAAGTGACGTGGAGGTGTTCAATGATTTGTCAAGAGGAATGCTGGAACGGAGGAGAAATATGAAAGAAGTCACTGCCTATATGCGGGGGAAAGGTCTACGCTACAGATGGATGTTTCCATTCGGCATCCTGCTGTCTGTGAATGGGGTGGCCAGGAGAGTTAAAACAGTGAAGGAAGCTTCGTCGACGCTGGAAGAGCTGGGGTGTGAGAATTTGCCCCAAACAGCTGAGAGCATGAAGAGGGTGCAAAATAAAATGGGGAACGGTAAACAGCATTCGAACTTGCAATGGCAGAGAGTGGGGGAAAAGGGGAAGAGACTGAAGCGGATGCCCCAGGATCGGACAAGCACGAGAGCGGCGGAAGACCCCTGAAATGACGGTGGGGTGAGGCAGAGTTTGTACAGAGGTAGTGAGTATAGGGCGGTAGAGCTCTATTACTCACAAATAATGGACTCTGGACTTATATGGCTGCAAAGGGGGGGGGGGGAAGAGGTGAGTGGGGGTGGTATAATGTGGGGTAAATAGTTGGAGGGGTGGGGAGGTAGAAGGAGGGAGGGGGTGATTGCCGAGTTTTAAGGCAGACAAATGGGGAGGGGGATAAGCAAAGGGGTAGGATAAGATGTTCACGGAAGGGAAGGAGGGAGGTAAAATAATGGGACGGGGAAGTGGGGGGGAGGGAAGGGGAAAGGGGATAATGACACAGCACAATGGAAGGGGGCGAGGGAGATTGAAGGGGAATGCTGCGGATAGGGACAGTAAATGTGAAGGGGCTGAACTCCCCTGCTAAGCGTAGTTTGCTGTACAGGGAGGCACAGAAGAATCAGTGGGACGTGGTATTGATTCAAGAGACTCATTTGCGGAGAGGAGATGTAGGGAGGATGCGGAACAGGTATTATCCAGAGCAGTTTTATTCCTGTAACAAAGATGGAGCAAAGAAGGGGGACGGTAGCTCTTTTGGTGAGGATCAGGAGTGAGATTCAAGTAGGGCAATACTTTAAGGATTTGGAGGGGAGGGTAGTGGAGATTAAAGGGAAGCTTGGGACCGAGGACATCGTAATAGTGTCGGTGTATGGGCCAAACGGGAACCAGGGGGTATTTTGGAAAGAGGCGGGGAAGCTAATAAAGGGGGAAGGAGGGGCAAAATTGGTGGTGGGAGGGGACTTTAATTTGGTATTGGATCCGGGGGTAGATAGAGAGTCGAAAGGGGGGAATGGGGGGAGTAGGAACAGACAAGGGTTAAGAAACTTGATGAAACAACAGAATTTGGTAGACATGTAGAGGGTGCTCAAGCCCCAAGGGGCAGGAGTACACTTATTACTCCTCGCCACATAATAGCTGGAGGAGGATAGACATGATCCTATTAGATAGGGAATGGATGGTGGAGGTGCAGGGGGGGGGGGGTATTGTACCGATAGGCTGGTCGGATCATGGGGCAGTAGAAATGGTATTTAGGTGACCAAAGCAGGGAGGGGTGGTATTCTGGAGGCTGAACGAAAGTTTACTTAAGAAGGGGGAGGTGGTAGAGGATGTTAGGAAGACCATAAGGGAATATTTGAGTTTTAATGACACGGGGGAAGTGGGGGAGGTGATGGTCTGGGAGGGATTGAAAGCGGTTATTAGGGGGAGGTTTATCATGTGGGGGGGCTAGGAAGAAACGGGATAGAGAGAAGGAGGGGGGGTTAGTGAAGGAGCTGAAGGAGGCGGAGGAGAGATTCCGACGGACAGGGGCAAAGAGGGATAGGGGGGAGGTGGAGAGAGTGAAAGGAGAGTTACAGGCCCTGCAGGTGGATCAGGTGGCTTTTGGCCTGCGAAGGGTGAAGCAGGTGTACTATGAGTTTGGGGATAAATCAGGCAGGCTGCTGGCCCGATGACTAAGGCAGCAAAAAGGGGCTTCAATGATATATCAGATTAAAGGGGAAGATGGGAGGATTTGTAGGGGGGATGAAGAGAAGGGAGCGATTTAAGGAATTTTACCATGATTTATATACTGGGATGGAGGGAGTAGGGGGGGGGAGGAGATCTCAGAGTATTTAGATGGGATACAGTTAGTAGAGCTGCCGGAGGGGGCCCATACTGATTTAGAGGCTTGTATCACGGAGGAAGAAATAGGGAGGGTAGTGAAGGGGATGGTGGGAGGGAAGGCCCCAGAATTGGACAGATTACCGGGAAGTTTTTATAAGGTCTTTTTGGGGAGATAGAGGTATCTTAGGAAGGGTATTTAATGGGGTACTGAATCAGGGAGGGGAGCTGACACGGGAAATGCTAACAGCGGGGATTACTGTCTTATTGAAACTGGGGAAAGATCCATTAAGATGTGGGTCGTATAGGCCTATCTCTCTCCTTAACGTGGATGTAAAAATTTTGGCTAAGATTTTAACGGGTAGACTGACAGGGTGGTTACCGGGAATAGTTAAGGATGATCAAGCGGGGTTCATTATGGGCTGGCAGGCAGCAGACAATATAAAGAGAGCAAAAAGGGGTGGTATGGGAGGCAAGACAGGATCGAGAGGATTTCCTTCTGATGTCAATAGACTCCGAGAAGGTATTTGATAGGGTTCATTGGGGATTTTTAATGAAGGTGTTGGAAAAAATGGGGTGTGGGCCAAATTTTATGAAATGGGTGAAGGGCCTCTATAGGAGGCCAAGGGCTCGGGTTAAGATTAATGGGCAATACTCCAGGGATTTTGAGTTGGGACGGGGGACAAGACAGGGGTGTCCAGTGTCCCCGCTGCTATTTGCAATGGTGGTGGAACCGTTGGCGGAAAGGATAAGAGCAAATGAGAGGATAGTGGGATTAGAAAAAGGGGGGCAATCCCATAAGATTTCATTGTATACTGATGACATTCTTCTTTATATCAGTAAGCCCCAGCAAACGTTACTGGAGGTGATGCGGGAGGTGGAAAGGTATGGAGCAGTGTCAGGGTTTAAAATTAATATAGATAAGACGGAAGTAATGAAGGTGCAAATGAATAGAGAGACAGAAGAGAGGTTGAGGAGGTTATATCCTCTACAATAGGTTAGTAAGTCCCTGTGGTACCTGGGGGTAAACATTACGGACAGATATGCGGATTTATATAAGGCTAATTACCCAAGACTTATTGGGGACATTGGTAAGGATTTAGAGGGGTGGATGAGGCTGGAGATATCCTGGTTAGGTAGGATAGCTGCCATTAAATGAATAACCTGCCCCGCTTGCTATATTTGTTCCACGCTCTTCTGGTAGAGATACCGGAGGGGGCGATGAGAGCCTTGCAAAGACGGGTATTTGGCTATATTTGGAAAAGGAAGTCCCCAAGAGTTTCTAGGATGGTTATGTATGCAGCTAAGGAGGAGGGTGGGCTAGGGGTACCAAATCTGCTTGATTATTATAGAGCTCACAGTTAAAACACATAATGGATTGGAGAGAGAGGGGGGGGGGAGTGAAGCCCTGGGTGGGCCTGGAAAAAATGAAGGTGCAGGGGGGGCGGTTAGATGCTTGGCTATGGACTCCAAAAGGTGGAGAGAGAGGAGTTGGGGGGGGGGGGCACTCCGGCAATGAGGCAAGTGGTGAGGGTTTGGACAAGATCAGAGGACCGTTGTCAAAAGCAGAGGGACCAGGTTCTCAGTAATGACCCCCTGGAGAGGGTGAAGAGCTTTCAAACCAGGATGGGAGGGAGGACGTTTTGATATTTGGAGAGGGAAAGGGTTAAAGTGCGGATTTCAGCTGTTGGAAGAGGGTGAGTTAAAGAGTTTTGAAGAGGTGAAGGTGGAGTATGGATTAGAGGAGGGAGATAGGTTTGCGTACCTGCAGGTGAGCTCCTTTCTACGGAGGGTACTGGGGAGGAAGGGGATGGGTAGAGAGGTATCGGTTATGGAGGCTATATGGTATGGGAAGAGAGGTTTGAGGGGAATGATTTCGGGACTATATAAAGAGGTGAAAGGACAGGGGGAAGGGAAATTTAGGTATATGTTAGAGTGGGAGGGGGATTTGGGGCAGACGATGACAATCAAGGTATAGAAGAGGGTGTGGGACCAGATAAAAACGGGGGCCCTGTTCGAGTAAGATTAAAGAAAATAGTTATAAAGTAATGCTGTGCTGGTATTATACGCCAGAGAGAATGCATCAGTTTTATCCAGAGGTTTCTTCCCTTTGCTGGCGGGAGTGTGGGGAGGTAGGGACATTCTGGCATATTTGGTGGGGGTGCATAAAGGCCCAGGGTTATTGGGGACAGATTCAGAAGTGGATTCAGCTGAAATTAGGGGTGGGGGTGGATTTGTCACTGGGTATCTTTTTGATATCTTGGTGGGGGGAGGGACAAGAGCAACGGGGGGGTAGGATGGTGTTGGCATGTCTCAGTGTGGCCAGATGTGAGGTGGTCGCGGCTTGGAAGCCAAAGGAGATGCCCTCAATGGAGCAGTATGAGAGGAGGCTCAGGAATGTTGTCCTTATGGAAAAGCTAACTGCAGCTAGGTGGCAGAAGGTGGCTCATTTTGATGAGGTGTGGGGGACAGCTGTGTAGGGTTTTAGGAGAAAGGTAGATGGGGGAGGGGAGGGGGTGGGGGAGGAGAGAGAAGGTGAGGGGGGAATAAAACACAAAAGAAGGGAGATATGGTATAGATGTATTGGTTCTAATGGATACAGATATGAGTAGTGGTACAAGGTTAAAATAGGGAATAAAGGTTAATATATTATAGGGAGTGCATTGTTGAAAAGAACTTAGGATGCTAGTAACCCATTGTATAGAAGGGGGACGGCGACTATTATATGTATTTGGTTATTTCAAGGAAATGTTGACAAGAAAAATTTAAATTAAAAAAAAAAAAAAAGCAGCAACAGTTCGAATGGAACAAGGAGAAACAGAATGGTTTAAGATAAGCAAAGGTGTAAGACAAGGCTGCATACTTTCCCCCTATCTGTTTAATTTATATGCAGAACAAATCATCAGAGAAGCAGGATTGTATGAAGACAACCGAGGTGTGAAGATCGGTGGAAGACTCAACAACCTTCGCTATGCTGATGATACCACATTACTGGCTGAAAGTGAAGATGATCTGAAACATTTGCTTCTCACAATCAAAGAACATAGTCTCAAAATGGGCCTGCACCTTAATGTAAAGAAGACAAAGATCATGACAACTGGCAAAATCAACAGGTTCATCATTGAAGGAGAAGAAATTGAAATTGTGAGCAACTTTAACCTACTTGGATCAACTAAATAAAGAAGCAACAAGCAGTCAAGAAATCTGACGACGCATTGCTCTTGGCAGAATGGCTATGAAAGACCTAGACAAGATTCTCAGGAGCAGCGATGTCTCTCTCCATACAAAGATTTGACTCGTTCAAGCCATGGTATTTTCAATATCATATGGATGTGAAAGCTGGACAGTGAAAAAGATAGAAAGAAAATTGATGCCTTTGAATTATGGTGCTGGTGGTGAATACTGTGTATACCATGGACTGCCCAAAGAATAAACCAGTCAGTACTAGAGGAGATCAAACCTAAGCTTTCTTTAGAAGCTCAAATGACAAGACTTCGACTTTCATACTTTGGACACATCATGCGAAGAGAGAGATCATTAGAGAAAGACGTCATGCTTTTCAAGATAGGTCAACACAAAAGAGGAAGGCCAGCAATGAGATGGATCGATATAACAGCAGCAGCTACGGGCAGTCTGTCAACAATGAGCTGCCAGATGGAAGACCGAACACAATTTAGGACAACTATCCAGAGGGTCGCCATGAGTCGACACCAACTCAACGGCACTTAACAACAACAACAACATCTGCACTCAGACGTGCCTGCTTTTTTTCCCACACATTCCAGATTGCTCTTGGGTGTCCCGTCTAAAATGCCCCTCCACGTGTCTTTTTAAAATAGCTGCATAAGTGGCAGAAGTCGCATCATGAATGCAAACGCAGACGTTTACATGCTCATAAAGTTCGTAAGTATTTGAGTTGATTAAAATATAGTAACATAGTAAATGACGGCAGATAAAGACCAGTATGGTCCATCTGGTCTGCCCAGTAAGATGGCAGGAATAGGTGCACCTGCCACTCTGTGCAGGCCACCCATCCCCATGTCTTTGTTTAGGGGTGAACCCGCTGCTCCGTGTAGGACACCCCTATTTGTTGAGAAATTAGATGGTTCAGTTTATTTTGATTTTATCCTTTTGCTGTAAAGGGATCCACTGTGTCTGTCCCATACCATTTTGAATTCCGTCACTGTGTTTGCCCCCACCACTTTCATCGGGAGGGCATTCCAAGCATCCACCACCCTTTCAGTGAAAAAGTATTTCCTGACATTGCCTTTCAATTTACCACCTTGCAGCTTCATGTTATGCCCTCTAGTTTTACAGCTTCCCCGTCTTTGGAAGAGGTTTGTTTGTTAATTATTTCTCTTTAAGTATTTAAAGGTCTGAATCATAGCTACCCTATCCCTCCTCTCCTCCAAAGTGTACATATTTAGGTCTTCAAGTCTCTTCTCATAAGGCTTCTGACGCAGGCTCCAAATCATTTTGGTCATCTTCCTCTGAACAGTTTCCATTCTTTTTACATCCTTTGCAAGCAATGTTCCCTCTAATTTTCTGTAGGCTGTGTGTGCATAAAATATCAGCTGTGCAGCTTTTGAAGGAAGGTTAAATTTTTGTGCGCCACATAACGACGCTCGGGGTTATATACTTTTTAAAATTTGACTACACGTCAGAATACAGCATGTACACTACATTAATTTTAATCAAATTAAATGAAAATAGACGATTACTAAATGAAGCGGAAAATTTCTAGTAATTACAATCACAACTTTTAAATTTTAAGACATCGGTGTTGTTTTCTATCAGAATCAGAACCATAATTTTTGTGCGCTCACTCGGCAAGGTGTGTGCGCACGCACACAGCTTAGAGGGAACAGTGCTTGCAAGATATAGTCTCCAAAACTGAACACAGTATTCCAAGCGAGGCCTCACCAGTGACTTATACAGTGGCATTAGTACCTCTTCCTTTCTGCTGGTAATTCCTCTTTGTATGCAGCCCAATATCCTCCTGGCTTTTGCCACCGCCTTGTCGCACTGTTTTGCCACCTTGAGATCTACAAAAATAATCACACCAAGGTCTTTCTCCTGATCCGTGCACACCAACCTCTCGCCCCCTATCGCATACATTTCCCTTGGATTTCTGCTACCCAAGTGCATGACACTGCACTTCTTTGTATTAAATCTTAATTGCCAAGCATTAGACCATTCTTCCAGCTTTTGTAGATCTTTCCTCATGTTAACCACTCCCTTGGGGGAGTCCACTCTGTTGCAAATTTTCGTGTCATCTGCAAAAAGACAGACCTTTCCATTCAGTCTTTCAGCAATATCACTCAAATACATTGAACAGTGCCGGGCCCAGGACCAAACCCTGGGGCACCCCGCTAATCACCTTCCTTTCATCCAAGTAAGCTCCACTTACCATCACCTTCTGTCGTTTGTCAGTCAACCAATTTCTGATCCAGTTTACCACCTTGGGACCCATCCCCAAACTACTGAGTTTATTGATAAGCCTCCTATGAGGGACAGTATCAAAGGCTTTGCTGAAATCCAGGTAGATGACATCCATCGCATGCCCCTGATCTAGTTCTCTGGTCACCCAGTCAAAGAACTCAATCAGATTTGTTTGGCAAGATCGTCCTTCAGTAAAATCATGTTGCCTCGGATCTTGCAACCTGTTGGTTTTGAGAAAGTCCACTATTTGCTCTTTCAGAAGCGCCTCCATTACGTTTCCCGTCACCGAGGTAAGGCTCATGGGCCTGTAGTTTGACACTTCTTCCCTGTCACCACTTGTGTAGAGGTACGACATCAGCCATTATCCAGTCCTGAGGAACTTCTCCTGTTTCCAAGGATCTGTTGAAAACATCCTTTTAACGGCCCTGCAAGAACCTCTCTGAGCTCTTTCAGTATCCTGGGTATCCTGGGATGTATCCCATCCGGTCCCATAGCCTTGTCCAGTTTCAGTTTTGCAAGTCGTTCTAACACATCATCTTCTGTGAATGGTGTGGTATCTACTTCATTCCCATTTTTATATTTGGGAGTCACAGGTGGTCCTTCTCCAGGTTTTTCTTTAGTAAAAACAGAGCAGTAGTATTTGTTTAGCAATTTCGCTTTTTCAATGTTACTTTTCACGAGTCCGTTCCCAGCACTTCTGAGTCCTGCAATTCCACCTCTGATCTTCTTACTTTCCCGAATATACCTGAAGAAAGTTTTGTCTCCACACTTAGCATCTTTAGCCATCTTTTCCTCTGCCTTTGATTTTGCTATCCTTATTTCTCTTTTTCTCTCTTTAAGTTTGATCCTGTATTCGTTTCTGTATTCCTCTGTTTGCAAGCTTTTGAATTTTGTGAAAGCTGTGTTTTTTGCCTTTATCTGAGCAGCCACTTCTTTGGAAAACCAAATAGGTTTCCTTCTCCTCTTGTTTTTATTTACTTTTCTTACATATTTATCTGTTGCCCCTTTTATTGCCACCTTTAGTTTAGCCCATTGCAATTCCACTTCCCTTTTCCCCTTGCAGTTCCACTTCCCTTATCCCCTTCCACCCTGCCAACTCCTCCTTTAGGTACTTGGCCATTTTACTGAAGTCAGTGTTTTTGAAATTTAGGACTTTGAGCTTGCTATGATTGGACTGCACTTTGGCTTTTATCTCAAACACCGTGTGATGATCGCTGCTGCTCACAGGGGCACCCACCCAGACATTCAACACTCTATCACTGTTGGTGAGCACTAAATCCAGCGTTGAGCTTTCCCTGGTTGGTTCCATCACCATTTGTCTAAGTAACGCATCTTGGAGAGCATGCACAATTTTTTTGCTTCTTTCCAGATTTGCAGAAGGAGTAATCCAATCCACATCAGGTAAAGTCACCCAATATGATCGCTTCCTCCTTTGTGGCTATCTATAATCAATTCGTTATCTATCTCTTCGATTTTAGTTGGAGGTCTGTAGACTACAGCAGTATGGATGACAGTGCCATCTCCTCTTTTCAAAACAATCCGGAGCACTTCTTCTTTTCCCCATGCATTTCAGTAGCTTTAATATTGCTTTTGACATACAAGGCTACTCCTCCTCCTTTTCCATTTTCTCTATCTCTTCCGAATAGATTATAGCCAGCTATGGCTATATCCCAACCATGCGATTCATTAAACCATGTTTCTGTAATGGCCACAATGTCCAAGTCCATTTCCACAATTAGGGCTTCCAGGTCTGGAACTTTATTGGCTAAGCTTTGAGCATTTGTGCTCATTGCTTTCCAGCATTTAACTGGCTTGTTGTGCATGTTGCACTGATTTTGTTCTGCCCACTTCTTCTCACTTGCTTTTGATGTGTGGTTTAGAAGTGTGGCTGTTTCTGTTGTTATTCTGTTTTTGCAGGGAGTGACGTCCTAAACTTGACCTTCCCCATCCGTCACCCCCTTTTTCTAGTTTAAATGCATATGCACATACTGCCTGAATTTTTCACTTAGGATTCTTTTCCCTGTGACAGAGAGATGTAGTCCATCAGCACAGTATAGTTTCTTGTTGGTCTATCTGTTTGAGGAGTTGTATTTCAGAAACAAGTATAGATTATCTGGAAAAAGGTGTTCTTTGAAGACAAAAGTTGTGGTTTTGTTGCTAGGAAGAGTACATACAGTGTGGCAAGGTACCAGTTATAGAACACACAGCCAAAAGCCCCTGATGAAGGCATAAGCGAAACACGGCCTGTGTCGGGCCTGGCTCTATAAGTAAGAGAGTGTTCTAATAATATATTTCCTTCCTTGCTACCCACGGTTCTTTGACTGGTACTGTTTCTAGCCAGGTCATTTGTACCCAGGTGGATGACGACATCAATTTTGGAGTGCTCACTTTCAGCGCTAAGTACATCAACAATTTGGTTTGTATCCCTGCTAGCTGAAGATCCTGGGAGGCATTTGACTAACTTCTCTCCTTTGAACTGTGTTCCCAAGTTGGTGCCCTTGATGATGGATTCACCAAGTAGTAGTAGTTTTCTGTTCTTTGAGTTTTTCTTCATATTTGGTGCTTTATCATGAGCTTGGGCATTGACTGTCTCATTTAAGGGTCCTTCAGTTTCCATGGATTGGGCATCCTCATTAACCAAAGCAGAGAAGTCATTATGTAGTGATATCTCATGATGTACAGGGTGTTTCTGCATTACAGGACGCAATCTACCAGAGCCCACTGTGATCCATTTGTTCCTGGGATATTTGATTCTCTGTGGGAGCGGTGGTGGACTTTGTTTGATCTTTATCCTAGAAGAGATGTGTTTCATAGCAGCTACTTCTTCCCTTAATAGAGTCAATTATTTATGTATGGCTGCTAACTTGAGGCATATAGGGCAAGCTCTTAGGTTCCAGATGATTCGTCTCAGAATGAAGGCACCACAATTATTGCACTGAATACAAGACATGTGTGGTCCTAGAAGGAGAAGAGAAGGTGGACGTAACACCAAATTAAGAGGATAGATGTCAACATATATGACCACTATATAGGCAATGCAACCCTGGGGTGGGCAGGAACCT
The DNA here is from genome assembly GCA_033557465.1 of Ichthyophis bannanicus. Taxonomy (NCBI): domain Eukaryota; kingdom Metazoa; phylum Chordata; class Amphibia; order Gymnophiona; family Ichthyophiidae; genus Ichthyophis; species Ichthyophis bannanicus. The sequence goes on from CM066033.1 coordinate 786,140,700, forward strand.
AAGTGTCCTTGGCCAGTAGGCCTTACATGAATTGAGGGCACACTTAGATATCTGATTTAAGGGCTACACAAGGAATGTAGGCAGTCAGAATATTCCCAGAAGTGAATGTAAAACCAGCAGTTAAATGCTATATCAGCTACTACATGTCCATGTGCAGACTTATAAGCTCTGCCCATGCGCCACCCATATTTACCGGCAAAGTACGCACCATCATGTCAACGTGTGTACTTCTATGCTGGTCAGAATTTTATAGCAGGCCACACATGTGCAAAAATGGCATTATAAAATTACCCCTACAGCACCTTGTAAAAAGGTTTTCATAACTTTGTACAATTGTCACATTCTGATGTCTAAAAAATACAGTTCAAACCGGCCCACTGCAAATCTGTTGCTACACTGCTGATTCGCTTATTCTTTTATAAAAATTAAAAAAATAAAGAAGAAAAAAAGTCTATCATCCAGCAAAGTGGTACACATAAGAACTGCCATACAGGGTCAGGCCAAAACTCCATCAAGCTCAGTGTCTTGTCTCAAACAGTAGCCAATCCAGGTCACAAGTATCTGGCAGGATCCCAAAGATGATCCATTCCTTCTTGCTTATACCCAAGGATAAGCAGTGGCTTTCCCAAGTTTACATGGACAATAATGGCTTATGGCCTTTTCCTCCAGGAACGTTTTCTAAAATCTTTTCTAAACCCATCTATGCTAACAGCTTTCACTGTGTCCTCTGGCAATTCAAGGCTTCCTAGCAACTCAGAGCAACTGCTGCAAGATACAACTTGCTTCCTGGGTTTCCACTCGCACAGTGGTTCCAGACCTGCTATTGTAATGTTTAATACAGCTTGGATAGCCCGTGGGTTGGAGTTAGTTTTGGGGAGGGAATTTTGGCACTTAGCACTGATTTTCAGCCATAGGTAATGTAGGAAAACAAATCTAACTACTGAAATAGGAGGACTAAATCTAGGTGACCCCATTTGGGCTGCCTAGATTTAGAAAAGTTTGCAGTTGCAAACCTAGGCACCTACGTTTGGCTAAAAATTTGCTGCAACCTAGAGAGCCAAAATTCAGCTGTCTAGATTAAGTGTCCAGTCACTGCTGAAAACTGACCCCAAAAATATTTTAAAATATGTAATAAAATTATTCCTTTTGCATATCGAGCAATATAAAATTGTATGCTAATTTATGTAAATAAGCTGTAAAATCTTAAAAGCTGTGCCATGGAATTTAATATCCTGTGCAACAAAATCTATTTCCAAGCCATCACAGGAAACCAGAGACCATGCCCATAGTTTTCTTGTAAAGATTAGTGCTCTAGATTGCTATTTATAAACTGTACTATCAGACAGACCGCTCTGTGCAATGTACAAAACAGTATACATAAAATTACAGAACATCATCAGCAACCACCCCAAATTCAATCCCACCCCACCTAACCCAATCTCCACTGATTTGAGCGAACTACCCAATTGTTATCCACTAACCCTCCCCCACCCCATCTCCAAACAAAAGAACATAAGAAATTCCATATTGGGTTATACCAAGGTCCATCAAGCCCAGTATCCTGTTTCCAACAGTAGCCAATCCAGGTCACAAGTACCTGGCAGATTCACAAAAAGGTACACAAGTTCTACAATTCTTGTCCCAGGGAAAGCAGTGGGTTTCCCGGTTCCTCTCTAATAAAGCCTGCAAAAACAAAAAAAGTCTCCAATGCTCTTCTAAATGAATGTAAATCATCCAAAAGGCGCAAGTCATGTGGCAATGCATTCCATAAAACCAGCACCTGAGCTGATAAAGCTCTAGTCCGGCGAGACATGCACCTCCACTGTTTATACCAAGGAACCACCAAAAATTGCTCCATCGGAGATCTCAAGGACTGATAAGAAACATACAGAACCACTTCATCTGACAAAAATGCAGGTGCCATCCCATGCAAGCCCTTAAACACCAAAAACAAGGTCTTAAATGCCTCCCAAAATTTCACAGGGAGCCAATGAAGCTCCTTCAGCACAGGGGAAACATGGTTGACTTTATACAGCCCCTTTATCAACTTTGCTGCCACATTCTGCATCAGTTGAAGGCACATTAAATCCTTCTGAGCCACTCCCAGAAACAAGATATTATAATAATCTAACTGGGACTAAATCAAAGCCCGCATCACAGCTCCCAAATGCACCTCCGACAAGTATGGACAGTGTACATCTTGTAGCGCTATAGAAATGTTCAGTAGTAGTAGTAGATGAATCCGGCTCAACAAAAACAACTTCTGAACTATGGAAGAAACATGCGCCACCATCCCCAACCTTTATCCCCAATCACGACATACTGCACATATCTCAGATCCCCGGAATCCTTCTCACCTCCCTCTCTGCAAAAAGCACCAGCTGTATTTTGGCCACATTCACTTTTAATCCAAGGAAACAAAACCAACCCAACAATAAAGACAAATGTTCCCCCACCGCACTATCCAAACCTCCCACTGTATCTGGCAAAGGAATCAAAACTTGCACATCATCTGCATAAACATAAAATAACATATTTGTGGCTCACATAGGTCTACACAATGGGACCAAGAATATATTAAACAAATACAGGGAAAGGATTGACCCCTGAGGGACCCCCATCTCTAATGAAAACAATTCTGACATAGTAACATAGTATATGATGGCAGATAAAGACCAGTATGGTCCATTTAGTCTGCCCAGCAAGGCAGCAAGAATAAGTGCACCTGCTGCTCCGTGCAGGTCACCCCTCCCAATGCCTTTGTTTAGGGGTGTACCTACTGCTCCATGTAGGTCACCCCTTTTTGTTGAGATATACAAGATAGTTATGTTTGTTTTGATTTTATCCTGATCCACTGTGTCTGTCCCATGCCATTTTGAATTCTGTCGCTGTATTTACCCCCACCACTTCTATAGGGAGAGCATTCCAAGTATCCACCACCCTTCCAGTGAAAAAGTATTTCCTGACGTTGCCTTGCAGCTTCATGTTATGCCCTCTAGTTTTACAGAGGGCACCCACTTGTATGGCCAGAAACCGTGAACTCAGGTAGGAACTAAACCAAGATAACACCCACCCCCAATCCCAAAACGGGATAAATAGCAATAAAGAATGCTGCACTATATCAAAAGCAGCTGATACATCTAACAAAAGGACCGACTGGCCCTATCCAACAAAGAATGCACATCATCCACCAGAGACACTAACACAGTCTCCTTGCTTTAATAACGATAAAACCCTGCCTGATGAGAGTCCAAAACTTGGGACTCATCCAAAAATATCGATAGCTGACTGACAACTGTTTTTTCAACCAGTTTACCCAAAAAAGGCAAATTCGGCACTGGCCTATTAGCTAACACCTCCCTATCCATGGATGGACCCTTCAATAGAGGGGTAATGAAAGCCATCTTGTAATCCCTCAGAAAGTATTAATAATCTGACACAAATACCCTTCAACATCCAGGTCCCCCAAACATAGAAGGGGGACAGGACAAGGATCAGACCTACACAGCTTGGGTTTTAAGGAGCCTAATCATGGATGAACCTTGGAAGGGGACATTTGGGCAAATTCTGACCAAGAACAGGAACCTGGTCCTACCAGACCATTCAACCTACTCCAAAACTCTCTCACTGGACTACAAAAAATGGAATTACCTTAGTCTCAGCGGCCAAACAAACCACCTTATCCCAAACACAGCCAACACATCACAAAAAAAGGCGGTTTCCCAGCAGACCCTGAAGGGGATGTCAAAGAATGAACAATATGAAACATCTGAGAATGGGAGAGGGATGTCACAATCTGCCCTTCCCAACATAACCGCTTGACTACATGCAAGCTTGACCGATACTCATTCACTGCCTTCCACCACATGAGCCAAGAATCTGAGTCCTGGAGATTGCCCCAGGCCCGTTCTCAGTGCTGACATATCTGCTTCTTCAAAGAAAGCTCAGGAGTAAACCATGGAACTGGAGTAGCACAATGGCTAGACACCTGCACCCTCCGCACCATAGCAAACATCATTCAACACCCACCAACCCAAATTCCAATGTGCAACCAAATCCAACACCCTCACAGAAGTAGGAGGCCAAGGTAGCAAAGCCACCAGCACCTCAGCAGTGGAAACATCCCTCCTTAACTGCACTTCCTGCCAACTCACCCCTCCAGTACCCCTCAACCCAAACATAAACTTTAAAAAAACACACCTCCTTGATCCGACCAAGGCACCAAAGATTGTTGAAGGCCAAACAAACCTACCTGATCTGTACTACCCTTTAAAAAAACTAAATCCAATGTATGACCCCCAACATGCGTAGGGCCAGCCACATGTTGAACAAAACCCATATCCACCACACCCTCCAGAAATCCTTGCTCAAGCGCTGAAACATAATTCTCATAATGAACATTAAATTCTCCCTTAACCAACAAATTCCCAACCTCAACCATTACCTCCCCATTAAGCAACAGCAAATCCAAGAACAATGAAGCAGTATCAGGGACCCTATACACCACCAGAACCTCCAACCCAGACCCACATTGATGAACGAACACACACTCCACACCCACATCCCTCCATAAGGGAACCTGAGACCACTGCAACCATAAAACAAACAAAACCCCCACCCTCCACCCCAATGACCAAAGAGAAACTCCCTGTGTCATTTCCCTTTGGGTATATATAGTAAGCACCCTCAGAGCTGATAGATGCAAATTCCCTGCTGGGAAGTACCTAGAGGACGATAAAAATAAGCTCCCTATGCATACGTTTCTGGGATGGCCTCAGGACCAACCCAGTCCCCAGCAGAATTTCTTTTCCCCCCACACTGGAAGTAGGGTGTAGAACATTTACAAAGGAAAACTGGCCATCTTGGACATAGTTCTGTGGTTCTTAGAGGTTGTAAAGATACATCTGCTTCTGATTGCTTACAACTGATTTTATAATTTATTGGGGGGATATTCAATGGTAGCAACTAATGTGATTTCAGCAGCTAGATGTTGCCGCTGAAACTTAAACCCGGATATTCAATGCCAGGATCATATCCAGGCCACAACATTGAATATCTGAGTTGCCTGGCTTGCTAGGAAGCTAATTCTGTGGCGAAAGTTAGGCCAGCCTTTGCTGCACCTTACTTTTGTGACTTTGCCATAAGTGGGCAACAGCTCAGTATGACTGCTATCTGGTTATAGCCAGGTGCTGCCCCCGGAACGCCCCAGTGCTAACCAGTTAGGCTTCAGGGTGTGCAGCAGCAGCACCTGGGGATATTCAGCAGCACTAGCTCTGTTAATCCCTTTGAATATCAGGCCCATTCAGGCTCATTCCATCCCAGACGTACAGACCCTCTGTATGTCCAGTTTGAACAACCCTGCGATTCAGCCTGCACGTACAGGAAAAGCCGACTAACTCAGTCAGGGCTTTACAATAGAGCCGCAGCACCATGGTGTCTGGTTGCCATGGCTCTGCGGCTCCGTTGTAAAGCCACGATCCCGGCCGCCAGCTTAACAAAGGCTTCCCCCGATCCAGTCTCCTAAGGCCAGGGTCGAGCTGCGGGGAATGTCCTCAGGCCCCCCTGCCCCATCCGCGCCCCAAGCCTGCCAAAAAAAAGTCCAAGGAAGTTATTCCTCGGAGTACATTTTCTCAACTCCTATCCCTTTTTGTTCACTCTCAGCCTTCGAGCCCCCCCCCCCTTGCTGATTCTCTCATCCCCAGCCCCCTTACTTTTTTCACTATCTTAGCCCTCACCCTTCTTTCACTGCCCCAACCCTCTTGCTGCCTCTCACCCTCATGCCACCTCCATTGCTTCCTCTGTCACACCCCAAACCCTTTGCTCAAACTCCCCTCACTCACCCACCTTACCCTCTCACCCAGCAGGGTAGACAGCAGAGGTGGCAGCCTGAGCCTGGTCCAGACCGTGGCACTGTCACTGGGCCACCAGCCAGTAGGCTACGTTGCTGGTGTAGTCCAAGCTGCACAGGAGTGAGGCTGGGGAGAAGCACATGTGTATCATGGCAGCATGGGGGGTGGTAATGTGGAAAATCAGGACGAGCAGCAGGAGTAAGGTTAAGATACACACCGACAAGCAGCACCGGTGGATGTAAAGGTTGCATGACAGGATGACAGCAGCAGCTATAGCCTAGGATGAGAAGGCTGCCCAGTGACGTGATGATGCACACTACTATCCACAGCTCAGGCTCTGCCTGCAAGGCATACACCATGTTCCCGCTCTTGCCTCTTTTCTGCTTTGCTATAAAGTCCAACCTGCACAATCCCAGCACGGTTTGTGAGACTATGGAGCCTCATGCAGATTGGTCTACTTTTTTGACATCTGCCAGATGTGTGTGACTCTAGGAAAAGGAGAGGCACGCTACTACAAGGTAAAGATGAGCCATGATAGTGGAAGGAGACAACATAGCAAAACAAAAAAGTCTTTATTGGTAAGGTTAAACAAAACTCCTAGGCCTGATTTGGCCAAGTTTCAGTGCTTAAGCCTACATCAGGAGCAGCTTTAAACAAGATCTAGAAGACATATATTATAGTTATCCAATCAGAAACAATAACTGGACTTGGTGCTTACCAATGGTGAAAGTGTTTCTGATGTTATAGTGGGAGATCATTTTGCATCCAGTGGTCACCAGATGTTGTGGTTCAGTATTAGGACTAGGGCTGTTAGAATCCATTCAAAAGCGAGGGTCTTAGACTTTAGGAAAACTAACTTTGCCAAGATGGGCCAATACCTCAGGGAGACATTAGCGGGATGGGAACAGCTGGGGGATGTAGAAAAACAGTGGGCAAAACTGAAAGGGGATATTTTAAGGGAAAACAAACTTTTTGTTAAAATGGTAAATAAAGGTAAAAGGAAAAGAAGACCGCTATGGCTTTCGAAGAAGTAGCTGAAAAGGTGACGAAAAAGAGGGAGGCCTTCATGGAATACAAGAGATCACAGAGAGAGGAAGACAGGCATCTATATTTGGAAAAACTTAGAGAAGCTAGCAAAGTAGTCAGGAAAGCAAAGATTCAAAAAAAAAAAGAGGAGGAAATAGCCAATGCAATAAAATGGGGGGATAAAACATTTTTCAGATATGTTAATGAGAAGAGGAAGGGCAAAAGTGGTATTGTCAGAGTCAAGGGTGAAGGGGAGGAATAGGTAGAAGCTGATGAGGATAAAGTGGAATTGCTTAACAAATATTTCTTTTCTGTGTTCACAGATGAAGAACCAGGAACAGGACCTCAAAAAATACCCACAAGCATGAACAGAAATGAGGGGTATCTTGAACAATTTTCAGAAGACTGTATTCTTGAGAAACTAGCTAAAATTAAAGTAGACAAAAGCGATGGGACCAGATGGAATACACCCTAGAATACTGAGGGAACTTGGGGACGTTCTAGCAGCTCCACTGACTGACCTTTTCAATGCCTCATTGGAGTCGGGAGTGGTGCCAAAGGACTGGAGAGAGGCTCATGTAGTGACTTTACACAAAAGCGGAAGTAAGGATGTGGTTGAAAACTACAGGCCGGTTAGTTTAACTTCGGTAGTGAGTAAATTATTGGAAACGCTGCTGAAAGAGAAAATAGTGAGGTTTCTGGAGCCCAGCGGATTACAGGATCCGAGGCAGCATGGATTCACCAGAGGCAGGTCTTGTCAGACAAATCTGATTGATTTCTTTGACTGGGTGACTAGGGAGTTGGACCGAGGGAGAGCCCTAGATGTGGTGTATTTAGATTTCAGTAAAGTCTTTGACACCGTTCCTCACAGGCGACTTATAAACAAACTGAGTACCCTAGGTGGACCCTAAAGTTACTGCTTGGGTTAGAAATTGGTTGAGTGGGAGGCAAGAGTACAGGTAAACAGAGCTCACTCTGAGGAGAAGGAAGTTACCAGTTTTGTGCCCCAGGGATCTGTCCTTGGTCCAGTTCTTTTCAACATATTTGTTAGTGATATAGCGGAAGGGCTGTCGGGTAAGGTTTGCCTCTTTGCGGATGATACCAAAATCTGCAATAGAGTAGACACTCAGGAAGGTGTAGAATATGAGGAAGGATCTAGCTAAGCTTGAAGAATGGTCTAGAATTTGGCAGCTGGGATTTAATGTTAAAAAATGCAAGGTCATGCATTTGGGCTGCAGCAGTCCAAGGGAGCAATATAGTATAGGGGGTGAAGTACTTTTGTCCACTAAAGAAGAGTGAGAACTCAGTGTGGTTGTGTCTGATGATCTTAAAATAGCTAAACAGCTAGAAAAGGCGACAGCAAAAGCAAGAAGGATGCTTGGGTGCATAGGGAGAGGAATGCCCAGCAGAAAAAAAGGAGGTGATAGTGCCTCTGTATAAGTTTTTGGTGCAACCTCATGTGGAGTATAGTGTGCAATTCTGGAGACCGCACCTTCAAAAGGATGTGAACAGGATGGAGTCGGTGCAGAGGGTGGCTACTAAAATGGTTAGTGGTCTTCATTATAAAGCATATGAGGACAGACTTAAGGATCTTAATATGTACACCTTAGAGGAAAGGTGGGGTAGAGGTGATATGATTGAGACCTCCATGGCATAAATGCACAGGGGGAGAGCCTGTTTTGACTGAAAGCAAGCTCTGCTACAAGGGGACATGGAATGAGGGTGAAAGGGGATAGATTCAGGAGTGATATGCTGAAATATTTCTTTACGGAAAGAGTGGTGGATCCGTGGAAAAGTCTCCCAGTGGAGGTGGTAGAAATGAGGACAGCAACTGAATTCAAAAAAGCATGGGACAAACACAGAGGATCTCTAAAGGAAATATGGGGACTGTTGTAGTTGTAGATATGGAAGGACAGACTAGATAGGCCATGTGGTCTTTTTCTGTCATCATTTTTCTATGTTTCTAGCTATTAACATAATACTACTACTAATAACTTTTAAAACTATATAAAAGTATTTAAAGGTACAATAGCTACTATAAATGACAAAACACAGGGCATATCTTACACCCAACTAGCCAGATCATATAAAACTGTGTGCAGAAACAAGGATTATAAACTGCATTTCTAGTTAAAATGTAGAAACAAGCATGCCAATATATATCATAGAAGCATTAGAAAAGATTAGAAAGGATTACATTATATGAGACAAATGACCCCTTTACATTATCTGATCAAAACATGTTACTAAAAGTACCCAGATTATAGTAGAAAAATGAAGCAAAAATACTAAAATTCAATAAATATCTTATGCTTTTTACATTAACTACATAAAAAGGTACCTTGTTTAGAGATAAAGACAAACTCATACTTAGCAGCGGCCCATATTTAAAATAAAATCAATCATTAAGAAAGGATTGAATGGATAGCAAGAATAAAGGCAGTTACTGCACCAGCACAGCCTGAGATCGAAGTGCAGGTGATGGTACATACCTGATTACATACCACTAATTATAACTGGGGCCAATACTATGCAAGATTTTGAAAAACAAAACGTAACAAGCTGATTCTCAGGTGAACCAAAAGCCAGTGCAGTACAATTAATAACAGTGTAGCTCACTCCCAACTATTTTCCATAAAATGAGTTTAGCAGCTGCGTTCTGCAATAGCTGTAGTCTGACAACATATTTTGGTAATCCCATATATGAAAGGTTGCAGTAATTTCAATGTGAGCGAGAAATTTCCTAAGTGATCTTTCTCAGATCACCTTCCTTTATGAAGCTTCTAGCCACCCAAATTATTTTCTTAGAAGATGGCCAGAGTTTGGTCTTCTAGGGAGAAAGAAGGCCTTTACATTTTCTTGCAAGTGGAATTTTTAATCCACTTGTCTCCAGTGAATTAAATGGGGCAAACTGCATGTTACTGCCTATCCAAAGTAACGCAGCCTTTACAAACTGAAGCGTTAACAAATTGTCATCTTTCATCAAAACACTAACAGCCTCATAACAATTAACCACGTTCCGAGTCATAGACTACCTTGATTCTACAGCTGGCAAAAAAAACTGAGTTGTGTGTATTTGGAAAGCAATTAATCCCATGATTTCTAATTATGGTTCCCGAATCATGAACAGATATATTAAACAGGATAGGTGAAAGTGAGGATCCCTGATGGATCCTACAAGTCATCTCCCACTCATTGGAGAGCTCTCCTCAAACTTAGGTTTAAGTGAAGAATGAGTTTAAAAAGATGATAACCATTCCAGGACATGACTTTTACATAAGAACATAAGATATGCCATACTGGGTCAGACCGAGGTCCATCAAGCCCAGTTTCCTGTTTCCAACAGTGGCCAATCTAGGTCATACGTACCTAGCAGTTTCCCCAAAAGACACAGGTTCCACAATGCTTGTATTGGGTCAAGCAGTGATATCCCGGGTCCCTTTTTAATAATGGTTTATGGACCTTTCCTCCAGGAATTTGTCCAAACCTTTTTTAAACCCAGCTACACCTGGATTCAGCAGAAAGATCTAACTGCATTACTAGACTCTTCCAGCCTTTATCTAATCAGAGATAAAGTTACTCCAAGAGTCCGCCAGTAATGTCTCAGTACTGAAAGGTTTTCAAAACCCTGACCAGGAAACATCTAACAAATTCAACAGTTGCAAATATTGTTTAAGCTGAGAAGTCACAGCAGCTCCTAATAGCTTTGCCAAAAACAGCAGACTAGCTGTGTGTCTGTAGCTATTACTCAGATTCATGTCTAACGAATATAATTTCAGAAGGGGTTTAAGCATAATTACTTTCAAGGAGGAGGGATATAGCACAATCTGTAAAGATACCTCCATAAATCCTAACAACTAGTGAATCATAGCTCCCATGGAATTTAGTAATAAACACTGTAGTTGGACGAGTAAGGGCCAGTCTTGCAACATACACGTGCATTTACATGTGAAAGCGCCGAGTCTTACAAAACTACCTGTACAAGAGGAGCCAGCTAAGAAGTCGGGTGGAAATCTTTTTGAAATTATTTTTCAGGTGGTTTTAGACAGAGAGATAAACACAAAGGGCTCCTCAATCACTGGTGGAGACCCCAGTTCCATCTCAACAGGTAGCTGACACTTACGCCCGCCTCAGAGCAGGCATAAATGCCAATGGGGCAATTCTTTTTTAAATATATGTGTATTCCCATTGTAAAATGAGACTACATACATGCCTCCTTTGAATCTGTTCATCCCAAGGCAATACTGCATGTAAATAGCGGCATTCAAAAGTTTGCATTTAGACATGTATGCAATCTGAGTAGAGGAGTAGCCTAGCAGTGGGAGCACTTCAGTTCCCACCAGCACTCCTTGTGGTCTTGGGCAAGTCACTTAGCCCTCCATTGCCTTGAAAGAAAGGCCTGGCAATCTACTTCCAGTCACACTGCCAAGAAAACCCAGGAGCTGCTGGGTCACCAGGAGTCAGCATTGACTCAAAGGCACACATAGCATTGCATGTACGCAATCTACATAGCAGCATGCCATGGATCGCCCCTGTGCCCTTTTGTTTTATGGTTTCTTTTTAAATTCATTGGTCCTATTTTTCATTTTACTTTGGGCTATTCTTAATTGAATGCCTCAGTTTATTGCATCCCATCATCGCTAAGTCATCTCGTTTTTACTTCTTATTTTATTTTTGACCACATGGCTCCCCCTGGTGGCTTTTTATTTACAAATTTATAATTTTATTTATATCTTTACACCTCTATTCATATTGCGAACACGCATAATTTATTTTATCTTATTAGTACTTTCAAATTTGACATGTGTATTCTGTCAACTTTGCATTCCATGTCTGTAAGTCAGGCTACATTTACCATTGGTATTACAGAAACATAGACAGGAAACCTTGACACTAATCCTTTTTCAAAATCTGATTTCATTTTCGTTGTGATCACACTCACAGGAATATAGTTATAACTTGATATCATGCCTCAGGTTTACATATGTTGTGCATTTCATTGCAGGTAACTGCATAGGTCTGTAAAAGTTATGAATGCATGATAGTTTCTTTTTACCGCTACAATGCAGGTTTTAGCATTATAATGAAAAACACATAATTAGGGGTTTTAGACAGTAAGGAAGTCATTCTGAACTCCGTTTAGAGGGTCTGGAGTCTGATTTGAATGTCCAGATCCGCTAAACAGCCGGGCAGCCTGCCTGGGACAGAGCTCCCCATACGAACAGGTGATTTGTACAGAGAGCTCTGTTCGTGGGAGGGATAGGGCATGATAGAGGCAGGGCAAGGACAGGCGGTGGGCAGAGAGCGACCCCAGATGCACAGGGCTGATTCTGAGGTTGGCCCTGTATGTCTGGGATCGGCCATGGAGATGGGGGACTTATTCCACCTCAGACATGAGAAAAGTCCCTCTTGACATCAGGAGACTGCGGCACCAGGCAGAGACAGAAGGTGAGGGGTGCAGGGGGAATCCTGCAGCCCAACCCTGGCCATGGGAGGCTAGATCGGGGGTCAGACTGTGGGGAAAAAAAAGATGGTGTCACTGTCGGTTGGGGATCACGGCTCCAGAATGGAGCCACAGTGCCATGGCAACGGGACACCATGGCACTACAGCTCCATTCAGGAGTTGGCTGAGTTAGCTGAGTACGTGGGCTGGGCGTGCGGCTGATCAGAATCAGAGCCTGGCCTGCACATCCAGGCCATAGACCCGAATCTGATCCCATGGGCACATCTAGCCCCCACAGGATCAGAATCAGGTCTAGCTCTGTACGCCCTGATTCTGATCGGCCGTACAGGGGTTGGACAGCCAGTACGGAATCGGCCTATAACTGTTTAACTTATCATCATAGCTTCAAATTCATGTACACTGTGGGTTTTCAATGCGGGTCACTGCAGAAGCTTTTAAAAAAGTTACAAATACACGATTGTTCCCCCCTTTTTTCCCTCTAATTGTGGGCTTCAGCATTATACAGAGAAGCAGACAATAAGAGTTCCAAACAGTCAGAACCATAGAGCCAGTTTCTCTTGCAATTTCTTTATAGTTAGTTTATATACAGACACACTCATACTCACTGGTTTTTACTTCCACACACTATACGGCTCCTCTGCAAGCCCCCCTTGCCCTCCTTAAATTTACAATTACAGGTTTGCCTGCCCTTTCAGACAATTTTGGCACGAAAAGCCTTTTACAAGTAAAGACACTTCCATCTGCGTCCTCTTACTTGTGCACCGTGAAGATCGATGTAATACTGAGTATTCACCAGCTAGATAGGCATATTGATTCATTTGATATGACGCTTTGCGTTTTTATACATATTTACCTGCTAGTCATTTTCACACTATAGTACAAGTATGGTTAGTCGGCACCTTTATGTGCTCCCAGGTAATGATAAAGAGTCTGTCCTTTTAGTTTCATACCCCTCACCATCTCTTCAGGTCCATTCACATCAACCGCCTAGCTCTCCCCACAATCTCTCAGACCCACCTAGAACAAATCCAGAAATCTGCTGTTTTCTATCTGGGCCCTGCATTGTGGAACTCTCTGCCTCCTACCCTGCGCACTGAAACCTCCTTCCCAAAGTTGGTAGCATTACTAAAAACTCACCTTTTTCTTACTGCATTTGATCTCCCTCATCCTAATATTCAGCAGGACATCCCTAGCCCCTCCCTCTCTCCTAGCCCTGACACGTTTCTCCTCTTCTGCAACTGCCCACCTTCTGTCCCTCTCTTCTTCCTTCTCTATACTGTCCTGTCGCAACTCTGGCTTTCCTTTCCATCTTTCCCACAGCCTACTATTGTAAACTGCTCTGATGGGCCGCCTGGGCGCTACATCAAATGCTGAATAAAGATAAAGATATTAATGTAACACACAAGCTAGAAAGGAGCGTACGGGTTCACACCTGGAGTGTGCTGCTTTTAAATAGCCCAATGGTTACGATCATAATCACATTGATGCACAGCTCATTTGATGAATTTTATTATGGTTTTTGCTACTTTATTTCCTTTAGAAACATAACAGAAAAAGACCACATGGCCTTCCATATCAACCACTACAACAGTCCCTTTTTTTCCTTTAATGATCCTCTGTTTGTCCCATGCTTCTTTGAATTCAGATACTGTCCTCATCTCTAACACTTCCACTGGGAGACTATTCCACAGATCCACCACTGTTTCCATAAAGAAATATTTCCGCATATCACTCCTGAATCTATCCTCTTTCGCCCTCATCCCATGTCCCCTCGTAGCAGAACTTGCTTTCAATCGAAAGAGGCTCTCTTCCTGTGCATTTATGCCACAGAGGTATTTAAACGTTTCAATCATATCACCTCTATCCCGCCTTTCCTCTCTAAGGTGTACATATTAAGATCCTTAAGTCTGTCCTCATATGCTTTATAATGAAGACCACTAACCATTTTAGTAGCCATCCTCTGCACCGACTCCAGCCTGTTCATATCCTTTTGAAGGTGTGGTCTCCAGAATTGCACACAATACTCCAAATGAGGTCGCACCAAAGACTTATACAGAGGCACTATCACCTCCTTTCTTCTGCTGGGCATTCCTCTCCCTATGCGCCCAAGCATCCTTCTAGCTTTTGTTGTCACCCTTTCTATCTGTTTAGCTATTTTAAGATCATCAGACACAATCACACCTAGGTCCCTCTCTTCTTTAGTGGACAAAAGTACTTCACCCCCTATACTATATTGCTCCCTTGGATTGCTGCAGCCCAAATGCATGACCCTACATTTTTTAACATTAAATCTCAGCTGCCAAATTCTAGACCAAGCTTAGCTAGATCCCTCCTCATGTTATCTACACCTTCCTGGGCATCTACTCTATTGCAGATTTTGGTATCATCCGCAAAGAGGCAAACCTTACCCAACAGCCCTTCTGCTATATCACTAACAAAGATGTTAAAAAGAATCAGACCACAGAAATGTCTGTTCCACAACATACATACACACTACAACAAGGAAAGCTGTTGGTCTCACACATTGAATATAGACTGCCATAATATCAGACCTGCACCCTATTTGCTGTTCTTCTCTTAGACCCTTTGCACATGTTAAATAATAAAGGTCTCCATGAATTTATTTCTTAGGTTGTGAATTGAGAATTTACGAGTTATAGTCCAGGTGTTTATTACAAAGTGAGTACATAAGTATATTAGAGTACTCTCTCCTGCTGTCTGTTCTATAGTTCCTCCTCATTTGTTAATTTGAGATGCACAATTTAGTTATTTTATTCTTCTTTTTACAGAGTCTTTGACCTCATTGCTTGTATATTTATTTATTTATTTAATTAAATGTTTTTATATACCGCCCCTTCCAGTGATCAGGGGCGGTTTACAATGAACAGAACTCGTTTTTAAAGAATATAGAACATATCAAACTATATTACAAGGTACTATTCTGATTGATCTAGTGTTAAGGAGGGCTACTTTTAAAGTGTGTTTAGTATTGATAGGAGAGTGATTCGTGTGGGCACATGTAGAAGAGAGGTATATTAGTCTACAAGCGTGGTGTGTGTGGAGGAATGATGGGAGTTTGTTGTGAGTAAAGGGATAGATATTTCTAGGACGATATGGAATTATTGGAATGTGGTGGGTATGGAATTGGAATTGGAGAGCAATGGATAATGGAGCAAAGAGTACAAGGAGGATCCGCATGAAAGAAAGCTTCATGGTTGTGCTTAGCAGCAGTTCTACGCTCACAATACAGAGTATCTATACTTTACTGAGTATAACCGCAAGGTACAGAGGAAGATTTGATAAGCAATGTATCAATAAGCTACTTTTCAGAATTACTGCATGTGGAATAGTTAGAGCAATGTATCACGATACAAGATGATAGTTTGAGTAGCCTAATGGTGGGCTAAGCAGCAAATCAGATACCAATGGCTTAAAAGCAGGGAGATAAGGGAAGGCATTAAGGTGGGAGGGGAGAGATAAGACAAACTTATATCACAGAGAATAGAAAGAGGATTATACTCTTGGGGTTGACTTGCCTTTCAAGGCTACAGTATAATATAAGACAGAAGATCCATGCAAGAGTCTTGAGTGAAGGCAGCCTGGAGGCAGTTAGTTTACTTCTGTGACAGAGGCAACGCCAAGTAGTAGACACATGGGATTCAGCATTGTGTGTTCAAGGAGATCAGCTGATAATTATTGGGATTGTGTAGTAATTTCGGTGATGACAGAAACCCAGAAACTTACAGCTTTGTAGTATCAGATGATGGGAATTTCATGGCCGATTGTTGTTTTGTGAGTAGAGTCCCCGCCCGCGTTCCCCACCTAAGGGTCATGCCAAAGGGCCTTCTGGCAAGGCCCTCATACGCGGGAGCACCAGGCACGGGTGTGCCCGCAGCACGCTGCTTTTTAAAGGCTCCTTTAGCAGCTGAGTGAAGATGCTTGTGAGGCGGAGCTGAGCTACCACATGCAGCAGCAGGGTTTCCCTTGGAGGAGAGGCTGCAGTTGGAAACAGGCTAGGAACCGGAGATCAGGCACACTGTAGATGAGAAGGCTTGGAATTAAAAATCAGTCTCACCTCTTTGGAAGCAAAGGATTTCACTTTTGCAGGATGGATGCTGGTGCACTCTGTACTGCTCCCTCGGGGGAGTGGATGTTAGGCACGTCCCCAGCAGTGTTTTATTTCACTTATTCTTGGTTATATTTGGTTATATTAGTTACTATGGTTTTATGGTCTCAGTATGCTCCTATCTTACTTTTTATGCCCACATTTGCTATTCATTATTTATCATTATCAAGAATGATTATGTCTACTTGTCATTTTTATTATTTGATTGCCTTACGCTACGACTTTTTATGTTATTTAATACGGGTATTATGTGTTTTTAAATGGTAATAATTTTATTTTTAATTGTGTTCCAATTTTAACAGTGTTTATTATTGATATTTATTTATTATGTCTCTTTGAGGCTTTTGACCCCCTAATGAATTCTTAGCCAAATCGCATAAGGGTTCCTCACCAATAAAGCTTTTAGACACCAGCTGCTGTTACACCTCATTCCTTGATGTGTTTCTCTGTTGACTGCAAGAGTATATGCTCTTGGACAGCACTGCAATCTACTGTACATAGAAACATGATGTCCAAAAAAGACCACATGGCTTAGATTTGAAAAGGGACAGAGAAGGCGCCTCATGTACAGATTCAGGTAGTTTGTTCCAGGCATAAGGAGCAGCAAGGTGAAAAGAGCGAAGTCTGGAGTTAGCAATAGAAGAGAAAGGCACAGATAGAAGCAATTTGCCAAAAGAGCAGAGTTCCCGAGGAGGGGTGTAAGGAGAGATACGAGGAAAGGTAGTGAGGAGCTGCAGAGTGAATGCACTTATAGGTCAGCAGGAGAAGTTTGAACTGGATGCAGAAACAGATAGGAAGCCAATGAAGAGACTTGAGAAGGGGGGGGGGGGGGTAATATGAGCATGACGAGGCTGGCAGAAGATTAGCCGTGCAGCAGAGTGTTGAACAGATTGAAGAGGAGAGAACTGATTCAGCGGGAGACCAGCAAGGAGTAGGTTACAATAGTCAAGACAGGAGGTGATTAAGAAGTGGATAAGTGGAGTGGAGGAGTATCCTAATGGTTAGAGCACTGGCTTAGGAACCCAGAGACCAGGGTTCAATTCCCACTAGCACTCCTTGTGGCCTTGGGCAAGTCACTTAACCCTCCATTTCCTCAGAAAAATCCAAGTTATCAATATCCCTGTTTAATGTTACAGACAAGATGAAACATCACACAGACACCCTGAAACGTTCCTTAAACAAGCCACACGACCTCTTCAACCTGGTCAAGACTCTTGCCAAGGAACCGACCCCGGAGCACCCAGGAATTATAGACCCGCAGGATTATGCCGTCTTCATGCAATCGAAACTATGCAAGACCGACAAATTGATGATACCGGACCCCTCTGATTCTCAAGCATGCTCAGCGTATCTAACTACCTTTACCACACCATCTAAGAGAACTATTGAAGAAACCATCGCTACCCTAAATACTTCCACCGCTTTCTCAGACCCATGTCCAGCATTCTGGATAAAAGATCTGCGATCCGACCTTGCACCTATCTTATCTAAAATGATAGAACTATCTTTTAGCACCGGGTCTTTCCCATCCACGCTCAAACAGACCTCCGTTAGACCACTACTTAAGGACACCAAATTAGACCCTCAAAAGGTCAAGTCCTACAGACCCATATCCAGCATCCCGATGCTCGCTAAAATCATTGAAAAGATAGTCTACAGGCAGCTACAAGATCATGTGGACACCAATGCACCTCTAGATTCATCACAACACGGATTCAGAGAGTCACACGGAGTGGAAACACTACTCTCTACTCTTTTCAACACCATAATCTCAGGCATTGACAACTCACGCTCAGGTTTCGCACTCATCTTTTTAGATATAGCGGCAGCCTTCGACTCAGTCTGCCACGAGATTCTCCTGAGTCGGCTAAGAGAAAAAGGCATCACCGAAACAGCTTTGGAGTGGTGCAGGTCTTACCTGTCTGGAAGATGGCAACAAGTCCAAGCAAATGGAACATCCGAGCCATTCCTACAAAGTCAAGGAGTCCCTCAAGGATCATCCCTATCATCACTTATGTTTAACATCTACATCCAACCCATTTGTAACATCATTAGATCGTTCAACGTGAGTTGCATGATATACGCAGACGACGTCCTACTGTACCTGCCAATATCCCTGACCTACCCAGACCTCACCCCACTAATTAATTGTTTCAACGCAATATCCGAATGGCTCCTCTCCCAAAATCTACGCATCCAACATAAGAAAACAGAGGTCCTGTTTATATCCAGAAATCCTGAGTTCACACCACCTAGCCACCTGACAGTGGACAACGCCGAGTTGCAAGTAAAATCAGCTATACGGTACCTCGGAGTTACATTGGATCAGAACCTCAACATGAAGCAGCACATAGCCAAAACAGTAAGAGCGATCTACTTCAAGATCAGATCCCTCAGACACATACGCCCCCTACTCGATCCGAGCGACTTCCGCACCGTATATCAAGCCCTCATCATCCCTCATTTTGATTATGCAAACGCCATCTTACAAGGACTACCTCAAGCAACCTTACATCCCTTACAACTCGCCATGAACAGTGCTGCGCGAATCCTCTTCGGAGCACCAAGGAGAGAGCACATCACACCCCTCCTGAAGCAGCTACACTGGCTCCCCATTCCAGCTAGGATTAGATTCAAGAGCTTAGTGATGACATTCAAGGCCATCAAGGGGCTCTCCTCTTCTTCACTATGTGACCTCATTCAACCACCCACTACCACCAGGCTAAGAAGAACCTCAGTAGCCAACATGCTAGCAATACCGAGAGACATGACAAAATGCTCCAAAACAACCTCAAACAGAGCCTTTAGTCTAAGCGCCCCAAGCCTCTGGAACTCCCTACCACCAAACATCAGAGCCATCCCCAACCTGAGCCAGTTCAGGAAGGCCTTAAAACACCTCCTCTTTATTGAATACCTCACAGACTCCACTGAACCCCAACCTCCATGAATGATCAAAGCACAATATCCCCATCTCACATGTACATAGTTATCTATTCAAATTTCCACACATGTAGATAGTTTCCCCTGTTATCCAAGTTGATTGCTCCTGTTCTTTGTAATGACCAGACTCTTGTTTGTCGGATACTGTTTGTTTTATGTAAACCGCGCTGATCGCAAATAGTGCGGTATAGAAGAAATGTAAATAAATAAATAAATAATGTACACTACAATGTAAACTGCTTTGATTGAAATGATAAAGCAGTATATAAAATAAGTATGTTCAGAAAAGAATGGGCAGATTTTGTTGTTGATATAAAGAAACAGCAGGTCTTAGCTATCAGATGGATGTGTGTGGAGAAGGAGAGAGAGGAGTCAAAGATGACCCCAAGGTTGCGAGCCAAGGAAACAAGGATGAGTACAGCGTTATCCACAGAGACTGAGAAAGGAGGAAGAGAGGACGTTTTAGGGGGGGAAAATAAGAAGCTCAATTTTGGCCGTATTCATTTTCAAGCAGCAGTGAGACACCGAAGCAGCAATGTCAGAAAGGCAGGCAGAGATCCAGGTCTGGAATGAGAGAGATTTCAGGTGTAGAGAGGTAGATCTGGAAGTCATCAGCATAAAGATGGTACTGAAAGCCATGGGAAGAGATGAGCGCACCAAGGGACTGGGTATATGTAGAGAGAAAAGGAGCGGACCCAAGACAGATCCTTGGGGTACACCAACCGAGAGCGGAATAGCAGCAGCGGAGGATCCACCAGAACAAACACTGAAAGAGCAATGGGAGAAATAAGAGGAGAACCAAGATAGTACAGAGCCCTTAAAACCAAGCAAAGATAGGGCATCAAGGAGAAGGTTGTGGTCAACAGTGTCAAAAGTAGCAGAGAAGTCAAGAAGGATGAGGACTGAGTAAAGGCTTCAAGATGTTATTTACATACTTCTTTACTTTGATCTGTGAAATTAAAAATCTTAAATTTGTATCCATTTGCTTTTTGCAGTGTTTCTAGTGGCAATTTTCCACTTTTTGGCAGATTCTCTTTGATTTAAAATAAGGTTTGTCACATATAAATAGCAGTATATTAGCTCCTCTTTATCTGCAGAAGTCCACTTAACTGTAGTTAATCCTCTTACGTTTTTCATTAATTTCTGTGGTTTATCTCCTGCCACAGTGGGTGAATTAACAGGCTCATCATGGCCTTTATCTGTGGCAGGGATGTTGTTATCTACATCTGCAGTGCTTGCATTATTGCAACCACCATTGTGAGCCCTAGTGCGTAAACTACAGGTGGTCACCTTTTTATCTTGAGCAACATATGGTCAGTATGTATTTTTCTTTTTCGTTCCTACCATACTTCAATTGTAGTGTCGCCTTGCTGAGATTTTGTCTAGATGTTATACAACGGGATCACCACATGAAGGAACTCAGCAAGACTTGAGGAAGGACTTTGTTCTCGCCCTCTAAGGGATGCACATCAATTCCTCAAAAATTGTTAGTGAGGAGGACTTGGAAATGGTGGAGGAATTTGTAAAAACTCCCTACACAGATCTCACCCATGCTGGCAATCTTGGGAAACCTGGAGCTCCTGCTGGGAATGGGCCCTTGCAGATTTCAGCTGTGGGCAACTCAGGGATGCAAACATTTGGAGGACCTGATTCAGTTAGAGGAGAAAGGATTTCCAACAACAATGGGCACACATTGCATCAATGTTCCCCCTAATTTTCTGTAGGCTGTGTGCGCATAAAATATCAGCTGTGCAGCTTTTGAAGGAAGGTTAAATTTTTGTGCGCCACATAACGACACTCGAGTTATATACTTTAAAATTTGACTACACGTCAGAATACAGTATGTACACCACAATGATTGCACTAGAAAATATTGTAGAACTTGTGAAAACCATAAATACACAACTTTTCAATTTTAAGAACGTCTGTGTTGTTTTCTATCAGAATCAGAACCGTAATTTTTGTGCGCTCTGTTGTAAAGTATGTGCGCTCACTCGGTGAGGTGTGTGCGCGCGCACACGCGCACAGCTTAGAGGGAACAGTGCATTGCATTATTTATTTATTTATTTAACAATCATCATTTATATACCGCATCTTCCAGAGATCAGTTGCGGTTTACAATAAACAATAGTCAACAAAGCAGGAGCTTGGTTTTACATGGAACATTTTGAAGCAGTAAACAATATATCAACTAAAATCATATGTTAATACAAAACAAAACAGAACCAAACAAAACAAACTATATACAATTACAAGTTAGTGGGCAATTTAGAATTGAAACGCAGTACATTTTAGCTCGGTATATTATCTGTTAAGTTGTTGGAATTAGTTTGACTCAGTCAGGTATCTTTTTAGCCTTTATCTGAGTTGATCGGGGGATTATCTGTGTTGCTGTAGTGCATGGAAAATAGATAGGTTTTCAGTTTTTTACGGAATTCCATAATGTCGGTTAAATTCCGTAGGTCCTCTGGGAGGGAATTCCAAATGGATGGGGCTGCATGTGAAAAGGCTCTGTTATTAGTTAATTTATTTGCTTTTATGAAATCATTAGGAGTCCTTAGTTTGTTTGATTGTCCTTTTCTGTGAGTAGCTTTTTGTGATTCTTTGCTAATTAGTTTACTTAGTGTGATTGGAGCCATGTCATTTAAAGTTTTGAATACAGTTATTGTTGTTTTATAAATTATCCTGCTTTGTATTGGTAACCAGTGCAGGGATGCTAGTATTGGTGTGTTGGAATGAGTTTACTTTCATTATGATCCTAGCAGCTGCGTTTTGTGCTAGTTGGATTCTTTTAATATTTTGTTTCGTTGTACCTAATAGAATTAGGTTGGCAAAATCGAAGTGAGGGGTTATGGTAGCCTGTATTATATTAATGAAATCTTGTAAGTGTACTAGAGGGTGTAGTTTAAGAATTTTGAGTTTGAAATAAATTTTCTTTATAGTATTTCTGATGTGGGTATTCATTGTAAGGTGTGTGTCTAGAACAACAACTAAGTATCTTATTTCATTTTTTATTTTAATTTCATGGTTTTGTATTGTTATGTGGGTTGGGGGAATATATGATTGTTTTTTTGTTACAATTAGTACTTCAGTTTTTGAATGATTTATGTGGAGGTTTTGTGCATTTAGCCAAGTTGTGATTTCATTGAAGCAGTCTGATAGAAGTTGTATCGGTAAATTAGGGATCGTGAATGGGATGTACATCATAATATCGTCTGCATATAGATGATAGTGTACTCCAAATTTTTTAAAAATATTGCAGACCGGTTTTATGTATATGTTAAATAGGAGGGCTGATAACACAGAGCCTTGTGGGAGACCAGTTTCTTGTTTATATATAGTGGATGTTTGATTGCCTATTCTTACATTTTGCGTTCTGTTATCTAAATATGAGGTGAACCATTTATGTACCGTGGAATTTATGCCTATTTGTCTCAGGTTGTTAAGCATTATAGTGTGATGTACACTATCAAATGCTGCTGATATATCGATAAATAATAGGATAAATGCTTGTTTATGATTGTCAATACCTCTCAGAAGCACATCAGTTAAAACTGTTGAGTGTTTCCACTCCATGGCGAGGCCTAAATCCATATTGGTGCTCATCAAGTGGGTAGGAGGAGTCTAGATATTCCTGTGTCTGAATTTGTACAACTTTTTCAATTATTTTAGCCAAAAAAGGGATACTTGATATGGGTCTATACGATTTTGGTGATGTTTTGCCGAGTGTACCATTCTTGAAAATTGGGCGGATTTGTGCATGTTTGAGTGTAGGTGGGAGGTAACCTTGAAGTAACGAGAGGTTAACTATAGGGAGAATGTACGATATTAGTATTGGAAGTGTGTTTTTTTATCCATGTTACTGGGCATGGATCAAGGAAGGAGGTTGTGGTGTTGAGATTAGAGATGATCTTCTTCAGTGAATCTTTAGTTATAGGGTGAAAGTCTGACCATTCATCTGAACAATAATGAGCTATATTGATAGTGTCTGTAGTCATTAGTGGTTGTTTTGATTTGTTTTGATAGTGATTGGCTAAGGTTTGTACCGATGTCAGTAATTTCATTGCTGGATGTTTGTGGGTTATTAGTTAGATTTCTAACAATGGAGAATAGCTCTCGTGGTCTGTTATAAGATTTAGATAGTACAAAGAAAACTTACTATGCAGCAATCCTATCTATGGTATCTTTGTATTTTGTGAGGAGGTTATTATATATATCCTTGTGGATGGTTGATTTGGTTTTGCGCCATTTGAGTTCTGTTTTTCTTAGTTCTCTTTTCATTTGTTTTAATATGTTGTTGAACCATGGTGTTCTGTTAGTTTTTGGGTGAGTTTTTTATTGCATTGATTAATTTTGGCTGCATTGTTGTGTCATGCCAGTTTTTGACAGCTTCGTCTAAATCTGTTGGGGATGATGAGAGGTGGGGGATTGTTATATCCAGGAATTCAGTTTCATTAAGTTTTTTAAATTTTGTGGTCAGATCACTTCTAGTGTAAGTTTTGGTACTATTAGTGTAGAATGTGAGATTTGTTTTGATGATGTAATGATCAGACCAAGGTATTTGTGTACATTCTACGGATTCTGGGTTGAATAGCTTGAAGAGTGTATTTGGGAGAAGAATAAGGTAGAGTGTGCCTCCTTTGATATGTGTTGTTGTGTTGATTATTACTTAGAGATGAGGCTTACTATGAGAACTTGAAACAGGCAGCAGATGAAAAAGTTATGCTATTACCAGATAAACGTAACACACTCTCACACTGGCACATGTAGTGTCAGGTGGCAAGAGAAGATACCCAGTTAGCACAGATTTGGGTGTAGACATTTTCCAAGTGCAGCTCTACAGGAGATGCAGTTTAAAGTTCTGTATATAGCGTACAAATGAGGTCATGGGAGGAGAGAGAGTGAATATGTGAATTGTAAAAGTGATCCAGGGACTTATCTGTCTACCTTTCTAGAATGCCCAACACTGAAAACAGTTTAGACCAGAGTGCTGAAGGATATTGAGAACGCAGTGAGGGAGGACATGGATTTGGTCCTATACTCTTATGCTGGGCAACTGGAGTGAGTGTGGAGTAAAGTTCCCTAGATTTCAGAAAAGATTCATCCTTCTAGCCATTTTACTAGTTAAGAAACTTATTCTGAAATACAGGATATCAGAGGAGAAACCTCCTTACGAGTCATGGGTCTCTCAAATGAAGGTTGCATGGGAATTTGA
Source organism: Ichthyophis bannanicus (assembly GCA_033557465.1). NCBI lineage: Eukaryota > Metazoa > Chordata > Amphibia > Gymnophiona > Ichthyophiidae > Ichthyophis > Ichthyophis bannanicus. Next base: position 786,165,320 of record CM066033.1, read on the forward strand.
ATCTCAGTGTAGTAAGATAGATCGAAAACAAATGGGGATGCGTTAAAAGCAATGATGGTTCTGGTTTGTCCAGCAGCACAGAGGATTTGGGAGGGAATGAGATCATCTTGTCAGTTGGCGTCTGGGGGACATTGTATGGTGTGGACATCAGGCTCCATCTCTGGCCCTGTTCAAATCCAGGCTAAAAACTCACCTCTTTGAGACTGCTTTCAGATCCTGATCCCCTCAGCCTCCTGATCACCTCCTATGTGTTTCCTTGCCATTCCCCTCGATATATCCTAGTCCCCAGTTGTTCTGTTGTCTGTCTTGGCTAGACTGTAAGCTCTGATGATCAGGGATCGTCTCTCGCATGTGTCTGTACAGCGATGCATACACCATGTAATGCTACACAAATGACTAGTAGTAGTATTTTATTTATTTATGTAAAGGTTTTTTTATACTACCTTTATAAAAGGTCAAAACAGTTTACAGTATAACAACATTTTACATTAAACATGAAGTAGAAAGCGTAGTTACTCACCTGTAACAGGTGTTCTCCAGGAGCAGCAGGAATCAGTCCTCACATATGGGTGACGTCAGCGCCGACGGAGCCCTCGCGGAGCAATTTTCCCCAGCTTTCAAAGAAAGCCTTTGGGAATTGCAGCGCGCATGCGCGGTCCTCTTCCCGCCCAAGGGTGCCATCTTGCTCAGTCAGATAATATAGCTAAAAGACAGCAAAAATTAGCAAAAACGAAAGCACATAACTGCAACTCCAAGGGGAGAAGGGAGGGTTGTGAGGACTGATTCCTGCTGCTCCTGGAGAACACCTGTTACAGGTGAGTAACTACGCTTTCTCCAGGACCAAGCAGGAAGTCAGTCCTCACATATGGGACTCCCAAGCTTAAGGCTACCGGAGACCCTAAGCAGAAAAATGAGCTCCCTCTAGCTCAGCAGCACAGAAGGAAGGAATCTTCTCTGAATATGTCTCCAACCGGTAGCCCAACATCCGGGACGGAGGGTAGGAGTTGCCTATACCTCAAAGAGGTGACGGAGGACTTCCTGTCCGAAAGCACTGTCCCTGCGGGACTCCCTCTCCAGGCAGTAATGGGCTGCAAAAGTCTGGCTCGAAGACCAAGTAGCGGCCCGGCAGATGTCTGCCAATGGAACAGAGCGGAGGTAAGCCACCGACGTAGCCTTCACCCGAACACGATGAGCTGTGACTCTACCTTCCAGCACGAGGCCGGCTGCCTCATAAGCCCAAGCGATACAGTCCGCAATTCAGATGGACAGAGTACGCTTGGAGACAGGGAGCCCCAACTTGTTGGGGTCATAAGACACGAAGAGCTGAACAGTCCTTCGGTGCTCCCGCGTACGGTCAAGGTAGAAGGTCAACGCCCTTCTACAGTCCAGGGTATGCAGGACCATTTCAGCTCGGCTGGAGTGTGGCCTGGGAAAGTAGGTCGGAAGTACCACCTCCTGGTTGATGTGAAAAGGGGAAACCACTTTGGGAAGAAACTTAGGGTGAGTCCGTAGGACTACCCGGTTCTTGTAGAACCTAGTGTAAGGAGGATCGGAAACCAGGGCCTGCAGCTCACTAACGCGTCTAGCAGAAGTGAGGGCTACCAAGAACAAGGTTTTCCATGAAAGAAAACGCAGCGGACAGGTAGCCATAGGCTCAAAAGGCGGACAGGTAATCCGCTGCAAAACCACATTAAGATCCCAGTCCGGGGCCGGCAGGCGCAAAGGTGGCTTAAGGAGAAGGAGGCCTCTGAGAAACCGAGCCACCAGAGGGTGGCTGGAAAGAGGTCTACCATCCACCGGCCTGTGATGCGCAGAAAGAGCACTGAGGTGGACCTTGACCGAGTTGGACTTAAGTCCAAGGTTAGAGAGAGAGAGCAAGTATTGCAAGACCACTGATGCTGAACAGGAGAAAGGATCTTGAGACTGCTGAGTGCACCAGACGGAGAACCGACGCCACTTGAGAGCGTAGGCCTTTCGGGTGGAGGGCCTCCTGGAGGCCAAGACGACCTCCTCCACATCTGGAGGTAGCTGCAGAGGAGGAAGGACTACCCTTTCAGCAGCCAGGCCATCAGATGAAGGGACCGGAGATTGGGGTGTAGGAGAGTCCCCTGATCCTGCGACAGGAGGTCGGGCTGAAATCCCAGTGGAAGAGGAGTGTCTACCGCTAGCTGCATCAGAAGCGGGAACCAGGGTTGTCTCGGCCAACGGGGAGCCACTAGGATCATCGATGCTTTGTCTCTGAGAACCTTGAAGAGCGTCCGAGACACCAGCGGCATGGGAGGAAAGGCATACAAGAGGCCGGTGGACCATGGAATTAGAAACGCATCCGCCGCTACCCGGAGAGGATGCGGCTGTCTAGAGCAGAATCTGGGCAGCTGCCGGTTTAGAGGACTGGCAAACAGATCCATGGTGGGGAGGCCCCACTTGAGAAAGATCTGCTGAACCACCAGCGGGTCCAACCTCCACTCGTGTGGCTGGAGGATCCTGCAGAGCTTGTCGGCCAGGTAATTTTCTTGACCTGGGAGATAGACAGCCCTGAGGAGGATGCCCTGGCGTACTGCCCAAGAGCATAGCCGTTGCACCTCCCGACAGAGGAGGAAAGAGCCTGTTCCGCCTTGTTTGTTTACGTAGAACATGGCAACCTGGTTGTCCGTCTGTATCAGCAGCGACTGGTGGGACACCAGGTGAGAGAAGGCTTTGAGCGCTAGGCGGATGGCTCTGAGCTCCAGGAAGTTTCTGTTGAGCAGACTCCCAAGGAGTCCAGAGTCCTTGAGTACATGACCCTTGGCAATGTGCTCCCCAACCCAGGAGGGAAGCATCGGTCGTTAGGACCTGAGAATGCGGAGGGGGCTGAAAAGCCACTCCTAGCACTAGGTTGGGTAGATGAAGCCACCATCGTAGAGAGGAGACCAGCTGGTCGGAGATCTGCACAGAGTCCGCTAGGCTCCCCGTGGCCTGATGCCATTGATTGCGAAGGCACCACTGAGCAGGACGCATGTTCAGTCGGGCATTGGGGGTCACATGGACCGTGGTAGCCATATGGCCGAGCAGTCGCAGAAAGTGCCTGGCGGAGACCAGCGCATTGCTGTGAAAGTGGCTGGCGAGATCCATGAGCCGCTTGGCCCTGTCCAGAGGGAGGAAGGCCCGCGCCTGAAGCATGTCCAACCTGGCGCCTATGAACTCAAAATTTTGAGAGGGGAGCAAAGTGGACTTTGCGAAGTTTATGACAAAACCCAAGTGCTGGAGTAGAGCCACAGTGCGATGAGTCGCTTGAGCGGCCTCTGGTGAAGATGGGGCTCTGATGAGCCAGTCGTCCAGGTATGGGAACACAAACAGACCTTGGAGTCTCAGATAGGCCGCCACCACTGCGAGGCATTTGGTGAACACCCTGGGTGCGGAGGATAGGCCAAAGGGCAGCACTCTATACTGGTAATGATTTCCTCCCACAACAAACATGAGATATTGTCTGTGGTCCGGATGAATGAGGATATGAGTATACGCATCTTTCAGATCCAAGGAGCATAGCCAGTCTCCCTGCTGGAGGTAGGGTAGCAGGATTCCAAGGGTAAGCATCTTGAACTTTTCCTTTGCAAGGAACTTGTTGAGGTTTCGCAAGTCCAGGATGGGTCTGAGGCCTCCTGTTCTTTTTGGAATCAGGAAGTACCTGGAGTAAAACCCTTGGCCCCTCAGGTGGTGGGGCACCGGTTCCACGGCTTGTTCCTGAATAAGACTTGCTAACTCCTGAAGGAGTAAATCCCTGTGCAAAGGTAGTCTGGGAGGCTCCCCTGGAAAGTAGGAGGGAGGTACCTGGTGAAAGTGAAGAAGATAGCCCTTTTGAACTATGTGAAGTACCCAGGTATCTGTGGTGATGTTGGACCACCTTTGGGAAAAATGGACCAGCCGGCCTCCTGTGCTGAGAGAAACCAGCTGAGGGGGAGAGGCTATGCTGATGAAGTCAAAAACCCCCACCCTGCTGAGCAGGGGCCGGTGGTGCAGGCTTGGGGGCTTGCTGCCTATGGGACCCATTACCCCGTCCCTTGGCCTGCTTTCCCTGTGGGGGAGCTGCTGAGGCCTGATACTGAGGGTAGTATTTCTAGGCAGCACCCTTCCTCGGGTAAAAGGGCTTTTTCCCCGAGGCCTTCTTCTTTTGAGAAGGGGCAGAGGTCTTCCTTGAGAGACGAGTCCTGGTGAGAGTCTCCGTCTCGATTTGTGCAGCCTTCTCATCCATGGGCTTGCCAAAGAGGTTATCACCTCGGCAGGGGACATCGACCAACTTGTCCTGTACCCAGAGCTCGAGGTCGGACGTCTGAAGCCAAGCCTGGCGGTGTCCACCAATGCCGGCCGCAGCTACTCGAGCCGAAGCCTCAAAACCATCATAGGCTGCTCGAGATATAAACTTGGAGCACTCCCGAATACCAGTAGACAAGGTATGGAACCTCTGAAAAGGTTCGTCGGAGAGACCAGCAGAGAACCTGGCTATTTCCTTAGCCAGGTCTTGGAGATACATGCCCATGTAGAGCTGGTAAGTCTGGACTCGACAAGCAAGCATAGAGCCCTGGAAGCACTTCCTACCGAGGGCATCCAGGCTTCGGGCTTCCCTACCAGGGGGCACAGAGGAGTGCATTTTTTGACTCTTAAGTCTATGCATGGCCGATTCCACCACCATGGAATGGTGCGGTAGTTGTGCCTTTTGGAAGCCGGGGCTCTTGCGGACTCGATAAATGAAATCGACCCGCTTGCTTACTACCGGCGACGCCGCCGGGCTCTCCCACATGTGGAAGAGAAGTCGTTCCAGCATCGGAGGAACCGGTACAATAAAGGCCTCCTTCGGGGGAGAGTCATATTGTAGGGCATCGAGTTCTTCGACTTGAGGCTCCTCCTCGGGATCCGCGGGGAAGGCCAAGGCCTTGGCCTTGGCCATATCCCTCACGAAGTCCGAGAACCGGGTATCCTCCGGGGGGGACTGTCTCCGAGGTTCGGACTCGGGGGAGTCCGAAGGGACACACCGAGTCCGAAAGGAACCAGGTGACTCTTCGTCCTCAGATTCCCAGGCCGACTCCTCGGAGGAGTCGTCGAGCGGCTCCAGTCGGGCGGGCACCGATGCTATCCGCTCCGACGCCGAGGGAGTCGGAGTCGACGACCTCAGTCCTGAACGGGAGGCCGAAGGAGACCTCGACCGAGGATTGACTCGAGCCCTCATGGACTCGAGGATCGGCTTGGTCTCCGGGGTCGATTTGGAGGTCGACGTCCCGGCGGTCAGGGCAGAAACACCAGCAAGGCCAGCGATCAATACCCGCTGCTGGTCCATGAAGGCAGTCAGACTGCTCTCCAAGGCCGTCAACCTGAGTCCGAGCTCAGGAGACCCAGCAGCCCCCGACTCGGGCCCAGACGGCGTCGGGTCCTCGAGGACAACAGTACTCACGTGAGCAGGCAAGTCCACCTCGAGTCGAGGATGTTTTGACGGCCTCTCCATCTCCGAGGACCCGGGACGGGAATCGGGGCTATGCGACCTGGCCCTCGAGGAACCAGGAGCGTCCACCGATCCCGCCCTCGCGGGTTTCTTCTTCCGATGATGTTCCCGGGTAGGAGACCCCCTTTCAGAGGAACTTCGACGATGCTCAGGACCAGAGTCCCGAGACGTCGAAGCCTCTGACGAGGTCTGAGCCCGGCCGGAGTCAGAGAAGATACGCTCCCGCTGATGCTGCCGACTCCTCAACACTTTTGAGGACATTTTGCCGCATGGCCCACAGACCATGGAGTCATGATCTGGTCCGAGGCAGCGGAGGCAGAAGTCATGAGTGTCTGTAAGAGACATGAGTTTCTTACAGAGATCACACTTTTTAAAGCCGCTGGCAGCCATCGGGGGAAAAAGGGCCCCTGCGAGGTCGAATGACCAGGCTGCCAGGGAAAAAGGAAAAAGGCGCGAAATCTGTCACGATGGACAAAAAACCGAAAAATAAGGAACGGACTCGCAACCGGCGTCGCGAGTCCGGGCGGGAAAAGAACCGGCGTCGAACCGAAGAAAAAAAAGAGAAAAATAGAGAAAAAAAATCAACTTTTTGGCGGGGATTCACAGACAACGTCTGTAGGGCTCCTTGGAAAAAAGAAGACTGAGCAAGATGGCACCCTTGGGCGGGAAGAGGACCACGCATGCGCGCTGCAATTCCCAAAGGCTTTCTTTGAAAGCTGGGGAAAATTGCTCCGCGAGGGCTCCGTCGGCGCCGACGTCACCCATATGTGAGGACTGACTTCCTGCTTGGTCCTGGAGAATACAAATTAACATAGAGGGCATACAGTAAACTAGCTATAAGGGTGAGTAACATATAGCCATAAACGTCAATCTATGTACAAGATGTGTAAACATGCATATGTCAAATTGGGGAGGTTGAAGGGACTGGTGGGCATGAAGATGTATGGTTGGCTGTGGGACAGGATTAGGGGGTAAAATGTAAAAATACAGTAGAAATCATTGTTGGTTACTGGTCCCAGGAGAAGACCAGGGATTGCTCGAGAGTTGTTTCGTTTCAGCTATATGTCAATAACAATTATTGTAATATTGCCCTGTGTATAGAATTCTGAAATGTTTACAGCTTGATATAGTATCTTTTAGTTATACAAGATGGTATCTTTGTTCAAGTGGTGCACTATGAATTAAATAAAACAATAAAATAAAAAAAAAAAGAAAATACAACACAAGAATTCAGAGTTTCAAGTGTGAATAAAAAAAACTGCAGCCTTGCCATTCAAACAATGCTCAATAAGAAGAGACAATTGAACTTAATTTAAAAAGCAAAATACTAAGTGGCTGTAAACACTTACAAATTACTTTACATATGTGATAGGTCACTGTGGAATAATTTGGCTTTAGCCTCCATTCTGCAAAACTCTTGAGCTTCAGAAACAGCCAAATATCTGGAGACGTTTAGTCTGTAGCGCTTTTTTCTCATGCTGCAACCACACGGTCAGCACAGCCTGGGGGACATTCAGACCAGTCCCACAGAGATTTATGTCTGTTATTATACCTCTAAACTGCTAGTTAACAAATGTTGAAAGAAAAACACATCTGGAGGATAACTCTGTATAGGTCGTCTAGTTTGGAAAAGAGACATTTAAGTCCATGCATTCAAAACAATGCTACTATTTTATAAAAAGCTTGACAAACTTGGAGCCCCTTATACAGCACACACAGTGCTGCCAAAGAGACACACATGTTAGATGGCAGTACAGGACATGGGAAATCAATTTATGAAATACCACATTAAGCGGCATATCACTTCGGAATCACTTACACACGTAAGTGGCAGATTTTGTAGAGCTACTACTACTACTAATAATAATAATCATTTGTATAGCACTACAAGGCATATGCAGCGCTGTACATATAGATATAAGACACAGCCCCTGCTCATCAGAGCTTACAATGCAATCAAGATGAAAAAATATCAAAAACTGGAGACTAGAGTATGGTAAGATACACATAACTAGTGAAGAAGAGAGTGAGGAGCATCAGGATCCAAAAGCAGTCAAAGAGGTTTGTTTTTAGCCTGGATTTGAATATGGCTAGAGAAGGAGCCCTGTCCATAGGGAGCTGATTAAAGCCCTGAATTTTAAAAAATCAAAATCTAGGCAAAACTAAGCAGTTTTCCACACCAGAGAGGCAAGCATAATTGTCCCATTAAACACTCCTCCAAACCCCAAATTAAAGCAGTAGGGTGGCCAGGAGTTATGTGTGACTTGGAGCAAGTGTAAATGGCAAAGGGGAAATTTTCTGACGTATACATGTCTTACTGTTCTAAATATAGAATACTTGCATCCTTTTGAGGGCCATAAGAACATAAGATATGCCATACTGGGTCAGACCAAGGTCCATCAAGCCCCGTTTTCAACAGTGGTCAGTCTAGGTCATACGTAACTAGCAGTTTCCCCAAAAGACACAGGTTCCACAATGCTTATACTGGGTCAAGCATTGACATCCTGGGTCCCTTCTTAATAATGGTTTATGGACCTTTCCTCCAGGAACTTGTCCAAACCTTTTTTAAACCCAGCTACACTAACAGCCTTTACTACATCCTCCAGTAACAAATTCCAGAGTTTGATTACACGTTGAGTGAAAAAATATTTTCTTTTTTATTAGTCTTAAATAGTTTATCCTGTAGCTTCATTGCATGTCCCCTAGTCTTTCTATATTCTGATAACGTAAACAATCGATCTACGTTTACCCGTTCCACTCCGTTCATTAATTTATAGACTATCATATCTCCCCTCAGCCGTCTCTTTTCCAGGTTAAAGAGCCCTAACCTTTCTTCATAGGAGTATCCTTCCATCCCCTTTACCATTTTGGTGGCTCTTCTCTGAACCTTTTCTAATAACGCTATATCCTTTTTAAGATACGGTGACCAGAATTGCACACAATATTCAAGGTGCGGTCTCACCATGGAACGATATAGAGGCATTATAATATCTTTTGTTTTATTTTCCATTCCTTTCCTTATGATACCTAGCATTCTATTTGCTCTCTTGGCTGCCGCTGCACACTGGGCCGAGGGTTTTAACATGTTATCCACAATGACGCCTAAATCGTTTTCCTGGGTGGTGATTCCTAATGTGGAACCTTGCATTGTGTAACCATAGTTTGAGTTGTTCTTCCAATTTATCAAGATCCTCTTGCAATTTTCCACAATCCTCTTGGGTTTTAACAACTTTAGTTTTGTGTCATCTGCAAATTTGATAACCTCACTTGTTATTCCCCTTTCCAGGTCATTTATGAATATGTCAAAAAGCAGCGGACCCAGCACAGATCTCTGGGGTGCACCACTATTCACCTTTCTCCATTGGGAAAATTGGCCATTAAGCCCAACCCTCTGCTTTCTATCTTTTAACCAGTTCCTGATCCACAGTAATACACTGCCTCCTATCCCATTACTCTTTAGTTTTGCCAAAAGTCTCTGATGAGGGACCTTGTCAAAGGCTTTCTGAAAGTCCAGATACACTATATCAACCGACTTACCTTTGTCCACCTGTTTATTCATACTTTCAAAAAACATAGCAGATTAGTAAGACAAGATCTTCCTTGTCTAAAGCCATGTTGGCTGTCTCCCATTAGGCCATGATTATCTACATGCTGAGTAATTTTATTCTTTATGATGGTTTCTACCATTTTTCCCGGTACTGACGTCAGGCTCACCGGTCTGTAGTTTCCCGGATCACCCCTGGAACCCTTTTTAAAAATTGGTGTTACATTGGCGATCCTCCAATCTTCAGGTATTAGAGATGCCCAGAATATGCCTTCCTTAAACCTCAGTATCCTCGCGCAGGAGAACCAAGATGGCCTTCTAGAGAGAGGTACGGAGATATCGTGCTCTCAAGCCATTTTTCCTGGTGCGGTTTGAGTATGGGGAGGTGCAAGGGAAAAGTGCAAGACTTCCCTTCTGAATTGCAAATCTCTTCCCTTTACTGCCAAATGACTGCCCCAGCCAAAGCATTTCTAGGGTCAGAGGTGCAACAGCAACAATTCCTCAAGAGTGGAATGCCACTATCGGCAGAGAGCTCTCTGATTAGCCTGAAGTCACTGAGAAATTCGGTGGATGGGCAGAGGACACCAGAACAGCAAGGGCTTGGTGGTGTGGACCCTGTGCACAGGGCGCAGGTACAGAAAGGATGCTGATATCATCACTGGGCTTCCAGGAAGCCTGACAAAAGAGTTCCTGCATGTAGTTGGGTGAGTGGGTGAAGTGCCAAGTTCACCAGTTGCACAGGATGCATTGCTAGCTTGGTATGGGCCTGCCTGTGAGCAGTGTATCTGGGACTGAGGGGGAAAGGAAGTGTACAGCCCCTGGGGTCCTCAGGAACCCTGTTGCACTCTGACAAATTTGCATAAATCTATTTCCACATTAACTGCAGTGGTTTTGGAAACTCATCAGAACTCTATAGCTTAGGCTGAGGAGATTAAATTGTGCAGTGAACATTTATACAAGATGTCAGTGGTTACTGGGACCCTCCAGAAAGTGCAAATGGATTTAATCAAAGGGCCAGATTCACCGCAAATTAGAAGCTATTGAAAATTCTATATGGAATTTTAATTTGAGTCCTTAATTTTCCCCAAACTCCCATGTATTTCTCCTATAGATCTTTTCAAAAAATATATGCATGAGGTCCTGAAAAATACTGCTACTCCCCCCCTCCCCCCGAATAAAGCTTATCATATTTTAACTAAGAAAATGGATGGATACTGAGGAGTGGGTAAAGGAGGAGATCTTTCAGCAGACAATTTGGAAGATTGAGAGGCTACTAGAGGACCCTTGATTTGTTTTCATTCTCTTATATACCACGCTATTCTGCATCAGTGCGGTTGACATTGAACAAACTGAAATTACATTGAACAGGGCATTATAACTTGGAGATAACTATTTTACAGGAAACATGGGCTTTGGAGGGTTAAGTGGCTTGCCCAAGACCACAAGGAGCACCTGTGGGACTAGAAACCCCAGTCCTTCTGGCCCAAGGTTGCTGTCCTCTAGTGGGATTTGAACCCCTGACCTTCTGGCCTGAAGTACCTTGCCCCAACCACTAGGCCATTCCTCCACTCCAAACTGCACTGATGCAGAATAGCGTGGTATATAAAAGAATGAAAATAAATAAATACTTAGTTCAAAAGCATATTCATCACTGCAAACTCCTTCAAAATGTGTGAAATGCTGAAGCAAAAACTCACTAATTCCTCCACATAGAAATCCCAACGCCGTTTATCTAGGCGCCCTCGCGTTTCTCATTAACAGGTTCCTCAGGGGACTTTAGCGCCAACTCTTTAGCTCTACAAAACAATCAATAACGGTGACTGAACTTCTCAAAATTTTGTTCTTCTAACATTCAACTATTGTCCAACCAAGACTAATCATACCTTTGAACTGCTGCTGCCCACGTTTCTCAAATCTTTCTCTGAAATCTTCTCCATCCATTCACTAAAAACTTCCATCAAAACGCCACGCATGCGGACAAAACCTAGTGCTGTCAAATTTAAACTCCCCGCACTCCTATAAGCTCTTGTGCGATTGGTTAGATCTTGATTAATCTTAAACTGTTCACTATTTCAGGAGTGCCTCCATTACTTTTCCCACCACAGAGATAAGGCTTACTGGCTTGTAGTTTGTCACTTCTTCCCTATTACCACTTTTGTGAAGAGGTACCACATCAGCCCTTCTCTTGTCCCGTGGAACTTCTCCTGTCTCCAAGGATCTATTAAAAACATCCTTTAACGGCCCTGCAAGAACCTCTGAGCTCTTTCAGTACCCTGGGATGTATCAATCTGTTCCCATGGCCTTGTCCAATTTCAGTTTTGCAAGCTTTTCGAACACATCTGTGAATGGTGTGGTATCTACTCCATTCCCATTTGTATATCTGTCAATCACAGGTGGTCCTTCAGGATTTTCTTTAGTAAAAACAGATGGAATACTCTAATCCACATCAGATAGATTAAATGGGCTGATGAAATGGCTTTGATAGGACTATAAATGGCTGATGAGCCGCTAGGACTGGAAATGGCTGATGGGAGGGCTAGGATTAGAAATAGGCTGATAACGGGGCTAGGACTGGAAAGGGCTGATGAAAGGGGGCTAGGACTTGAAATGGGTTGATGGGGGGGATGGGAGAATGGGACTAGAAGAAAGCAGATGCTAGGTGGGGCAGAAACTAGAAGGGAGCTGATGTTGGGGGAGGACTAGAGGGGGATTGGGCTGGGGAGAGAGGATGAAGAGGGGAAAAGATATTTTGTATGGGAGGGAAGAAAAATATACGATTGGTTGGGTATTGGACTGAGGATGGAGGGGTGAAATTTGAATAGATGAAAAAAGGAATAAAAAAAGAAATGGAGGACAGAGCAAAAAAGGGAAAAGATCAGTCTGTTGGAGCAGTTGTAGTGAGAGAATGGAAAAAACTAGAAGAGAAGAAAGGACAAATTGCCAGCAGACAATGGAGAGTTAGCAGAAGACACAAAGAAACCAGAAGCAAGCAACTGGAGCAATTGTGACTGAAAAATAAAATGTCCAAACAAACAACAAAAGGTAGAAAAAATACTATTTTATTTTGAATTTATTAACTGGAATATGTCAGCTCTTGGAAATGTGCAGTGCTAACATCTTTGTCTTTTGTTTAGTACAAGAGGAAATTAATTTATAGTTTTATTTCTCCAGTGTTGTTGTACATTCCAAGTTTGGCTTTAGGGGTTCCCAGTTGAATTATTGTCTTCATTTTTCTAAATTGTGATCCCTTGTTCTATGTTTGGTGATGGACATATGTTTTGCATGTGTAACCGAGCTGCAGTATTCTGTTCATGTAGTTTCTATGTGACAGTCCCACTTGTTCTCTTTCCCCAGTAGCAGATGTATTGATACTTTCTGAGAGAGATATTGGTTTAATATTTGCAGTGTTGACTTTTGATAGGGTTTGGTGCTTTGTGAGTCCTGGTAGTGCTGTTATGATACAGCGGGTTTGCTATGGGTTCTAAATGAACAGGGTTTATAGTACTTCCTAGCAGTTGGCACTGTAGTATAGTAATGTAGAAATCTGGTAATCTTTCTTTATCCTCACTGCACATGCAAATGATATTCAGACACTCATTCAGAGATATTTAAAAGTTAATGCACATTCACAAATGTTAATGTGCGCTAAGTGCAGGAACACACATTTATTTCTATTTGCGCAATGGCACTTAATGCACATTAATATTTAGTAACATGCCCCTAAGGCATTGCCAAGGCAAAAGAGAGGCTTGTGAAGGACTCCTTTGAAAGCCCCCAAAAATTTAGTTGGCAACATATACATTTTAAAATAAAATAAATTTATGCAAATGAGGTCCAGTGGATATGCAAATGAGTCTTTGCACATGACCCTGCACCACCCTTAGGCCGCCTCTGCTTTTGGCACTGTTGATCACAATCTTCTCATTGATACCTTCTCTCCCTTGGTTTTAGGGACTCTGTTCTGGCCTGGTTTTCTTCTTATCTCTCTCATCACACCTTTAGTGTATGGTCCTCTACCCCCATTCCACTCTCGGTTGGGGTACCTCAGGGCTCTGTCTTTGGAATCTCCTCTTCTCTCTCTACAATCAGTCCCATGGTGTATTCATCTTCTCCCATGGTTTTCAGTATTATCTTTATGCTGATGGCTCTCAAATTTACCTCTCTACAGCTGAAATCCCTCCTGGAATCCAGGTCCGTATCTCAGACTGCTTATCTGACATTGCTGCCCGGATGTCCCACCGCCATCTGAAATTGAACATGGCTAAAACAAAGCTCCTTATTCTTTCCCTCTACAGCCACCTCCCCCCTCCTTTCATCTCTGTGTATAACACTTTACTCCCTGTTTCCTCAGGTCGTTATCTTAGGGTCATCTTTGGCTCTTCGCTCTCCTTCTCTGAACACATTCAACAGATAGCAAAGATCTGCCATTTCTTCTTCTATAACATACATCTTAAGTATCATCCCTTCCTTTCTGAATACACTACAAAGACCCTTATCCACTCCTGTATAGACTATTGCAACCTGCTGCTTTCCCATCTCCCTCAGAATCATCTCTCCCCCTTCACTCTGTTCGACACAGCTGCACGGCTAATCTTTCACCAGTCTCTATACTTATATAACGCCTCTTCTTAAGTCACTTCACTGGCTCCCTATCTGTTTCCGCATTCAATTCAAACTTCTTCTACTAACTTATAAGTGACTTCATTCCGCAGCTTCTTTCTACCTTTCCTCTCTTATCATTCCTTACACCCCTCCTGGGGAACTCCACCCCTCTGGCAGATCCCTTTTATCTGTGCCCGTCTCTGCCACTGCCAACTCCAGACTTCGCTTATTCCATTTTGCTGCTCCATATGCTTGGAACAAACTACTGGACTTAGTACAGTATACCAGGGTCTTTCTCTGGTCCTGTTAAAATCCAGGCTAAAAACCCATCTCTTGGAGGCTGCGCTTAGATTCTGATCTCCTTATCACCTATCTGTATCTTGTGATTCCCCTTGATGTACCCTAGTCCCCAGTTGTTGTGTGGTCTGTCTGCTCTGATGAGAAAGGACTCTCTCTCTTACTTGACATGTACAGTGCTGCAATGCATTATAGCACTATACAAATGATAAGTAGTAGTTAGTAAATAATGATATTCAGATACTACTGCTAACAATATATGGTGGCAGATAAAGATCAGTATGGTCCATCTAGTCTGCCCAGTAATCAGGACCAGGGAAAAAGGACACAAGACACCTTAGGCACCCCCTATTGCCAGACGCACCCCCATTGCATCAGAGGGGATGGTAATGCCAGATCATAGAGAAAAGGAATGGCAATGCAATGCCAGAGAGTTTGGCTAAACACTGCATTGCCATTTAAATGCTATTGCCAGCACTGCAGGTCCCAGAGAGGGGTGGCACAGGGCACCCTAGTTTTCCTATTGGGTCACACCAGCCCTGCCAATATGGTGACTAGTGATGATATCTGCCACTTTATGCAGGTCACCCTCTCTATGCCTTTTGTTAGGGTTGCATTCCATGCAGGTCACTCCCTCTATGCCTTTGTTTTTGGTTGTACCCACCACTCCATGCAGATCACTCTCTCTATTTGTTGAAGCATAAAAGATATTTAAGATTGTTTCGATTCCATCTTCTTGCAATATAGGAATCTGCTCTGGGTCTGCACCATGCCTTTTTGAATCCATCACTGATTTTCCCCCCCATCAGCTCTATCGGGAGGGCATTCCAGGCATCCACCTCCCTTTCAGTGAGAGCATTCCCTAAAATTGCTTTTAGGTTTACCTCCTTGTAGCTTCATTTTATGCCTGGTTTAACAGCATCCCCTTCTTTGAAAATGGTTTGCATGTTCTTTAATACCCTTTAAGTATTACGCACCTGAATTATATCTCCCCTGTCCCTCCTCTCCTCTAGGGTATACATATTTAGGTCTTCAAGTCTCTTCTCATACATCTTAAGTATGAAGTATTAAATAAAGTATTATTACCTACAAATCTTGCACATTTATTAGTTTAGTTTATTTTTTGCAGAGGAAGAGTAAATTAGACTTACCTGCTAATTGTTGTTCCTTGCGGAACTCTAGTCCAGTCCCAGAACCATAGAGTTGTGAACCTCCACCAGCAGCTTTGGAGACCGAACATATTCATCTCTTTGATCATCCAGCTATATGCAGCCCCAAGGACCGCCCACACATCAGTACCTATTGACAAAGCATACTAAGCAGAGCAACAAATAAGTAGATATAACAACACAGTGGAAAAAAGGATCCTGACCCTAAAGTTCCCACCACTAGCAAAAATTTTTTTTCTTTTTCCAATTGCGTAAGAACAACCTCCCGCCTACGGGAAGGCGGACCAGAACGGCCGTGGCGACCCTTGTGCAAAACGCATGCAACAAGAGATGCCACCGCTCACCCCCAAGATTTAACCCCGAAAGGGAACTAAGGCGTGCTGCAAGCAGAGGAGCTCTGACCGAAAGTATAGAGAACAAAAACCCTGGCAGACTCCTATAATGAATGTACCTTCTTGGCTGGCAGTGAGAACAGATAGACAGGGAGGGATCCGGGACTGGACTAGAGTTCCGCAAGGAACAACAATTAGCAGGTAAGTCTAATTTACTCTTCCTTAGCGTCCCTCTAGTCCAGTCCCGGAACCATAGAGGATGTAACAGAGCAGTAAATCTCAATGGGAGGGCCTCGCTAGTCCAGCCTGAAGCACCTGAGACCCAAACCGCGCATCCGACGCCGCCTGCACATCCAGACGATAGTGCTTAGCAAAGGTGTGCAAGGACGACCACGTCGCTGCCCGACAAATATCCACCGCCGCTACCAAGCTAACTTCCGCCCAAGACGCCGCCTGCGCCCTAGTCGAGTGAGCCCGAAGCCCGGCAGGAACCATCCTGCCGTGTAAAAGGTATGCCGACGAAATCGCCTCTTTCAACCAGCGGGAAATGGAAGACTTAGACGCTGCTTCCCCCTTGCGCGGACCGCCAAATGCGACAAATAGGCGATTTGGCTTACGGAAGGCCGCCGTTTCCCTCAAATACCGACAAAGAGCTCGATGGACATCCAACGCGTGCAAGGAGTTATCCGCGTGCTGGCCCCGTTCCTTGGCAAACACCGGGAGAGACACCCCCTGATTCATGTGAAACGCCAAAACTACCTTAGGCAAAAACGCGGGAACCGGTCGCAATCACTGTTCCCTCTAAGCTGTGCGCGTGTGCGCGCGCACACACCTTGCCGAGCGAGCGCACATACTTTACAAAAGAGCGCAAAAAAATTACAGCTCTGATTCTGATAGAAAACACCACAGACGTCTTAAAATTTAAAAGTTATGATTTCATTTAGTAGTCGTCTATTTTCATTTAATTTGATTAAAATCAATGTGGTGTACATACTGTATTCTGTATATAACTCCGAGTGTCGTTATGTGGCGCACAAAAATTTAACCTTTCTTCAAAAGCTGCACACAGCTGATATTTTATGCGCACACAGCCTACAGAAAATTAGAGGGAACATTGGTCGCAATACCACCTTGTCGGCAGAGAAAGACAGATAGGGTTCCCTACACGAAAGAGCCTGCAACTCCGAGATCCTGCGAGCTGACGAGATCGCTACCAGAAACACCGTTTTCAACGTCAAGTCCCTCAACGAAGCTTGCGCCAAGGGTTCAAACGGCGGAGCCACCAGAGACCTCAACACCAAATTCAAATCCCACGAGGGCACTAAAGCCCTGTACGGAGGACGCATAAGCAACACCGCTCGCAAGAAGCGCTTCACGTCCACATGGGACCCCAATAACTGGCCCTGAACCTTGCCTCGGAAACACGCAAGAGCTGCAAGTTGTACCCTCAACGAACTGGCCGCCAGGCCCTTGTCTACCCCTGCTTGCAAGAAGGAGAGGATCTGAGGAACGGAGGTCCGCAAAGGCCGCAACTCGCGAGCCGCACACCAGCTCTCAAAAATACGCCAGACCCGGACATACGCTAGCGACGTAGACCGACGCCGCGCCCGCAACAAGGTAGCAATGACCTCTGGAGAATAACCTTTAGCTCTCATTCGCGCCCTCTCAATAGCCATGCCGTAAGCGAGAATCGAGCCACCTGAGGCATCTGCAGCGGCCCCTGCCGAAGGAGATCCGGCCGAGGAGGAAGGAGCCACGGATCGGCCACACTCAACCGCACCAGATCTGCATACCAAGGCCGACGAGGCCAGTCCGGGGCAATCAGAACCACGGGACCCGGATGCCGCTCGATCCGCTGTACCAGGCGGCCCAGCAGGGCCCACGGAGGAAAGACCTAGAGCAGCCCGTACCTTGGCCACCTTTGTGCCAATGCATCGAGGCCTTCCGACATGCGTTCCCGACGCCTGCTGAACACTAGCAGAGACTCTCCGTACTGGAGAACCGCTGATAAATGGAATGGGAGCATAGATAGCTTCAAAGGCCAGAGTTCTATTTTGCAACCCCTCTCCGCTGAGCTGCCTTTTCCATATGTAAAATTAAACCACATATATCCAAAATGAAGACATTAGAAATCTACCGTAAAATCTTATAATTTGGGCAAAGCCAAACTAAACGGGAACATTTTCCATTAAGAAACCACACAACTATAAAATCCTTCCCATGACATAAAGCTTATGGCAGAGCATTCCACATCTGTGGGCTGGCCATGGCGCTCACCCAAGCATCTGTTACAACTGTCCAAGAGAGTTATCACCATAATTCCTTTTGACCCGAATATGTTTACAACAGAACATAGCGCTTTATCACAGCAGCTAAGCCAAAATATTATCTCGCCATATAAACCGACTTTAACGCTTTATAGGACCCTCTATGGATAGCGGAAGGATAATCTTTTTTTTTTTTTTTCTTTTTTTTTTAAAGTAGAGGACTCCAAAAACCAAGTTTCCGCCAACTCCAATGAAATCAAAGCAGATCAGCTAAAATTACCTGAACTGCTACTATAGCTTTGCAAGAAGCTACCAGCCCCCGCTGCACCCAGTTGTCTTTCCCCCTTATCCAGGGGGATTCTGCATTGCAGGAGGCGTTGCCCACCCCCTGCCAGCCTACTGCATCTGCCAGGGAGCTGAAGAGCAAAATAGAAAGTAGAACCCCTGGAAGCAAACAGTGTCGTGTCCCTGAGATTCAGGCGCAAAAGGTAAAAATCAAAAGTAAAAGCAACAGTGTTAGCTACAAATGAACAAGGCTATCTCTCACTAAAGTGAGTTTCTCTTTCTTATTGAAATCCCACCGAAGTCCATGGGACCCAAGCTTTCTAACACAGACCCTAATGCTGTGCATTAACCACAACCAGAGAAATGAAAAGAAATGAAACCCTGCTCTAGTAATAGATGAGAATTTCCTGGGAAGGGCCTGCTAAGTGTTGCTATGAAACCCACAAGCACCTCACAGGCCTTCCTGAAGTCAGAGAAATAGCAGTGGAATACACCGACCACCTTGAAAATGGAGGTCTGAGAGGTTGTCGCCTGTGTGAATCTGATGAGTAATATGATTTTGTATTGTACCACTCACCCCCCAAGGATGGGGGCACTGAATACTTTATGTGATTCATGAGCAGCGCTGTCATTCGGTGGCCTTTAGGGCAGCAGAGCCCGACCAATGATACAGAAATTAAGAGCTTTAAATCTTGGTCATATAAACTGGATTCTCAGACCTTACATCACAGCACCGAGGCTCTGTGGTGATTTCTATCCTGACCTGCAGATAATGGCTGCCTGCACAGTCATAAAAAGGCACTATTGAGTGTACCAGCTGCCCTCTGGTGGCCATAGACCGTAGCACAGGCACTTCCCGGTTGACAGTTTAACTGCCAGTCTATTCTTGTACATCCTAAGGTTTCCTAAACCTGTCCCTGTGAATTTTGGGCAACTGTCACTATAGAATACATAAAGGCACACTTCTAGGCTTTCCCTCCTGCAAACTACAAGTTAGGGCCCTGCCCTTGAACCTAAAAGCTGGCAATTTGCCTAATATCCTGGGCCTGAACAGATGCTCCTCAGAGACATGATTAGGAGGGAAAGAACATGTGGTATCAGGGATCAAATGCCAAAACTGCTGTCCTGTTTTTAAGTTTATTCTTATTTATTCTATAAAGAGGATTGACAACAGTCCCCCTTAATGCTGAGGAATCCCCTGGCCTCAAAAAAAAAAAAAAAAAAAAAACTACAAACAAAAGAGAGAAACAATCACTAGGCCCAAAAATTTAGCTATTCTGCCTGTTTTCCTCACGCAGGCAGTTCACTGCAATGCTCGCCATGCGGTCCAAATACCTAGAGAGGAAATGGCCACCCCTTCGCCAATGAATTTTGGCGCCAAGAACAGCCGCCGCTGCAAAAATGAGGCCTCAGCAGACCGACAGAGCCCGAAGGCCTTACCTGCAGGGCCGAAAGCCACACAGCCTGCTCCTACCTCCTTGAATTCCTCCGATCCTCAAACTGCGCAGATGCGCCTGGCAGCCGCGGCGAGGATCGCTCAGCCGGTTCCACAGACTAAAATTAAATCCCGCAGCAACGGAGAGGCTCCGTCCCACACCGCTTCAGTGTGGCTGTACGGGTCCCGGAGCTTTCTCCCGTACAGTCCAGGGAGAGAGATCCGCACCTGCAAATGCCTGCAGCAAGTGAAAATCACTGACGAGGAGGGAAGGCAAGAACTGCTACTAATTTAAAGAACCAGGCTCAAATTTAAAATTACTGTAAATTAAAGGTAAAAATCAAAAGTAAAATCAGAATTTGTCACACTAAATGCTCCTATCTGTTCCCCCCAAGTGAGCCCAGAAGCTAGGGTCACTATGTACTCCTGCTGCAAGGAGACTGGACACACTGGAGGCTGATGGGAGATACCAACAGGCTATATCCAGTGACTCGTCCCCAGGAGGCGCAGAATCCGCAACACTCGGGGGCCGGCTCCTCTTTTGTGGACCAGTGTCTCCCTCCACTGAAAGTGGACGCTTTAGCCCACGGCGGGGCAGGACCGAGCCTCCCCCCGCCGGCTGCAAGAGAGCCAGAGCCTCCTGCATGAGAGAGAAAAAGGCGGGTGGAACTCCCAGGGATCCCTTCCGGACGCCCCCCGCCAACAGGCGCTCCGGCACCGCAGAAATCCCCGGACCAAGGACCGTCTCTGCCTGCTCTGATGTCCGTTCTGTAGATACAGGTGGGAGATCTGCACTGGAGCCCTCCAGAGGATCCTCCATGCCAGCACCCACAGCAGAACAAGTGGCACAGACTCGGGCTGCCAAATTACTACTTCTACGAATGCCACAGACCAGACACCGAGGACTAGGAAGCATGGCTATGCACACAGCCCTTTGCCAGCAAAGCAGGAACACCTTGCTGAAGCAAACAGAGCAGAAAATAAATTGGGATTTTAAAAGTGCTCAAAAACGCTCCAAATTGCAGGATTAGATAGAGCTGGAGTCAATTTGCTGAAATCTGACCAAGAAATGCAAAAACGAAGCTCCTATCCCTAAAAAAAAAAAAAAAAAAAAAAAAAAACACGAAGAAAAACAACTTTGAAAAAAAAAATCCAAAATGGCCGCCGGACCCGATCCCGCCAAAAAAAGGACCAGAAAGAATACCCAAAAGGTCTAAAACACTCCCCAGAGCCGATTCCAGGCCACCCCAAGGCCTCCACCACTGCCTTTAGAAAGAAAAAGCTTCAAACTCTACTCACCCACACACAGGAGTGGAGGGGGGGTCAAAGCACTGAGAGTGCTGTCCAGCGTGCCTGTCACAAGCTCCGAGTAGCAGTTATCAGAGTCAATAACAGAGTAATAACCGCTCAGGGCAGCTCGGGGAACCCCTAAATCAGTCAGGGGACCCTCAGAGCCTACTGCTGTATTCAATTGCTGCCTGTAATTGTTTTCAACCTTCTCCTCACCCACCAAGGGGGTTCGGTAGAAAGGAGACCTGTGTCCTGTGCAGCTCCCCTGCTTGTTTGACCTATGGGGAGACTGACAGAGACAGAGAGAAAAAAAACAGATTAGAGAAAGACAGAAGGGACAGTCAAAGATTTCCTCCACAGCAGCAGCCCAGCACCTAAATCTAGAAAATAATAAAACACTAAAGCTCTGCTTATTCGTTCCTAAGGAGCCCAGTTCTGGGCTCTGACTTCCAAGCTGCTTGGAGACAGATACTGATGTGTGGGCGGTCCTTGGGGCTGCATATAGCTGGATGATCAAAGAGATGAAGATGTTCAGTCTCCAAAGCTGCTGGTGGAGGTTCACAACTCTATGGTTCTGGGACTGGACTAGAGGGACGCTAAGTGAGTGTGGTTTCGTATACAGTAGACTTATATTCCACTTTGCCATCCAAGGTTCAAGACGCATCACACATTCTCAGAATAAATCCATATAAAAACAAAATCTAGTTATAATTTCTTAGGACCCTAACAAAATCCTCCCCTATACATGCTCTCAAATAGCTTATAGTAACTATATACACTTTCGCCATGAACATTCTCCATGTAATCCTATAAAGCTCTAAACCTATTGTGCAACTGCAATCCCTCTTCTCTTTACTCACTGCAGGTGACATTGACAAGCCAAGCACTTCCACCTGTCCACAAATATCAAGCAAATATCTTTTTGAATAGCCAGGTTTTTAACTTCCTTTTTTAATATCATATAAGACTTTTCCATCCTCAGTTCTTTTGAAAGTTAATTCCACATAAGGAGGCCATACCCTTCAGTGTGCACTCTAATGTTAATGTCAGATGGCATCCTCAGATTGAAAGTGCTTTAAGTTGGCAGTCTCCCAGCTGATTTTAACAGCCAGTTAGGGGCATGAATGCTCACTAAATCCAGCAAGTGTGGTAAAGACATTCCTCAGACTCTTTTATAAGTGTAACAAGAGGTTTGAGAGCTTGTTTACTAAGCCCCAAGTTGGTAACTCTCTAGTCAGCTCCTGTCCTAGCTATTGTAACTTGCTCCTTGCTGGTCTTCTGAATCATCTCTCTCCCCTTCAAGTCAGCTGCACGGCTTATCTTCTACTAGCGTCGCTATGCTCATGTAGCCCCCTCTTCACTGGTGCCCTATCCATTTCCACATCCAGTTCAAACTTCTCCTACAAGTGCATTCATTCTGCAGCTACTCACTACCTTTCCTCTCTTATCTCACTCTGCACCCCTACTCGGGAACTCCACTCCTCTGGCAGATCCCTTTTATCTGTGCCCTTCTCTGCCACTGCTGAGTCCAGTCTTTGTTTATTCCACCTTGCTGCTCCATATGCCTGAAACAAACTACCTGAGTCAGTATATTGGGTTCCTTCTCTAGCCTTATTCAATTCCAGGCTAAAATCCCACCTCTGATTTTTGATGCTAATGCCTCACTCTTGTTTACTACTTATGTGTATCTTACCATACTCTAGTCCCAGGTTTTGTGATTTTCTTCATCTTGATTAGATTGTAAGCTCTGATGAGCAGGGACTGTGTCTTACATCTATTTGTACAACACTGCATATGCCTCATAGCCCTATACAAATGATATGTAGTAATAGAAGTAGAAATGTGTCCATGGGCCTCAATACTAGCATAGAGTAGAGTAGCAGCTTAGTGGTTAGGGCAGCAACCTGAGACCAGAAAGACCAGGGTTCAAATCCAACTGATACTCCTTCTAGCTTTGTGCAAGTCACTTAATCTCCATTGCCTCAGGTGCAAAGTTGGATTGTACGCCTGCTGGGGACAGGGACATGCCTACCATACCTGAATGCAACTTGCCTTGATCTACTACTGAAAAGGTGGGAGCTAAATATTAATAAAAAAACTCATGGATCTGTGCACTACAACCAGAGGGAGGGATATATCTGTCCCCCTACATTTATTGTGTTGCAGCACAAGTAAAACAGTCATGGGAGCAATTAACACTACCCACTAAGGTGGTGTTAGTTGCACCCATAATTTTTGCACCGAGAGCAGGTAGTGCAGGCTACAAAAGCCAGACCATGATGGGAACACCCTTGTCCTGCTCAGTCTCCATCCTGACACACGTTACAAGGGTAATGCATCACTTTTAGCACGTGACACTGTTGGGGCTGGTAACACGCGCCAACTCTGGTAGCATGCTTTAGTAAACATGCCGTTCAAAGTTCACCCTTCAATGAATTAAAAGCCAGTGCAGGTGTATCAGAAATGGAGCTGCCCTCTCCCATGTGGAGCCTCAAGGACCACCTCAATCACTATGTTTTGAATCAGCTGAAGCCTCTTGATCGTTTTGGTAGTCCTGAGTAGAAAAGGGAGGACAACTGCCTGTATAACCTCCCCAGATCTTCCTCTGCCATAATAAGAACAAATCTGTCATTCTCAACTAAGAGCAAAATTTACTAAAGTGCACTACTGTTCACATTCATTATTTGTAAATAGGTCTCATTGCATAAAACGGGGCTTGCGGTAAATAATGCACAGAAATGCATGCTAGCATGCAATAATGCAGTGATGCCTTTTTAGTAAATCACACCTTAAGACCGCACAACGTTTTTTATTTTATTTTTTACTATGGCACCCACCTGCCTATCCATTGTTAAGGATGAATCTATTGTTTATTCCCAAACTTCATAACGTTTATTTTAGAGCCAGCCGTAATTGCTATTGGGTTATGGTATCATGAGTCTTCATTCACAACTACCTGTGGAGTTTCCCCTATTTTTTTTATTGATCCCCTTCCCCACCAGCTTGGCCAGCCATTACAGTGACAGTCATTGGCCAGAGACCACGGACCATGGCTTTCTTTAGAGCCTGGTATGTGTGTAACCTAAGCCCAGTTAGTAGATGTCACCATTAAGCAGCAGATGACTTCCTTGCTCTGCATGTCTGCAGTGGTTCTGAACGCTGCCACCTCAATCTTCCCATTCTGGCCAATCCAGGGAATGGAAGATCCCAGCTAGGAATCTAACCCAGATTCTATCAAACTACAGAGCACTGCCATGAAAGCACTAAGGATAGCTCCTAAAATACTTCTAAAAACAAGTTTTTCTATGAGCAAAATGGTTCCCTGAAGAAATAAAAGCATATGATGAAGGTGAAAGGAGATAAACTGAGGAGTAATATACAGAAAGGGCGGTGGATCCGTGGAATAGTTTTCCAATGGAGCTAGTAGAGATGGACTGTATCTGAATTCAAGAAAGCATGGGGCAAACACAGAAGATCTCTAAAGGGGGAAAAAAGGGATTGCAGTAGTTGGTATGGCAGGGCAGACTGGATAGGCCATATGATGTTTATCTGCTGTTATGTTTCTATGCACTTTTTTTACTTTCTTTCTTTGAAAGATTTAATAAAACACTCAGACAAGTATCAAGGTGGTATACAATTTAAAAGGACGACAGAGGCAAAAAGACAATTAATTAGACAAAAAGACAGACAGCAAAACACTAGGGAAAAAGTTACAATGTGAACCTATAACCCAAACTATGATCAGCAGAGATAAGAAAGGTCAATCTGTTTTATCACACAAAATCTGTTTTTTTTTCTTTTGTTTCAGGGAAAAAAGGCCGAGAAAAGAAGAGGAAAAAGCCAACCAAAGAAGAAAAGGAAACGAGGCAGGACAACAAAGAACGAGAAAGCAGAGAAGCACGGGAAAACAAAGAGAAGTCAGAGCAGAGGAACAGAAGAGTCCAGGATAAATGGCAGAGATCTGAATCCATCAGCACTGTACATTAAAGTTTCATTGGTTATTATAGACATCTGATGCTGCTATCTCAATCAGAACCCGCCTCTCCCACCAACGTCCCTTCCCCCACAACAAGCACTCTAGTGAACTGTGATGGACAACTTATCACAGTGCTAACACCTAAAACAACATTACAAATAGGTTCTATGCTCTCCCTTCAAGCAATGCTCACACAGAAACTTACAAGAACAGATAAAAAAAAAAAAGCTAAAGTATTAAAAACCAAAAATAAAATGGGGGACTTCTTCAGAACTGTTACCATATATGCTTCCATTCATCTGCAGATAATAAGAATTATTGTACATAATTATTAATAGGGTATAAGACATAGCATTTCAGAAAAGGACATCTGGATAAGCGATGTTTTCTCTCTCTTTTTTTCATTTTGTAAAAATATCTTTCAAGCTATTGTAAAGAGGCACGAGATATGTTGAAGTCAAAGATGCAGTTTCCTACATGTGTGTATTGTGCATGCCAGGGAAGAGGTGGAGGCATCTCTTGGGAAGTGCTGGCATGGTAAAAAAAAAAAAACTGTTGTCTTGCCAAAATGCCTGCTTGGTTTCTGGTAGTTTAAATATTGCCTTTGGTCCTAGGAATAGGTAAGCACTTGAGTGACTGTCAACGAGGTGGATGAAAAAAAGCTTAAAAAAAAACAAACAAAAAAACAAAACTGAAGCAGTAGCAGACCGACCACTTGGCTTCAGGATATAAAGGAGCGAGTGAGCCCGTCTGATTCTATATTTCCTGACTTCAAAAGGTTTTCTTGCAGGGAAAAAATTCCAGTAATTTGGGGGTTGAAAAACAGAGATGGCTTTTCTATTCCTAACGATCTGCACCCCGAGAGGCCCTTTCAAGTGTATCCTTGCCACCTTGAATACGGAACGCTATTA
Organism: Ichthyophis bannanicus; assembly: GCA_033557465.1. Taxonomy (NCBI): domain Eukaryota; kingdom Metazoa; phylum Chordata; class Amphibia; order Gymnophiona; family Ichthyophiidae; genus Ichthyophis; species Ichthyophis bannanicus. Next base: position 786,190,898 of record CM066033.1, read on the forward strand.
CTGGAAAGAGATGCAACTGTGCTTAGCTTCTATGACTTCCTGATATATCCGACCTCTCAATGGACTCTGTTGTGAACTGCTTTAATGCTTCAGTGAAAAGCGGTATAATAAGTAAATAAATCAAATCAAACCAATCCAACTGGAGGACAGTGTGTCCTTTCCCATGTTTCTTCTTTTTTATCCAATTTGCAGCATGTACCTGCCTGCATTTACAGTAATCCAGTGACTGATGATAGAGAGATTTGTAGAGGGGAAAAAAAACCCAGAGCTGATAAAAAGCCGAAAACAGCGAGACTGTGGGAATGCCACATGTTTTGTGTATGTATTCTTCTCAGGGGGTGGGGGGAGAGGAGAGGAACCCTTATTTTATAATCTGATCTATGAAGTTCAAGGAATAAAAAAAAAAAAAAAAAAAAAAAAGGATACTACGTCTTTAACATTATGTATCTACTGAAAAAGAGAAGCCGCTATAATAAATATATTTGTTCATAGAGTTTTCCAAGTTTTATTCTGTTTTGATGTTTTGGAGGAAATGCTAAGAAGTAGCCAATTAAGAGTCAATTCATCCAAAGGGGCATGTTTACTAAGGTAACTGTTCACATGGACTCCCGTGGGGTAAATCTGCGCTGTCTGCCTGCCACGCCACAGGGTAGGATTAGGGCAGTGAGGCAGCTTGGTCCACAGGAGAGCACACCAATTTGCGGCAAATGTAGAAACAATCAGGAGCGAGGTGAAGAAAAAAAGACTAGCTTTAATGATACTACCCAACACGGCTATGTTTCGGCTAGTGCCTTCTTCAGGCGGTACGGCCTCAAACATAAAAGACATAAAATTAAAATCAATGTGACGGTACAACATAAAACATATGACTATAATAGATATTAAAAGATAACTCTATACCAGTGAACGCTTTAAAATAAAATAAGATAAGCAAAACCCAAAGGACTTAAGAACATCAGGGAACTACAGTGGTAAAACAATTGGGCTTGTTCCTTATCTCTTGCAAGAAATGAGTAATGGATAATGCCACTGCCAGCTTCAGTGTAAAGTAATGCCAGCGAACAGAACAGTCATTTCAAAAGGCTCTTTCCCGCCAAATGTCTGAGGTGGGGGTTATTATGGTGAAAGCCCAAACAGAATAGTGGCAAGACTCATACACAGAGAGGCACAAAGAGTGTGACCTAGATCGGGAACAGGGGAATAAAATCTTAAAAAAAATAAAATTATAATGCAGCAGATTAAAAACAGAAACTAAAATCAAATATAACACATGTAAAACCAAAGGAACTGTAAATAAAAAGGATGCATTAGAACCAATGCCTGGCAAATGTTAAAATAAAAATAAAGTGAAGGTGTGCAAATAAGTGAACAAATAAGTAAAATAATAAAACCAAAAATAAGATCAAAGGGAATGTAAAACAAATGATATGGGTCTTGCTTAACCATTTTTATTGTACTTTTGGACCCTTTATTTGATGCTATGTACATGTTTTTAGTCCTTTTATGTTCACAAGTTATTTATTTTATTTTAGATTTAAATAGCCACTTATGGATTTGCACACTTGATCCTACCCCTCTCATAGTTCAGTGGCATCTTGTGGCCCTCCTAAGATTAGCTCTCATGTTATAACCTTCTATAGTATCTAGCTTTTTGGTCACTCTCTATCTGTATGTATACATAGTCATAGTTTTACCTTATTTATATTTACCTTTAGCATTGATCTTCTTACCTTATTTTATTTTAATGCATTCACTGGTATAGAGTTATCTTTTTAATATCTATTATAGTCATATGTTTTATGTTGTTCTGTCACATTGATTTTAATTTTGTGTCTCTTATGTTTGAGGCCATACCCCATAAGAAGGCACTAGCCGAAATACAGCCGTGTTGGGTATTATCAATAAAGCCAGTCTTTTCTTCACCTTGCTCCTATTTGTTTCTACAATTGCCAATAGCACAGCTGCACTTACCACCTCTTCAAGTGACTGCCCTGTGCAGTATATGCAGGGCAGATACTGGACATGTCTCTAGCATTTATCGCACAGGATTTGTACCTACTACACCAGCAGTTTAACAGATGCCACATGGTAGATGCAAAACCTTATGGCCCTTTAGAATAATCAAAAGCACTTACTCGGTGACTTCAGTGGATAAAATTAATCACGTCAAATTGATCAAATATGGTTTATAGGTTCTGTGCATCTCAGAATATCACATAAGTTCTCTTTATACTATGGGGCCCATATTCAAAATCCTTATCCAGACGGCCAACTAGAGGCTATATTCAGTTGCACTGTCTGAAGAGCGACATCAAATATCTCTACAAACCGTCCCGGCACTATCCAGTTTGTGCAGGGGCACTCTGTGAGCAAAGTGAGGGCGATACTGGCACTATCTGGATAAGTATAGAAACTTATCTGGAGATCGCAATTTTCAGCTAGCGTTTATCCAGAAAAAGTTAGATTGCATGAAAAGTGCTGGCACTTATCCGAATAGCACCGCTCAACCTGGATATTCAGCAGCAGCTCCTATCCAGATGCTGCCACTGAATATCCTGCCGATATTTAAGCACTGTGCTGACTGCTGTGGCATTTGAATAGCAGCCCTTATGAAAAACTGGCCCCTGCACAGAACATATAAAACATTTATGATCCTCCTTATCCTCTTCCCTTTCCAGTTGCTGTCATTATATCGCTAACATATCAATTTGGGTGGAAAAGGCAAGTTGAGTCCTCTCATGCCATGAAAATACTCAAAAATGCTTGGCCGTATTACAATCATACTGCCTCATTTTAATAAACAGCTCTATTCCAGAAGGTACAATGAGGTACGTAGAAAGGAGAATTAAAAGAAAAATCTATTATTCCTAACTGAAAGAAGACTGTCATAATTAGAAGCAAGTTATCAAGAAAGCTATACAAGAGTTAGGAAAGGGTCACATGTTTGCAGACTATTAATATGGGTGAATAAAACGTCTCCCTGCATTTCAACAACTTCCTTTGCTCTCATTGCCTTATTAGCAGCATTGCACATGAAGGAGTAACAGCACTTGCACAAATGTATGCCTGATTTTAACTTTTCTGATGCTCTTGACAGATCAGGCACAAGAAACAAGGAAAAAAAATGAGCATCTGCCACATAAAGAGAACCCACCCTAGGCATCAATACTCCAAGACTTAAAATGTACAATAACTGAGGAGGAGAAGCACAATGTAATCTGCACTACAACACATGTATACAATCACCCTGATCTCAGGCGCTACTACTATTACTTATCATTTGTATAGCGCTACAGATTGTACAGAGCACTGTACAGACAGATGTAAGCTCTGATGAGCAGGGACTGTGTCTTACAATCTAATCAAGATGGAAAAAAACAAATCGTAAAACTGGGGACTAGAGTATGGCAAGATATACATAAATAGTGAATGAGTGAGGAGCATCAGGATCCAAAAGCAGCCTCAAAAAGGTGGGTTTTTATAGTCTGGATTTGAATGGGGCTAGAGAAGGGGCCCAAAGCACAGACTCAGACAAGATGGAGCAGCAAGATGGAATGAACGAAGTCTGGAGTTGGCAGTGGCAGAGAAAGGCACAGATAAGAGGGATCTGCCAGAGGAGAGGAGTTCGTGAGGAGGGGTGTAGAGTGAGATAAGAGAGGAAAGATAGCGAGGAGCAGCAGAATGAATGCATTTGTAGGTCAGTAGGAGAAGTTTGAATTTGACGCAGAAACTGATAGGGAGCCAGTGAAGTGATTTGCGAAGAGGAGTTAGATGAGCATAGTGACACTGGCGGAAAATAAACTGTGCAGCTGAGTTTTGAACAGATTGAAGGGGAGAAAGATGATTCAGAGGGAGACCAGTGAGGAGTAGGTTATAATAATCAAGACTAGAGAGTGGATAAGGGTCTTAGTAGTGTGTTCAGAAAGGAAGGGACAAATCTTGCTGATGTATAGAGAAAGAAGCGACAGATTTTAGCTATTAGATGTGCAGAGAAAGAGAGAGGAGAGTCAAAGATGACCCCAAGGTTGTGAGCAAACAGGGAGAAAAGTGTAGTGTTATCCACAGAAACAGAGAAGGGAGGAAGGAGGAGATGGATTAGGGAGGGGGGGGGGAGAGAGATAAGGAGCTCAATTTTGGCCATGTTCAATTTTGGAAGATGGTGAGACATCTGGGCAACAACGCCTGACAAGCAGACAGAGGTCCTGGAGAAATTTCAGGTGCAGAGAGAGAGAGAGATCTGAGAGTTGTCAGCATAAAGATGATACTGAAAACCAGGGCTTAATTTATGCCGGAATGGGGTGGAATGGCGTTCTGGCACTCCTCAAAAAGATGTAAGTAATTCACATTCCATCTCCCACCTCCTCTCCCTGTCTGTGCAGCCACGGCCAATTTAACACATAACACAGCCATGGGAGCATTTTCTTCCGTGGCTGTGCTGTGCTGTACTGAAGCAGCCCAGCTGTGGCACTTTGCTTATTTTGCTTTACTAAAACGTTCCTGCTTTACTAAAATTAGTATCCCAAACATTCTTTCATTCTCTGAACCCAACTGGAAGCTGAGTGAAAATCACAGGATCTCACACCAAGTAATGGAACCTGGTCCACATCCAATTCAGGATAACAATATTGGTTCTGAAATGAACTACTAAAAATGTGACACAGAGGAGTTAAAATAATTTATGCAGCGCTATCCAGGCTGCTTCCCACTCTGAATTCTCCTGATAGAGCTTAATCCAGTCACACATCTGAGTACTCACTCTAAGGCACCCTGTGGGAAACGCTGCTATAGAAGAGCAGCTTCCACATGAGACTTCCCTTGCCAGCCCTGGGATAAGAGCTCAAGAGAAAAGTCTTGTTTACAGTATCCATGAAGCGAAACCCTTCCGTAAAAGAAACAGACCTCATAAATCTTAGTCCAAGAAAATGTATCCTTAGCCAGCCGCTGACTACAAGAGCTCACTCAGACTGGAAGGGCAAAAGGAAGGAAAGTGATTCAAGCAGGATTAGGAGAGAAAGAAAAATGATACTGAAACACAGCCAAAGTTCAATTGTTTTCTTTAAATGAAAATAATGATGGACCCTAGAGTTTGATTCATCCAAATTTGTGAATCAGAAACATTTCCAGCAGACAGAGGCGAGGACAAAACTCTTTAATTCTGCCTGTTTTTCATTTTTCTCCCCGTACTGTGCCAAACTTAAAAAAGCTGATGATATAAATTCCAAAAAAACTGACATATTCCAATCACTAAATTAAAAATAAAATATATTTGTCTACCTTTGTTGTCTGTTATTTTATTTTTCTAGTTGTGTTGGTCCCAGTCTCTGGATTTTGCTTTCTGACTCATCTCTCCAGGGTTTCCAATCCATTTGCTCACTTCTCTTTCCTCCTGTCTTCTTCATTTCCTCCTCTATATCCATCTCTGACATTCATCTTTTCCTTTCTTCCATTTATCTTTCTTTTTCTCTAGCCACTCAGATTTCAATCATCTTTTTAATGCACCCATGTACTGCTTTATATCTCTTTTCCTCACCCTGGCCCTCCCATTCCCCATCCCCTCAGTCACAAGTCCCTCCCCCCCACCACACCACCACCAGTATCTCCTCTCTCTCTCACTCTCCTTGCACATTTCATTTCATACTCTCCCTCTCCTTCCAGCATCTTCTCTCTCTCTCCCTTCAGCATCTCCTCTCTTTTCCACCTTTAATCAAACATCTCTCTCCCCACTACCTCTGTATAGTAGCTCCCATCTATCTTCCTTCTTCCTCCCATATCCAGCATCCACCTGTGTGTCCCTATCCCTCCTATGTCAAACAACTCCCTTCTGGTGCCCCTACACCCCCTTGTGTCCAGCATCTTCCCTGTCACCCTATTCTCCTCCTATCAACCGCCTATGTCCAGCGCCCCCCTTCTGTGTCCCTACTTCTCCAGCAGCACATGCTAGCATCTCCCTGTCATCTTATTTCCCCCCACCCATGTTTAGCATCCCCCTTGAATCCCTGTTCCCTTGTCCAACATTGCCCCTATTTCCCTTCTGTTCAGCATTGCTACTCATGTCCAGCATCACCTCCTTGGTGTCCCAACTCTTCCTGCCCTCTCCAGAATATCCCCTTTTTCACTCTTTCAACATCTCCCATGTCCACCATCTCTTCCCCTCCAAATTCAGCCTGCCAAAATATCCCCTCTTTCACTATCTCCCATATCCACCATCTTCCCCCTATTCAATATGCCAGAATATCTTCTTTTTTAGTCTCCCATATCCACCGTCCCCCCATTCAACCTGCCAGATATCTCCTTTCACTGTCTCCTCTTTCCTACACTGTGCCAAGCCACTGTTCAGCCTCCCCCCCTCCCCATGCCCAATCTCCTCTGCCAGGACCTGCAGCAGCAGCAATAAAATACAAAAGAGCTGAGTCTGCAAGTTTAGAGTGCTGCAGCCAGCTCTGCCCCTTCTGATGTAAACTTCCTGTTTCTCAGGAGCAGGACTGGCAGAGCTGTCAGCGGTGCTGTGTACTTGCAGGCTCAGCTCTTCTATTGCCGCTACCCTGGCAGTGATGGACACTGGCTGGGGAAAGAGCTGAACAGAGGCAGATAAATGCATGAGAGAGGTTAATGGTGTGAGAGGGGCCAAATAGTATGACTTGGCATGTCTGCTAAAATAAGTTTATACAAATTATATGAAAAAAAATTAAATATAACAATCCTCCATTTACAACAACAAACCTTACGGTAACAAATTTCTCATAGTAGTCCACACTATGGAGAGCATAAGGAAAAGAGAAAGTCTAAAGCAGACACACCCCAAAACCACAATAGCCTGAAAGACATATTAATCTAATTACCTCCAAACCACTATCCTAGTAGACTACTATCCTACTAGGATAGTACTACAAAACACTATTGATGACATTTAAAATACTAAATAACTTGTCTGCAGATTTCCTCTTGGACATCATACACCTAACCCCAAACAGGACAAGGACAAAAAGGTATGGCAAACACATTTCTAACCCTTATAGCAATAAAACCTACCCAAGTTGCAAGGAACCAACCTTTCTCGTTATATGCACCATCCCTTTGGACCACCCTCCCTGTTATGATCTGAGCCATCTCCAACCTCTCAACCTTCTGTAGGACAATACTCATTTGTTCTGACTATTCTATGATCAGATACCATAACTTAAATAGCCATAGACTGACGTTCCCACACCTCTGCTTACCCTTATATCTCTTGAAACATATACCAGTATGTAACATAGTTCTTCCCCGTTAGCTATCCAAGTTGACATACCTGTTCAGTGTAAAACATTTGTTGTTTCTGTTCTATGTAAACTGCTCTGATCTTAAAACAGAGCAGTATATAAAATCAAATACATAAAATAAACTAAACTTGGCTTGGCCAACATTATCCTCCAAAGATTTCCCTTGAAGAAAAGTATCTAAATGCATAGAGTCTAAAAGGTATGCTTATTTCCTTTATGGGTAATTAGGGAAATCAAAAAAGTAATCAAACTGTCAACACCTTGGACTGCCTGGAAAGAATCACCTTCCTGCAGGCCTGGGTTGCTCTAGACTAGAGGCACCTGGAAACATTACTTTAGAACCACAGAATAGCTCTTCTCTACTTTGGAAATATGCTTTCAAAATCCTATCCTTATCAGACTCAGCTAAAAAAGGGAGACTAAAAGATTGGCTCTTTTAGATATATTTTAGATGGAATTGCAGGACTCAAAAGTGCTGGGAACAGATTTGTGTAAAGTGATATTGAAAAAGCAAAAAAGCTAAATAAATATTTCTGCTCTGTTTTTACTAGAGAAAATCCTGGAGAAGGACCACCTGTGATTGACAAATATACAAATGGGAATGTGTTAGAGCAGCTTGCAAAACTGGAAGTGGCCAAGGCCATGGGACCGGATGGGATACATCCCAGGATACTGAAAGAGCTCAGAGAGGTTCTTGCCGGGCCATTAAAACATGTTTTTAATAGATCCTTGGAGACAGGAGACGTTCTACAGGACTGAAGAAGGACTGATGTGGTACCTCTTCACAAAAGTGGTAGTAGGGAAGAAGTGACAAACTACAGGCCAGTAAGCCTTCCTCGCTGGCGGGAAAGGTAACGGAGGTGCTCCTGAAAGAGCAAAATAATGGACTTCCTCTAAATCAACAGGTTGCAAGATCCGAGGCAACATGGTTTTACCAAAGGATGATCTTGCCAAACAAATCTGATCTGGTTCTCTGGTAACCCAAAGAACTCAATCAAGGACATGTGATGGATGCGATCTACCTTGATTTCAGCAAAGCTTTTGATGCTGTTCCTCATAGAAGGCTTATCAATAAACTCAACAGCTTGGGGATGGGTCCCAAGATGGTGCACTGGATCATAAATTGGTTGACTCACAGACAACAAAAGGTGAAAGTAAAGAGAACTCACTCAGATGAAAGGAAAGTTATTAGCAGTGTGCCCGTGTTCGGTCCTGGGACCGGTACTGTTCAATGTATTTGTGCGTGATATTGCTGAAAGACTGAATGGAAAAGTCTGTCTTTTTGCAGATGACATGAAAATTTGCAACAGAGTGGACAACATGAGAAAATATCTACAAAAGCTAGAAGAATGGTCTAATGCTTGGCAGTTAAGATTTCATGTGAAGAAGTGTAGTGTCATACACTTGGGAAGCAGAAATCCAAGGGAATGGTATGTGATAGGGGGCAAGAGGTTGCTGTACACGGACCAGGAGGACCTAAGAGTGATGGTTTCTGAGGACCTCAAGGTGGTGAAACAGTGGGACAAGGTGATAGCAAAAGTCAGAAGGATGCTGGATTACATATAGAGAGGCTTTACCAGCAGAAAGGAAGAGGTACTAATGCACTGTACAAGTCGCTGGTGAGGCCTCACTTGGAATACTGTGTTCAGCTTTGGATACCATATATTGCAATGGACATAAAAAGGCTGGAAACAGTTCAGAGGAAGGCAACCAAAATGATATGAAGCCTGAGTCAGAAGGCTTATGATAAGAGACTTGAAGGCCTAAATATGTACACTCTGGAGGAGAGGAGGGACAGGGGAGATATGATTCGGAACTTTTTATTTATTATTAAAGAACAAACCTACCTCTTCCAAAGATGGGAAAGCTGTAAAACTAGAGGGCATAACATGAAGCTGCAAGGGGGTAAACTGAAAGGCAATGTCAGGAAATACTTTTTCACTGAAAGGGTGGTGGATGCTTAGAATGCCCTCCCGATGGAAGTGGTGGGGGCAAATACAGTATAATATAAAATATACCCCTAGGAGTCAAAAATACCAAACAAAAAAAACCCCTCCCAAACAAAACAAGAGAAGCAAAGACAAAAAAAGAAAAAATGAATTTACAGAATACCGCACTTCATCAGCAAGGATTTGAAACAGGGAAGTTGAAAAACAGCACCAACTGTAATCGAGGAAGAAAGACCTCAGCCAACCTCTTTCCAACTAAAGCAAAGAGGACGAGCAAATCGAATGGCACCCTTATCAACGTCTGTCGCTCAATAAAACTCCAGGTGACATCAACGGTCAAAAAAACCTCAGTGCTAGTGCACAAAACAAAAGCCCAAACCTTGCACATACTGTTGGTATACTGTTTTGGCAGACCAGCAGTCCATACGGCGAGTGGAGCACTGTCGTTTTTCTGTTCCTTTTGGGTTCTGAAATGCAGCGATCAATGTAATGAGCTCCCTGAATAAGCCAATTGGCGAAACACCTGGTGTCAGGGCTCTGGTGTCATTGCCATGAAGACAGCCGTTTTTTTTGAAGTTTATACATTGCTCTTTGCTGCATGTGGTAGCCTTTCTTCATTGCCTTTAAGCTAAGTTTCTTCAGCTATTCATTCTCTGCTGTTTAACGCTGCTCTTTTTATTGCATTGATTTGAACAGTATATCAACAGTATCACCAACAATATGTGCTAGGTTTGGGCTTTTGTTTTGTGCCCTAGCACCGAGGTTTTTCTTTACCATTTCTGGTAAAAATGTGGGGGGGAAAAATAAATTTGTGCTACAGTGTGCCATTCTGTATTTTGTTAAAAACAAATATAAATGTTTTCAAATAAATATGTAAATACTGTAACTTTGTTCAAGGGCTAGCAAGAACAGAGCTAGCCATTAGATTTGAAAGATCAACAAGATGAGGTGAACACAGCTAAGACCTAGGGACATCCCACTGGCACCTTTAAGGTAGGGGAACAAAAGGTGATATAGGTTAGATATAAAATCTTTAAAAAGATGAGAGCGGAGTTTCATCTTCAGCACTGTTTGGAAATTTTGACTCTATAACAGAAGTTGGAAAGAATTATACATAAGGAGGGGCCATAAATGGCTGTCTGTAGATAAACATTCTCTGAAACTTACATGGAATGAAATGAAATGAAATATAAGGGGGAGGGATGTCAAAGAGATACATTGGGCCCAATTCTGTCCCAGACGTAGATCCCCTCTGTGCATCCGGTCTGAACTGGAAGCACAGAGGGGATCACGATTCTGATCCCATGGGGCATTCTAGCCCCCTGGGAGAAATAAATGCTGGAATGGGGAAAGGAGGAGATGAAAGTGAAAAGGTGGAGGTTGCTGGACTAGACTGGGAAGGGAGGAAGTGGAAAGGAGGAGATGGATTGTACTGTACTAGGGAGGAAGGGAAACAAGAGGAGATGCTAGACTGAGGGGAGGAAGGAAGGAGAGAGACATTGGAATGAACTGGACTGGGAGGAAGGGGAAAGGGAGGAGATGCTGGACTGGAAGGGGAGAAGGAAAATACTGAACTAGACTGTACTGGGAAGGAAGTGGAAAGAGGAGAGGTGCTGAACTAGGAGTAAAGGAGGAGATGCTAGACTGGACTGGAAGGTAGATAAAAAGGGAGAGATACAGAACTGAATTGGGAGAAGCGGAGATGCTAATGACTAGAAGTAAAGGAAGGGAGAAATACTGGGTTGAACTAGAAGGTAAGATGCTGGATTCAACTGGAAGCAGAGTAGGTGGAAGGGAGGGGGATTATGCTGGTGTGGACAGGGAGAGGAAGGAGAAAGAGGAGATACATGAACAGGAGGAAAGGGAATGAGGGAGATTCTGGGACTGGGAGGGGGGAAACAAGAAAGCAGATATTGGACCAGACTGGACTGGAAGGGGAAGATGCTGGAAAGGATTAGGAGTGTAAGATAGGGAACGGTAGAGATGTTGGACTGGAATGGGAGCATGTGGAGAAATGGGAGATGCTGGACTGGAAGGCAAATGGGGTAGATATTGGATTGTACTGGCAGGGGACCGGCAAGGAGACGAGTGAGAAAGATGGAAATAAAGCTGGGGTGGTGGTAAAAGGGAAAATTGGATATTGGTGGGGATGAGACAGTGGAAAGGGACTGGAGAAAATAGCCAAGAGGGAAAGAGTTGGGGTTTATGAGGCGACAAGAGAAAAGGGAGATGATCGCTGGGAAGGGAGTGAATACAAAGGATTGCAGTAGGAGGACAGGGAGTGAATGAAAGACAAAGGGGGAGGGAAAGAGGCAAAGGAATGGGAGAACTAGGGAGAGGATAAAGAGTAGGAAGATGGGATGGGAAGGAGAGGGAAAGTTGATAGGTGAAAGATAAAAAGGGAGTTTGAGGACTGAAGGGCAAGAAGGGAGATTGCAATGTGAGAGGACGGAAAGAAGAGAGAAATGGAAGACGAAAATTAAAAGGAAAGACTAATGTTGGAGAAAGAAGCAAGGGAAGAATGGATGTAAATAGGAGAGTACAGACATGACAAATGGATGACAACCCCTGTAAAGACAGACTTAGGAGAAAACAGGGGAAAGCAGAGAGACTAGGACCAATGAGAATGAAAAAGTAACTTGCTTAGACAACAAAAGGTAGAAAGGAGTACTTTATTTTGAATTTAGTAATTGCAGTAGTAGCCTAGTGGTTAAGGCAACAGCCTGCAACCAAAAAGACCAGCATTCAAATCCCACTGGCACTCCTTGTGGCCTTCAGCAAGTCACTTAATCCTCCACTGCCTCAGGTACACACTTAGATTGTAAGCTCTCTGGGGACAGGGAAATACCTACCGTACCCAAATGTAAATGGCCTGTAAATGGCCTTTAAGTACTACTGGAAAGGTGTGAGTTAAATAAGATAAATATGTCCGTTTTGGAAATAGGCATCACTGATGACTTTGTATTTCTCAGTATAAGAGGAAATGCTTTTCCGTTTCTATTCCTCCAGCGTTGCACTGCATGGAAAGTTTGACTTCTTATGGTTTTCAGTTAAATTTTTGTTTGCACATTTCTACTTTTAAACATATGTAACTAACACTAGCAGAATATTGTAACTTTCTGTGTAGTGATCTGCAGCAATCCTGCTTGTTCTGTTTTCCTAAAAGGGGTTGTATTGCTGTACTGCAATATATTTGTAGTGCTGCCTTTTCATAGGTAGGATTAGTGCTATGCAAGTCCTAGCAATATTGTTGTGGTATACCAAGTTTGCTATGGGCTCTGAATGAGAAAGATTTTGTAGTACTTCGTAATGTGCATGGCAGTTAAGCAACCAGATGTCTACAGAACTTCCCTCCAGTGCTTTCTGTAACCCCACTGAACATGTAAATGGTCTTCGACATTTATAAGTTATTTTTGTGAAGCTTGTGAAGGGCTCCCTTGGCATTCTCTTGATGGGGGAGGAGGTGGTACAGCACAGGAAGAACATAAGAAATGTCATACTGGGTCAGATCAAGGTCCATCAGTCCAGTATCCCGTTTCCAACAGAGGCAAATCCAGGTCACAAAAGTACCTGGCAGGTTCCCAAAAAAGGCACACGTTCCACAATGCTCTTTTTGGGGTAAGCAGTGGATTTCCCAGGTCCTCTTTAATAATGGTTTATGGATCGTTCCTCCAGGAACTTATCCAAACCTTTTTTAAACCCAGCTACACTAACAGCTTTTACTACATCCTCCAGTAACGAATTCCACAGTTTGCTAATGTGTTGAGTAAAAAAATATTTTCTCTTATTAGTCTTAAATGGGCTACATTGTAGCATCATTGCATATCCTTGTCTTTCTACTTTCTGATGGTGTAAACAACTGCTCTGTGTTTACCCATTCATTAGTTTATAGACCTCTATCATGTCCCCCCTCAGCAGTCTCTTTTCCAACTTGAAGAGCCCTAATTTTTTAAGCCTCCCCTCATAAAGGATATCCTTCCATCCCCTTTACTATTTTTTGTTGCCCTTCTCTGTACCTTTTCTAAATTTGCTATATCCTTTTTTTTTTTTTTTTTTAAAGATTGTGGTGAACAGAACGGCATACAATATTCAAGATGCCATCGCATCATGGAACAATACAGCAGCATTATATGATCCTTGGTTTTATTCTCCATTCCTTTCCTTATGATTCCTTGGCTGCTGCTGCACACTGGGCAGAGGGTTTAAACGTAATTATCCACGACACCTAATTTTTTTTTCCTGGGAGGTGGTTTCCAAGGTGGTATATTGCTTCATGTAACCATTGCTTGGGTTGTTCTTTCCTAGATGCATAACTATGCACTTAGGAATCATTCACACAGGGCAGAAAAAAAAAAAAAGACACAAAACAAAACAGCATCAACCTAGGTTCTCACTTGTGATAACAACTGAAGATATATTTCCCATATGTTCAAATGCATTCTAAGTTTTAATTCATGTCTTAAGTTTCTGAACATGCCTCTTACTTTGCCACTGCAACTTATGAATGTAAAACTAGGAGCCATTTTATCTTCATTCAAATTACATGGATATATGCAACAGATGGTTATTGGGACTGAATAATTTAACCTGAACAATTGGCATATAGAAAGTATGATCTCCATTCAGCTAGAACGGCACTAGTATGTACAAGTTGCTCTCTTACCTTTCTTTAAGGCATTTATTGCACCTCCTGTCCATGGAGCTGTCAAGGAGCTTTCATCAGACATTTTGGAAGCAGCTGTACACACACTGTTACATATTGTTCATTACAAACCGTTTTGAATTACAGAAAAAAGGTATATAAAAAACCATGTTAAATAAATAAATAAATAGCAGCAAAGCCAACAGCTGCTCTCACCCTGCTTGATTAGAGGCAAACAGACTAATATGTCTACCCTATGCCTTTTTCCAACACCAGTATAGGGTTCTCAGTACTCCCAACAGAGGTCTCACCAGCATTGCCAGATCTAAACTAAATGCTAAAGCCCTACATAATGTGTATCTGTATATAATGTATATAGCTTTCACTGTTCTGTATTAACATTTGCTGTTTACTTATTATCGCTTGTTGTTATAAGATGTTACATGTAAAACAAACTCTGCTTTGTTGATTGTTGTTTATTGTGAACCGCAACTGATCTCTGGAAGATGCGGTATATAAATGATTGTTAAATAAATAAGCTACAAATTATTGTACATGAATCTCATAATTGCAATATTTCTAATGTTATTAAAAACGGAAACAGACACGTCTCCCCCCAAAGAACTCTATCAAAATGGAAAAATGCTTAAGAAATATATTGCAATTGAGGATTCCATTTTACACATTGGCAATACTTTGAAGTGCTTAACCTGAATGCTGGTGCTGCTCCTGGACCCTGACCAAGCTGGAAGGGTGAGAGGGTAAAAGCTGGTGCAGCCAGAGGCCTGCTGCTGCTGGTACTGTGCCTAGTGCCCACTCATCTTAAAACTGGGCCCTTCCACCCCAAAAAAAACAGAAGGATTCAGTTCTGGCTCTGCTGCTCTAACCAGTTGATATGATGGGGGATGCCAGATAGGGAAAATGAGGTGCATAAGATTTCGGTATTTGTGAGATGGAAATTACAATTTTCTATTTCCTTACTTACTCTTGCACAGTGCTGGTAACCAGTAAGATACTTCACCAAAAAGGCTTATATCCTTACAAAAGTTAAGCAAGCAAATACAAAACAAGAGTACAGTGTATCTCATTACAATAGCGAATATACCAGACACACTGCAGGAAACCAAATGGTTCTCCCGGCTTCAGAAAAATCACGTTCACCCTACTCCTTACGGAACCGGAAGCAGTTGCTGTTTCACCGAATATGACGCTGGCACGTTGTTACGTCTGCGCGGAAGAATATTCTATTCCCTGCAAAGTTCGCTTTTATAGGCGCGAAAACGGAATATGGCAGGGAGGGAGGAGATGAACTGTGGCGCGGTGAAACAGTTCTATGAATTATTTTGAAACGGTTCCTAAGGTGGTGGTTTGTCAACGTTTCGTTCTCTCCCTGATTCGAAACTGGCGTGCAGGTATTTTTCTGTGTTATCAAAGCTGTTTGAAACAGCTGAGAACAGCCCAAAAGTTGGGCGGACCAGCCGAGTCCGGGACCCTGGGCTTTGTAGTTATGTTATGTGTTACTTACTGCTTAGAGACAGCTGGTAGAAAAGTGAGTGCAGTTTCTTTAGTTTATTGAGGGTGGAGAATGGCGGCAGTGGAGTTCACATTCTCAGTTGCGCGACAGTATTATAGTTTTGCAGCTGGGTTCGGGATGCTAGAATGGAGGTCCTGTTTCATCTTTCCGCAGTAGTAGATACTTCGAGTGAATGAATGAATTTCTCTTTCTTTTTTATTTTTAGATTTCGCCTGGTGTAACCACCCCTGTGCCCAGAGATCTTGTACTCGCCTTTATTATGGAGGAGCTTGTAACTCGTTGTTGATGGTATGCGCATTCCCGTATGTTTGTTACAATCATAATTTAAACAAATAGGTTATCCAAAAATACTGCCAAGTTATATTTGTCTTGTGCTCCAAAAATGCTGTATAATTGTTATACTTGGGGGGGGGGGGGGGGGTTTGTTCGTGCCAAAATGAGTAAGAATGGTCTACCATGGTACTTCATAATGAGTGCATGAGAAATAGAATCTTCTGGGATATTGGCTGACTTAAAGAAACTGCCAAAAAGTATGAAGTCTTTTGCCTGTAGTGTACATAGTTTAGATCTAGCTAATGTCATTACGGCCTTATAAAGATGATATGTGAAATTAGTGGGTGGTCTTAGTTCAGGTTCCAGTGGGCAAGTGTCCATATTAGTAAAACCACTATCACAATTTTGAGCTTTTGTTGTAGTCTCAGCAGAGATGCCAAAGTTTACACATACATGGATTCTGAATTACTATACTTTTGGCCCTTGAAATAGTAGTTCCTTCAAAACAGAGACCAGGTACATTGACAGATCAATGTGTACTTGTTCTAACATTGCCTGTATTTTACTTATTTTGTGGCCCGGTAGAGATCATTGGTTTCTAGTGTCATTAATTTGACATCTTTCATTAAATTCACTAAAACGTTTGAAAAGAAACAAAGATTATATAATATAAGCTAAAGAAAGAGAGAGTTTTTTTATGTTTATTTATTTAAAATCCCTTCTATACCGTGCTCTTTAGAATCAGTGTGGTTTACAAGTAACAATAACTTGTACAATGCAGGTGGGATATGCACTGTACTTACAATGAACAGGTGGTGTTACGGGATTAAACGAGGGTAACTATATACAAGATGTACAAAAATGTAGCGAAGCAGAACTATATGTCCTTTCTTTTGTGCCACATCAGTTCCGACCAGTGGAAACATTTCCTCACTCTATTAGTGGAAGACAGCAATTCCTGCTCCTCCACTCTGTCAGTGCAACAGGTACCTTGTCAGTTTTTGCTCGCTCTGAAGCAGAAGGAAATTTTACCCCTTCATCACAACCAAACATTTCAGTTGCTGACTTCATAGCCAGTACGCTAGCATGCTGTTGGATGTTTATTTATTTATTACAGTCTTTTATACCGTGCTATTCAACATCAGTGCGGTTTACATGGAACACAGAACATATACGACGCAGGGTTCTGCGATGCACCTTGTGATAAGGAAGCTTATCATAGCTCGGGTAGGAGCTATAAAAAGGATGATGTGACTCTGAACAAGCAACCTGTCAGTTCTGGTAGAAGCAAGAAAACAGAGTTTTCACATAAAAGACTACCAGTCCCAGAATGCACCAGGTTTCCAGCAGCCATGAGAGGGGCTGAAGTGAGAAAATGTGTGTGCAATCAAGAGAGCTATGAGGTAATCCCTAAGCACTCATCTCAAAGGGCAGGGCCTGATTCAAGACAGCTGCGCTGTGTTAGGGAGCAGCACACATTAGAACAGGATAAGAATAGAGATCATTCTTCAGATAACAGCTTCAGGGAGGGCTTCAAGGAGAGCTTCAGCAACTGCTACAGAGGGAGGAAGAGATACAGAGACAGCAACGGCTACAAGCTCAAGCACCAGTATCACCTGGAGAAACAGAAGCCAAGCCAAGCAGATAGAGAGAGAAGGAAACTCTCTGGAAGGAAGAGAAGAAAGCCCATTGGATGGTCTGGGAGAATCCAAGGCAGTACCCATACTGGGAGGTATTCCAAGTGCCAGCAGAGTCCATTGGACTGGATTCAGCCAGAGGAATGGATTGGCAGAGATAGGAATCACCAGTGGCTACCTGGAGGAGAGAAGACTGCATGTGGAAGGGACTTTCAGACCAAGGCCAGAAGGTATGTGAGAGGAGATCCAGTGTCCAGGGATCAAGATTGGAAGGCTGGACATCAGAATTGGATTACATATTGGCCAGGCTATACAGAGAGGAATAATGATAGCAGGAGAGGCTCAGGTATGAACACTGATCCAGACCCTATCTATAATAGAGAATGGCAGCAAGGGAATGAGCATTCTCATGATAGTGCCTTAATGAAAGACTCGTCTGTGCCAATGTATGATAATGACCCTATGCTGATTGATACAGCAGATGAAAGTACAGTTTATATGGACTGTTCTCTATCTAAATGCTATTGCTAGCTTTCTCTGAGCAAACACATCAGCCATCACAAAGAAACCTAACTTTGTTCTTTATTTCCACTGCAAACAGCTCTTAAAGCAGGATTTGGGCTCACACAGTAGCAGCCAGCCAGCTAAAGGCTTTCAGCTGGTCCATTGATAGTAATTAGGGCTGCACCTGATTGTGTGTGTGAGCAAGGGAGAATCACTGCTGAGATCTGCATGAAAAATAAGCAGAAGTTAACCTAACAAGCAAAGTTTATTCTTTTCTTTGTGCCTTTGGAGTTGGTAATTATTTGCTAAGAAAACATTAGCTAATTGCCTGACAAGCTGAAGGTTGTTTCCGGTTTACTTTGTGACTTTTTGTTATCCATTTTAAACACTGCAAGCAAGTAACCTCATTTATAGTGCTATCAAGCATACATGTGCTGGGTGAATTAAACCCCATCAATAAAAGAAGTATTTTATTGATCTTACCACTTGGTTTCACAACTCAAATTATTGTCATCAGCTGTGTTTGGGAGTGAATGAACTACAATACCCACAATACTTTGCAAGAATCATATGAATATATGCATCGTCAAGATTGTGCAAGTTCTCACCCTAGGCAGCCGTCTGACAACCTACACTAAACAGGTGCTTAAAACTTGGCTAACAACTGGGTGAAACTATTTACATATATACATCAAATGTCACATATATCCTCGTTAATACTTGTTAGAATACTTACAGAAAATTTTAGTCATCTGAGAGGTACTTGGTGTTTCTCCACTTTTCTTAATCTTATATGTCTTTTATGTTTTCTCTTTTCTATCCCTGTTCTTGCCTAAAGATGGAGTTCCTTTGCTCCTTTCCAAAATTATTTTGTTGTAAACAGCTTTGGTTTTTAGAAAGGCGGTATATTAAGTACACTAATAAACATGATGTTAAGTGCGGTCAAGTTGGTGTCAAGATAAACATATATTTATGAAGACTGAGAGGCTTTTTGTCCTTTTTCAGTGGTTCTGGAAGAGTTGTGGTGTCTTTGAAAGCCACTTCAGAAACATAGATAAGTGAGGCCATCATGTGACTTATGGCTCAAATGGATGGGAACCTCTGAAAGACTTGAAAGAATACTTGGTGAGGGTATAGGCAGCCTCCTGGGTGAAAATATCCACTGGAATGTATCTGTAGAGCGGTGACATGAATATTTCTCCAGATGTTTTTGAGACATTATAGACTGGACATTGAAACCCTGTGTCCACTGTGCAGCAGCAGTCAAGAAAGCAAATAGAATGCCAGGATTCATAAAGGAAAAAATGGAAAATAAAATGATGGATATTATAATGCCTCTGTATTGTTTCATGTTGCGACCGCACCTTGAATATTGTGTGCATTTCTGGTTGCCATATCTTAAAAAGGATATGGCAGAATTAGAAAAGGTACAGCGAAGAGCTACCAAAATGGTAAAGGGGATAGAAGGATACTCCTAAAGGAAAGATTTAAAAGGTTAGGGCTCTTCAACGTAGAAAAGAGATGGCTGAGGGAAGATACAATAAAGGTCTATAAAATAATGAATGCAGCAGAACGGGTAAACAGATTGGATGTTTACTCCTTCAAAAAGTAAAAAGACTAGGAGACACACAATGAAGTTACAATGTACCCCATTTAAGACTAATAGCAGAAAATATTTTTTCACTCGATGCATAATCAAACTCTGTAATTTGGAAATAGGTCATGTGGTCTCTTTCTGCCGTCATGTTTCTATCTAGTCTGCCCTTCCATATCAACCACAAGGGTCTCCTTTTTTTCCTTTAGAGAGCCTCTGTGTTTGTCTCGTGCTTTTTTGAATTTAGATACTGTTCTCATCTCTGCCACCTCCACTGGGAGACTATCCCATGCATCTACCACTCTTTACGTATTTTTTTTTTCCCCTATATTACTCTTGAGTCTATCCCCTTTTGCTCTCCTCCTGTGCATTTATGCCACATAGGTATTTAAACGACTGTTTATATTATCTCTATCCTGCTTTTCCTCTAAAGTATACATATTAAGGTCCTTAAGTCTGTCCTCATATGCTTTATAACGAAGACCATTAACCATTTTAGTAGTCACCTGCACAGACTCCAACCTGTTTATATCTTTTTGAAGATGTGGTCTTCAGAATTGCACACAATTCTCCAAGGGGTATGTTTACTAAACTGCAGTAAGGGAGCAGTCTTTTCCGTAGGCGTTCCAGCGTTAAAGGGTGCTAGTGGACACTTAGTGAGCGGTAACAGGACATGCTGTGTTAAGGTGTCTTGCATGCACCCTAATGCAGGAAGGCCTCTGAAAGGGGGACAGGGAAGCCACTGGAGAAGGTATGGATTCAAGCACAATTGGTATCTGATGGAGTTGATTCACCTGATGCCTGGCTATGTGGAAGTATGTGTGATCATATAGCAAGCCTGTTCTGTTGACTAGGTGCGATAGAAGGCTGCCTAGTGATGCTGGTTAGTATGGGTGTTGGCAGTGTCATGGGTGGGTGGTTGTGACAGCAGAGGAGATGCAGCAGTGGGGGGTGCTTTGACAGGTGTGCAGTCCTAGATGCTCCTGACAGCATACACCATGCCATAAGTTATATTATAGTGCCTGCGAGGTGTGGACATGTATCCAGATGTTCTGTCAGTGTGTGGCATGCCATAGGCCAGGACAGTGTCTAGTTGTAGACAGCATGTTCCTGATGTGGGCAGCAAAGGGAGGATTGTCCATGAGTGCTCATGTGGAACAGTCACGGGAGAGGTGTGCATGAAATGGCTAACTGCTGCAAATAACCCCTGACGGTTGGTAAGTGCAGGGCAGTGTCATGGATCTTCTAAAGCAGAAGGTTTGCAGTTTGTGTGGTCAGTGGATGTATGAGATCATACAGGCCAAAAGCATTTGGTGTGTGTGAACCAAAAGTAGAAGTGCCATGGGGTACATGAAATACCATTTGTGTGGGTGGGACTGGTGCCTCAGCCTGTGCAACTGCAAGACAATACACCTAACAGAGTGACATGATAGGGACAAGTTGAACCCATTTGTCCCATGTGGGGCAAGTAATGATGGCAGAACAGTTCAAGGGATGGCAATGCACGCATGTTAGGTGCCTGAATGAACGAGATATATCCTCTTTATGTAAAGCAGGGAGATCACAATGATGGCAAAACAGAAATGCATCCATACCTGTTGACCCAGACATCTGCTGCATATACATCACTGACACGCTGCAGTGTGCTGTGGCAGAGCCACTAAAGCGATGCACACTGATGTCCATGATGGGGAATGCTACATTGGGCTACCCAACGTGTGGCCATAATGCATAGATATGCAGAGCCAGGACTATGCATGGTGGGCATGAGCACCCAGGCACAAAATGAACAAGTGGGAATCAAACCCTGGACATTTGACCATGGAGACATTGCACCAACCAGTAGGCTACACCTCCACACAGCACTACACAAATGTGTAGAGCCTGCAAATCTCTGATCAAACTGTTTGCTGTCTATGCAGGTATAGGTTGGGCCCTCCACTACCCATGAGGCACCGCACATGCAAAACAGCGGTCTGCTGCTGAAAACACTTAATGGAGAAGGCACTGATCCAGCATATCAGCTCACTAAGACACACTGGCTGCATGTGCTGCATGCATATAACAGCAAGCCATGCTGCAGAGTGGTGTCACCCTGAGGGTGAGGAGGGGTGCCCAGCACCTGGTCCACTGAACCTGCTCTGTTAGAGATGGTCTCTGCTGCTGGTCCACATCACTGCTAGTGTGTGGCAGATGTCTGCCATGTGTTATGCTAAGAACATAAGATACGCCATACTGGGTCAGACCAAGGTCCATCAAGCCCAGTATCCTGTTTCCAACAGTGGCCAATCTAGGTCATAAGTACCTAGTAGTTTTCCCAAAAGACACAGGTTCCTCAATGCTTGTATTGGGTCAAGCAATGATATCCCGGTTTCTTTTTAATAATGGTTTATGGACCTTTCCTCCAGGAACTTGTCCAAACCTTTGTTAAACCCAGCTACACTAAAGCTTTTACTACATCCTCCGGTAACAATTTCCAGAGTTTGATTACATGTTGAGTGAAAAAATATTTTCTCTTATTAGTCTTAAATAGATTACTCTGTAGCTTTATTGCATGTCCCCTTGTCTTTGTATATTCTGATGACGTAAACAATCTATCTATGTTTACCTGTTCCACTCATTCATTAATTTATAGACCTCTATCATATCTCCCCTCAGCCGTCTCTTTTCCAGGTTGAAGAGCCCTAACCTTTTTAGCCTCTTTTCATAGGGATATCCGTCCATCCCCTTTACCATTTTGGTGGTGCTTTTCTGTACCTTTTTCTAATAACGCTATATATATATATATATAGCGTGTGGGAAGCTGTTCGTCTCCACCCACAGCAGCTGCGTCACAGCCTAGTGCTGTCCAATCGTGGCAGCCCACTGCTCTTTAAAAAGGAGCGCCACAGGCATTGAAACCTCTTCAGCGTCTAGCTCTCCCAGGAGGGAGAGAAGCTGCCACCCGGACTGAAGCCTCAGCTTCACAAAAGAGCTCCACCCGGACCGAAGCCTCGGCTTCACAAAAGAGCTCCACCTGGACTGAAGCCTCTCCAGTGTCCAGCTCTCCCAGGAGGGAGTGAGAAGCTGCTCGTCTCCACCCACAGCAACTGCGTCACAGCCTAGTGCTGTCCAATCGGGGCAGTCCACTGCTCTTTAAAAAGGAGCGCCACAGGCGCCTTGCAGGCCCGTGCCTGAGGGCCTCGCAAGAGGGCCCTTTGGCACGGCCCTCATTGAGATAACCCCAGAAACCTACAAGCGATCCATCCTCATCAATACAATAGTAGCTTGAGCTCCCCCAGGGTTGAGCTCGCTCTCATCGTCAACACGACTACAGCAAGTATACATCACCTTAACGGACATAGAAAGAGACCCTTTCCCATAGAATTGTGTCTACTATTGACTATAATACTGTTGCCATTAGCTTGCATTTACTATGGCTAGTAGCATCATATAACTGTCACTATTTTAAACTGCATTTACTATCACCAGTAATCCTCAGAGAACTGTCTCTATTTTTGACCACGTTACTGTTGCCAGTAGCCGCATCTACTATTGTTAGTAGTTTCATACACAGCCCCCTCACCAAAAACTACATAATGGCCCCCTTAAAAATTAAAAGCCTACCCCTTTCTCTCCTGCTAATAGATTATCTCTACCTGTTTTAATTATACTGTTGTCAGTAGCCAATACTTATCTCTTTCGTGAATTATTCATACTGTTCCCAATAATTAATAATTATCCCTACTTATCTTACATATACTGTTACTAGTAGCTAGTGAACTACTTATACTGTCGCCAGTAATCAGTAATTTTCCTAACCTGTCTCACATATACTGTTGTCAGTAGCTAATAATTACGTCTACTTGTTTTAAATATACTATTGCCAGTAGTCAGTAATTATTCCTATCATGAGATTCATATACTGTTGCCAGTAGCCAGTAATTAGTAACTAGCTGAGCATTAACCTAATTTCGACCTTAGAGCAGAAACCTTGCCTTTCACCTTTTCAATTTATTGAAATCTCAGAAAGGTAATTAATACAATAGACTCCTATCATTATGGATTACATCAGTCGGCTTAAAATCATGTCTTTCTAATTCTACTTACAATATTTGTGCCAAAATATATCCAAGCATACTCCCTTGTTACTTATAACATTTCAATTCTCCAACATAAGAATCCCAACATCTCTCATAATGCACCATATCACAAAACACCTCATGCACAAGGTCAAAGAAATCGTCTAATATATATCACACCTGTGAAATCTGTCCAACAACACAAATCCTTATCTAAAGACCTTCTTTGTTTGCTTATAAACGTGAGATCAATTAGGAATAAAATACCGATCATAACTGATATCCTCACCGATTATAAACCTGACATATTATTCTTAACAGAAACATGGCTCACGGTTCATGATAACATTCTCCTAAATCAATTACAAACTGATGGATATGAGCTACTTCACTGCTCTAGGGCTTTAAAAAGGGGTGGGGTGTCATCGCTATTATAAATAATAACCTTAAAGCTTCCCTCATTTCCACTAACAATATTGAGAACATGGATGTTCTTATGTTTGAAACAACTTCATTCATTTGGTCTCATATACAGACCTCCATCCACAGATACAAAATCTTTATCCTCCATATTAGATATATGTTCCCTCAACACAAGAAAAAAACAGCTAGTAATCATTGGAGACTTAAACCTCCCCTCAACTACACCATCACACTCCAAAAGCATTCATTGAAACCATGTCTGAACTTGACTTTGAGCAAATCATAGATTTTCCGACTCACATAAAAGGAAACACCCTTGACCTAATCTTTCTTCAAAGATCTCCAGATTATAATCTCAATGTTTCACAACCCCAGGCTATTCCCATTCCATGGTCCGACCACCATTTAATTAGATTCAATCTCCCACATTTCAATAGAATCACAACCCAACAGCCGAAACAAAGACTAACTACAATGTTCAGGAAATTTGACAGGGAAAACGTTTTAGGACAGATATTACCACATATTCCTGAAACAGTAACAGACATCAATATCAGTATTGCTAACTGGAACGAGACTATAAAAAAAGCAGCTATGCTTCCTAGCTCTAAAACAAACAAATCCAGATCCAAACAGAGAGACTCCCAACCTTGGCACTCGCAAGAAATTAGACAAAGAGGGAACTTAGAAAGATTGAAAAAAGATGGCGGAAAGCTAACTCAAATAATGACAGAAATTTATACAATGAGAAACTAGACTACTACAGAAAAACAATAAATGCATCTAAAAAAGCCTTTCATACAAAATTACTAACAAATTCCCTCAATCGTCCCAGAGAATTATTTGAAATAGTTAAAGTATCAAACCCTCCTAATACAGATGTCACCCCTATTAACCCACAAACTCTTGCTGACTATTACATAACTAAGCTCTCTCCACTATCAGACCCTCCAATTCCACTAATTTACTCCAACCCAAAGCCTGATCACATATGGGATAATTTCATACTGTAACACTAAAAGAACTGGATAAGGTGATCTCAGATATTAACACAACCACTTCTAGTCTTGATCCCTGCCCAGTTAGCTGGATCAAAAATACTAAACCACTCCTAGCACCCTACATTCTAAATATAGCAAATTTTTCTCTCACACATGGTACTATGCCAACCATCCTAAAGAGAGCCTCGATTAGACCTATTCTGAAAAACAAAAAACTAGACAATCTTGATCCCTCTTCATATAGACCTATCTCTAGCCTTCCATTTATGGCAAAGATTATAGAAAAAATAGTATATAATCAACTTCAGGATCACATTGAACTTCATGCCCCCTTAGATTCACACCCAATACGGCTTTAGACCATACCATAGTGTAGAAACACTTCTTGCAGTTATCTTTGATGATATTCTAAAATACATTGACAAATCAAAACAGGCAGTATTACTTATATGTTTGGATATATCGGCTGCCTTTGATTCAATTAACCATCGTATCCTTTTTGAAAGACTCAAACAGATTGGTATACATGGCACTATTCTTGCATGGTTCCAATCATATCTAACTGATCGATCGCAACAGGTAAAAATGGGAAACCATACATCTAAAACCTATACGCAAAAACAAGGAATCCCACAAGGTTCTGTATTGTCAGCTCTACTTTTTAACATATATTTACAACCTATATGCCACATCATTCAACAGTGCAAATTAAAATAGGCAATTTATGCTGATTGATGTTATGATTTATCTCCCTATGGACATAGACTCCCTGGACTTCTCCAATATCAAATCATGCTTCACTAAAATGATGCAATGGCTAAATCAACACAATCTACACATTAACTTCAAGAAAACAGAAGCATTATTTGTTTCTAGAAATCAAAAATTTACCCCTCCAACAGAAATAAAAATTTGAAAACATAAGCAGCCCCATAAAAGATGAAATAAGATACCTTGGCGTTATCATAGACAGAACGTTAAGTCTAACAACACACATCAGGAATACAACAAACACAATATATAATAAATTTAAGATATCTTAAAAATCTTAAAACCATTATCAAATCTGATCCTGCCTCACTTAGATTTTAGTAACATAATTCTTCAAGGTATTCCAAAACATGCTTTACACCAACTAAAAGTAGCACAATATGTTGCTGCAAGAATGCTTATAAATGCAGGTCCAACTGAACACAACCCCTATACTGTACAAACTTCACTGGTTACCTATACAAAGTAGGATAAAATATAAAGTTATCATAACAGCGTTCAAACTGATAAGAGAGAGAGCCCCATCATATCTAACTGATCTACTGACAATTCATTCAAGGACCAGAACAGTGAGACAAAGGAACTTGAACACACTACTTGTTCCAAACAACTTTTCAAAACTCAAAGCTACAACAAATAGGGCATGCAGCTTCAATTCTCCTTTAATATGGAACGCTCTGCCAGATAAACTCAGAGATATCACAGATCTTTCAGCATTTCGAAAAGATCTTAAAACTCACCTATTTATAGAGTACTTTGGAGACTCATTCCCAATAGATGAAATATTTCCCGCTTAAACTCATGTATACTCATATTCATTAATTCACAACTTTTTCCTTTTTCTTACTCTATCTTACAATACCCAATTCTCCACATTATCACATTTACTCTTTACACTAATAATTCTAGTGAACTACAATACATTTTTTCCTTGCTCAGATAAGATTTTTGAAATTTGTAAACATTTAAATCTGTATATATGTTTAAACTATCTATATACCTAATCAGCATTTACTCAGCATTGTAACCCTCAAATTACCATTTTTATTATATTCAATTTAATGTTCACTGTAATTTCAATTGTTTGAATAAGTTTCAATGTAATGTTCAAGTTTTGTTCTATGTAAACCGCTTTTGATTTTTCTGAAAGGTGATATATAAAACCGTTCAATAAATAAATAAAATAAATATATATCAAGGCGGTGTACACAGGATATATCCTATATCCTGTGTACACCGCCTTGATTGAAGGATAAGGCGGGATATAAATACCCTTTAAATAAAAATAAAAGATACAGCAACCAGAATTGCAGACAATATTCAAGGTGCAGTCGCACCATGCAACGATACAGAGGCATTATAATATCCTTTGTTTTATTTTCCATTCCTTTCCTTATGATACCTAGCATTCTATTTGCTCTCTTGGCTGCCGCTGCACGCTAGGTGGAAGATTTTAGCATATTATCCACGATGATGCCTAAATTTTTTTTCTGGGGGCTGGTTCCTAATGTGGAACCTTGCATCGTGTAACCATAGTTTGAGGAGTTCTTTCCTAGGTACATAACTGCACTTGTCCACATTAAATTTTCATCTGCCATTTGGATGCCCTGTCTTCCAATTTATCAAGATCATCTTGCAATTTTCCACAATCCTCATGGGTTTTAACAACTTTAGTTTTGAGTCATCTGCATATTTGATAACCTTACTCCTTGGTTCCTGCATGCTGTAGGCGATGGTGACAGCAACAGCTTGGCCCTCTGTTCTGCCCATGTTAGACACTAAACTTCTGATAACAGTGTAGATTAGTAGCTAGTGTTAATATACTGCTGTTATGGACAGCCACTGCAGTGGGGGTGTATAGGCTGGTGTGGTGCTACGGCTACTGTCCTGCCAGAATCCCAGTGAGTAGGCCATGAAGCACTGCTGCCCCAACCATTGAGGACTAACAATTGACTACAGCACAGGCAGTAAGACTGCCCCTGTTGCCCTTCACTGGGTTGTGTCAACTAAGCACAAACCAACTGCAGTTGGTCTGCTAGTCAGCACGCACAGCATGTGCATAGTGCGACTACAAGCACCCTGCCTTGGGATACTCTGCATTAACACCCAGCCATTTGCTCAGTGATTGGCATCCCCAGACAGAGAATGCACCTGTATCACTGGAAGTAGACAGTATAATAGCTCTGAGTGGATACATAGCCGTGTCATGGTCACTTTTTGGTCATAGTGAGAGTGCCATCTCAGCATGTCATACAGTGGCCACCCAGGTAATGCAGGTGGCAGACAGGCACAATGGCATCTTGGCCAATGGCCCTACCATTGTGGCACACGTCCAGACCAATCTGTGCTGTTTCAGGCAATACTCACAATCCTCTGCCTCACCTTATTCACATTTTCTAAACAAGTTGGGAAAAACTCCATCAATGTGAGCCAAAGTGCAGTGCAGAAAGCCACAGGACAAAGGGGGAGCCATACACACGCACATACATACGCATACACTCTCATTGGTGCACTGAGCAAAAGTGGAGATGGTTGGCATTCCTGCTTGACACTCCTGTCTCAATGTCAGCTCAAGGATTGATAGCGTGTGCTCTGTTTGCACATGCTATATTACTGTGTGCTATTAGCCTCCAACCAGCTATGGATAGTGGAGTATGTTAGTGCTGCTGGTGGGTGTTTCCACCCTTGCTGGCCATCTCCTTGGGGGTGCACCTGCTGGAGCTATACTTACACTGTCAGCTAAACCTTGTCCATGGGAATATGCAATACAGAAACCCCAGCGGGGACCTGAACTTGTAACCCTCCGCACATATACACACCAACTGTGTGTATTGCACCACATTGCTGCCTTATGGGGGTAACAGCTGCTGTTGCTGATATGCTTCCCTGCAGCTGACCTTTGGCACATGGTGCACATGACCAGGATAAGGCTTCTGTCTGTTGCAGGCTGGTGCCACTTCCCATGCCACCACCAATACCCCACCATGCAGACATGCCCATGTACTGTCAGTGGTGGTGGTCGCAGTCCCAGCATGTTAAACATGCGGGTTTGGCGGGTGCTTGGGCACAAGGTCCAGATGGGGGGGCAGGGGCACACATGGACGGCCACACAGCCCCCCCTCCCCCCCACCAGGGGCCCCATCACCGCCTGCCACTGATACGTCCTGGGGAGTATGGCAGCCACTACTGTAGTATTTCCCCGGGCACCTGCATTTTTCATCTACCTGGAGGGCTATAGCTTCTGGCACTATTGGCCTCTTCCCCCACAGCTGGGTTCTGCGGCAGCGGGAGGGGGAGGCAGCCTGGATCTCTGCCTGGGGTGCCAGGACCCTTGGACTACCCCATGTAGCACATTGCCTTTCTGCAACAGTAGCAGGACTGTGTACTGCCACTGTCTCTGTGGGATCAGGACAAACATTACAGATGGTTTTGCGGATGGCAGAATGCCCCTTTGTGGAGAGGCTAAAAAGGTTGGGGCTCATCAGCCTGGGAAAGAGATGGCTGAGGGGAGATTATTGACCGGAGTGGAACAGATAAATGTTGGTCACTTTTTTATGCCATCAGACTGTGGACAGACTAGGGGACCTGCAATGCAGCTACAATGTAACCCATTTGGGCCTTCTAAGTGAAAATTATTTTTTTCAGTCAACGCGTAATCAAACCCTGCATTCCATTACTGGAGGATGTGGTAAAAGCTGTCAGTATAGCTGGGTTTAAAAAGATTTGGACAGGTTCCTGAGTAACTGTCCATAAAGCATTGCTAAACAGGATCCGAGCTATGCACTGCTTGCCCCATTACAGTTATTGGGGATCCTGTGTGTCTTTTGGGGGAACTGCTAGGTAGTTGTGACCTACTTTGTGCTCTGTTGGACACAGGATACTGGACATGATGGACCTTGGTCTGACATAGTTTGGCATATTTTGTAGTCTTATGTTCTATGTGCCATCTACGCAGCTGCCTGGTCCCTCTTGTGCACCAGCAGCCCCCACTACGTGACCCATGTGCCACCTCCTTTGCTCCCATTTTCACCATCAACATAGTGCCCTTTCATACTTGGGCACTATGCAGTTGCTGCTAATGGAGCACTACTATCACTCTTTTGGGCTCCCCTCTCTGTGCATCACGTTGCAAATATAAAATCTCCTCAAACACCCTTTCTGCCAGGTTTTGAATTGCGTTAGGGTGTCTGCGTTAAGGGAGCAAGTCTTGTTCCTGCCACTCCCCGCCCGTTGACCTCAACTCTGCCCTGTGCACGCTTTGTCTACCCACAGGGCGCTTTATGCTGCTGGTGCTGTGGCTTTTTGCATACGCTAAGTGTACATCTGCACAGTTAGCACACGCTAATGACTCATTTGCTTCTTTACCGCCATTTAGTAAATGTACCCTCCAAATGTGATCGCACCAAAAACGTATTTAGAGGCACTATCACCTCTCTTCTTCTGTTGGCCATTCCTCTACCTATGCTCCCAAGCATCCTTCTAGCTTTTGCTGTCGCCTTTTCTACCTGTTTAGCTACTTTGAGATCGTCAGACGCAGTCATGCCTAGATTCTGTTCTTGTTTTGTCGACAAAAGTATGTCACCCCCTACACTGTACTGCACCCTTGGATTGTTGCTGCCCAAATGCATGATCCTATATTTTTTAGCATTAAATCTCAGCTGCTAAATTATAGACCATTCAAACTTAGCTAGATACCTCCTCATGTTATCTACACCTTCCTGGGTGTCTACTCTGTTGCAGATTTTGGTATCATCCACAAAGAGGCAAACCTTACACAACAGCCTTTCCGCAATATCGTTAACAAAGATGTTAAAAAGAATTGGACCAAGGACAGATCCCTGGTGCACACCACTAGTAACATCCTTCTCCTCAGAGTGAGCTCCATTTACTTGTACCCTTTGTTGCCTCCCACTGAACCAATTTCTAACCCAAGCAGTAACTTTAGGGTCCATCCTAAGGATGCTTAGTTTGTTTATAAGTCGCCTGTGCGGAACAGTGTCAAATGCTTTACTGAAATCTAAATACACCACTTCTAGGGCTCTCCCTTGGTCCAACCCCCTTGTCACCCAGTCAAAGAAATCAATCAGATTTGTCTGACAAGATCTGTCCCTGGTGAATTCATGCTGCCTTGCATCCTGCAATCTGTTGGACTCCAGAAACCTCCCTATTTTCTCTTTCAGCAACATTTCCATTAATTTACTCACCACCGAGGTTAAACTAACTGGCTTGTAGTTTTCAACCACATCCTTACTTCTGCTTTTGTGTGAAGTGACCAGTCCTCTGGCACCATCCTGACTCCAAAGAGGCATTGAAAAGGTCAGTCAGTGAAGCTGTTAGTGTCCCCAAGTTCCCTCAGTATTCTTGGATGTATCCCATCTGGTCCCATTGCTTTGTCCACTTTTAGTTTAACTAATTCTTCACGAACACGGTCCTCTGAAAATCATTTGCAATGCCCCTCACTTTTGTTCCTGTTTGCGAGTGTTGTCTGAGGTCCTGCTCCCCGGCCCTTCATCTGTGATCACAGAACAAAAATATTTGTTAAAGCGGAATTGCTTATCTTCATCAGCTTCTACATATACCTCCCCTTCACCCTTGAGTCTGACAATACCATTTCCAATTCATCCTGCTAGACCAGTCCAGACAATCGGGTTAAGTCCCCCTCCAGCAGATGTTTTAGACGGAGAAAAAAACTCCACCAGAAGCTGACTGGCCAGGGTCTGGCAACCATACAGGCATACCCCTAGGGGTCACCTCCAGTATTTTCTCTGTCTCCAGCAGATGATGGTGCTTTTATTTAGCTCTCTGATATTTTTTCCCTTTTTATGCCTTTGACTGGAGGTTTCAGGGCACACAAGAGGTGTTCCCCTGCATTTCCCAGTCCCTAAAATCCTTTTTCATGCTCACCGGTTGGGAGCTCCTGGTCTGGAGGATCAGTTGAGCTCCTTGTTTCAGGGGGGATTCTAGTGCGGAATCCTGGCCAAGAGGGTCGGATCTACCGGGAGCACGGTGTTGCCTTCAACACTCTCTCTTCAGTCCTTTCGTTCTGGCTTCCCTGCTCGATCCGCTGCACGGAGGTTCAATAGTGAGTTCTTCTCTGTTCCATTGCTGTCTGTATTTCCTCTCCCCCCTCCCCCCCCTTCTCAGCTGGACGTCGAGTCTGTATTCGGGGCATTACTTTTCAGTTCTACAATAGCTTTTAACAGCAGGGGAGAGCACCGTAACATTTTTTTGAAGAAAACCGCTGTTCTGCTGAGTCGCAGGGTTGCATGTGGCAGTTTCATTTCTTTGCGGCTGCAGCATCTCGCTCTGGAAGAACTCAAGCCGCCTGAATTTCAGTTTTTACTTTTAAAAGCGGCGAGGGCTCAGCAGCACATCAGGGTGTCTCTCCAGCTCCGTGTTTTCTCAGCGCGGTATTTTGGCGGACTTTTTGCTTGCAGCAGACATTTTCTGCTCCCTCCCTCGTGGCGGGCTGCGGCGGCCATTTTCTGGCTTCAGCCTTCAATTGCAGAACTGTTTCTCAATATGCCTTCCTCTTCTCAGCGCTACATGGTATGCAGCAAAACACAAAAGGATCTCAAGGATAGGATTTGTAATGCCTGTTCATCTCATACAGGAGAATCTTCAGCTACAATTTCGGGTACCTCTACTAGAGATGCTCCTCCTGTCTCCTCGATTCGTCCAGGAAGTCCATAAGCAGCGGAAGGGTTCACTGACCCCCCCTCTACTGCTTCCTCAGCCTACCAGTTTCTCAATCCTGACTGCAGAGACCCCTTCTGCAGCTTCAGATGCTCAGTTCCTTTCTCTGTTTAAACAGGCCTGGTCCATCTGGCACTCGGAGCCATCCACATTGGGCACAGCAGAGCAGGTCTCACCTTCGGCCGAGGCCAGCGCGACCACGACTTCACGGAAGCGCCCTGGACCGATTTACCTCCTAAGGACGCTGCTCGTCCTAACAAGGAAATTTTGTGGGATGCGGACACATGGTCAGTTGGACCAGAAGATGATGTATCTTTAGAGGCGGGGTGTTCTGATTGGGAGGACGGTGAATACTGTGATAAGGAAGCTTATCATAGCTCAGGTAGGAGCTATAGAAAAGATGATGTGACTCTGAACAAGCAACCTGTCAGTTCTGGTAGAAGCAAGAAAACAGAGTTTTCACATAAAAGACTACCAGTCCCAGAATGCACCAGGTTTCCAGCAGCCATGAGAGGGGCTGAAGGGAGAAAAGGTGTGTGCAATCAAGAGAGCTATGAGGTAATCCCTAAGCACTCATCTCAAAGGGCAGGGCCTGATTCAAGACAGCTGCACTGTGTTAGGGAGCAGCACACATTAGGAAAGAATAAGAATAGAGATGATTCTTCAGATAACAGCTTCAGGGAGAGCTTCAGCGAGGGCTACAAGCTCCAGCCCTGCTTCAGGAAGAGCTACAGAGGGAGGAAGAGATACAGAGACAGCAACGGCTACAAGCACCAGTATCACCTGGAGAAACAGAAGCCAAGCCAAGCAGATAGAGAGAGAAGGAAACTCTCTGGAAGGAAGAGAAGAAAGGCCATTGGAAGGTCTGGGAGATTCCAAGGCAGTACTCATACTGGGAGGTATTCCAAAAGCCAGCAGAGTCCATTGGACTGGATTCAGCCAGAGGAATGGAGTGGCAGAGATAGGAATCACCAGTGGCTACCTGGAAGAGAGAGGACTGCATGTGGAAGGGATTTTCAGACCAAGGCCAGAAGGTATGTGAGAGAAGATCCAGCGTCCAGGGATCAAGATTGGAAGGCTGGACATCAGAATTGGATTACATATTGGCCAGGCTATACAGAGAGGAATAATGATAGCAGGAGAGGCTCAGGTATGAACACTGATCCAGACCCTATCTATAATAGAGAATGGCAGCAAGGGAATAAGCATTCTCATGATAGTGCCTTAATGAAAGACTCATCTGTGCCAATGTATGATATTGACCCTATGATTGTTGATGCAGGGGGAAATACAGCAGATGAAACTATTTACATGGACTGTTCTTTATCTAAATGCTATTGTTAGTTTTCTATGAGCAAACACATCAGCCATCACAAAGAAACCTAACTTTGTTCTTTATTTCCACTGCAAACAGCTCTTAAAGCAGGATTTGGGTTCACACAGTAGCAGCCAGCCAGCTAAAGGCTTACAGCTGGTCAATTGATAGTAATTAGGGCTGCACCTGATTGTGTGTGTGTGTGTGAGCAAGGGAGAATCACTGCTGAGATCGGCGTGGAAAATAAGCAGAAGTTAACCTAACCAGCAAAGTTTATTCTTTACTTTGTGCCTTTGTATTTGGTAATTACTTGCTAAGAAAACATTAGCTAATTGCCTGACAAGCTGAAGGTTGTTTTCTGGTTTACTTTGTGACTTTTTGTTATCCATTTTAAACACTGCAAGCAAGTAACCTCATTTATAGTGCTATCAAGCATACATGTGCTGGGTGAATTAAACCCCATCAATAAAAGAAGTATTTTATTGATCTTACCACTTGGTTTCACAACTCAAATTATTGTCATCAGCTGTGTTTGGGAGTGAATGAACTACAATACCCACAATACCTTGCAAGAATCATATGAATATATGCATCGTCAAGATTGTGTAAGTTCTCACCCTAGGCAGCCGTTTGACAATACTCACCATCGGTCGCCTCTGTGGACAGCCAGGGGGATACCCAAGATCTTTGCCTTTTTTTGTAAGGATGAGTTACCAGCATTAATTGCACAGATCGTGGAAGCGCTGCACTTGACAGACCCTCCTAGTTCCCTAGAGTCTCAAGCACAGCCGCAATTGGATCCCATCCTGCAGGATATTAAGAAGCCGTCCAAGGCTTTTCCCTTTCCAGCGGAACTACAACAGATGGTATCACAGGAATGGGAAGTGCCAGATGTCTACGCACAGCTCGCCATCTCTGCAAGTTTTATCTTTGGTCTCCCGCAGATCGGGAAAAGTGGCTGGCATATCCCAAGGTGGACGTGCTAGTGACGGGCGTCACAAAGCATACCACCATACCAGCTGAGGGAGGTGTGGCTCTGCGAGACCAGCAAAATAGGAAAGTTGAGTAGTCTTAAGACTGCCTTTGCCTCCTCCACGCTAGCTCTCCAAGCCACCGTCTGGTGGTCTCGGGGCTCGGTCCTTGTTGCGATGGATTCAGCGTTTGCCGGAGGATCCGGCTTTAGGTCGCTTAGAGTCCGTCACGGCTTATTTAGCAGATGCCTTTTATGATTTGCTCCGGCTCTCAGCCCATTCAATAGCGGCGGTTACCGTAGCCCGTCAATGGCTTTGGTTGCGCCAGTGGTCAGCGGATGTTGCCTCCAAAGCATCTTTCCAAGCTGCTCTTTAAAGGTAGACTTCTTTTCGGCGAAGACCTGGATAAGTTGGTCAAAGATCTTGGGGAGGTAAAGCCTCAATGTTTACCTGAGGACAGACCAAAGTACTCCAGTCGCTGCTCATCCCGGTCTTATCCTGCAACTTTTTGACATACGTCTCGATTCAGAGATACTCGCTGTAACAGATCAAATAGAATGACGCCTTCTTCCACATCCACTCACTTTGGCCAAAAATTGCAGTCCATTCGGGGAGCCAGAAAGAACAATGACTCGTACTCCGGCCCAATCAAGTCTACAAGAGCCATGCGCTCCCCTCGCTGCCGGGCTGCCCGCCCGAGATGCTGCCTCCATTGGGAGGTTGGCTGGCTCTCTTTTCTCGGCAGTGGGCACTCATTACTTCAGATCATTGGGTCCTTCAAGTGGTGTCTCAGGGTTACGCTCTCAAGACTTATCGTCCCATTCGCAAAGCCTTTCTTATCTCTCCACGGGGAGCGCCTCGGAAAAGAGAGATTATCCTATCTCCAGGAACAAGCAGGAATAAGTCCTCACATATGGGTACGTCGGAACTGACGGAGCCTGCGCGGGAAAGCTCCCCAGCTTCCCAGAAAGGAAGCTTTTGGGGCCTCCCACTGCACTGGGGCCTCCCACTGCACATGCGCGCTGCCTTCCCGCCTTCCTGACCAGCTCTCCTCAGTTTCTCTTTTTCCGCGGAGCCAGCAGGTCGCTGAAGAAATTCTTATTTTAGTTTTGTTTCTTTGGACCGCGTACCTGCCTTCCCCATACCGCCGGTCTCTCTTTTTTCTTTTCTTTAAAAAAACAAAACAAAAAAACCCCTTTTATTTAGCACAACTTGGTGACTTCGGTTAGGCCTCAGGCCTACACAAATTCTCCTCATGGAGAAACCAGCCCCTGGTTTCAAGAAGTGTACCAAGTGTAGTGCTGTTATTTCTGTTACAGACACCCATGACTGGTGTCTTAAATGTTTGGGGCCTGACCACTCCATTCCGGACTGCCCATCCTGCTCCCAGATGTCTAAACGTGGTTTGCAGAACCGGGCCAACAAATTCCATGTGCTGTTTGCTTCAGATAATCCAGCATCACAGTCATCCAGGTCTTCCTCTCCGGATGGATCTCGGGTAACCAAACCTTCTTCGGGCAGGTCCTCAAAAGGCAAATCTCCTCCTTCAAAGTATCGAGAGGCCCTCAATCTTGAGTCAGAGGACCCTGCCCCAGCCAAACAACCCCGGCGGGAAGCTCTGGCTTCCAAAGCACCATCTATGGGGTTACAGGTTGACATCGATGGCACGGCCTCGACTGATCACCTGTTAGACTGCTCTGGGGTACCGGCCCATGCCGGTACCGACATCCAGGCAGCAGTGGCATCTATGGGCAATACTGTCCAGACCATGCAGCAGGCCGTTTTGGCTTTCATTAAAGCTGCGACGCCCTCGGTACCGCATCTAGCGGGTCCGGTTCCGGTACTGTCTTCCATACCGGAACCGAGACCATCATCTTCCAAACGCAGATCGGTTCCGCATGCCGGATCCGGGTTTTCACCCGATACCGATCCCATACCCGGTACTCCCGATGTCGATACCGATTGGTATGCGTATCGTGCGTTGGAAGCAAATAGAGGATTCTCTGATTCTTCTGAGGCTTTTGACTCCTCTGATGACTCTGATGAGCTGTCTCTAGTTCTTCCTGAAGAGCCTTCTTCCCCAAAGAGGAGAATGTCTCCACCAGAGGATTTGTCCTTTCAAGACTTCATTATAGAAGTAGCTAAAGGACTTTCTATTACCACATCCTCTGAAAAAGAACCTAGATCAAAGAAATTGGATATTTTAGGATACCCTAAGGTTCCTAAAGAGGCAGTCACCCTGCCTATCCATGAAATCCTTCAAGAACACTTGATGGACTTATGGGAGGCTCCTCTAACGTTGTCGTCTCATTCTCGTAGGTTGGACACCATGTACCGGGTCCCTCCTTCTCCTGGTTTTCAAAAAACTCAGCTGCCTCACCATTCCATTGTGGTGAAGTCTGCGCTGAAAAATATTAAGAGTACCAAAAGGCACTCTTCTACCCCTCCAGGGCGGGAATGTAAGACCCTAGACTCTTTTGGTAGGAAAATCTTCCAGGCTAGTATGCTTATAGCCAGGATTAATTCATATAGTCTGTATATGGGCATGTTTCTAAGGGAACTTGCCCTAAAGGTGCGGCATTTTGCCACCTTTATCCCTGAGGATAGAAAGGAGGAGTTCATTTCTCTGGTGAAACAGCTTCTAGATGTTTCTAAGTTCTCCAACAGAGCAGCCTTTGATTCCTTTGAAGGTGCCGGTAGAGCTTCGGGCATTGCCATTGCAGCCCGACGACTTGCTTGGCTCCAGGCCTCTGACCTAGAACCCTGGGTCCTGGATGGCTTACGGAATCTGCCCTGTACAGGTGAGAACTTATTTGGTAAAGACTGGCAAATTAAAGCCACTCAAATGGACGCAGAAAATGCTACATTAGATAGACTTTCTAAGTCTACCTCTACTCCTGCCAAGAAAAAGTCTTTCAAGAGGCCTTACTACAAGAAGGCCAGATTTTCCACAAATACTGGCCAACAATCTTCTCAGCCTCGCTTTGCTGCTAAACGTCAGCAACCTAAACAGGCAAGGTCCAAAGCCTGCAGCGTCTACCACTCCTTAGCAGGCTCAATCCACTCAGGGGTTTTGACTTGCCCCTAGAGAACTTAACATTTCTGGCTCTAGAACAACCAGAGCCCCTCACCATTCCCGGACGGTTAGCTCACTTTGCTCCCAGATGGGGGCAAATTACATCAGAGCACTGGACCCTCTCTTATCATCAGAGAGGGCTACAAACTTCATTTTTCCAACCTTCCTCCACATACCATGGTGAGGCACTTCAATTCTCCCCCATCTCTCCTGGCCCTGTTGGGTCAGGAAGTCTCTTCCCTCCTTGCCCAAAGGGCAATAGAAGAGGTTCCTCTTCTCCAACAAGGGACAGGTTTCTACTCCCCTTATTTTCTCATACCAAAGAAGACAGGGGGATTCAGACCTATCCTAGATCTGAGAGAATTGAACAAATTTCTATACAAGGAGAAATTCAAAATGCTTTCTCTGGGCATTCTCCTTCCATACCTTCAGAGTCAGGATTGGCTTTGTTCTCTAGATCTCAAGGATGCGTACACACATATACTCATCCATCCATCCCACAGAAAATATCTACGATTTCTGTTCCAGGGAAAACATTTCCAGTACAGAGTACTTCCCTTCGGTCTAGCCTCTGCTCCAAGAGTATTCACCAAATGCATGGCAGTTGTAGCCGCATTTCTAAGAGGTCTGGGAATTTTTGTATTCCCATATCTGGACGACTGGCTCATCCGAGCTCCATCTCAGTCAGAGGCCCAGATTTCCCTGGACCGCACAAGACACATTCTGCAGTATCTGGGACTGGTGGTAAACCTTCCCAAGTCTCAACTCATCCCTACTCAATCTCTGGAATTCATAGGGGCCCAGTTGGACACCACCACTGCAAGGGCCTACCTACCTCAAGTCTGGGGCCAACGTCTGGTGTGCTTGGCCTCCCAAGCTCAGTCCAGCAGTCACTTGACAGCCAGAGAAATGCTGCGACTTCTGGGCCACATGGCCTCCACGGTACACGTGGTCCCCTATGCTCGTCTTCATATGAGAGCAGCTCAATGGACCTTGGCCACCCAGTGGACTCAAGCATCAGGAGCGCTCTCCGACCAAATACTCACCTCAAATCGTCTGTTTTGGTCCCTCCAATGGTGGATATCCACCAAGAATCTGTTGTTGGGGGCCCCCTTCCAACCTTTGTTGCCCCAAACAACCCTCACAACAGATGCCTCCCAAACAGGGTGGGGAGCCCATCTACAACACCTCTCCACTCAGGGTACTTGGTCTCCATATCAACCTCCTGGAACTGCGAGCAATCTTCTTTGCCCTCAAAGTCTTCCATACCCTCCTTGTCAACCTGACCGTCCTAGTTCAAACAGACAATCAGGTGGCCATGTTCTATGTAAACAAACAAACAAGGAGGGACAGGCTCTCTGTTGCTTTGCAACGAAGCTCTCAGATTATGGGCCTTCGCCAGAGAGCATCAAATTCATCTTCTGGCAGTGTATCTTCCAGGGGTTCAAAACTCTCGGGCAGACAGACTCAGTCGAGTTCTGCTTCCACACGAATGGTCCCTACATATGGACCAGATACGCAGAATCTTTCAGGAATGGGGAACCCCGGACATAGATCTCTTTGCAAGTCCGTGCAATGCCAAACTTCCCCGGTTCTGTTCCAGGACTCCGTGTCAGGGAGCTCAGGCCTACGACGCTTTTCTCCTGCATTGGGGTCAGGACTTCCTATATGCCTTTCCACCCATTCCTTTGATTCCCAAGACTCTGTTCAAACTCCAGAGGGATCACGGATCGATGATCCTCATAGCTCCACGCTGGCCACGCCAAGTGTGGTTCCCTCTACTTCTGCATCTTTCCCAGGGACCCTCCCTGGACCTGGGAGCTGCGCCAGACCTTCTGTCTCAGGAGGAGGGGACTTTGTGGCACCCAAACCCCAAGTCCCTACACCTCAGAGCTTGGTTACTGAAGGCCTAAGCCTTCATGACTTCAATCTTTCTCAACCAGTGCAAGATATCCTTCATGCCTCTAGGAAACCCTCCACGAGGCGTTCCTATGCTTTCAAATGGAAATGCTTTTCCATTTGGTGTGCTCAACAGGGTCTTGACCCTCTGGCACTTCCCTTGAATTCTCTACTAGACTATCTCCTGCATCTTTCTAATGCAGGCCTTAAGACGAATTCAGTCAGAGTCCATTTTAAGTGCTATTGCAGCATCCTTAAAACCTATAAATGGACAACCTGTCTCCTCTCATCCTCTTATTGCAAGGTTCATGAGAGGCCTGACTCTAACTAAGCCTCCCATCCGACCACCTCCGGTAGCATGGGATTTGAACCTAGTTCTAGGTCAGCTTATGAAGCCACCTTTTGAACCGTTGGTTTCTACCTCCTTGAAATTTCTTTCCTGGAAGGTCCTTTTCCTTATTGCAGTCACTTTGGCTCGCCGCATCAGTGAACTACAGGCCTTAGTGGCTCATCCACCTTATACTAGGTTTCATCATGATAAGGTGGTCCTCAGGACGAATCCCCACTTTATGCCCAAAGTGGTCTCGCCTTTTCATCTTAATCAAGAGGTATATCTACCTGTCTTTTTTCCGGCTCCTCATGCATCCAGTGCAGAGAGGAACCTTCATACTCTAGATTGTAAAAGAGCTCTCGCCTTTTACCTCAACAGGACTCAGCCACATCGAAAGTCTTCCCAACTTTTTGTGGCTTTTGATCCTTCTCATTTGGGACTTCCAGTCTCCAAACGTGCACTTTCCAATTGGATTGCTCAGTGTATTTCCTTTGCTTACCAGAGTAAAAACATTTCTCTGGAAGGCCATGTCACAGCTCACAATGTGAGAGCCATGGCCACTTCTATGGCTCATCTTCACTCTGTATCCATAGATCAGATCTGTCGAGCCGCCACCTGGGCCTCGGTTCATACCTTCACAGCCCATTACTGTTTGGACAAGGACTCCCGCCGGGATGCCTTGTTTGGTCAGGCTGTCCTCAAACACCTGTTCCATACTTGAACAACTCCTGCCCACCTTCCCAGGATGGATGCCTGAAATCCATACGAAGATGGCGAACCCTTGGAAGGGGATCTCCCAGGCATCTTAGCTAGGGAGTCCCCATATGTGAGGACTTATTCCTGCTTGTTCCTGGAGATAGCACAGTTACTTACCTGTAACAGGTGATCTCTGGGAACAGCAGGAATTAGTCCTCACAACCCAACCACCTCCCCTAGGAGTTGTATCTTCTATCTATCTTCCTTTCCTCTCTCTATTGTCTCAGCTATAAACTCGAACTGAGGAGAGCTGGTCAGGAAGGCGGGAAGGCAGCGCGCATGTGCAGTGGGAGGCCCCAAAAGCTTCCTTTCTGGGAAGCTGGGGAGCTTTCCCGCGCAGGCTCCGTCGGTTCCGACGTACCCATATGTGAGGACTAATTCCTGCTGTTACAGGTAAGTAACTGTGCTTTCCATGATTTGTCGTCTGCTTCTCCTCCAAGCCATTTGTCCTGTTCCTTCTACTGAGCGAGGCACGGGCCGCTACTCCATCTATTTTGTGATGCCCAAGAAGGACGGCTCCTTTTGGCCGATCCTTGACCTCGAGGGCGTCAACCGCTGCCTTCGAGTCCCTCGCTTCTGCATGGAAACCTTGCGTTCGGTTATCCAAGCGGTCCACAAAGGGGTGTTTCTGGCTTCCCTAGATCTTGCAGAAGCTTATTTCCACATTCCGATTTTCACAAGACATCAGCGTTTCCTGCATTTCGCCATACTGGGCGAACATTTCCAGTTTTGCACCATACCATTCGGCCTCGCCACAGCACCACGCACATTCTCCAAAGTCATGGTGGTGGCTGAGGCCTTATGCCGGAAAGGCTTTCGAGTACATCCGTACTCAGACGATTGGCTAATGCTGGCGGACTCCCATGAGGAAGCCTGCGATACAGTAAACCAGGTAGTCTCCTTTTTAGAAAGTCTCAGATGGGTGGTCAATCAAGCCAAAAGCTCGTCACAGCCCACTCAGCAATTGGACTTTCTCGGAGCTCGCTTCGATACCGCTCAGGGCAAAGTCTTCCTGACTCACTAAAGGTTTCTCAAACTGTCATCCCTTATCCACAGTTTCCTCCGGCGAGCTTACCCGTGCGCATGGGATTATCTTCAGGTGCTAGGTTCCATGGCATCCACCATAGAGGTGGTGGCCTGGGCCAGAGCGCACATGCGGGGTCTGCAAAGAGCGTTGCTCGCTTGTTGGTCACCTGTGTCGGAAGATTACAATGTTTTGTCTTCCAATTTCCCCCATCCATCAGAAATGACCTGCAATGGTGGCTTTTACCGTCTCACCTCTTCAAGGGCGTTCCCCTGGAGCCTCCTCGCTGGACTTTAACAACAGATGCGAGTCTCTCCGGGTGTGGTGCACGTTGCATGGGTCGCACGACGCAGGGCATTTGGTCGCCTCGCGAAACGTGTTTGGTCGATCAACCGATTGGAAGCCCGAGCAGTTCGCCTAGCATTACTGCGGTTCCTACCAGCGCTTCATTTCCAGGCGGTTCAAGTTCTCTCCAATGCAATGACGGTGACCTACCTCAACCGCCAAGGTGGAACAAAAAGTCTCGGAGTGGCCAAGGAGATGCTCCTCCTGTTCCATTGGGCGGAGAAGCATCTTCAGGCTATCGGCGCAGCACATTGCGGGCACAACCAATGTGATGGCAGATTTTCTCAGCCGTCATGCCCTCGATCCAGGCAAGTGGGAGCTTGCTCCCTGGGCGTTCCAAAGGATAGTTCACAGATGGGGTCAGCCCGCAATGGATCTCATGGCGTCATCTACCAACGCCAAGACCCCAGCTTTCTTCAGCTGATGGAGGGAACACGGGTCACAGGGCCTGGATGCGTTGGTACAGCCCTGGCCCGTGTCAACACTGCTATACATTTTTTCCCCCGTGGCCACTGATCGGCAGGGTTCTTCAGCGAATCAGGATGCACTCCAGTGCTGTGATTCTGGTAGCTCCGGATTGGCCTCGGAGACCGTGATACGCCGACCTTGTACGTCTAGCCCGGGCACCTCCTCTGCAACTCTGATCTCGCAAGGGACTTTTGAGGCAGGGGCCAGTATTAATGGACAACCCCGCTCCCTACTCGCTTATGGCTTGGCTCTTGAACGCCGCCATCTGAGAAACAAAGGTTATTCTCCTTGAGTGGTGGCAACCCTGCTCAAGGCTCGTCGTTCTTCTACGTTGCGGGCTTATGCCGGAGTATGGCGTATCTTTGAAGCCTGGTGTTCCGGCCGCCACCTCTCACCATGGAGAGCTTGTATTCCTCAGATCCTAGCCTTTCTCCAAGAGGGTCTGGACAAAGGCTTGGCGCTTGGGTTTCTTCGAGTCCACATCTCTGCCCTTACCTGTCTTAGAGGGCTGATAGATGGCTGCTCCCTTGCGTCCCACTCTGACATGGTGCGTTTTCTCAAAGGGGCGAAGGTGGTCCGTCCACCTCTCCGTCCTGTCGTTCCTTCTTGGGATCTTTCCTTAGTTCTCAGGGTGCTTACGGAAGCTCCTTTCGAACCACTTAACAGAACATCACTTTGCGATTTGTCTCTGAAAACAACTTTTCTAGTAGTGATTATCTTAGCTCGTATGGTATCGGAGTTGCAAGCCTTGTCTTGCCGCGATCCTTCTCTCCTTCTCGGAGGGTGGTGTTACCTTGCGTACCGTTCCTTCCTTTTTGCCGAAGGTCCTAGTTTCTTACCTTCTTTTCCTAAGGAACAGGCTTCGGTGCGCCAGAAACTTATTCGAAGACTTGATCTCAAGCGGAACAAATCTGTTCCGTAAATCTGATCGCCTTTTTGTACTGTTCGCCGAGCCTCGAAAGGGGCTAGCAGCTTCGAAATCTACCATTTCTAGATGGCTATGGAAAACAATTGAATCCGCGTATATACTCCATGGCAAGTCGGTACCTTCCGGGCTATGGATGCATTCTACGCAAGCCCAAGCGACGTCGTGGGTGGAACGTTCTAAGGTTACCCCTCTTGACATTTGCAGAGCGGCCACCTAGTCCTCTCTATCCACTTTCAGCCGTCACTATCGGCTAGACCTTCAGGCACAGGAGGACGCCGCTTTTGGAGCCAATCTGGTTGCTGCAGCTCTGTCTTCCCACCCGGAGGGCAGTTAGCTTGGGTACTACTTGATTGTCGGGACTGGTTTAGCAGGATGAATTGGAAGGAGAAATTTCACTTACCGTTAATTTCCTTTCCTGGAATCCTCCTAGACCTATCCAGGACTCTCCCACTAGTAGACGCAGTCAGTAAGGTTGAGAGAGTCTCACTGTTCGTGCTGGCAGCATCATATCTCGAGCAGGGGTTCTCCACTGCTCCTTCAGACTTTCTCTCCGCTGTACAAAGTTTCTTACTGT
The DNA here is from genome assembly GCA_033557465.1 of Ichthyophis bannanicus. Lineage (NCBI taxonomy): Eukaryota > Metazoa > Chordata > Amphibia > Gymnophiona > Ichthyophiidae > Ichthyophis > Ichthyophis bannanicus. Next base: position 786,234,929 of record CM066033.1, read on the forward strand.
TCTCTAGTTTCATTATTGCTTGTCAGTTTACTGAAGGTGACCCCTAGGGGTATGCCTGTATGGTTGCCAGACCCTGGCCAGTCAGCTTCTGGTGGAGTTTTTATTTTCTCTGTCTCCAACATCTGCTGGCAGGGGGACTTAACCTGATTGCCTGGACTGGTCTAGCAGGATTCCAGGAAAGGAAATTAATGGTAAGTGAAATTTCTCCATTTGCCCTTTTCTCCTCTCACTGATAAAAGTCGTATCGCCCAATTTTTTGTACCTGTGCTTTCCTGACTACTTTTCCAGCCTCTCAAGTTTTTCCAAATATGGATGCCTATCTTTCTCTCTCTGTGATCTCTTGTATTTCATGAAGGCCTCCCTCTCTTTCTTCACCTTTTCAGCTATCTCTTGAGAACCATAGCGGCCTCCTTTTTCCTTTTATTTATTATTCTAACAAAAAGGTTGGTTGCCCTTAAAATATCTCCTTTCAGTTTTGCCCACTGTTTTTCTACATTCCCCAGCTGTTCCCATTCCGCTAATGACTCCTTGAGGTATTGGCCCATTTGGCAAAAGTCTAAGACCCTCACTTTTTAATGGATTTCATCAGCTCTAGTCCTAATACTGAACCACACCATATGATCACTGGATGCAAAATGATCTCCCACTGTAATATCAGAAACACTTTCCCCAATGGTAAGTACCAAGTCCAGTATGGCCCCTTCACGTGGGGGTTCTGTTACCAGTTGCCTGAATACTTCTTCCTGTAAAGAATCCAGGATCTCCTTGCTTCTAGATGACACTGCAGCAGGGATGTGCCAATCGGCATCCGGCATATTGAAATTCCCTATCAGTAGCACTTCCCTTTTCCTGGCAATGCTGCGTATGTCTTCTATTAAGTCTCCATCCATGTCTTCTCCCTGTGATGGAGGTCTGTATATTACACCAATGCAAATAGAATTCTCTTTCCCTATTTCTAGTTTCAACCACAGTCTCGTCTCTCTCTCCTTTTTGAGCCCTGACTTTCCATAGCTTTAATATTCTTTTTTTTTTTACATATAGTACCATTCCTCCTCCCCCTTCTTCCTACCCTATCCTTTCTGAATAAAGTATAGCCTGGTATATACATCCCAGTCATGGCTGTCCGTGAACTATGTCTTTGTAACTGTCACTAAATCTAAGTCAGCCTCTCCCATTAAAGCCTCAACATCTGGGAACTTATTTCCCATGCTACTGGCATTTATAGACACTGCTTTCCAGATGTTGTCCCTTTTTACCTATTTCTATAAAGGTATTTAATGCTTCACTTACCTGGGAGCTTGCTTCACTCATCCCCAATGAATCTAGTTTAAAGCCCTCTTCAATAGGTTAGTCAGTCTGCTACTGAAGACATGTTGACCCTTCTTGGATAGATGGATGCCATCTCTGCTCTGCAGCTCTTGAAATATCTTTCCATGGTCCAGGAAACCAAAAGGAGGATGTAGTAAAAGCTGTTAGTGTAGCTGGGTTTAAAAAAGGTTTGGGTAGGTTCCTGGAGGAAAAGTCCATAAACCATTATTAAAGAGGACCAGAGAAAGCCACTTCTTACCCCAGGCTAAGCAATATGGAAGCTGTGTACCTTTTTGGAATCTGAAAGGTACTTGTGATGTGAATTGGCCACTGTTGGAAACAGGATACTGGGCTTGATGGACCTTGGTCTGACCCAGCATGACATATCTTATGTTCTTATGGACCCGATGGTCAGTCCAGGAACCCTTCCACGCAATGAGGGGATACAGGGACACAGAGAGAGAGAGCAAGGAGATGCTGTGGCTTGTGCTTGCTGCTAATAGAAAAAATACAATAAAATTAATGTGTGGATATATGATAGTAAAACATTGGACAATAGGCAATGAATGATTCAATAGCTCAGCTATAGAGGCAGCATGCCATAGAATACTGACAAGCTACCCGCTGTACCAGCTTATGTAGTGGAGGAACAGAAATTGCTCTTCCTCCCCCTGCTGGACGGAAGGGTATATTCCCACTGGTCTGGCAGGACTCGGGGAAGAGTCTAGGACGACTCAGTGGGCCAACTCAGTGTGCCGCTCTGAGTTATCCTAGACCCATTACTGCTTACAACTTTAAATATATAAACCTTTAATGAATACACATATATATGACCAAATAAATAGCTGACATCTATTGTCCATAATTATATTGTTCGTTACTTCATTTATCATTTACTTATCTATTGTTCAAGAAAGAAACAGTTGAACTTCAAGCTTTTGAGCTAAACAGCAACAGCTGACACTTGCTTTGGTCTACCAACACCTGACTTTCCCATTGGTCAAAAGACAGGGCTTCAAAGACACAAAAAAACCCAGATTTGGCTTATGTTTTAACCACCACAAAAATTGTGCAGAAACAGCTTTTCATCCACATACATTGTTACCGGCTAAATCTGCTCTCTATTCCTTTCTATTGCAAATGCCGCCAAACCTTCCCCCACCTCTTAAATACCAGTCACCAGCTAATGAGTCACTCCCATTCAACAACTATCATCTTACATATTAAATATTATGAAAGATGGCATCAGACTTGGACCAACTAAGTACCTGTCGCTTCATGGCGATGAGATGGCCTGTGCTGAGTCGTCCCATTCCGCTTCAGGAATGATGGTTATCAAAAAACAAAGGGTAACTTTTATTAAAGGAATAATTCACAACAGCTCATTAAAAGAAAAAAGTGCCTTAATCTTGATGAAGACAGAGGTGACTGTGCCTTGTTTTTAAATTAAAAAAAAAAAAAAAGTATCCGTCACACATCAAAAATTCTAAATGGCCTCACAATACAACATGAAATATTAAAATAGACGTTACACCAAAAACAAACTTACAAAACAGTGGTCAAAACTGACACATGTAATTGTTATCTATTTCTTTTTACCTGCTCAAAGTACAGAGTATTTACCTTTTTTTTTTTTTTTTTTTTTTTTTCTAAACTTCATATTGTTCTCAGCCTTCAACTTACCTGACAATCTATTCTATAAAATAGGCACAGCACATGGAAAAGCATATGCACGAGTTTGAGCTTTGTACAATATCTTCACTGTAGGTGTAGCAGCAAAGCGCAGACAAACCAATAATACCAGGAGTCTGTTCAGAAGGTCCAAATCATTTATTTGTGCACAAGTCTCAAGCAATGTCAATTTCAAAATGGCTGAGCCAAGTTTTCTAGCATTACAACAACTTTTATAGACTTCTGTTCCATTCTAGGTATAGAAAAACATTTCATTGGTCCCGGTACTCTCCCGTACCTCCCGTACCCCTTCTATTGGTCCTGGTACTGATAAGATTATCCAGTTATGTTCCTTTAGTGGGCTCAGCACCTGCTCACCCCCCTTCTAGTCCCAATTACAATGGCCAGTTCATCAACTTGTTACTTTCATACTCTCAAGGCCATAGAGCCAATTTGTGCATGCAGGGGAGCAGGGCTCTGCAACTCATCTGTCAGCAATCCCAATTAAATCCCTTGCAGATGTACTTTTCTTATCAGTAACTTTTAAACATATTTTTTCTGTATTTTTCCATCTTCCAGTTCTGCTTATCTAAGTTAGTTTAGTACTCTTGCAGAGTTCTATCCTACAATAGCAGCATGTTGGGGAATGTGTAATTCCTATGAGCCTCTTCACAGGCTTCATTTACAGGTCAAGCTAGTTAGGCCTGCCTGCTTATGTCAGACACTGTGGATCACAGGCCTGCACCTGCCACATAGGTATTACCAATGACTCCTGATGTTTTGATCATGATAATCTGGTAGGATAGTACTATTGCAAAACTTTTTGAAAATGTGTAGAGGCCATTCAGTACTTTTTAAGGATCACCGTTAATGTTTTACATTTCACTTGCTCTTCCTTTGGCAACCAGTGGGGCTGAATCAACAAGGGTTTTTGATTTTAGGAGTACAGAAAAATTAACACAATCTTGCAGCTACATTTTCTACTTGCTGCAGACTCTGAAGGAGAACTACTGTAATCTGACAAGAAAACTTTATAATTTGGACAATAAGCCAAAAATAATCATGCAATAAAGGTTTTAAATGCGTAACATATAGAATCAAATAACACTATATTATATGCCATATATTTATTTAACTTTTCATCTGTTTTTGAAATTCATGAAAAAATAGATCTGCAGATATTTAGAAGAGGCAGTTGATTTAGTTAGTTCCCTAATAAAACAGTCTTGAGGTGGATGTGTTTAGCAAACTACTATCGGATTGGTGAAGCTGGTGCATCCTGCTCCATGCAACATGAAACAGTATATTTTATAGGCAGGGGAGGGAACCCAGCACAGAGCAAATGTATCATACATAGTAACAAGACATTTTTAAACATTATTTATGTTGAATTTTTAGTGCTTTTTATACTTGAGATACTATGGATTAATTTCTCTAAAAGCAAAAGACATTTTAAGTGAAAATAGCTTTTGCTCTCTCTCAGGATCAATTAAGCCAAAGAGGAAATGGGGGTAAACAGCTTCTTTACATACTACATGATTTAGGTTATAAATATACATTTATGTATATAGAATAAAGTGCACAGTGTTTTCCACATACATCCTGCTAGACCATTCCAGTTTGGTAGCTTGTGTCCCCCTGCCAGCAGATGGTAAGACAGAAAAATTCCCAAAGCTTTGTGACATCACCCTTGGTATAAAAACCCATCCCACAAGGGGAACTCCAGTATTTTCTCTATCTCTGAGAAGAGAATCGGTATTGGTATATCTTTCTTTGGCAGTTATGCACACTGTGGTGCCCCTTCTTTGCAAACAGTTTTCTTTTCTTCACTTTCCAGAGCTTTCCCTGGTCAAGAGGACCAGTAGAATACCTCTGAAGGGAAGTACTCCTGCTCATGAGGAGCAGTTGCAGCCTTCCATTCTGACTGTTCTACAAGAAGGACTTATATTGGCTAAGTTTTTTGTTTTGCTGTTTTTCTAACTCCTTAAAGGTTTTTTTTGTTTAAAAAAAACACAAAAAAACAAAAACAAACAAACAAACCTTATTCAAGGACCCAGTTGCTGAGGACGTTGTTGGGCAGTTTTTTCTTCTCCGGACCCTCCCTTCCTTCATTTGTGTCTTCCTCTGAGAGCAGTGAGTGTGTTTATTTCTTTCGCGGTTCTCTCTTAAATCAGCATCCCAATCTGTTTTTCGGCAGTCTCCAAGCAGCTGGAGGAGGTGATGAGCCAGAGTGCTGACTCGCTGAAGGCACAACTAAGGAGGGTAGTTTAACTTCTTTACTTCCTTTCTTCCCTGGTGAATTATTAGCCTTTTCTTTTTTAGAGCAAAAAAAAAAAATGAACAAGGAAAGTTAAGTGAACAGAGTTGTTCACCCCTGCTCCCCCCAGATGATTAAGGTGGGGGCTGAGAGCGGAGGAGATCTGCCTGCAGCAGCGGCTCCCGAACCCTTTTTTGGGGGTGAAGGGCGTGCATTTCAAGAAGTGCCTGCAGCCAGCAGTTACCTGGCCTACCCCCTGCTGATGCCAGAGATCCTTTGAAGCCGGGTCAGCAGTGCGATTCACAAGCATTCGACGGAGAGAGCATGTATGTTGGTCAGGTATGTCAGGGCTCTCATTAACAGCCAGGGCAGTGGAGGAGGACTTGGCTGTGGATTAGGCGTGCGTGGCGAGCAGCCACGTGGCAGGCAGAGCAGCGGCGCAGGAGAAAAGAAGCACGCCATTTTTTTGCAGACGCAGTTGAGGCCTCCCTTGCTCTTTGCCTTGCAGGCTGGGAGAGGGCTGTGCGGGGCCGCAGTCTACAGAGCGGCACTGAGCAGGGCTAGGTTTTTTTTTTTGTTTTGTTTTTTACACCCTTCAAAAAAAACTAAAAGGGGGGCAAAGAGAACCACCTCTCTCCCTCTCTCTCTCTGTCTCTCCATTGAGGGTCTGCAGTGGGCATAGAGAAGAACTCGAAGAGGGAGAAATTCCCGAGCAGGAACAACAGGCCCGAATTGTATGGGTGTTCCGCAGGGAAAAGTTGCCAGTGCTCATAGTCAAGTCGCTAAAGGCACTTAATATTCCTGCAGGTCTCCTGTTGGAGGACAAGGTGTTGACGCCTCTCTTTCTTTCTCCACACATCCATCTGATAGCTAAGACCTGCCGTTTTCTTTCTATAACATCAGCAAAATCCGCCCCTTAATTTCTGAACACACTACTAAAACGCTTGTCCACTCCCTAATCACCTCCCATTTTGACTACTGTAACCTACTCCTTGCTGGTCTCTGAGTCATCTCTCTCCCCTTCAACCTGTTCAACACTCTACTGCGCGACTAATCTTCCGCCAGCCTCGTCATGCACATATTACTCCTCAAGTCACTTCATTGGCTCCCCATCCGTTTCCGCATCCAGTTCAAACTTCTCCTGCTGACCTATAAATGCATTCACTCTGCGGCTCCTCCCTACCTTTCTTCTCTTATCTCCCCTTACAACCCCCCTCGGGAACTCCACTCTTCTAGCAAACTGCTCCTATCTGCCCTTCTCCTCTACTGCTAACTCCAGACTTTGCCCCTTTCACCTTGCTGCACCCTACGCCTGGAACAAACTACCTATGTCTGTACGCCAGGCACCTTCTCTAACCCTCTTTAAATCCAGGCTGAAAACTCACCTCTTCGCTGCTACTTTTGAATCTTGACTCGCCTGATCTCCTCTTTCTTCCCTCTTGCTTTATACCTGCCTACACCTTCTGTGTTTGTCTTGACTAGATTGTAAGCTCTGATGAGCAGGGACTGTCTCTTCCATGTCTGTGCAGCGCTGCGTACGACTTGTAACGCTATATAAATGCTCAGTAGTAGTAGTAGTAGTAGTAGTAGGTCAGAAGTGGATGCTGCGGTAACCAAGAAGATGACTATCCCAATTGAGGGTAACAAGGCGCTCAAGGATGGCAAGGATAGAAAACTGGACACCTTGTTTAAAGCAGGCTTTTGATATCAAAGCCCTTTTCCTGCAGGTGTCTGTATGCGGAACCTGGGTAGCGAGGGTGTGCCTCCATTGGTCTCAGCGGGTCCAGTAGCAGAAGAAGCAGCAAAGCTGGTGGCAGCTTACCTCACAGATACCTACTATGATCTTATTAGGGCTCTGTCTAAGAGCAAGTCCTCCCTCTTGGCGACACGCTACTACCTCCTGGGCAGCAGACTCATCCTTCAAGGCCCGGCTCAGCAAGCTCCTCTTTAAAGGGAAGCTTCTGTTCTAGGAAGACTTGGACAAGCTGGTGAAGGATTTGGGGGAGTCCAAAGGAAGGACGCCTGCCGGAAGATAAACAGAAGCAGAGTCACCACTCCCCTCCAACGCAGACCCAGCCGCGAGAGTCAAGGAGGCTTGGCTCGCTTTGCACTTTTCCAGAGAGATTGCTTCCCCTTGAAGGGTTAGGGGTTTCAAGGTTTTTGAGGAGCGGGAAGGGGATTCAACACTTCCTCGTTCTTGGAGCCAAAGAGAGCGCAATGAAGTGGAGGTGCTGCCCATGGGAGGTCGGCTGTGGGATTTTTACCCCGCCTGGGCCCAGATCATGACAGACCAGTGGGTCCTAGAGGTCATCTGCGAGGGCTACGCTCTCGAGTTGGTGCAGCCGGTATGTCCAACCTTTGTCCGATCCCCCTGCAAGTCTCAAAGCAAGGCCACAGCAGTATGGACACCGTGGTTTAGCTCTGGCAGCTGGGGGCGATAGTACCGGTCCCTGAAGACCAATTCAGAGCCCGTTGGTACTCCATTTACTTTGTCGTGTCAAAAAAAGGAGGGATCCTTCCATCCTATCCTCAACCTCAAGCAGGTAAACTGATGCCTAAGGGTATCACGATTTCATATGGAGACGCTGCGATCCATTGTAGTAGTGGTAAGATGCGAGGTGTTCTTAACGTCCTTCGACCTTACGGAGGTGTATTTGCACATCCCCATCCACCAGGAACATCAGCAGTTCCTATGATTCGTGGTACCAATGGGCCACTTCCAGTTCAGGTCTCTACCATTCAGTCTGGCCATAGACCCCTGGTCCGTCACCAAGGTCCTGGTGGTGGTCGTGGCGGCACTCCAAAAGGAGAGGATGCTAGTACACCCATACCTTGACGACTGGTTGATTCGAGCAACGTCCAAGGAGGAGAGCAAAAGGGCTATGGCAAGAGTGGTGGAGCTCTTGACCCGGAGGTGTGTTTCGATACCCGCCTGGGAAAGCTTTTCTTGCCAGATCTCAGGGCACAGGGCCTACAACGGTTGGTGCGCAGGTTCCTGGGCATGATGGAACTGTTTGCCTGGCATTACCTTCAGGTGCTCAGGACTACGGCAGCAACTCTAAATCTGGTCCCGTGGGCAAGGACACACATGAGGCCATTACAGAAGACATTGCTCTGCCATTGGTCTCACCAGTGCCAACCGTTGACAAAAAAGGCTTCCCTGCCTGCCAGAGGTCCGGAGAACACTCAGGTGGTGGCTATGCCCAGAGAAGCTGGCAGAGGGCATGCCCCTCAAGACCCCACGATAGATGCCGTTGACAACAGGTGCCAATCTGTCAGGCTTGGGAGCCCACTGCGAGGGACGCTTCTGCCCAGGGGTGCTGGAGCCTGCAGGAAGCACTCTGGTCGATCAGCAGGCTAGAGACGAGGGCAGTAGCCCTTGCGCTCCAGAGCTTCGAACCATGTTTGCAGAGGAAGGTTATCCAGGTCTTTTTGGACAACATCGCTGCTTTGACCCGGTGAAAAGCGGGATATAAATACAGTTAAATAAAATAAATAAAATAAAACATCAATCACCAAGGAGGCACGGGAAGCACTGCCTTAGAGGAAGAGGCCGAAAGCCTGCTGGCCTGGGCAGAAAGTCATCTGCAAGCATTGTCAACAATGCATGTTGTGGGAGTGGACAATGCAAAGGTGGATTAACTAAGTTGGGTTCAGGTAGACCCAGGCGAGTGGACGCTCTGCTAAGAAGTGTTCCTACAGGTGATAAGGAGATGGGGCACTCCAATCGTGGATCTCATGACAACTTGGGACTCGGCCAAGTCGATTCAGGATGTTGAAGGGCCTGGACACCTTGGTGCAGAGATGGCCCATGGAGGGGCTATTTTTTGTCCCCCTCCCCTCCCCTCCCCTGTGGACACTCATAGGCAGGGTCTTGCAGAAGATTGCAGCTCACCAGGGGCTGGTCCTCCTGATCACCCTGGATTGGCCTCGATATCTGTGGTATGCCAACCTGGTATTGCTCCTGGCGGATCAACCATGGCACCTTCCGACTCAAGAGGACCTCTTAACCCAAGGTCCAGTTCGGATACCTGAGGTGGATCAGTTCTCTTTTATGGCATGGCTCTTGAAAGAGCAAGGTTGAAGAAATGGGCTTACTCTGGTTAGATAATCTCAACCTTTCTTAGCACTCGGAAATGGTCGGCTAGTCCTTTCTTACGTCCCGGTCTGGCGCATTTTTGAAGAGTGGTGTGCAGGTCGACTGTGCCAGCCTCTCGCATCAACCATTTCGGACATTTTGACCTTCTTGCAGGTGGGCTTTGAGAAGGGATTGGCCGCCATCTCCTGCTATCGAGGTAGAGTCATGGCATGTTGGGGGCGCACCTGGACATGGTAAGATTCCTGAGGGCAGTGGGATGCCTCAGGCCGCCTCGGAGGGCAGTGATTTCCCCCCCCCCCCCCCGGGATCTTAACTTGGTTTTAGCGACTCTTATGCGGGAGCCCTTTGAACTGTTGAGTCTGGCTTCTCTAAAGGATTTGACCCTGAAGACTGTGTTCCTGGTGGTGATTTGCTTGGTGCGGAGGATTTTGGAACTTCAAGTTCTTTCATGTCAGGAACCATTCATTTTCTTTCTCAAAGGAAAAGGTGGTCCTTCGGCCGGATCCCTCCTTCTTGCCCAAAGTGGTTTCGGCCTTCCATGTGAACCAGGCAGTCTCCCTTCCGGCGCTGGTCAGTGCGGGAGAGGAGGACGCAGATGCACACTTGCGTCTACTGGATGTTTGGAGGGTGCTTGATGTTTCTCTACGCTCCGCTCGTCTCTTGGGGTGTGTTTACATTTGGTCTTCGGATGATCTTGACAAGTGGTTGCGTTTTTTTCCTAAAGTAGACACCCTGGTCACTGCAGTTACTAAATGCACAACCATTCCTGTGGAGAGAGGCACTACCTCCTGTGATCAGATATAATCGTAAGGTGGAGGGCCTATTAAAAACCACTTTCTCGTCTTTGACTTTGGCATTGCAGGCTTCTGAAGAGGTCTCGCTGCATGTGCTCTGCTTTTGGCTTCAGTCACTTCCGGATGATC